>OX463756.1:141575620-142775620 GCA_949824845.1 Rhingia rostrata | reverse complement strand
ATGAAAATCGATTTCTTTTGCATGGCCACCACGGGCACGCTTGCAAAATTTTATGCTTGTTCGATATTCGTACGAAGTTCATCAATCGTCGCTGGCTTGTTGGAATAGACCATAGACATGACGTAGCCCCACAAGAATTAGTCTAGCGGCGTCAAATCGCACAAACGAGGAGGCCAAGCGACTGGACCATTTCGTGAGATAACACGTTCTCCAAACTTGGTTTCCAATAAATTGATTGTGGCATTCGCTGTGTGGCTTGTGGCGCCGTCCTGTTGGAACCACATGTCCTCCAAGTCCATATCATCAAATTGGGGCAAAAAATATTCGGTTATCATTGAACGTTAGCGATTCCCATTCACAGTAACGTGCCGGTCTTGATCATCACGGAAGAAGTACGCCCCAATGACGCCGCCGGCCCATAAACCACACCAAACCGTAATTTTTTCGGGATGCAATGATGACTCATGAAGTACGTGTGGATTGCTGCCTGACCAATACCGCATATTTTGTTTATTGACGAAGCCATTCAGCTAGAAATGAGCCTCATCGCTGAAAATGATTTTTCGATGAAAATCCGAATCATGTTCAAGTTGTTGCTCAGCCCAATTCACGAACATACGACGCTTCTGGTGGTCAAGCGACTTCAGTTCTTGCGTCAATTTAATCTTGTAAGAATGTAGGCCAAGATCTTTTCGCAAAATTCGGCACAACGACGTCACAGAGATGCCCAACGCTTGAGAACGACGTGTGAGAGACACATTGGGGCTTTCTTCAACTGAAGCCTCAGCGGCAGCAATATTCTCGACACTATGGACACTTCTTTGTCTCACTGGTACGGGAACATTTTGTACTGTGCCTGTGGATTCAAATTTTTCTACTAGACGCTCAACTGTTGATCTGCTAGGACGATTATGACGACCATAAATTGGACGTAGCGCTCTTAACGTTGAGGCCACTGACTCCGAATTTCGGTTGTAAATTTTAATAATTTCGACTCGTTGTTGGATCGTATATCTTTCCATCATAAAATGGCAAACCGTACTGAAGAGAAATGTCAAAAGAGCGGCAAGAAATGTGGCGTCGTTTGCTGTCCCTGTCGCTCAACTTTTGTAGCGTCCCTGTTAAAAAACCCGATATTTGGCTTAATTGGAAGGTTAATTTTATGCCATTGATGTTTAAATATGATTTCGGGCATGTGGTCGCTGTGGCTGCTTCGAATAAAGCCAATTCTATAGGTCCAATTTGCCACCCCTTTTTTGAGCATTTGATGCCGTATGTCGGCAATTACGCGACGAATGTTGTCTTCCAAGTCCCCTAACGTTTTTGGTTTGTTGGCGTAGACGAGCGACTTCACATATGCCCAAAGAAAATAATCCAATGGTGTCAAATCACACGACCTTGGTGGCCATTTGACAGCTCCATTCCACGAAATTATGCGCTCATCGAATGTTTCCTTCAATAAATCGGTTGTGACGTGCACTGTGTGCCATGTAGCGCCGTCTTGTTGGAACCACATCTCATCCACATTCATGAAATCCAGTTCGGGAGCAAAAAAGTCGGTTATCAGACCGGTATAGCGGTCTCCATTAACGGTAACTGACTCTCCAGCATCATTTCGAAAGAAGTATGGCCCAATGACTCCACCAACCCATAGGGCACACCAAACTGTCAGTTTTTTTGGATGCATTGGCCTCTCAAGAGTCTCATGTGGATTCTCTTCACTCCAAATGCGGCCATTTTGCTTGTTGACGTAGCCATTCAACCAAAAATGAGCCTCATACCTGAACAAAGTTTTGCGATGAGAAATTTTGTATCGAGATCAATCCCATTTTCGGCCCATACACCAAAGTCACGATGCATTGCGTGGTCTCGCAGCTTTAATTCTTGCACAAGCTGGATCTTGTAAGGGCGTAATCCAAGATCTTTGCGCACAATCTTCAATAAACTTGATGGACAATGCTCCAAATGCTGTGCACTGGGACCTCTTCAACACTTCACGCTCTACAGCGGCAATTGTTTGATCGGTGCGCATTGTTGGACGTCTCTGCGGATGCGTATTACCACGTACAGTAAACGTAGTGCGAAAACGATGCAAGGTTAACCGAATTAATTGCTCTGATGGACGATTATGTCGCTTCTTTCTGTATCGGAAAATGTAGAGGTGGAAGGTTTAGTATAACTTACTGCGCTGCAGTGGTAGTTGTTCTCATTACGCTCGTAGGCCATACACAAGCTAGTCTTTTGAGTTTGTTGAGCTTGTCTTGTTTTGACTTTTGCTTTGTTTTACCACTATGTACAAGCTGCATATATGACAATTGGTCTGGTTATGATTGTTTCGGACCATACCATGATTTTGGGGTTTAACCCCAGCTTTCACCAATTAGACTTCTGTTGGTCCACAGAGACATCTTGGGTCTGGCTATGTTTATTTTTTGTTGAGGTGAGAGTTCCATGTGAACTTTTCATCCAGAGTTAGTCCCAGGTATATGACTTCTTTTGAGAGATCCATTGTTTCACCAAGTAGCGTGAATTTCGTCTTTTCGTTTTATATTTCTACTGTTAAGCATGTGCTTAATCCATTTTCATGCGTTACTGTGTACGCCTGTGCTATGGATGCATCTGTCTATTTCAGCATGTTCGGTGTTGTCAAAAGCTCCTTCGATGTAAAGGAAGCATCCTGCAGATTTCTTTCTATTTTAGGGATTTTTCGATTCAGTTCCTGAAGAGCATGAGTTGTCAATTTTCCTGGTTGATAGGAATATTGGTTTTTGTGTAGTGGTTTACTGTTTAATGAATCATTCCTTGTTTTAAAAAAATCGAGGTGAGGCTGATTGGACGGTAAGGACGGTTGCTTGTTCTATGAGCAACTTTTATCTATCTCTCCAGATTTTTGTTATATAACCCCATGCAAAGCTGACTCGGAAGATGTTGATGAGAAATGGCACTGCCTTTTTGGAAAAGTGCTGGGAATTTTCCATCTTCACCAGGGGATTTAAAAAATGCAAATGATTTGATTTTTCTCTCGTAAAAAATTTTCTTTGACCTTTCCCAGTCCATTCATGTTGGTCTATTGGTTCTGCTCTCAAGTGAGCGCTCACTTTAATTTGGTGTTGTAATGTGGTTTGGAAAGTGGGTTTCGGCTAAGTGCTGTAGCGTCTGTAGGCCGTTTTCCATACATGTTTTTCATTAATCCGATTTTATTAAAGTACTGTTGTGATAGAAGTCTGTGGATACGATCACTGCTTAGAGTAGCAGAGAGATACTGGCAGAACTTTGTCCATGATTCTCAAACTTAAGTTCAACGTCCATTTTGTCAAATGAGCCAAAAACATCATTGCACCTTCCTATTAGATAGAATAACAAAACTAATAGAAGACTTAACCATAGCAAACTCCATAGTCTCTCTCGAACATTGTAGAAAAGACTCCAGCCTTGTATTGGGTCCATTCGATCTACATGTGCTAGCAATCTCCACGTTATTGACTACGTTTTTACTGAAGTGTGGAGAATATTGCTGTCGTAAAGGCGTCCTTCGCAAACGAGGCAAATCAATCGATTTCACGGAATTCTTAAGAATTGGGCCTCTCCCAGACAACATTATGTCGAATTTTGCGTAACGATGTTGGCCTACATCCTTACAAGATCAAGCTGACTCATGAACTAAAGCCATTTGTTCATATGAAGCGACGTACGTTTTCAAATTGGGATCTGGACATGATGGACATGAGGGAATCGTCGCAAGAACAAAATCGTTGCACTTTATGTTTCGAAACCATTAGACAGGGTTTCGAATCAAGCCTCTCTGTCGAAAATGCGTGCTTTTGGTATCGATAATAGATACACATATTCTATCAATTAAAAATAACTCAAGTAAAGTTGTTTTGAAAGGTTTCAAGTCTGTTACTCACCATATAAATGCTGGTGTTCTCTAGACTGGCTCAATGGCTCGCAGAAGGTTCGATCCCCATTTACCCATATAAACCTCTGAAGCTTAAGTTCAACGTCCATTTGGGCAAATGAACCAAAAACATCATTGCACCTTCCTATTAGATATAATAAAAAAACTAATAGAAGACTTAACCATAGCAAACTCCATAGTCTCTCTCGAACATCGTAGAAAAGACTTCAGCCTTGTATTGGGTCCATTCGATCTACATGTGCTAGCAATCTTTAACGTCTGTTGCGGAGTTTTTTTTTACTAGGGGTATGTCGCTGTACAGTCGTATAGTTCTTTATTGGGTCTTCGTCTCCATAGACCGTCAACGCAAACGGGACCGAAGAAGTTTTCTCCACCAAGGATTGTCCATGAAGATCCACTTTTGATACGTATCATGCTTCAGTACGGTAAGGCAGGACAGGGAGTTTGTAGCCGACGTAGACAAAGTCCCTTACATCCTCAAAGTAAGATCTGTCAATGGTGACGCTCTACAATTCCTAGATGCTGTGTGGTTGCTATTTTCGCTGTATTGCCCGGTAGCGGAATGTTGTTCTTCATCGCCTTTTAAAAGTCTGCAGAAGTGATTTTTTCATATTCTCAGCACAACTGTGTCTCATCTCTTTGGTTATTCTTTACTACAGAATTCTTTCGAGCCTTATATACCTGGCTTTGACGTTTTACGTTTTGGAAAAACTTGCGACAATCGTTCCTGGAGTGGCACCTCCCTATATACCTGATCGCGCGCTTTTCTTGCTATTTTTCTTTTTGTCTTTCTGAAAAGCTGGTGTTCTTCCATTCTTCTATGCATAATGCATTATGGTAACTCTCGCCTTCATCTGCATCTTTGCCCTGAAAGCCTCGTTTTTGACTACGAGCATCTGTCGGAATTTTTCTTCAAACCAAAAGTTTCGTGCTGGCGGGCGCGAGAAACCTAGCACATCAGTTAGGGCTGATCCACTGGCTTTTTGACTTTATTCTTCGACATTAGATGCTAGTGATATGGGTTAATCGAGAGGTATACATGTTCTGCGAAGGACTTGGAGGTCTGTTGCAATTACAGACTTTCGACATAAAATTTTATAACAGTATTTCTGATCTGTTGTGGCTTGGTGGATATCCCAATTCTTCATAAAAATAATTTTTCCCAGGTAGACAACCCAAAGCACAGTCCCCAACATGGAGGGCCAGCTCCAAATGTATAATATCCGTAGGACACGGGTCCATCAGTATCCACTACAGGATTGAGCGCCCGTCGCACAGTGGGGCAGCTCATATGATGGAGTCGGAATAAACTCAAAAAATGAATTGAGTGAGATGAGTACACAAAGTTGTTTTACCGTTATAATACATTCCAGTGCATTTTTTGCAAAAACAGTTATATTTTTGTCTTGTTTTGTCACTTAGAACGAGCTAATTGAAAGTAACACTTTAATTCTTCTTGCACCGTGTGTCTTAACAAGTAGTTCAATTGGCGCGTGTTTGCGTAGCTGTAATATTTCTTTTAATCTCGTGAAAGTTAAAAAATAATATGGAATCGATAGCTTTAAGAATGTACTCACTATGTGGATTTAGTTGTATACAAAAACTATAAAAGCAATTTTTGTTTTTTTGTTTTTGTATATGCATTCAAATTTCAAAAATATTAAAGATAATTTCGTAAATAGCTAAAGCAAAAGTAGATTTCCACACGTTTCCACACGGAGATATTTATTTGTCAATATAGCTTGACTTCTTGTGTATACAATACAAAATAAAACGGGTGCTCATATGTACACCATTTTTTTTAATTCAGTTTTTCCTAATTCACCACTTCAACAAATGTGGTGTATTAATTCACACGTATTCTTAAAAAGTTCTTATTTTCGTGTAGGTTCGCATTCAAATGTTGTGTTTTATACAATGATGGAGTTGTTTAACCTTCTGAAGGAATCGGGGCTTCAAACCCTAGAACAAAAATTTAATTTTTTGGAGATACACCTTGAAGCCCACCACAATACAAATGTTAAAGATCTCCAGCATACAATTTCGCAATTTAGAATAAGATTTAGAGAAAAGTGGTTAAAATCTGCTAGGAATGAAATTCGTTTTAAAAAAGAAAATGAGATTTGGTTGCATACATCAATAGCCTTCAAACTCTTGGATAAAGCAACTCCGCCAAAACAGCGAGGCGGCCGCCCAGAAAAGCCGTTTGAAGAAAGCAGCGATAGAAGCAAACGATTCAAAACAGAAGCAATGCGAATGGAGCTGTCAACTTCGCAATTAGGATTTGCGACAAAGGTAAATCTACGAGCAGCAGGTCATCCAGTTGCATCAAAATTAGTAGAGGACCTAGTGCGTTCACCTCAGCATGCAATTAATTATAAAAATGTGTTCCATAAAGAACAACAACGAACTCGACAGATGTCAGGGGAAGAAGCACTGTCAACCGTAGTCGAGGCCAAGCTCAAAAAGATGTTAATATTTTCTTTGAAAGATGAGCAATTAAGCAATTTCTGTTTGATTTCTAAGTGGGGATTCGATGGTAGTTCTGGGCACAGTTCATAGAAGCAGAAATATGTTGGAAAGGATGCTGATGATTTTAGTGTATTCATTAGTTCTGTGGTACCCCTCAGATTGGTTTGTGAGAGCTCAGAAGAAAAAGCTGTAATATGGCAAAATCCTAGACCTTCTTCAACCAGGTACTGCCGTCCAATAAAATTTGTATATACGAAAGAATCAGCTCAAGTTTCGGTATCTGAAAAGCTCAGAATAGATGCTCAAATTCAGAGTCTTTGCCATTCAAAAGTTAACGTTGAAGAAAAGGTTGTTGAAGTGGCACATAAACTCGCCTTTACAATGGTGGACGGAAAAGTTTGTAACACTTTGACAGATACCGTCTCATCTCAGCGTTGTTATATCTGCGGTGCATGTTCCAAGGACTTTAATAATATTGAAGAGCTGCTGTTAAAACCCTACAATCCCAGTGCATTGCAGTTTGGCTTGTCAGTGCTGCACTGTTGGATTCGAGTTTTTGAGTGCCTTTTGCATGTGGGCTATAAGCTTCCAGTAAAAAGATGGAGAGTTCGTCAAGAGGATAAAGATGTTGTAGCATCAAATAAGGCTCGAATACAAAAAAAGTTCAGAGATCGAATTGGTCTCATTGTTGATCAACCTAAGCCTGGTTTTGGGAACTCCAATGATGGCAACACTGCTAGGCTACTGAAAGGTTCAGAGTATTTGCACTGGATACTGCCAAATACTTTGTCAATATTTATCCGTGGTATTATATGCCTCCAACTGTACATAAGCTACTAATCAATGGTCCAGATGTTATTTCTGCTGCTCTTCTTCCAATAGGCCAACTCTCTGAAGAAGCGCAGGAAGCCAGGAACAAAGACTTCAAAAAATATCTAGAGAGCTATTCAAGGAAATGTTCCCGGCAAAAATGCAATGAAGATATTTTTAATTTCATGTTAATAACATCAGATCCGCTAATAACAAGCTACAAACAATTGCCTAAAAAACAGGTTAAATCATTTCCTAAAGAAGTTGTCGATTTAATCATTGCTCCTAATGTTTTTTGTTCTGAGAACAGCGATGAAAGTGAGAGTGATTGTCTATCAGATGAATCTGAATTTTAGTTATTTCTTGGTGTGTGCATTTACTTGTTGTAATTTTGTAATTTAAAAATATGAATAACAAAAAATATCGGAACTATTTTCTTTTTTTTTCAATTTAAAAAAAAAATCATAAGTTGAACAATAAAAATAACTTTAAAGAGTCAAATATGGTCTTTCTATGCACTAATAAAAGATTCTTACATAAAAAAATATTTTTCAGTATAGCTAGCCCATCACATGAATTGTTTCCGGTTTTTGGGGTATCTTGCCCCACTGTGCGTCGGCCTCTCACTTCTCACGTCACCAGCTCTGTTCAAGAAGCCTGACTAACCCTTGAGATTTCTAGATGACCCATTGTCCGAATATGTCGGAGCAGCTCAAAAAGTTTTTTTATTTTGTCCAGCCGAACTGTGACTGTAGAAGCCACCGTTGACTCCGTCTTTTGAATTGTTCCGCTGCCGTCTGGGGAGATTTTCTTTGACAGGGGAACTTACCCGTAGCTCGTTTTGGTCCACGAGTGTTATTTGATTTCCCACCTACCCATAAAATTGCAGAAGATGCTTCTATCTGCCACCCGAGGACGCGTCCGATGGGAGACTAGCAACTCCACATGGATATATGAATAGGAAAATTAAAAGGTGGTCTCAGTTTAAGACCTTTATGCCCTTAATTTCACCAGTAGATGAACGTCGACAATACGAATAAGAATTGTTACCGTTTCTGGATTCTCAGGACCCAATATATATTTTTTATAACCAAGCATTTGGGAGTGTTTTCAAAAACCCTTTCTCAACGTGGGATATTAGTTCTGACACATAGTTTGTAATATAGAAAATTAATAATGACAGACCTTTGAATTATTTAAATCGATTAAGAACTGAAAGTTTGTCAGTCTGTTCATCTTTTCGACAATATGTCACCAGTTTTTTAAATTATGAACGACAGCTCAACGACACTGCAAATCTCTAGAAACATTATTAATCAAAACGCAACGGTAATTGAATGCTTCCACTAAACTATTTTTATTAACAATTTTGCAAATTATTTTATCCAACTTGGGGGTTTTTGTGATGGTTTTCCTTAATTTTTATTTTTTTCATTTCTTTGTCCCTGTTCTTGTCCCTGTCCCTGTCCCTGTCCCTTTCGTCCTCCTCGTCCTAGTCCTTTAAGTTTTTGACCAATACCTTGTTCCTCCTTATCACCCTCGTTGTTGCCATTTATTTTTGGTAGTGCCCGGGCAAACCTCTGATGGTTTCCGACGAGAAAACCCTTCATTGGTGGGGATTTTTGAAGTTCAGGTAGCTTCATATCGTCTGCACCTACAGCGGATAGATTCTGTTGAAAGATGTTTCGTATTAAATTTAGTTTCGTTTTTTTTTTTAATTCTTACAGTCATTAGGACAACGCAAACGATTAGAGCAGTGAATATTGCCAACTTGTTCATTGTGATGCTGGTTAGGAACTCCCTGCTGTGATGATATACTTAGGGCGATTGTAGTGATTTTTATACCCCACGAACCAAAAGATACTTTTGGAACGATAAACCAATGAATTGTTATAACAATAATTGAGTTATTAAGTGGAGCTTATGTTGGGGCTGTTATTGTTGGAAAATTCAAACAATGAAGATGTAAACCGAGATAGGAAAGTATAGCTTTGCTTTAATTGTTTTCGTCAACAATGGGTTGCTGCTTTAAATAAAAGCTTTACAAAATGGAGGGATCAGATAGTTATTTTGTTTATTAATTTTTTTTTGGACTGTCATTCAAATGGGATTTTATTGATACAAAATGTATTATCATCGACCAAAAAAGCCAACAACACAATAACCAAACAAAATTAAAAATTGGTCCAATAAAAATTCATAAATCCTAGTCTTAATGTGTTTTTCCAAGTCCATCCGAATGGGTGGATAAATGGCATTAGAATTCCGTTTACCAGTCTAAATGTGACCATCACCGAATGGCAAGTAGCTTTGTCGTAGATTGAACACTTGAAGACAGGGTGAAGTGTATCCTATTTCTGAGGCACGTCTCCCTTTTCCCAGACGGCAGCTGGGCTAAAAAAAAGTGTATTCCCAACATGCGCTGCTTTGACATATTAGGATCACGATTCACTTAAACATTTTCAGGGCTAGTCAGGCGCCTTGAACAGGTTTGGTAGGGTATGTGCCAAAAGGTTAGCGGCTGCCCATTGTGGATGCTGATGGCCACGTTTACTAGGAGTTCCCAATTAATTAGAAATAGAAAACCTTCGATCAGGACGTTAAAGTAGTTAAGGAGGTTAAAAACGAATGAATGCCAACAACCCTTTATGCAGAGTCATAGATTCCAAGCAACATGGTACATTTTGGCCTAAGCGACACACACATCTAGAAACTGACATTAACAAAATTGAAATATGCAAACGGAGGCCGCCAGCTGAGGACCAATATAATTGCAAAAGGAATTTTATATACAGGGTGTCGACGGGAAGGTGTACTACTTTGTTTTGCCGCCATTTTGTTAAAAATTAGTCTTGACAGTTCATATTTGGCAGTCGTGAAGTGGACACGTGGCGAATTTCATATGGAAAAATATTCGATAAACCAACGTGTTTTAACCGTTAAAACATTTTATCACAATCAATCATTGATTACGGTGACGATGAGAAAGTTACGTGAAATTTTTGTAAGAAACAACGTGCCAACAAAACGCACTACTTATCGTGTAGTGAATGACTTCGAAGACAGAGGCTCTGTAGGTGATAGGCCCAAGCATGGACCACAACGTACTGCAAGAAAGGCTGAAAATATTACTGCTGCTCAAGGAAGTGTTCAAATAAATCCATCAACGTTAATTCGACGCCGTGCTCAGGAACTTGGTCTTCAAAGAACAACTTTGGCCACAATTTTGCACAAGGATTTGCATTTGTTTCCATTTAAGATTCAGTTGACACAAGAGCTTCTTCCACAAGACCATTTACGCCGCCGTAATTATACCAATAGGATGTTACAGCTAGCCCATGACAAACCCGATTTTCATGAAAAAATCATAATGAGTGACGAGGCACATTTTCATTTGAATGGATGTGTGAATAAACAGACTAGTCGGTTCTGGGCAATGGAAAACCCTCAAATTATTCATCAGTCAACTTTGAATCCATCAAAAGTTACAGTCTGGTGTGTAATTTGGTCAGGAGGATTCATTGGACTTTAGTTCTTTGAAAAATGAAAACGGCGTAACGGTAACTGTGAATGGGGAGCGCTACCGTGATATGATTGAAAACTTTTTAACGCCACAACTGCATGCTTTGGGCTTGATTAACAAGTGGTATCAACAAGACGGTGCCACATCGCATACAGCCAGAATTACAATTACTGTGAGACCTCTTTCCACAACAAGTTTTAATACAAGATATGGTGATGTTGATTGACCTCCACGGTCGCCTGATTTGACTGCTCCGAAATTCTTTTTGTGGGGATATCTGAAAAGCAAGGTTTATGCAAACAAACCAGAAACGCTTGACCAACTCAAACAAAATATTCGTGATGAAATTAATGAAATACCGCGTGAAATGTGTGAGAATGTAATGAAAAATTTACTCAAAAGGGCTCGCATTTGTGAGACTAACAGAGGCGGACATTTACCTGATATTGTACATAATTGCCGACATTTAATAAAACATTTATCAATATAAGATCCATTCTCTTTCATTAAATCAAAAATTATAAACAAACAAAGTAGTATACCTTCCCGGCGGACACCCTGTACTAAGGTGAGTCTAGATTAAAACACTCGAAGAGCGGCTAGAGGCTTTCAAATGTTTATTGACTCTGCTCTTGAATTGTTGTCGTATATATACTGGCGGAAATAGGTATTCTGAAAGATCGGTTTACAAAGATCAGTGTACTGACGTAATCGAGAAGGCATTCGAAGAAAAAAATTGCATTACTGGACGTGTAGCAAGTCTTTTACGAGGTGTAGCATGATGGCTTGACAATAAGTTCTACCACGACTCCTATACGATATCCTCGATTCATATAATAGAGCCTTTCGTGTTATACATAGCAGCAAATACGCGGGGCTTAGAGAAAGTTCGGCTAACGTTCCGCAAGGAAGTATTCTTGTGCCGCTTCCTTACCTGTGATATATTTGCGATATACTGAAGGAAGGTTCCACAACTTTTCGTACACTTGCTTACAACACCAACATCCTAAAAGCAGGTAATTCGATCGTAGAAACGACTAAAAATCTTCAAAACGGCCTGAATAAAGTGAATGAATGGACGAGGGCTTGGCGGATCGCCCTAGACGAAACTTTATCTGTTTAAGTTAGTTTAACCTATAAGAAACTTAAGGACAAGACAATTTTTCTAAAGCTGTTCCGAATACCTTTTGCAAACAAAACCAAATACCTGGGAACAAAATTTGGCGCAAAGTTGAAATTGAATTCGCACGTATCCCATAGGGGTATATTCGTTTTGACATTAAGTTTGTAACAAAGAAACATTATTTCGCTAGATATACCTCAAAGTAAAGTAATCAGAATCGCTAGATGAGTCAAACGAGCCATGTCTTTCTGTCCGTCCGTCTGTGTATCACCGATTTTTTGACCCTTAACTTTTGAGCTAGAGTATTGAAATTTGGTATATGGACTCCTGACCGACGAAGCAGAAGAAGTGTAAAAATTGTTGAAATCCGCCCACTGCCACGCCCTTATTTTTAGAAAATCGTCATTTGTGGCCAAACCGTAAGAAATTTTGAAAGAGTGTCGGAACAACATATTTAGATAATCTCAATATCTATATTTCGTCTATTTAAAATTGCCACGCCCACTTCGTGCAAGATCGTTGGTTATGACATTCCGTCCACATATCATTTTAACCCCCATCCACTTTTTGCAGGCGTTTTTCTAGAAAATTCATTTATATACCCTAAACCATACCATATGCTGGAGAAAACGGTGAAACAACATATCCGCGAACTGTGTTGGTGGTTTCGCGTTCACATTTTGCGGTCAGGGATTTCCCTTTCGCCTTGAATTTCAGGTGTCTTGGATGTTTGGACACGTTTCACTGTCCCTTTCGACAGCCGTTTGCCGTTTTGACAGCTGTTGGATAATGTGACAGCAGCCCTTAGACACTTTGACAGTTGTCATTAGACATGGTGTCCCATGCTTTTGCTGTCCATGTGTGCTCGTTTTTGTGTTCATGGAGGTGTTTTTACATGGCCGTCCGTTCAAACACCTCTGTTGCTCCTCCGTTGCTCCAGCGTTGGTGAAAGAGGTCGTCTTCTCTTTACCATCGAACCTAACTTTTATTGTTGCGACTTCGTTAGAGGGGTGTCTTTTGGGCCGTCCGACCCACGCCTCTACTGCTCCTCCGTTTCTCCCTAGTTGGGTAAAATAGGTGAACGTTTACTCCATGCCATCGTACTTTTTTGCGTGTGCGCCAATAATACGGTGGCGCAGCCGATTTTTTGGGGTGTAGGTTCCAGGGGTAGTCCTCCCGCACTTATCATCATCGTGTTGGGGTCGACGAGGGATCGTCCTCCCTCAACCATCGAACTTTTCGGACCACTCCTGTCCGGTGCTGCCCATCGCGAGTCCCTACGTCCTTTGGTCTTCAACGACAGTGATTCCTCATGGACTGCTGTCGCCCGTTTTGTGTGGCGTTACTCTGTCGTGAGTCTCCCTAATCTCCCCAGGGCTGCACCGAACAGAGTTAGGCAATCTTCTTCTTGAGTGGACTCCCCTGTCTCACTCATTATACCTGTCATTGGTTTCATTTTGGAACCCTGGCTGCCCGCCACTTCCTTTAAATTCTGCCTTTGCAACCACAAGAAAAAGAGGGAACGAAGGGATTTAAGGGGAATAAGAGAGTGAGCCTTACTGCGGTAAAATGTAGCGTAACACTATAGATCTCAACCATACCGCTTAGGCTACAGTAACGTCAACAAACAAGATTTCTATTTATTTAATTTACATCGACAGTCTACTCAAAAATAACAACGAAATGTACTAACTTTCTACATGTCTTCACTCAACTCAAATTCGTATCCACTAAAATCAGAACATTTTACTGAACAAATAAAAAGTCACTCATACGCCCGAGTGTATTCCACTTAATCAACGATAAACCAAAAAGCCACCCCTATTCAACGTTCGCCAAGCAGCAGCTTTTACAAATGGCCAACAACGGATATGAAGAACGTCCAGAAAACACCACATAAAGCCGGCATTTCTCTCAGTTTTCAACACAACTATACACAACACAACCAAAGCCCAAAAGTCACCATTCACCCCACGCACGCATACAAAACACAGAAAAAGCTTCACCACCTCTCGAACACCATTGCGATGATGAATTAAATTTCATTCAACTATTCAATTAGACAGCGAAAGCTTTTAATATGAAATTAGTCAATCGGTGTCCGGCCGAAACGAAAGATCTCACAGAAACAAAAAGAAGAAAACGTTCTTGTCCTTTAGTTTTCTGTTTTTTATTTTAAATTTTCATTTGCCGTTAGTTTGTTTTTGCGATTTCGTTCTTTTTAAGCTTATTTCACAGTTTATTTGATTTCGCGTGAATTGAAACAAAACCGAATGAAATAACCCGAAAAAAAGTGCGAAAACTAACCAAAATAAAAGTCAAAAGGAATTAAAATAAAAAAAAACATATTCGAGTACCAAGAACACTGCTACACGAAGAGTATATAGAAAAGAAAAGCCATAACCCCTTGCAAACTTACGAATTAAATTTAAGAATAATCGACATAAGAGAGAAAAAGTGCCTAAAAAAATTTACCATACAAACACCAACGCATTCAATAACCCAATCCGACCACAACGAAAACGAAAAAAAAAAAAAAAAAAAAAAATAATCAAATTAAAAAAAAATTAAAACGTGTAATAGTTTTGAAAAATATCCATCGAATAAAAACCCTAAATCCGAGCAATAAATATTGAAAAAAAAAACATCCACTTAAGGGTAAATTTAAAAGTGACATTTCGAACACCGAGTGTGATATAAATATTAGTGACGTCATTTTGGTTTTTGATATTTGTAATAGTGTGCGTGTTGAAAAGCTAAGCCGTAGACGCGCGAAAAAAAAATAATTAAAACAATTTCAAGAAAATTCTTGGGAAAAATATTTTCCCAAAGTTTATTTATTCAAAATTTTATATGCGGACATTTTTGAAAGTGAATTTGCAATATATATATACACACACACACACACACAACCACACGAAGCCGTAGTGAATTTTGAGTGAAGCAACAGTGAACTGTTGCACTGGCAGAGGAAAGGATTATAGTTCAAGGATTTAAACAGTTTAGGTATGTTGATGGAGTTTATACGTTTTTTTTTTATTGATTTACTATTATGGAATATGAAACACGTGTGTTGTGTGAGTGAACACACCTTTGCGAAATATGAGTTCATGCATCTTTAATGCAACAGGGAGGGGTGAATAAAATTCTTTGAATTATTGGAAAACAGATATTTTATGGGGGCTGGTTCAGCTTTATAGATTACCTATTGGAAATTCAGAGGGCCATTGGATCGAGGTTAGGTTTAGGTTTATTGGGCTGCTGACGGTCAGGTTCAGCTTTATAGCTTACCTCTTGGAAATTCAGAGGGCCATGGAAACGAGGTTAGGTTTAGGTTTAATAGGCTATTGACGCTCAGGTTCAGCTTTATAGATTACCTATTGGAAATTCAGAGGGCCATTGGATCGAAGTTAGGCTTAGGTTTATTGGGCTGTTGACGCTCAGGTGAGCATTCAATCTCGCATAGGCCTACGTGGGCCCATAGCGATACCCTTATAGTGTCGAACCTGAAAATAACGTTGCGTTAGTGAAAAGAGTTATACTGAAGTGATTCGTTTTGTTCTATTCGCTACAAAGAGGAAGTTGTTCCATCCCGATTTGCAGCAGAAACGGATGATCTGTGCTATAGGGATATTTGCTAGCTCCGTCAATTCATCGTGATAATATCAAGGTTTTTTTTTTAGAGGTAAAGAACTTCGAATTGAAAAGAAAAGGAAAAAAAATCGTTTTAAAGTCCATCATTGACGTTGGCGTTACAGTACTTCGATATAAAAGCAACGAACTACAGACACATAACAGCACTGGCGACTGAGTCTATCGGCTGGACACAATGTCCATCAAATTGGCTTAATTGGAAGGATAATTTTATGCCATTAATGTTAAAATATGATTTCGGGCATGCTGCTGCTGCGGTTTGTTCGAATAAAGCCAATTCTATAGGTCCAATTTGCAACCCCTTTTTTGAGGATTTGATGCCGTATGTCGACAATTACGCGACGAATGTTGTCTTCCAAGTCCCCTAACGTTTCTGGTTTGTTGGCGTAGACGAGCGACTTCACATATGCCCAAAGAAAATAATCCAATGGTGTCAAATCACACGACCTTGGGGGCCAATTGACAGGTCCATTCCACGAAATTATGCGCTCATCGAATGTTTCCTTCAATAAATCGATTGTAACGTGCGCTGTGTGGCATGTTGCGCCGTCATGTTGGAACCACATCTCATCAACATTCATGAAATCCAGTTCGGGAACAAAAAAGTCGGTTATCAGACCGGTATAGCGCTCTCCATTAACGGTAACTGACTCTCCAGCATCATTTCGAAAGAAGTGTGGCCCAATGACTCCACCAGCCCATAGGGCACATTAAACTGTCAGTTCTTGCGGATGCATTGGCCTCTCAAGAGTCTCATGTGGATTCTCTTCACTCCAAATGCGGCAATTTTGCTTGTTGACGTAGCCATTCAACCAAAAATGAGCCTCATACCTGAAAAAATTTTTGCGATGAAAACAGCATCGAGATAAATCTTCAGATAAGTCTTCAGCTCTGTGTGGCAGCGTCCACCTACACGTGCATTTATTATATGTGATGCCAAAACTTTTATGGCCGCTTGACAATCTACGTAAATGGAGATATCTTCTTGTGATAAGTCCAGTAGACTAGCTGATACGGCAGCTTCGAGTCTAGCTAGGATTTCTGATTGGATGAAACTGCATGAGTTTGCTAGTCGAGAGGATGTCGTTAGCCCGATTGCCCATTTCTATTTCAAACCCATCGGTGTAAATTGTTAATTCAGTGCTAGATAGTCTATATGCAAACGCAAATAGATAAAATCGAGGGGGTTAAGAAAAAGAGGAATTACCCGATTATAAATCTCGATGCTTATTAATGAGCTTGCAAACTTTTTCTGATCGAAAAAGCTAGTAAGCTAAATTTATCTGAATTATTAACATTTATGCACCTTTGAGGTATCTTCGCTTAAAAGACATGTTCAAAGTGGTTAGGCACAGAACAGCTTTTTGACAAAATGAACTAATATCAAGATTTATCACATTCTTTAACTAAATGTGCAGTTCTGACGAGTGCGACTTGTCAAATAGTGGATTACTTACTTACTTCCTTACTTACTTGAGTGCCACTACAGTCCTGGGCCTCAACCAACGTGCCTCTTCAATTAGCCCGGTCCTTAGCTAACTGCCTCCAGTTGTGAACTCCAAGTTGGTTGTGGTCGGTTTCTACTTCTGCGCGCCACTCAAGGCGAGGTCTTCCTCTACTGCGTCCGACGTCTGGCTGTGAATGGAAGACTCTACGAGCCGAAGTATTGGTGTCCATTCGTTCTACATGTCCTAGCCATCTTAAACGTCCAATGCGGAGTTTTTTTACGACTGTACAGGTCGTATAGTTCTTGGTTGAATCTTCGTCTCCATAACCTGTCAATGCAAAGAGAATTTTCCTCTCGAATCGACCAAGGATTCCTTCATCCGATTTTGAGACGGTCCATGCTTAAGCGCAGTAGAGCAGGACTTGAATGATCAGGGTCTTATATAGGATATCCTTAGTAGTTCGAATGAGGGCTTTACTACTGAATTGCCTTCTTAGCCCGAAGAAACAGCGGTTGACAAGAGTATTTCTTCGTTTAAATGCCGATGAGATGTTGTTGTCGACGTTAATAGCGGAGCCGAGATAGACAAAGTCCTGTACTATCTCAAAGTTGTATCTGTCAATGGTGACGTTCTGTCCAAACTTTGTATCCAGCGTTCCTGCCATATAACAATTACACATAACTACAATTTTCTCGAAAAATTAAATTGAATGAAATTTAATTTAAATTCTACAGTTACTGTGTGCAACAATTCCACAAATTTAGTTTTAGCGGAACTTCCCTTAAACGGAATTTTCTGTTTTGGCCAATAACGGAAAGTTATCATTATTCACATAAACACTGATTCACGGACTTCGGATTTGATCTAACGCCCAACTTGCTGTTAAAGAGAAAGTTTCTCCATTTGTCCCGTAACCTATACTGTTATTAGAGCCTTTCCAGCCTTCCAGAAAATGTTGCTAACCTGAAATGATAAGAGAGTGAGAGGAATTTCGGATAGATCCCTGGGTTCATGGAAAAAATATGTTCCTTAAGTTGTTTTCTTATATGACTGAGGCCTGGACAGTGGCATAAAAAGTGTAGGGTAAGTCAGAACGAATTCCCTGTTTCTTTGAAGAATTCGATGGGTTTGTCTTACCCTACCCTCGACATGTTCAGGAACAAAATGAATTAATGAAACTGTATTACCAGACCCGCTGCGAAAAACGAGGCGCTGTCCTATGCGAATTACTCAGATCGATTTAATTGAAAACGTAAAACCAATTGTGCATAGAAGTTGATCTCTATAGTATTAGAAGATAAATCTCTTGATTAAATAAAAAGAAAATTAAGGATCGATGATTTCGCCCGCGATTCGTATCACACTGTGTACATGTAGTAATCACCTCAATATCAATCACACACTGCATGTTACATTTTTGTTTATAATAATTCTTCTCATCTGATGATAATCAAAAAAAAAGAAAAAAACCTATAGGGCGGGTATATTTGCGGGCGCCCATTGAAGAGTGAATCATACAGTTTATAAAAATGATTTTCATTCATCTAAGTGCTTCAACTTAGTCATCTGGTTAGCGCCTGCTTGGACTGTACCTGTTTCTCTGGTAAAGACGAGTTCAACACTTTCTACGTGGTTAGTTATGTTCACGTAGTTTTGATGCTCCCGCTTACGTTACATCCAGTTGTATGGCAGGCAACAATACAAGGAGTTACGTTAATCAACAGTCCTTCGTTTTTAAAGCGGTCTTGTGCTCAATTTCTCATTCAAAAACTCGGCTTTATTTTCCATTACAAAGCTAAATAAAGCCTTTGATTTTAATTCTCCCCTATTCGCTTACCTTTTTTGAAAAAAAGATGCTAAACGTAGTAAAGTATCTTGGAATCAAGTTTGCCGAGACCTAACGAACCACTTGCGCCAACAAATTGTATTTTGTCTCTAGTCTCTAGTCTCTAGTCTCTAGTCTCTAGTCTCTAGTCTCTAGTCTCTAGTCTCAAGTCTCTAGTCTCTAGTCTCTAGTCTCTAGTCTCTAGTCTCTAGTCTCTAGTCTCTAGTCTCTAGTCTCTAGTCTCTAGTCTCTAGTCTCTAGTCTCTAGTCTCTAGTCTCTAGTCTCTAGTCTCTAGTCTCTAGTCTCTAGTCTCTAGTCTCTAGTCTCTAGTCTCTAGTCTCTAGTCTCTAGTCTCTAGTCTCTAGTCTCTAGTCTCTAGTCTCTAGTCTCTAGTCTCTAGTCTCTAGTCTCTAGTCTCTAGTCTCTAGTCTCTAGTCTCTAGTCTCTAGTCTCTAGTCTCTAGTCTCTAGTCTCTAGTCTCTAGTCTCTAGTCTCTAGTCTCTAGTCTCTAGTCTCTAGTCTCTAGTCTCTAGTCTCTAGTCTCTAGTCTCTAGTCTCTAGTCTCTAGTCTCTAGTCTCTAGTCTCTAGTCTCTAGTCTCTAGTCTCTAGTCTCTAGTCTCTAGTCTCTAGTCTCTAGTCTCTAGTCTCTAGTCTCTAGTCTCTAGTCTCTAGTCTCTAGTCTCTAGTCTCTAGTCTCTAGTCTCTAGTCTCTAGTCTCTAGTCTCTAGTCTCTAGTCTCTAGTCTCTAGTCTCTAGTCTCTAGTCTCTAGTCTCTAGTCTCTAGTCTCTAGTCTCTAGTCTCTAGTCTCTAGTCTCTAGTCTCTAGTCTCTAGTCTCTAGTCTCTAGTCTCTAGTCTCTAGTCTCTAGTCTCTAGTCTCTAGTCTCTAGTCTCTAGTCTCTAGTCTCTAGTCTCTAGTCTCTAGTCTCTAGTCTCTAGTCTCTAGTCTCTAGTCTCTAGTCTCTAGTCTCTAGTCTCTAGTCTCTAGTCTCTAGTCTCTAGTCTCTAGTCTCTAGTCTCTAGTCTCTAGTCTCTAGTCTCTAGTCTCTAGTCTCTAGTCTCTAGTCTCTAGTCTCTAGTCTCTAGTCTCTAGTCTCTAGTCTCTAGTCTCTAGTCTCTAGTTTCTTCTCAATTAGCAATTTGTACGTATGTTAATGAAGGTCATGGTGAAGAATTCGTAGAACGATAACAGAATGCCGTGGGGATTGCAATATAAAAGCTCTCAATACCTGAATATTCTCAGGGGACCTGAGAGACTGCAACTCTTCTTCGTGTCTGACTCGCGGTTTGTCTGAAAGTTGTGAACTATCTATCAATTGATTTCTGGTCCGGGACTGCGACCAACCGTGAAGGGAATTGGGAAAAGTTGGCCTCAGCTCCAATAACACGACCATCACATTAAAACTACTCCTGACCACTACTGCCCATCTGAGACCGATGCAAACTGAATGTCACTCAATTCAAAAAGGACACTCTAGGTCTTGGGGTCTTCTACGTTCTCCTTCACTGAAAAATATATGAAAAAATCAAAAAATCATGTTTAGACAATTGCGTTCTCACATTTCGTCTATGGATTTATTTGTTTAAAAAAAAGCTGTTTGAATATTGCTGTCCCTTTAGGGTGTTTTAATTCACGTAATTTTTCAAGAAAAAGACTATTCCGACAGTCGCTGAAGAAAATACCTAAACAAAGGTGTCCTACACCTTTCACACATAAACTATTCCGAGCCTCACCTATTTTTACGGGTGATGTATAATGTATAACCTGAAATATTGCATTTGGTTATGTCTTTCTTTATCAATGAATTTCTGCAATCTTTGCCAAAGAAAGACATACCCAAATGCAATATTTCAAGGTAACCTATAACTTAAATTTCATAAAAATATCTTTGTATCTAAATTCTATATTTCATATCCAAATTCGATCAGGAAATCGGCCCACATAAACATTTTGTTGCTAAACGAAAACTGTCCCACATTTCGATGTTCACTATTAGATTACATATAGCTAAGCGGTATCTTATCGGTCAAAAAACCTCTCCGTATCTCATTCGTTTCTAATTAGAACGTATCGCTATCTTCCCATCTCTGAATCCATATTTATCATTTTTGCGCGCTACAATAAACGTGCACGAGGTGATCCACAAAGTGTGGTTTATTTTCAATGAAAGTCAATTCATTGAATGCCATAGGCACCGATGTGACACAGAATTACGTATCAACTTGTAGGCGGCTAACGATTATGGTGGATCAGTTGAAAATTATAAAAAAAAAAACAATCTTATAGGTAGGCATCTGTTTTGCATCTATCTACACCTACTCTTTCCAATTAGTGTTCACTAGATGCGTGTTTGTTTAGCAATTGGCAAGTGGACAGGTGGGCATGCTCTGTATGCTGAATATCTTGAGATTTAATTTTTAGCAAACATATCGGCGGAAGCATTAAAGATACAAAATTTGTTTTCAGATTGTTTAATCTGCAAATTACCGATGCTATTATGTGTAGGTACAAGCGGTTTGCAAATGATTGCAAAGATAGGGGTGCGTTCGCGAAGTGTGTCTACAAATAGAATATTCTTGTGCAAAAGAAGATGAGTAATAATTAGCTCACGCATTTATTGTCAAACATTGACTTATGTAAATTAGATTTCCGCTTTGTAATCTTTGTTGATATTAAACTTTTCTCCACAGTTGGGTCTGCCCTCCATTTTTTACCATATCCCATAGGGGTATATTACTTTTGGAACATAGTTTGTAACTTCGAGAATATATGTCAGCTAAACGCGGTCATTTGGTAAAATACTGTGGAACGAGGCAGTCATATGGCTTGCGTTAGCTCAAGCGCGGGAAAAATAAACGAGTGGTGGGTGCACGACTGGGTCATACGCAACTTTCTCTTTCACAGGCAGTTGGGCATAAGATCAAATCCGAAGCATCAGGGAGTTAAGCGATTTTCATAATTTGGCCAACAGACGTACAGACGGACAGACGGACGGAATTGCAAAAACCAATTTCTTTGGTTCCGCTTATCATCGTTATATTAGAATCAATCAAAATCTCGAGGTCAAGTTTTTTCACGAAAACCATCTGCCCTAGCGAGGTATCCGTCGGAGCGGCTTGCGTACGCATACTTCGTCGGAGGTTCAAAATCCATTCGAGGTATGTTTCATCGGAGAAACATCACTTCACTTTAATTCGTAAATAAATTCCGCGAAGAATTTGTGCCGAAGGAAATCCGAAAAAGAATTGCACCTAGCTGTCATAAATTGAACGAAAAATGCACCTGAACGCACTTCAACGCAATTCGCCGGGGTGCGTTAAAAAATATCGGAGAAATATTTCGGAAAGCTTTTCGGAAGAATACCTCGAAGCTAAAATCCTCCGAATCGTAAATCGGAGTATTTTCCGGTTCCGCTCCGACGGATACCTCGCTAGGGCCGAATATCTTTCTGCTTGTAAGAGAAAATTCAAACCTATCGCATAAATTTTAACAAAATAACGACTGACGAAGGGCAAATCTAAATTTTTATTTTAACTGTTGAAGAAGAATCCTGACTATGCCTGAAAGTAAATGGATCGACTCAAGGTCAGAACCGCTAGCTGCGTCAATTTAGCCATGTCAATCCGTCCGTATTTATCAAGCTTTTGGGAATTTTGAGCTAGAATGAGGAAATGTGATACACGAAACCCTTGTTGCTCCCTGCAGATCAACGTTTTAAAAAAAAATTGTTTTTGGCGAAACTTCAAAGAATTTTGAAAAAGTATGTTAGTTAGGTATAAAGAAAATCTTCATATCGCTAGTTAAGTAATAGGTAGCACTTAATTAAAGGGGAAAATACTTATAACTTTCTACCAGGCAGCTTGAAGAAAAGTCTGGTGTTCGTCAGGGAAGTTACATGGGACCATTTCTGTTTGCAATATTTGTAAACAACATAGAATCAAGGGTGTTATTCTGTTAGTACCTGGGGTTTCAGTTGACTGGACTTTTTTTTTCTATACTCAATTCTGTAGCCTTATACCAGAAGCTGCACTTAGTTACGGATTGTTGTCGGATTGAAGATACACAAAAATTGTTTTTCACTTTAATGTGCCAACAGAAAAACCAAAACATCAGAATCGTGAGAACTACTCCAAACTATTGAACTTGTCCTGTTGAATGCTGTTTCGATATTTTTAAGTGAGTGTTCTCCTCACAGAAGATCTGTGTTCGATTCCTAGTCATTTGATTGATTTTTTGAAAATGTTATCATCCTAACTTAACAAATTTCATTGTAGTCCAGACCTCGAATTTCGTAGATAATTTTTGCTCATAACTGCTGTATACATACTGCATAAGTGCCCCTACAGTCCGGAATGATCCTCGGCCTCAACAAACATGCCTCTCTAGTAACCCCGGTCTCTCTCTGCTGCGTCCGACTTCTGGCAGGGAATCGAAGACTCTCCGCTGGAGTATTGGTGTCCATTCGTTCTACGCGTCCTAGTAATTTTGGACTTCTGGGGTTTTTTCCAGGATCTGACGAAGTGTGAAGATTTGGACTTTCCTAAAACCACACTGATAAGGGCTGTTTAGGTTGTTGGTAAACGATTTCAGGTGTTCACATATTACGTAGGGGATTTTGAAGAGACTTATTTTTCTGCAGTTGTCACAGTTCAGAGGGTCTCATTTTTGTGACGCTCAGGTTTCATTCTTCAGACATACTTTCATCCGAGCAAATTTAGCTTATGACAAAATTATGAAAAAGCAAAATTAGCTACACCTCCGGCTTTATAAAGCTCGGTGGAAACGAAGTCATTCCCAGCAGTCTTGTTAGTCTTAAGTTTAGATATTGCTATCACCACTTTACTTACAACGGGTGGTTGGTAGTTTTCGCTGTCATCGTCGATAGTGAATGGTTGTGACACCTGAAAATGTTTTTTTTATAATTTACACGCACTCAGGGGGTTATCAATACCCTTAATATGTAACCACAATAAGAGCGCTAGAGAAGGGGAAGAAGGAGAGGACAGGAAAGATTTTGGATGTAGTGGAGACTTACTCCAAGGGTGGTGTCCGAACTAACTTCAGGGAGACACTTTTTCTTGTGTGTTCGTTAAATTTGTAAATTGTTCGTTATGGCTGTTTAACAGTCTGCAGAAGTGATTTTTTCTTATCCCCAGCATCGACTGTGCCTTAACAATGATTTTTTCTTGTTCATCTCGAAAAGATTCTTGCGCCTTGTATTCCTGGCTTTGACGTTTTACACCTTGGTAAAACTTCCGAACATCGCCTCCTCGCTTAATCGTCGACAGCGGGTTTTCTTTCTTATTTTTCTTTCTGAAATCCAGGTGTTATTCCCTCAGAAACAATGAGCTCCGTAGGCAAAGGAACCAATAGAGCTCATTGTTGCTTCACACATTTGTATTCATATCGGTGTAGTTGTAGGCTTTAAGTTTCTTATTCTTTAAATGTTGCTGATCCTAGGGTACCAATTTTCAATTTTTTTACCATTGGAATTGATAAACCCAGGCTGTGGTACTTTAAATTCTAATTCCACCTTTGTCAGAAGTCCTACAAGCCAAACTGCTAAATGTATTTTAAGGAAGCTTTCAGCATTATGGGGTATCTCACCGGGAATCAAAAACAGAAATATAGATTTGTGATGAATGTGTAGTCCAAAGTGAACCTGTGCCTCAACCAAGGCTCATACCTAACTGCTTCCAGCTGCAAAAGTTGGTTGAAGTCTGTTTTTAATTGTATGATTGGCTGCGTCTATCATCTGTCTTGGAATTGAAGCCTCTGTTGGTGTCCATTCGTCTTACATATATTAACCATCTTATACGTCTACTGTGGAGTTGTTTGACCAATCGTTGTACTGCTCGTTAAGTTCGTGGTTGAATCTTTGATTCCACTACTCTATCTGCACTGCTCTCTTTTGAAATGATTAGCTTTATCCTAAGACCGTTTCGATACGAAAGAATTATAACAGCGACATTGCAGAAAAGTGTTGCATTTTAAAATATCGCATGTATCTCATAAAAACCAGCCTAATTTTAAATCGACCTTATGTCCGTCTATACTCTGTTTTTTGTGTAAGCTTAAGGAATCCCTTTAATATATCAATAAATAAATAAATATCCACAAGCCCACCAAACAAAATTTGTCACATTCCTACAGAACTATATATTCACAAGTCAATGAAGCTTGAAGCTCCGCATGGCAGATAGAAGCTCAAAATAAAAATTCTTATACCCAAGCCATGACTCACAAAGTCATTCCAAAAATAACCAAAAACCGCCTAAAAAATTTGACAAAACTTCATGAAACGAGTATTCATCATCGCATTGTTGTGCCAATTGGCGTATATAGTAGGAAGTATCTGCGACAAGTGAAACAAGTGGGCTGACAGTGTTTTTTTTGTGTTTTTGTGTGTTTGCAAAAATTATGTCAACCGGGATGTTGTAGAAAAATGAAGATGTGTCACTCGGAATGCAATTTTATTCTTGACGCTGAACATCCAAACAAAAGTCACTCAAACAAACATCTGCGAACTCTTAATACGAATGAGTTAACCTAAGTATGTGTTTCTGCAGCAGAAACAGTTCTACACGGCAAAGATTAATATTCACGTTTATTGCCAATAAAACGAAACAAAAAATTATGAAACCATCAAAATATCTCCAACTAATGACTAATAAACCATCACAATCACTCGGCAAATCGTTCACACACTGTATCTACAGTTGCTCACATGATGAATGAAAAAAAAAACCACCCTCCCACACTTTCAAAAATGAGTACTAGTGCCGGTCGGCGGCGGCGTCCTCTTGTGTCACCATTGAAATTATTAATTTCATCGTTCATCCGAGTATGTTCTGAGGCTGATTGGAACAACAAAACACTCACGATTACGCGAGCTCTTTCGATTTGGGTCATTCTATAATTAAGCTAGTAACTAACTAGCTGCCTGTGTATCTTTTCTCCGTCGGCAATCTGGAAACGTGGATGGTCCTGTGAACACACATAATGATTTATGTTTACCCTCCACATGAAGGGCACAACCAAATCTCAAGTACGATGACAGCCCCACTAAAGCCCAGATGCTGTGTGGTAATTTGTATCTTTGTATCCATCTACCCGAAATAATTGAAGAATTTTTTGAATTCTTGCATGTTCAGCTAGTTTCCAAAGCCAATTGGATTCGAATTCAATCCGCAATCTGTTTATTGCCACTCTGTAGTGCCGCGTTAATGTTTATGAAAAAAATTGTTTTGTTTAGAGAAACATTTTAGAGGCCATTTTTCCGGGAATAAAGCGCGTGTCGATTGTATCTTAATTTTTCTCTCTCTCACTGGATGATGTAATTTCTTCTTCAGCACTATCCGACATCATGCAATTGCTTTTAGTTTAATTATTTGCCACTTCCATGCGTTGGGTGTATCTTTTTCATTTAAATACGAAAAAGTCCTTGAAATTAGCAAATTAGGAAGCACCTAGTTTTGGCTTAAAACACATGTGGGTGTGTTCAAAATGCCCCATAAATTGACTGGGGAAAAACATTTATTTTCGCAAAAATACTCTCATACTGCAGTATTCACTCCTAGTTCGAGAGCGTTTTTAATCTTATCTCGACGGAATAATTGATGACCTCTTTGGTCGTTTCGCAGCCAGATGAATGGACTTTTGAGTGAGGTTTTCAATTTATTTTCGCATGGTATGTCATCTTTGTTGGCATTCGCTTTCCATTGAGATATAGATGCGATGCACGATTGTGAGCGCTGTCAATTGGATTGGAAGTGTGAAAAGTCGATTACTTAACTCAATTTGTTTCAATTAAGGGTTGGACTATTTGGAGATGTATATACTTAGCAACAGTGTCAGTGGGGAAATAGATCGTCCGACATAAGAAGTCCCCGCTGTGTAAAGAAAAGTAGAACGAAAGTTATATGGGACGACTTACTTATTTGCCCAGTAAAACGCTCTTTAAACAGAATCCAGCCAACATCTGATTGTGGACTATTAGGACGATTAAGAGCTCAGCACTTGACTAAGATATCCGTTCCGAAATTTAAAGAGTCATCATTTTATTGAGACTTTTGGTTGAATTTTAAATGGCGGTTAATAGTATCATTGACTGCCTAAAAATATAAACCTAGTCATGGACTACAATGATTTAACCGACGACTTATAACAGTTCATGATCACTTTCATATTGAGTGGGCCCCCATTTTTAGATCGACTACTGCTAATGACATTGAAGTGTGTTTTCTTCTATAGCAAACTAAGTGATTGATATTTTGAATTTGCAACCTATCCACGTATTAAGATGGCGCTACAGGTTGACCAGGTTTTACCAAATTGTAAAACATCAAAGCCAGGCATACAAGGCTCGAACAGAATCCCGTCGAGATGAACAAGGAAATAACGTAGTTGAGACACAGTCTATGCTGAAGATATGGAGGAACCACTCCTGCAGACTGTTAAACGGTGATGACGAACAAGACTCCGCTGTCAGGCAGAACGAACCATTCAATATTGGCAACGACAGCGAACCTGCCACCCGACCTGAGTGAAGCGAGGATAGCAATATTTAAAATCAAGCTTAGGCTGCTAAGGCTGCCGGAAATGGTGACCTTTCCGCTGAGCTTTATAAAGCCGGCGAAAATGACTTGGTAAATAACTCCTAAGTCAAATCTGGTCGCAAGCAAGAAAGTAGGCCCGAAAAATGGCCCCTCCGCATATCGGAGACCCTGCAAACTGCGCAAACTACAGAGGCATAAGTCTCCTCAACATCGCCTACAAGATCCTATCTGCCGTAATATGTAAACGCCTGAAACCGTTTTCCAACAACCTGATCGGCCCTTGTCAGTGCGGTTTTAGGCCAGGAAAGTCCACAACCGATCAAATTTTCACATTTCGGCAGATTTTGGAAAAAACCCAAGAAGTCCAAATCGATACCCACCACCTATTCATCGATTTCAAAGCCACATACGACAGCATTTATAGAGGCGAACTATACAGAGCCATGTCTAGTTTTGGTACACCGCCCAAACTCGTCCGTTTGTGTAGGATGACGATTTAGAATCGGAAACGGCCTCACCGACACATTCGATACCAAAAAGGGACTTGACCGCGCTGTCATGTGACTTCTTCAATTGGATTCTTGAGAGGATTGTGCAAAACTTCCCAGAGGCACAATTTTCCAAAAATCTGTGCGGCAACTAGCATACGCCGACGATATTGACATCATTGGTAGGACTCAACTTGATGTCATAGCCAAGTTTGCTAGTATAGAGAAGGCAGCGGCAATAATGGGTTTAGCAGTAAATGAGGGCAAGACAAAGTATATACTGTCAACACGAAAGGACACACAACATCGACGAATTGGACAGAACATCACCATTGACAGATGTGCCGGCCTCGATGCTTTCTGTTTGTTGACCAAGCGCAGTGGCATCCGTGATGGCTTGGATTTTGTAAACGGAGGTTCGGTCTTCCTTGCCTTATCGAACCTGGAGGTTGGGTTTCGGAGATCCTCTAAGCTGGAGCATTATTGCCCATTTGATCGATGTGGCAGAACTAAATCCACATCTGGGTCCAGCCCATAGAGCTCTCGATTGTGTCATCTCCTCCATTCGCTTTCCTCGCACATAGTACCAAAAATCCGCCGAAGTATTTTTCTCTCGAAGGAGCGCAGTATATGCTCACCCTTCTTGCTTTTCGTCCAGCCCTCGGCGCCATAAAGCAGAACTGGCAGGATAAGGGCTTTGTAGAGCACACATTTCGTTCTTCGTATTAGGAGTTTTGAACGCAATTGTTTCGCCAAAGCGAAGTAGCAACGGCTTCCTAGGGTAATTCCTCATCGGATCTCCACTAGGATGTCATTCGTGGAGTCTATGTTTACTACGAGGTAGGTGAATTCCATAATTACCAGGAAATTGCAGCTATCAATAGTGACGTTTTGTCCAAGGCGGTGGACAGATGTTTGTTTGTTTGTTGATAACATGCACTTAGTCTTGTCCTCATTTAACTCAAGGCCAACGGATTTCGCATGTTCTTTAATCGCCTTGAACACTTCTATCACGGCACGCTGGGAGCGACCGATGATGTCAATATAGTCCGCATAGCCAAGCAGCGGGACGGACCTTTTAAAAATAGTGCCTTCAGTGTTGACACCTGAACTTCGTACTATCTGCCCCAGTACAAGATTGAAGAAGTCACATGATAGCGTGTCTCCTTGCCGAATCTTGTGCATGTTTGGAATATTTCGGAGGAGCTTCTTCCAAACTGCACGTTGTAGCGCGTGTTTTACAGAGTCACGTGGCACTGCTGAATCTGTTTTGTCGGGATTCCGAATTCGGCCATTGCCATATAGAGCTCCTGACGATGTATGCTATCATATGAGACTTTGAAGTCGATGAATAGGTGGTGGGTTTCCACCTAAAATTCGTTGGTCTTCTTTAGAATTTGCCTTAGTGTACAAATTTGGTCTGTAGTCGATCTGCCGGGTCGGAAGTCGCACTGGTACGTGCCGATTAGTGTGTTGCAGAACGATTTTAGACGTTCACACAGCACGTTGAATAGGATCTTGTATGCGATATTTATCAGGGATATGCTTCGATAGTTCTTACAAGACATACGATCTCCGTTCCAGTTCCGTCCAGTCATCGGGCATGTTTTCTTCCACCCATACTTGGATGATGAATCGGTGCATGCTCCCTACCAAAACATCACCACGGTATTTAAAAAGCTCCGCTGGTAAGCCATCAGAGCCTGCGGACTTGTTGTTCTTTAGCTCTTTTATATCGGGTTTTTCAACAGGGACGCTACAAAAGTTTAGCGACAGGGACAGCAAACGACGCCATATTTCTTGCCGCTATTTTGACATTTCTCTTCAGTAAGGTTTGCCATTTTATGATGGAAAGATATACGATTCACCAACGAGTCGAAATTATTAAAATTTGCAACCGAAATTCGGAGTCAGTGGCCTCAACGTTAAGAGCGCTACGTCCAATTTATGGTCGTCATAATCGTCCTAGCAAATCAACAATTTAGCGTCTAGTGGAAAAATTTGAATCCACAGATACAGTACAAAATTTTCCGTGCCAGTGAGACAAAGAACCGCCCATAGTGTCGAGAATATTGCTGCCGCTGAAGCTTCAGTTTAAGAAAGCCCAAATGTGTCTCTCACACGTCGTTCTCAAGCGTTAGGCACCTCTGTGACGTCGTTGTGGCGAATTTTGCGAAAAATCTTGGCCTACATCCTTACAAGATTAAATTGGCACAATAACTGAAGTCGCTTGACCACCAGAAGCGTCGTATGTTCGTGAATTGGGCTGAGAAACAACTTGAAAATGATTCGGATTTTCATCGAAAAATCATCTTCAGCGATGAGGCTCATTTCTGGCTGAATGGCTTCGTCAATAAACAAAAAATGCGGTATTGGTCAGGCAGCAATCCACACATACTCCATTTGTCATTATTGCATCCTGAAAAAATTACGGTTTGGTGTGGTTTATGGGCCGGCGGCGTCATTGGGCCGTACCCCTTCCGTGATCATCAAGACCGGCACGTTACTGTGAATGGGAATCGCTACCGTTCAATGATAACCGAATATTTTTTGCCCCAATTGGATGATATGGACTTGGAGGACATGTGGTTCCAACAGGACGGCGCCACAAACCACACAGCGAATGCCACAATCAATTTATTGGAAACCAAGTTTGGAGAACGTGTTATCTCACGAAATGGTCCAGTCGTTTGGCCGCCTCGGTCGTGCGATTTGACGCCGTTAGACTATTTCCTGTGGGGCTACGTCAAGTCTGTCATCTATGCCAACAAGCCAGCGACGATTGATAAACTTCGTACGAATATCGAACGTAAAATTGCAGCAGTATCGGCCGATTTATGCTTGAAAACCGTCGAAAATTGGGTTCAGCGTCTGGACTTCTGCAAGCGTGCCCGTGGTGGCCATGCAAAAGAAATCGAGTTCCGTGCATAATGGCATCGAACGTACTTTCACAGGAATAAATAATTTCATTGATATCCAAATCCGTTTTTGTTTTATTTAAAATAAAACTTTGTAGCGCTCTTATTGGAAAACCCTTTAGCTAGGCCAACTTCTTCTATACTAGGTAGCGGAACTAATTCTTCATTGATTCTACGTTGGCTCTCTTCTTGCCCTATCACTCTCTCTACATAATTCCCAATAAGCAGCTGCTGAAAATGCTGCATAAACACATCTAATATTCCCTGTGATTCGTTGACTAGGTCTCCATCGCTCTCACGAAGTGCCTGTTTTACGGTTTTGTAGCCAGCAGCCAGTTGCTTTGTTTTTTTTTATAAAACCTCCAGATGTTGTTTAGATCACGCGACTCTTCGATCTCCTTGAGGTGGACAGCTGCGTAAGACCTCTTCTTTCTACGCAGGTTCTACTTTTCCTCCTGACTCGATACTATCTTCTCGCTGCCCTTATTTTGTGCTTGAAAGCTGAAGTGCTTTCTTGTGTGCATCTTCTGTCACGATTTTTCTGTATACGTATTCATCATCATACCACGGGCACGGGCCACGGTAGGGTGGTTTCGGCTATACCGCCGATACCTCGCAACACCGTTATTACTTAATTTTATTTTTCTATTTTTTTTCTCTTAGTATGTATACACACGTATAAAGTGCTTAGAGCTAATGGTTTTAACACCAATCACTCGATGCTTATTTTTATATTCGCAAGCTCATATGAGAATTCACAACCAACCGAGGTAGATAAGAACTAATCCCCTGCTCCGACCGTCCGACTTTCATACGTTATCTATTCGTGAAGTCATCTTTTAGGTTAAATTTTTTTTTTTCAAAAATGCAAACCAAGTCAATCTGGTAAAATAAATAAAATTTCTAAAATTTCTTTCAAATTCTGCGAAATGAATCGATTGCGGTTTACTTTTGCATGTAAACACACAACCCTGGAGGAGGAAGTTATAAATAAGCAGATAGATACATTTAAGCATAAATAGATACTCGCTGGTAATATATTTTTTTTTTTTTGAACGATGATGCACATGAACTTGTTGATATTACAAAGCGAAGCTATACAGCTGAGCGATGCACGGATGCTGAGTGAGATTAACAAATTGGTGTGCTTTGCATTGATGATATCCATCTGGAATGGGAATATGAATAATGCTAGGCGATTCAACGGATGTTTCTGACAAATTATCAACAATAACAGAACGGATTCCTCTTATTCAAATATAAATAATGCACTCTGTATCTTTTGTCTTTATCGGATGCAAGTTATTATGCACATTATGCACATAGTCTTAATAAAAATATTTAGTATCTACAGGGTGTTCCAAAAGTCATTTTCCTAGGTATATGTGGAATAAATTTAGAACGAATAGATACAAACTATTGAAATTAAATTAACAAATAAATTCTTATATCATGGAAATTTTTTACATTGTTTAAGGAAATTCATATCGGTTAAGTGATGCTGTTCCAGCAAGGGTAAGAAGGGGTTGAGAGAAACGAAATAAAAACAAAAAAGTAAATCGGGTTGTATATCAATCTCTTTATTAGAATAGGTCTTACCTCAGGAATGGGTTACAAAAATATGAACGAATCAAGATTCCTGAAACTAGAGGAAGGCTTTGCTTAGGGAAAATATCGGAAGGAACTCAAGCAAATCAAGGGGCAACATCTAGTTATTATGGGATGCGATAATTAGTGCTATGAACTTCCGTGCAGAAGTTCTGGGTTCGGTTCCCAGCCGATTCCCCCTTCTCGTAATGATCTGACAAATCATTCGAGTTGTCAAAAAAAGCATAGCCGTTCGGAGAACAGGAAGTCCCGCCATCATGCAAGAAGCACTCACGCACACATGAGTGTGCACACTGGGTACTAACGAGTCTGTTGCGCCAAAAATTTGAATTTGTATTTCGGCATCTATAGTTATTCATTGTGTTAGCACGTGTGCACGCGATGCACATTTAGATCACAAAGATCCGTTGTGGTACCACGTGGATCTGTCGACTTTCCTACAATCGTTCGCCTAATTGAACCATTCAGAGCTAACTATGCAACGAAGGAGGTTTCTGACATTGATGTCAGCCAGCTCACCTAGATTGTCGAAGGAGTACTCTCCCAGATGAAGTTTCCTTTTACTGAGAGAGTAGGACAAGAGCATGGAAGGTGAGTAATACTTTCCTCCTCTTTTTCGTCTAAGCAGCTTCTGCGGAAGTCATTGCTGAAGAGGCCTAGTCTTGTTGCGTGTAGGCCTATCGGACAGTGTCCTGTAAGGACACCGATAATGCTGCTGATGTTGGATCCATTCAGCATTGTCAAGCAGATGGAGCGCTTCTGGGTAAGGCTAGCTAAGTTGACAAGATATCTGCGGTTGCTTTATCTTTTATTCCCAACAGAATTAAGAGTATCAGACCAAACGCAAAAGGGTGGTATGACTTGAGCTGCAAAGAAGCTATCAGAATGAGAGAGACAAACTTTCGGTTGTACAAGACCAACCCAACAGAGGAAAACCGAGCAAAGTTCAAACAAGCCAGAAATGACTGTAATGCCCATTTAAAGCGTGTCAAATTCCTCTATGACCGAACGTTGAGGCAAAAAATTCTACAATGTCCCAGAGGTGGTAAAAACTTTTGGTCATTTGTTAAAAACATAAAAAATTCGGCGTCAGCATCAATTCCGACGCTCATTCACAATGACATTTCAGCTGTCAGCTCTCTAGACAAAGCCAATCTGCTTGCTGCGCATTTCGCAGCCAATTCTACATTGCCAGATTGTGTTCAGTCTCCTCCTGTACTTGAGAACGTAGATCATTCTATGGGACAAATTCACTTTTGTACTCGTACAGTTGCAAGAGTTTTATTTGATCTTGACATACATAAATCCGCTGGTCCAGATGGTATATCCCCCATCATTCTGAAGAGGTGTTCTTCTACGCTAGCAAAACCACTGCGTAAGCTTTTCTATCTATCCTACTCATCAGGACTCTTTCCGAGTAGATGGAAAACAGCATTTGTCCAGCCTGTACCAAAAAAAGGCGAATCTTCTTCTCTCTCCAACTACCGACCAATTGCACTTACGTCCCTTCTTTCCAAGGTCATGGAAACGCTGATAAATCGTCAGCTTATGAAATATCTCGAAACACGAAAACTTCTCAATGACCGGCAGTATGGTTTTCGCAGCAACTGGTCTACTGGTGATTTGATGACATATCTCACCGAAAAGTGGAACCAATCAATCCACCATGGTGGCGAAAGCAAGATTGATGCGCTTGATATTTCAAAGGCATTTGACAGGGTCTGGCATCAAGCCCTTTTATCGAAAATGCGTGCATTTGGAATCGACGAAAAACTTCTTCTATGGATTAGACATTATCTTTCGAAACGTTCAATTCAAGTTGTTTTGGATGGTTTCAAGTCTGTAACTCACCAAATAAATGCTGGTGTCCCTCAAGGCTCAGTTTTGTCTCCGACTCTCTTTCTCATTTTTATAAATGATCTCCTGTCTGCAACTTCTAATCCAATTCATTCCTTCGCTGATGACAGTACCCTCAGCTTCTCATATTCGTTTACAGGTCCTCGTCCCTCGCCTTCGAACGTGGACTCTAAACGCCAAAATATGTTAAGCTCATTGAATTCCGACCTAGACAGCATTATCAAATGGGGTAAATCTAATAGAGAGGAATTCAATGCTTCCAAAACACAATGCTGTCTTCTGTCATTAAAGCGTAACCAAAATCTAGAACCATTATCCGTGAATGGCACTTACGTCGAAGAAACCGAAAAGCTTTCCATGCTAGGTAGGTGTGTTAGTAACGACTTACGTTGGAACGACCACATATTCGAAGTCGCTAAAAACGCAGCGAAATGTCTAGGTTTCCTAAATCGATGTAAGAAATATTTCACCCCCTCTGATCTGGCCACAATATTATATAAAGCGTTTATACGCCCAAAACTTGAATTCAACGCCCACGTCTGGTCAGGTGCACCAAAATCAACATTGCACCTACTAGATAGGATTCAAACACGTGCGAAAAAACTTATAGGCGACATAAGAATAGCGAACTCCTTAGTTTCGCTTGAACACCGTCGAAACATCTCCTGCCTTACCTTGTTTTATCGCTATTTTAACAACCAATGTTCAAATGAAATAGCCAGCTGCATTCCTCCCATTCAACAATTCAGCCGCAATACTCGTTACGCAATGAATGCAAATCAGTTTACCCTCAAGCCTATCTTCGGACGTACGCTGAAATATAGAGATTCGTACATAAACCGAACAACACGAATGTGGAATGCTCTACCAAACTCTGTTTTTCCTTTCCATTATAACTTACAGACATTTAAAACCAATGTGCATCGGTATCTCCTTTCTTCTTATCCCTAATTTCCTTAACGCCCGCACTGTGCTAAGACATATAAAGGGTATTCATAACCCCTTGAGTGCGCGCAAATTATAAAAAAAAAAAAAAAAAATGTGAATTGAGTTATTTGTTTCGATCGAATCCGACTCCCATTCAAGGCGACTGGGAATGGTTGTCCTGAAGTTATGTTCAAAACTGAGTTGGGTAGCGGTGTGGTCGGTGTTTTTTTGTAATGTCAAGGTGATTCAGAATCTTTCTGTGTTCACCCTGATTGGGTGTCCATTGTGACCAGGCTCTCAGTCTCACAGCTGCACACGCTGCGTTCTGTTTGCTGTAGAAATCTAGGGGCACTAGCTGTAGGATCGCATCTAGAGCTGCGGAGTGGGTTGCAAGCTTGTTTTAAGGGTGCAGAGTTTGGAATTCCACCATGGAGGCTTGGCCCTCCCACGAGGACTTCTCATATAACGCCAATGTATGCTAGTAGTTGCACCGTTTTATGAAAGATTGTGCCTCTGGTTGTCTGGTATTGGCTCTTAAGTCCTGCACAGTCCTCTCAAGAATGATGTTAAAGAAGTCACTTGACAGTGCATCGCCTTGCCTAAATCCTGGTAACGGTTAGATCGTTTCCGACCCCTAATGAGCACCGATAATTCTCCATCGTCATCTAAACATGGTTCTGTACAGTTAAAAGACGAACTGTACAGAGCCATGTCTAGTTTTGACATACCGCCCAATCGAAAAATCTGACGAAATGTCCAATTTTGATCGGTTGTGGACTTTCCTGGCCTAAAACCACACTGATGCAAAACTACACTGAAACCAAGTGCCGATCAGATTGCTGGTAAATGGTTTGAGGCGTTCACATATTACTGCTGATAAGCACCCCTATCGAGGTATCCATTCGGAACAAAATATTCTTCGCTGTGTTCGATATCAGAGAATTTTATACCGAGGTACCCGTCTGGACTTGCATTTCGTGTTGATATTCCGACGAAATGCATCGCACATTATCGAGCGACGGCTTAATGCGTTAAGTGAACAATTTTTGACAGTTGAATTTTTGGCGTTGAATTTCTTTGGAACTTTTCCGACGAAAAATTGTTGCGGAATTCTTACGAAAATGGAAACCACCCCAAAAATTGTTAGTAAAATAATAAATAAAACAATTTTGTGTATTACTACCAAATCGAGCTCTAAAAAGAAAAAACGACAAGAACGCAACAAGAAAATTTTTTCAAATATTTTTATTCATTCAGCTGACAGATTGTCAAACGTACGCGAATGTATGCTTCATTTGCTTTGTTCCGCAACGGATACTATGGCAAACAGAGTTCCGATCGCAACTGATTTTTGTTTCAGAAATTCTCTCGACGGATACCTCGATAGGGCTGAAGATCTTGTAGAAGGTGACCTATGCCTCTGTAGTTGGCGCAGTTCAGAGGGTCTCCTTTTTCGTTGATCGGGCAAACGATGCTGAGGTTCCATTCTTCAGACATACTTTCATCCGACCAGATTTGGCTTATGAGTTGGTGGATGCTGTATGTTATGCCACTGATACCAAGTCATCTCCGCCGGCTTTATAGAGCTCAGCAGGAGGGCCGTCATTTCCGGCAGCCTTATTAAGCTTGAGCTTATTTATTGCTATTCTCACCTCACTCAGGTCGGCTGATTGGCAGTTTTCGCTGTCGTTGCCAATATTGAATGGTGCGTTCAGTCTGACAGCGGAATGTTGTTCGTCATCGCCGCTTAACTCCTCAGCATCGACTGTGTCTCAACAACTATTTTTCATTATTCATCTCGACAGGATTCTGTTCAGGCCTTGTATCACTGGCTTTGATGTTTTACAATTTATTAAAACATGCGAACATTGTTTCTGGAGTGCCACCTCTATATATCCTCGATCGCGCGCTTTTCTTTCTGAAAATCTGATTTTCATCTCTTTTTATTTGTCTACAGAGCTCATTCTTAACAAGCACCATGGGGTTCATTTCTGCGGGAGTTATTACACTGCACCGTAAAACTTGTATAAGAAGTTCGGTAAAATGGGCTTATAATTGTGTGATCGCACATTTTACAGGGATTTGATGAAAATTTTATATTTCTACTGAAATACTGAATTACTAAAATTATTTTTATTAATATGAAGAATTTATAAGGAAAAAAGAATAAACTTGATGGAAAACAACTGGGATAACTTTAAGAAAACCCCTTTTTTTCGGTTTTGTTGCCATCGTAATGTTAGAATCAATCAAATTCTCGAGGTCTCTTTGTAAGAAAAAGTTAAAAACTAAAAAAAAAAAAAGATAATTACAGTGCAAAATTAAGCTTTCCTATATATATGCACATACATTCAATCTGTTCATACCTCATATTATTTATTTTAAATAAACTACAAGGTAATGAGTTCTATTTTATTATCGACAAATGTTTCCTCAGCGTAAATATTAGTTCAGATATATTTTTGAAAAATCCCCAAAAAACCCCCAATCGACAGTAAATTAATTTCTCCATTGTTTTGTAACGTAAATTTTCGAACGAAATAAAATTCTAATCAGATTCGGTCTTGTGTTGGATAAGGTCCAATTATTTCATTTTCATGCGAAAGAAAATAATTTAGAGGCAACAAAATTGGCTAAATTTTTGTATTTATTTATTTTTTTCTCAATTTTACATCTCTCATGCAATAGCGTAGAGTGGAGTGAATCAGTCAAAAGATGAGCAAAGGCAAAATTTAAATGAACAAAAAAAATGTTTTCTTCTTTAGTCTTAAATTCTTTAGTCATGATTTAAAAAAAGAAAAATATTCGAGATTCGTTCACTTTAGAAGAAGTCTGCTGAGTTTTCAAATGAGCGTTTTGTTAGCGAAATATGAAGGAAACATTTCTATTGCGGAATTAATTTATTTTTTTAACGGCCACAACTTTTCGTATAAGGTGAAAGCTGTCTTTGCTTATTTGGAAAACTTTATTGCACAACAATGAAACACATGTTTCGCACACAAACACATGGTATTCGATGGAAATTAAATTAATAACGAAATAATTTATTTCGTGTTGATGCCAGCGATGACCTAATTCGAAGCAAGTTCAAGTGGAAGAACTTTGTATAGTCTATATGAATAAATGTCGAAAATTTTTGATTTATATTGCTATCGATAAATTGAGTTAAATTAACTGAAATGCGAGTGATTGAGTGTTATTTGTTTTTAGGAGATTACAACATGGCTGAGATGTTGCAAATGGTTTTATTGTGATTTCAAAGAACTAATGACTGCGAGTTCCAAACATAATCCTTGGTAAATCTTTTAGCTTTGAAAAAAAAAAACACAAATGGACGGTTTCAAAACCCAAAATCTTTCCAATCCTGCATCTCAAAACTGCCACTTAAAGTTGAATACAATGGTTACAATGGAATTGAAGTTTTGGAGACTTTGTTTGTTAATTTTTTTGAGTCTACAATTATCATTACAATTAACAGACGATATAGAAAAAAAAACCCTCCAAGTAAGAGAAACATTACATTCTTACAAATTTAAAAAAAAGTCATATTGGGTTGTAAGAAACGTTGAGTTTATTCTTCCAGAAGTGATGTCTTTTATAAACGTTATGTCCTGAATATATCTTTTGTTTCCAATGAACTTCTAATGGGTGATCAATCAAGAGGCATTTTTTGACAGATGGCACGTCAGTCGTGTCAAGTTGCCATTTGCGTTTTATCAAAAATTCATAAACATTTCATAATGAATAGACCAAAAAACGTTTGCAAATCCGTTCATAAATGGGCTCTCGAGATCCACTGTTTTCGACCAACATTTTGTTTAGCGATGAGGCCCATTTCTGACTCAATGATACATCAATAAGCAAAATTTACGTATATGAGCCGAAGAACAACATCTCAAAAATGTCACTTAGAGTTGATCACAACGGATTTAGGGATTGAAGTTTTGGAGACTTTGTTTGTTAATTTTTTTGAGTCTACAATTATCATTACAATTAACAGACGATATAACTATATGAAAAAAACTCTCCAAGTAAGAGAAAAAATTCCTTTTTTTACAAATTTAAAAAAAGTCATATTGGACAGTAAAAACCGTTGAGTAGTTCTTCCAGAAGCGATGTCTATGATAAACGTAATGACCTGAACGTTATAAGTGGTGATCAATCAAGATTCATTTTTTTGACAGACGTCGCTTGAGTCGTGTCAAGTTGCCATTTGCTTTTTATTAAAAATTCATTAACATTTCATACTGAATGGACTAAACAACGTTTGCAAATCGTTCAAATCGTTTCTATAAATGTGCTATCGAGAGGCTTGCTGAAGATCCACTGTTCTCGACGAACATTTTGTCAACATTTTGTTCAGCGATGAGTCCCATTTCTGGCTCAATGGATACGTCAATAAGTATTTGGGCCAAAAAAACAACCGGAAGAGGTTCAATAGCTGCAGTTACATCCACTCAAAACAACTGTATGTGGGAGGTGGAATCATCGGTCAGTATTATTCAAAAATTAGGCTGGCGCCAACGTTACCCTAAATGGAGCTTGTTACCGCACCATGATAACGAACTATTTTTTGCCTGAAATTGAAGCCCGAATCTCGACAACAAGACGGTGCTACTTGCCACTTAACCTGTGAAACAAGGGACATATTGAGAGACCGTTCTTACTTACCTACTTAAGTGGCGCTACAGTCCGGAATGAACCTGGGCCTCAACCAACAAGCCTCTCTAATTAACCCGGTACTTTGCTCACTGCCTTCAGTTGCGCACTCCAAGTTGGTTGTGGTTGGTCGTCTGGCTGGAGTCCAATGCGGAGTTTTTTTTTTTAACAAAGCGCATGTCGCTTGTTCTTGGTTGAATCTTCGTCTCCATAGCCCATCAACGCAAACGGGACCGAAGATTTTTCGAAGAATTTTCCTCTCAAATCGACCATGAATTTCTTCATCCGCTTTTGAGACGGCCAATGCTTCAGCGCCGTAGATCAGGACTGGGATGATCAGGGTCTTATATAAGATCTCCTTAGTAGTTCGAGTGAGGGCTTTACTACTGAATTGCCTTCTTAGCCCGAAGAAACAGCGGTTGGCAAGAGTAATTCTTCGTTTAATTTCTGACGAAATGTAGTTGTAAGAGTTAATAGCGGAGCCAAGATAGACAAAGTCCCGTCCTACCTCAAAGTTATATCTGTCAATGGTGACATTCTTTCCAATTCGTCGATGTTGTGTGTTCTTTCGTGTTGACAGCATATATTCTTAGTCTTGCTTCCAATTTCTGCTTAACCCATCGCTTCGGGGAACAATTAATTTAACACTTCGGACCATCGAACTGGTCAGCAAGATCGTGCGATGTCACACCGTTATAACGGGTGGTTAATTTTAAGGGCCGATGTTGAATGTGAACCACACCTTAACGTCAAGTTTTTTTTTTTGAATTTCATTTGACGTTTCCTAATTTCAGACTCAATTTGAACAAAGGAAAGACACACAATGGAGCAACGCGTTAAAGTTATTGAGGCTTATTATGAAAATGGGCGTTCAAATCAAAATGCATATCGTGCACTTCCTGATTTTTTCGGTCAATTTAATCGTCTAAATGTGCGTACGATCGGAAAAATTGTGCAAACATTTGAGCAAACCGGGTCTGTATGAGATGTGAAAACACCAGTGCATGCTTATACAGCTCGTACTGCAGAAAATTTTGGTGCTGTGCGCGATAGTTTGTCTGAAGAGCCGTCCACCTCAACTCGTCGTCGTGACCAACAATCGCACCTCCCACGCTCGTCGTTGATGAACATTATGCATAAGGACCTGCATTAACAGGCTTACAATGTGCAATTGACTCAAGAACTAAAGCCACTTGACCATTTCAAGCGTCGTCGTGGTCATAATGGTGGCAAGAAATGGCAACAGTTGATGATAAACTTTTCAATGATTAGGCACATTTTCACCTCAGTGGATTCGTCAAAAAGCAGAATTGCCGCATTTGGGCTAATGATAATTCAAGAGTGATTGTCGAAAAACCAATAAATCCACAAAGAGTGACAGTTTATGGGCTGGCGCCATCATCGGACCGTATTTTTTCCAAAATGAGGCCGGTCAGGCAGTTACTGAGAATGGTGTTCGCTATCGTGAGATGATAACGAGCTTTTTATGGTCCGAATTGGAAGATATGGATGTGGGCGAAATTTGCTTTCAACAGGACGGTACCACTTGCAACACAGCCAACGAAACAATGGCTCTTTTGCGTGACAAATTCAATGACCGTGTTATCTCACGTGGTGGCGATGTCAATTGGCCGCCAAGATCATGTGTCTTGACACCGTTGGACTTCTTTTTTTGTGGTTATTTGAAAGAAAGGGTGTACGTCGATTAGCCAGCAGCAATTCCAGAGCTAAAGGATGAGATAATTCGGCACATTAAAGGCATAGAACCTCAATTATGCCTCAGCTTCATCGAAAATTTGAACCATCGGATGGAGGTGTGCCGCCGAGGTCGAGGCGGCCATTTTTCCGATATTTTGTTCCATACATAATTGAACCATACCAATATTATCATAACAGAAAGAAACGACAGTAATTTCCTAAATAATTTGTGTTTTATTCAAAATCAACATCGGCCCTTTAAATTTATCCCCCCTTTATATGTCCAGTCGATATTTTTTTTCGACCATTCGTACGCTTTCCCTTTTCACCAGCGCCTATATGATACTATCCAACTGAAAACCAACTGATGACGTTCTAATGGGTCCTTACCAATGCATAAGCCTTAATGTTCATCTGACCAATGCAGCAGAGGCATTTAAGTCGACATGTGTGTCATTCGTTGATGTCGAAGTCGACTCCGAGGTGAAGTATCAAAGTTTTGTGACATTTTGCCCAAATTTGTGAGTTGACAGTACTGTGTGTGGTGATTGAATTCTTGCTTCTAATTTTTTCCTACAATACAGGATTCGTCTGTCTTGATTCATCTGTCCAATCACCCAAATAATTCAGAAAAGGCGACTCCTAAAACAGGACGTCAATTTAAAAATTACCGATCTCAATAAATTTTTCTACCCGCCAAAAAGTATGCATGCAAAAATATATAAGCGATCGTTCACTGCGCGGAACCAATCATGTATGCAGCTGATTTGGATGGTCTCATGTTTATATCTTTCGTTTGAATTTGTATCCGTCATACGCAAAGAGGTGAAGAATTACTCACAAAAGAAATCTTAACGGTGCCGTATATGTTCATGTAAATTATACATTTCCCACTCATTATCTGCGGCATCTTAATAGCCATAGAACACAAAAGTATCTACAGTAGGTTGCAATAATTATCAACACAAACGATAATCAATTTGTCACAATAGCCTCGAATACATCCCACAGCACATTTTCCGCCGACATATGTATTTGTGATCAAATCCATTACATAGGTAAGATACGTACCGTAAAGCTTTCTTCCATGAAATTAAACATTCGCAGTGCAATTAAGATCACCAAAGATACTCATACAATGCAAACTCCATGATTTTTTTTTTTTGGTTTGTTTATCTTTTTGGTCAAAAAGTTCACGCCTACACTCGTCGGTGCACAGATGAGCAGAACAGAATCAGAAGTGATCTTTGACTTGAATTGCGTGTTTTCAAGAGTTTTTTTTTCACTACCGACGCCGTCGCGCCATATCGGTGAACTTGGCTGCGGAATTTTAAATAAAATTAAAAAAAAAAAAAATTATTTTCTCCTTTTTTTTTCATCTTTTCGGTTTATTTCTCGTTCAATTGTTTTAAATACTCGAGAGAATACTTTTTTTAAATTGCTTTCAAAGATTTCGACTTGTTCATCTTCTTCCCCACAAGTAACGACCTTGGAGTTGTTGTACATGCAGTGCGAAGACTTTTAGTTTTGTGGGGTATTCTCAAGTGCGTGGAACGGTTTTTTGTGGCACAAAGTAAAAATGTCGTGTGAATGGGATTTGTTTATGTGAAATTGTTGTTAATTTTTTTTAAAATGTAAAAGTGAACAATTTACCTTTTGAAAATATTCATTTCAATGCGTTTTTTTTTTTTAAATAATTCCTTAGACATTCTTAAGCTTCCCTATTGTGATTGTGAAACTGTGACATATATTTTTACTTAACGTCATGTATACATAGACCTATCGTAGATTGTGAAGCACCTATCTATCTACCTATACTAACACTTTGATGGTATGTACAGAATATGAAAAATATAACACTATATTACGTGCGCTAATATTTTTTCAAAACAATCGAAAAAGTCTCATGCAATGAAAATAAAAATAAGGCATTGCCAACGAAGCTATGAAACCTCTCTTCAAATCTAAAACAAAAACGGTTGCTTATCTTTGAAAATACCTTGCCATCTGACCATGTAACGGGTGATTTTTTAAGCGTGGTTATATAAAAATCTAATAAAACACTCTTATTAGCCTCAAATATTTAATTTTTTTTATTGTAATCGATAAATAGGCCTTTGCCATTTGCATTTTAAAGACAATTTCATGTAAATGTTGTCCGCCGCTCCGTTTCAAATGGTCCATTCGGTAGGTCCAATTTTCGAGTACTTCGGCCTGTATTCCACGAACTACGCGTGTTATGTTATCCTGAAAGGCCTCAATCGAGTTCGGCTTGTCCACATAGACTAACGACTTTACATAACCCCACAAGAAATAATAAAGAGGAGTTAAATCGCATGATCTTGGCGACCAACTAACAAGGCCATTTCGAGAAATAAGCTGCTCACCAAATTCATCCTTCAACATTTCCATTGTTTCACGAGCTGAGTGCCATGTGGCATCGTCTTGATGAAACCACATGTCAACCAAGTTCAACACATCCAACTCGGGCAAGAAAAAAGTCGCGTATCATTGCTAAATATCGTTCGCCGTTGACAGTAACGTTTATTCCACGGTCATCTTTGGAGAAAAATGAGCCGATGATGCCACCAGCCGATAAACCACACTAATCCGACGATTTTTCGGGATGCATCACTCCAGATGCAGTTTTGCTTATTTACGTATCCGTTGAGCCAGAAATGGGCCTCATCGCTGAGCACAATTTTTCAGAGCTGTTCTGAGGTCCATTCACCAAAAATTTGAGGTTATTGTAGGTCATTCGGCTTCAATTCTTTCACAAGTTGATTTTCATAGGCTTTCAAATCCAAATCGACACGTAAAATTTTCCATGTGGTCGAGTAACGTATGCCCAATTGCTGAGACCGGCGACGAATTGTCATTTCACGATCTTCATTAACATTGGACGCTACGACTGAAATATTTTCTTCGGTACGCACTGTACGAATGCGAGTCGATATTTTAAAGTCAAACAAAGTAAATTTCGTGCGAAATTTGGTGATAACAGTACGAATTGTTGATTCACCAGGTCGATTATGACAACCATATGTAACAAACGGTGCACATTTTTCACAGAGCACGATTTTTGGTAATAAATTTCAATAATTTGCAATCGTTGCTCGTTTGAAAGTCTTTCCATGATTGAATGGCAGAGTATGTTGAAAACTTTTCACTTTGACAGATGACGTTTGGACGCCAATACGAACCAGTGCTGCCAACCTGAAAAACTTAACTCTAAAAAAACCACCCGTTAGAATTTGCACCACAAACTTTGATTATCGTGCTTAACCAAAAAAAAAAAAAAAAGCAAGAGGAAAGAAAGTTACGTTAACTAGCCCTCGGACAGATTAAGGGAAGGAAAATATCAGACAGTCGATAGAAGAAATGAGAAAAAGGAAAACTGCCCAATGACCTTGTCCCCTAGACGCTAAAATACCCTAATACGTAGAAAGACTTCCCAAAACGTGTCATATATATCAGGTTCGCTGGACATGATCCGGAATAAGCCCGATGTTATGACGAAAGTTTGCCTTACTACCGGTCGTGTCAACACCTTCCAAAACGTGTCATATATATCAGGTTCGCTGGACATGATCCGGAATACGCCCGATGTTATTAGGAAAGTTTGCCTTACTACCGGTCGTATCAACACCTTCCCTATCACCCTGACAGATGCTACGGCTGATAGCCCCTTGAGCCACCTTCCGGTCACATCCATCTAGTTATCTTGAAAATGCTCGTCAATGCAAGTCCTCGTCGTTTGTTCATGTCGAGCTAAGTCATATTCTACCTGCAAAGAGGCGGCCCTCACAGAAAATTCCACACCATTCAAATTACACTAGCACGTCTGTTACCATTGCATTGCTTAAACAATGCGGACAATGCCGGTCCAAAAAAAAAAAATACGAGGATGGTCCTTTAAAAAAAACACTTCCAGGGGACGGACTCAGGGACAACACATGGAACCATTGCCGTAGTCAAGGGAACACTGACTTTGAAAAAAAACTGATCTGTGCCAATGGAAACGGGTAAGACAATGGCTCTAAATCCTAGTCTAAAACCTCCCTAGTTAAAAACCTTAAACGATCAAGTTCGTTCTGAATTCTGAAGATGTGTTCTTCAACGCTGGCAGAATTTTTCCGAGTGGACGGAAAACTGCTAAAAACGCGAATGTTCTTCTCTCTCCATATACCGACCTATTGCACTTACCTCCCTGCTTTCATTGGTCATGAGAACGCTTATAAACCGTTGATTATGTTATTCTTTTCGTAGCAAAAGGTCCACTGGTGGTTTGATGTCATATCTCACCAAAAAGTGGAACCCATCAATAAAGTACCTTGGTGGCGAAACAAGTTAGTTGCATTTAATACCTCAAATGCATTTGACAGGCAACTTCTAATAAAAACCACTACTTTTCTGATGAGAGTAAACTCAGCTTCTTATATTCGTTCTCAAGTCCACGCCCTTCATTTCGGAAGTCATTAAATTCCTCGACAGCATAATTAAATGGGGTAAGTCCAATAGAGTAGGATTTACTGCTTCCAAAAATATCGAAACCAAGCAATTATCCATGAATGGCATTTGCATCGTCGAAACCGAAAAAAACTTTCCATGCTTGGTATGTGTGTTAGTAACGACCTTCGTACGAACGATCGCAGTTGCCAAAAATGCAGCAAAATGTTTAGGATTCCCTAACCGATGTAAGAATACTTTTACCCCTTCTGATTTGGTCTCACTATATAAATCGTTAATACGTCCCAAACTTGATTTCAACGCCCACATATTGTCATTTGCCGCCAAAACATTATTCCACGTACTAGTTAAGGTATACAAAAGCGTGCGATAAAATTGAAAATGAGCCCTAACTATAGCGAACTCTTTAATGTCTCCTGCCTTAAACTGCCATTATAACAACATCGTAATACTCGCCTACCCATGAATGCTAATCAATTCATTCTCAAGCCTATCTTCGGACGTACTTTGAAACATTGAGACTAATTCCTAATCCGAACAACATGAATGTGGAATCATTTACCAAACTCAGTCTTCCTTCTATAAAGTAATTTACAGAAGTTCGAAACCAACGCACATCGGTTTCTCCTCTTTTCTTCTCCTCAACTTCCTTAATGCCAGTGGTGCGCAAGCTTTATAATAACCCCTTTAGCGAGAATTAATTATATAAAAAAGTTGGTCCAGGATACTGGTCACTTCTCTTTGTAGTACCACCGCTAATTTACAGAAGTTCGAAACCAACGCACATCGGTATCTCCTCTTTTCTTCTCCTCAACTTCCTTAATGCCAGTGCTGTGCGCAAGCTTTATAATAACCCATTTAGCGCGATTTAATTATATAAAAAAGTTGGTCCAGGATACTGGTCACTTCTCTTTGTAGTACCACCGCACGCTACTGGTGTAAAAACTTTGGGAAAAACTGATTGAAACGTAGTGGGTTTGTATGCACATTTAGCTCATACCTCTATATGTCTAAATGCGCGTCCGTGCCATCGGAAAAGACATTGGTCTTGAAAATCGGTCCGATTCGTAGCTAAGTAGTACACACCACCATTATTTTTACCCATAAGGTCCAAATTTATGTACTTCTTCGAGTTTGCATCTAATTGAATCAGTACCTGCGAATCCTTGTATCAGTATAAGGCTTTGAGCTCGCATCAGATGCGATTTCTTCTTATATTTGTCACTTAGGCCTGATCTTCTTATTCTTCCTGTACCATCTGTTTAAGATCGATGCCTCTGCTGGCTGGGGTGTTCATTATAGTATTCATTCTCTTTACATATTATAGCCATCTTAAAAGTATGTTCATGGCCTATCCCCCAACTAACAATTATTCCTCTATAAGGCAATAAAATTTAATTTCCATAAGAAATTATTTCTATAGGCCTTATATAGTACTTGTGTGCGGAGGTTGAGCATTTTTGCAGTCGATTGATTGGGTAGAAGCCTGTTTAATACATGATGCAGGAAAATTCACAGGTTAGCCTTTTTAAAATTATTTTTAAGCTTTCGGAGATATGTGTACAGTACATGTACCATACGTTAAGATATTTCGGTAGAACTTCGCACGAAGTTAACCCGAAGGAAAGCAAGTATAGTTCTAATGAATGAAGGCTTAAAAAAGCTAAGGTTAACAGATTAAGAAAAAAATTGAAAAGATAGGGAAAATGTGAAAAGATCGAGAAAAAGGTTAAAAGATCGGAAAAAGGTGAAAAGATCGGGAAACTACCGGAGAATGAGTCAGCACGATAGTGCCTTATCGAAGCGAAATTGTAAGTTGGGCCATAGAGGATTATTAGTGTTGCCATTATGTTTGTAACATAGAGAAATCATTTCGATAGATATAAGTCAAAGTATATGGGGCTGGCAAGGGTCTTTCGGTCCTCCCGTCTGTTCCTTCTCCTGTGTGTCACCGATTTTTTGACCTTTAATTGTAAATGTTGAAATTTAATGTACAGACTGTCTCACGAAGCAGAACATTTTTTAAATAAACGTAATTTCTGATCAAATAATTCTCCATATGACGTTTTCAGTTACGCGCTTTTTTTGGGGAACTTTTTGATGCAAATACTTCGAAAGTAATGTAAGATGCATTTCGTTGATTTATCATTTCAACTCATGCTCACTTTTAAGGGGCGTTTTCCTACGCTGTTTTGACGAAACATAAAATATTTTGATAAACTGTTTGAGCAGTATTTTGTGAAAATACCACTCCCAGGTTTCGAGGATGTTTAATTTAAGAAAAGAATAGGATAGGGTATTGCAAGATTCGCACAACGGATTGTAGCCTTCTGATATGTTTCTTTTTTTCAAATCAGGTATATTTGCCTATACCTCCAGGTTGGGGGTTCTGCTTTAGATTAACTACCCACCTATAGAAAAAATCCACAAGTTACGATGCAACTAATAGCCTCGGATAGGTCTAATTTTATTGTTGACGACCCTGACAAAACGAAAAAAGGACAGCGACGTTCGTATCTGCACTTGGAATGTGAGAACGGTAAAAAGGAGAGGTGCAAGCGAACAACTAGCGGAAGCTCTAAGCTGCTACAAATCAGACATTACTGCCATCAAGGAAATACGATGGGATGGGCCGGGCAAAAAGAGGAGGCAAAACTGTGACATGTACTACGGACCGTGTTATAGTCAGCAGAAACAGCGACTATATGCTCATAGTGAAAGATTTGTTATAAGTGCCAGACTTAGGCAAGAAGTCTTATGTTTTCAAGACGTTAGCCAACGCATTGTAACAATCTGCATCAAGGTCAAATTCGTCAACATAAGCCTTAAATGCGCTCACGCCCCAACTTAGGTAAAAGATGATATAGCTAAGGATTGCTTCTACGAGCTCCTTGGCAAAACCTATGAGCGACTACCGAAGTATGATGTTAAAATCGTGCTGGGAGATTTTAATGCAAAGGTAGGATGAGAAGACATCTTTAGCAGTAGTGTCGGAAAACGACAACATGTCTGGTAATATCTGCACTGTTTGAGATTGGAGTATGTCGAACACTTTTCTATAAAACACTCGAACACTTGAAGTTAAGCTCCAAGACATAGTCTGAACCTTCACTCTAAGACACATCTCTGACATTATAAGCTTTAGGCCACCATGATTCCTTAACCAATGTTGCCAGCTCCTTTGATATTTTTTTCAACCATCAAACCTTATGTTCACCGTCCCAAATTAGGGGAAATCTTCCCCATTGCCTGATCGCATTTAGCAGCAAACAATTTAATAAGACCACGCTCCTCAACCAAATGCAGGTTGACTTCCGCATTCAAATGAATGATGTTACGACCTATTTGTCAGTTGTTTTTGCCAGAGCTGCACATTGTACTCCCCCATCCATACAAGGCTTTAGGGGTGTCGTCAGAATGCATGGGGTGAAATTGAAACTTATTCCGCTCCGAAGCGTCTTCTTTACAAAACCTAAACAAAAGTCCATAGAAAATAGATATCCAATCACGATTGTAGGAAAGTGTGTATCTAGCTGGGTAAAGCATTTGCTTTTTCATCCATTTCTTGTTTGTGGTCACTCTACCCCCAACACTGTATGCAAACAAGAGTACTATAGCTTCGGTTAAACTACACCACACAAGGCACATCATCACGTTGAAAGTGAAATACTAACGCTGGGACTGGGTTGCTGCGAGTGATATAATGTCAACCACTTTCGGGAAAAATGGGGGTGCTGCTCGTCGTCACTCTCGCTCGTCACTCGTGAAATAGTAGCCATCTACGTATATATTGTAGGTATCCCGCTTAGGTAATTTGCTGTTATATGCTCCCCAACCGCAGATAGTTGAAATTCGATCTCTTTGCTCCGCATAACCCACTAGCAAATGTTCGGCTAACGTGGTTGAGTTCTGAAGTCCGGCGCTGAGGTAGATGACAGACCAACCTTTTTATCGATTTCCCTAGTCTTATGTCGGCCCAAAATGTGGAATAGTATCGAGGTAATGTCGTGTACTTTCCTTATTAATTAAAGGAAAACGTGTTCAGGTGTCGTGTTTTTGAAGCTTTTGTCATGTTTATGAATGGACAGTTCTATTAATAAATCCAAGGCTTCTGTAGCTCTGTGGGTGTAAGAAGTGCTAAACATGGCTTTGGAAAGGGAAACTATTTGGTATGCAATTTATTATTTAAATCTTTAGATACTTACGAGATTGGTATCAACAAATAATAGATCGTCTGGGATAGGTTCTATGAACCCTTTCGCTTTGCAGAAAACGTTTGACGGAGTTATTTTCTATAGAATTTGAGTCAACGAACTGTGCGTCTTCGGAGTGAAAAGTTATTTCAGTTATATGACACGCATTTCATTGCATAATATTAGGAGTAATGGAAAAGAAGAATTACACAGTGGCGCACAAAAGTTACAAATACTCAATAAAATAAATAAGCGGTACTTATGTAAGGTACCACTGTAAGTCTTTCAGTAACTTTCAGTGTAAAATTTTATCGAAATTTTTTATCCGTTTGAAGAGACTATCGATGCAATTATGTATTGAATTCGTTCAAATTTTCGCCGCGGCTTATCTGGGTGGCGCATGACTCTGGCGCGTAAATCATTCTGAATTTGACAGATTGCATGGGTTATGTTTGCTTTGAAGCGCGATGTGGTTATTGGCATATTATTATAGACCTGCAACTTCAGAAAACCCAACGAAAAAAAAATCACCTCCACGTGAGATAATCATGCCCTCGAATCGCTCATGGAGAATTTCTATGATAGGTGCGCTTTGTGGCACGTAGCTCCGTCCTATTGAAACAAGTTCAAGTTGATGTATATATCATACAATTCAGGTATGATATCTAAGAGCACTAGATGTAGAATAGTACTGTGGATGGGGTGTTTCTTGTAGCTCCGCAAAGCTGATCATTGAACTTTCACTAGAAGTTTGTGGTTGGAGGTTGTTGCTACAGCCGTCCACAAGCCACAGAGTAATATGTGGTTGCATACCTCATATCTTTCCGATTGTATGTTTGTATTTGTATAGGACAACGGTGTTCTTGAATATTGACTTTTCAGTTCAGTTTCCTGTCCAGGACCAGACACAGTAACTTGGCTATTTCTGCAAATTCGAGACATACGCCATAAGTTTTGGAGGTTCTACGACAGTGATTTTTCATTTCCTGTTGAAAAGGACAAATTTTCGAGGGTTTGCGCCAAGTCCACATCCAGTCGTCAATTTGGGGAGTAAATACAGACCATTTTCTAATTACTCGATAGTTGCACCAAATATTTTTCTACATTCTCAATCGCTCGCTCTTCTTGTTCGTGATCATGATCATGAAACAAGAAATAGCTGCGGAAAGGACATTCATGAATTATTTGATCTTAACATACTACATACGCAAATCCGCTGGCTCAGATGGTTCTCCTTCTTCCTTCTAAAGATATTTCCTTTCATGATGGCAAACCCACTTCAAAAGCTTTTCAATATCTTCTCTTCACCAGGATTTCTTCCTGAGTAGATTGAAACAGCATTTTTCTATGCCGTCCATTAAATTGACGAATTCTCTTCTCCCTTCAACTTATTGCATTCACTCTTTCTTAAGTCACGTTAAAGCGAATAAATCCTCAGCTTTTTAAATATCTTGAGCCTCGACTACTCAATGAACGTCGGCCCGGTTTTTGTAGCTGAGAGTCTACTGCTGATATGATGCAAATTGGAACAATTTACTCCACTAAAATACAGAAAATAGGACCTTTGCGGTTGTTATATTAAATTCAATTGATAGACTTGGTCATTAAGCCCATTTGTAGAAATGCGTGCTTTTGAAACTTGAAGAGCGACAGAATATGTTATGATCAACATATATCCAAGGGAGTGGAGTTGGGTTCAGCATAATGCTTCCGAAACACAAGTCCGCCTTTTTTCATGAAAGACACATTAAAACATGCAGCCAGTATCCATTTGCATCGCATTTGCATTGTCTTAAGCCAATGACTTAACATGCTTGGCATGTATGTCGGTAAGGACCTTCGTTAAAACGACCAAGGCTCAAAGTTGGCATAAACGCTGCAAAACAACTTAGTTTTCTGAATCGATGAAAGAAAGTGTTTCTCCCTTATGATTTGGTGCAAAAAGCCGATCTGGTGACCAAAAATAGGATTACACCTACTGGAATGGATAGAAAAGCTATAACTGATGGGAGACTCAAACCTAACGAAATTTCATTGTCTCTTACAAACAGCGTATACATGCCTGCAGTCTAACATCCTTTTACATTGAAGAACGAAAATTATGCCTCAGTCATCTCAGTCATCTGTCATCACATGTAATCGCGTTTTTGTTTTGTGAAGAGTTAGCTAAAGGATAAGTTTTGCAAAAGTGAAATACTCTAATGGTATCTTTTCTAAAATTCAGATAGCATCCGCACAAACAAAAAAAAAATCGCAAGATTATGCTTTCGATTTGATTGCAAAACAAGAGGTTCTTTAGAATCGATCTTCAAATGCCAGTATGGATAGATAGATAGATAGTTTATTTTTTGTATAGGAAAATTTACATAGGTAGTTTGTAACCGCACATTTTACAATATAATAATTTGATAATGATAATTATCTTTCTATTAGGATATATTTGATTTAATTTAATTATGCATTTTAGATAAGAAATTAACTTTGAGGCAAAAATACAAAAAAACCCCAATACAAACGGAAAAAAAAACAAAAGAGAAAAACAAAAAAGAAAAACTAAAAACAAGTTAAATAAATATATAAAAAAAAAAATAATTGACTAGATTGTTCTTAAAAATAATAAATAAACAAATGAATAAATAGGTACGAAAATAATAAATAACAGAATTAAAAAATATCAAAACATTTTATTAAGTTAACACAATCGAAAACTATATAATAAATAAACAATAAATAAATAATTAAATAAATAATCAAATAAATAGATAAACAAATAAATAAATAATTAAAGAAAAAAAAAAGTAAATAAATATATAAACAGATAAATAAATAAATAAATAAATTACTTAATAAAATATAAATAAATAAATTAACACATAAGTAAAAACGAATAAATAAATAAAAGAATAATAATAATAATAAATAAATAACAAATAAGGTTCGAGATAACATGAAGAAAGAAAAATAAACTTAGAAAAATATAAAACAAATAACACTAGATACACTAAGTATTCAATTGGTTTACAAGGGGATTATCAGAAAAGCTACATCTTAGTAAAAATGTACGCTTGAGTTTTTGGATTCTATGAGGGATCAATTCAACATTCGCCTTTTCATGGAGGTCTAGAGTTGAATACCTCCATGGCAAATTGAGCATCATTTTCAACAATTTATTTTGCGAAATTTGCAACTTTTTAATATGACAGACAGCAGCGTCACCCCATACTTGGCAACCGTACAATAGAATTGCCTGAAAAATCATTTTGTGTAGGATAATTTTGTTTTCCATTGAAAGTAATGACTTTCGATTTATAAATGGATACAACATATTAGTTGCTTTTCCGATTTTTTGTAGTGTTTTACTAACGTGTGTCTTAAATGTAAGTTTAGTGTCCAAATAAACACCCAAGTATCTAACCGAAGGCTCCCAGTTTATATTGCACCCATTGATCGTGATTTGGCTGCTGGGAAGAGCACAAGCTTTTCTTTTTCGTGTGAAAAAGATCGCTTGCGTTTTCCCTTCATTAAGCTTAATTTTCCACTTGCTATAATATTTCACCAGTACATCCATGCCATCTTTTAAATTCCTCTCAATATTGAGAGCGAATTGATGGGATGAATATACAGCAGTGTCGTCTGCGAAAATAGCTACGTCACAGTTTGACAAGTTCGGAAAATCGGACGTGTAAATATTGTAAAGGACCGGTCCGAGAACAGAGCCCTGTGGTACACCTGCACTCAACACAACTGAACTAGAAACGCTGCCATTTACGTGAACATTAAAAAAACGATTAGACAAGAAAGACAGAACTACTTTACAAAGAAATGGGGGGGAAGTTCAAATTAATCATTTTGTAAATAAGGCCCTCATGCCAAACAGAATCAAAAGCTTTTTCTATGTCTAGTAAAATCATTCCAGTTGATTTGCCTTGCGAACGTTTGCATTTTACATAATTGCAAATTCGTAGGACCTGATGTGACGTATTGTGGAATCTTCTGAAGCCAAATTGTTCCTTACGATAAATATTGTGCTCGTTGATGAACTTGATAATACTTTCCTTGATAACCTTTTCATATAATTTACTTAAATTGCTTAATAAACTTATAGGCCTATAGCTTTTTGGACTATTTGGTTGTTTACCAGCTTTAAGTATTGGTACCACTTTAGCTTTTTTCCATGCATCAGGGAAATATTGTAATTTAACACACGAGTTTATTATAAAAGCAATAAATTTGATACCTACTTTAGGTAGTTGTTTTATATACAAATTTCTTATATTATCAATGCCTCCTACTTTCTTAATGCGCAGATTGTTGACAATAAATTCAACGTCCTCGTCATTGATTTGTATATTAGATACGCAATTGTAATTTGCAGAAGTGAAGGCTTGAACTGTATTTCTAACGAGATTATTTGTATATGTATGCCAGTATGGACTTCCGACTTTAAGTCCCTGATTTAGACTTCAATCTTTGACATGTCTCCAAAAAATTTAAATGTTTGTTTATGTATAAATGTAATAAATAAAATTTAATTTTATTACTGAAACTGGAAATAATATTTTATTTAATTTTTTTCTTTTCAGATTTTATAGGAAACGCCAAAGATAAATTCATCGAAAGTGCTAATTTTAACTAAATACGACAGGAAAGCAACGTTTTTCTTTTGCTATGATTTTTATCCACACTATAGTAGACCATAAGTATACACAATACAGCACCACTATATTATATATTATACAAAAACGAATTAAGAATATATTCTAAGATAAAGATACAAGTAGCAGAACCAAAAATAAACCAAAAAAAAAGAATCTCGAATAAGGTCGGACGAAACAAAGCGATAAATTAAAAATTGTTATAAGAAAACAATTTTTTTTTTGAAAATTATAATGGCAGATATTACCATTTCGACCTCCAGACAATCGTGCCAGCCCGATTGCAATCAATTAACTATTATTGAGCAGCCAATAATGAATAAATACTCAGAAATTGATGAATCTCCATCAACGGACACAGATGAACCAGTACAAGGAATGTCAGTAGCATCGAACACAATGAACTTACCACTGAACATAACAAAAATGATTCAGAACAAGCTGAAACGAAAGAAGAAGCTCTCGACTAGCCTGACATCGGTTAGCGAGGCGGCCAATCCAGAGAAGCGCACTCGTATCGAGGGCATTCAACTGAATTGCCGTGGCAAATTGAATGAAGGACTCATTGCAGCGACGACAAATTCATCGCCAGCAGCGTCACCAACACAAATGAAATTAGAGCGTGCCCAATCGAGGACACCAGTTCCATCGCCTAGGGTGGCCGAAAAGATCATATTGCTACAACAGAGTCATCAACAGTCACAGCAGCAGCAACCACAGACGGCCAAGGTGCCACCGCCAAGATTAAAGCGCAAGCTTGAAGAGAACGTGGCAACGATACAAAAGTTGAACGCCCAAACCGAACAGATGAGGCTAGAGATTGCCGAATTGAAGTCGCACCTAGGCACGGAGAGGGGTGCCGTAAGAGTTTTAAGGTGAGTACGTCTTTTAGGATTTATATTTTGACGGTAGATACTTGTCAGTGAAGTCGAATGCCTAGATGTGGAACTAGACCGACACTCCTGGAAATCAGTGAAACTGAAAATCAAACTATGACAACAACGGATCTTACATAGGGGCCAGTAATGGTGCAGTTATGAAGCCTACATTTTGACGAAGGCCTTCTCTCTCAATATGGGAGTAGTAGTACAAGGACACCAATAATTTCTTTAAAGATTGTTCTTAAATTCTTTGAACAGAAATATCTTAAGATCGTATAACATTTCCAAATAGAAAAAGCTCTATGGTCCTCTGGACTTAGCGCAGTGTTCTATGTCATGAACTAGTCGAAATAGATCCGAGTTTGAGTCCTAGCCGTAACAAAACAAGTTACTGTCATGAAATGCTAATCTTAACTCAGCAGGTCAGACTCAGCATACAATTGTAGGTCCCACCATTGTAGTCGATGAACACAAGCACATATAAATGGTTGAGAGAAAACTTCTATACCCTTAATTCGGATGAGCCTCTTACACTTACGCATCAAAAAAGACAAGTTTCCAATAAAGCAACAGCTCAAGAACTTGGGCAAAGAGATCCCAGCTCATTCACCTTAAGAATGCTAAAAAAAAAAACGACAAAATGTCGTTAGGTAAACCCAACATAGTAAACCTTAATACTTCCAAAGCATACATTTGTCATCTGTCATTATGAACAAATTAACAGCATTATATCTACTAAATTGGAGAAATGCTTGCAATAAGACTGATGGTAGACTTAAACGTAGCAAAATTCAATTGTCTCGTGCGAACATCATAGAAATACCTACTACCCTTCTAAATTTAAGGACGAACGTCGTGCTTTAGTGTGGAATGAGTTAAGTGTACGATTTGTAAAAAAAAGTGAATCTGGGATACCCCGTTATTTCATTAAAATTTAATTCCTTAAAATTAAAATTGATTCTGAAGGGGCAATTTCGATAAGGTTCTCAGTGGAATACTTATTCTGCAGACAATGGTTCTCATCCCGAAGTTAAGGAGAGCCATTTCGAAAGTATGAAACCATCAAAGTTTCGCAGATACTCGGCAGATGAAAATAGCTTTAGGTGCTCTTCCTCTTAAGATAATTGATAGTAAAATGGACTTACCACTTACCCACTGCACCTTTTCGCTTTTTATAAAAAAAAACTGTCTTGAAGGGTACAAACCTTCAAGCCATTGAAACCTACCGGACCGAGAAATCACGGATGCTATATCAGTGCGAGTCTAATGAAATTTTGACATTATTTCCTTACAAATAACCATGAACTTGCTAAAGATTTGAGTCTGACGGCTACTTGCGGGCCATGACACTATTCATGATGCCTCCAAACTGGTCTAAGATAAACAATCATGTGTAGTTGGACGATCTTATTGGGTACAGAGCATAGCCTACGGTCAAAGTCATTCCAATTCTTCTAAAGCGGGACTTTGACAAACTCTAGAGATATTGTTATCAATGGAACTATTCTATCTAGGACACTGTTGTCTATTGCGGTAAGGGATACGAGAAAGAATTGGGCCAATCTCGAAACAGACAGCCAGTGGCAAGAAAATGTGTAAAAGTGCCCTGACAAGATGTTGCTTTTTTTTTTATTGCAGCCGTCTCCACAGCAGAGTGATGGAGATTTGCTACATGGCTCTTCTAAGGCTCTTCCGGTGTGGCTTCACGGTGTCCATCTCCATGTCCAAGGGTCTTATTTCCCAAATAAAATGAAAAAACACCCACGGGGCTTATTTCCGTGCGGGTTATTTCACTGCACCTATGATCTGCAGTAGCGGATCTTTTTACTGGAACAGGATGTCTTTCTAATGTAAGCAAGAGTTCCTTTTTTTCACTATTTCCTCCTAGTGTCTTCAATGGACTGGTTGAAGTCAGTTTTCTGTTGGCTTAAAGTTACTTACTTAATCGGTGCTACTTTCCGGAATGGCCCTCAACCAACATATTCCTCCCAATTAGCCCGGTCCATAGCAAACTGCCTCCAGTTGCGCACTTCAAGTTGTTTTAGGCCGGTTTCTACTTGTGTGAGCCATTTTAGGAGAGGTGTTCAGTTACTTTGTCTGACGTCTGGCTCTATGATCCGGACTTGTGGTTTCCATTTGCTCTACATGTCCTAACCATCTTAACCGTCCAATGGATAGTTTTATGACCACGTCTACGTTGCCGTAAGGCTCGTATAGTTCGTGGTTGAATCTTCATCTCTAAAGCCCGTAAACGGTTACGGGCACGCAGAACTTTCATTCACTTTTGGTGAGTTCTAGAGCAGAGCTGCGATGATCAGGGTCTTGTATGTCATCTCCTTATTACTTTGATAGAGGATTTTACTAAATTGTCAGTCTAAACTGCGGCTAAAGTTTGTCATCATTAATAACCAGTAGCATCAGGAGCCTGGCTATCAGATCAATAATTCTCCAGACTAAGGCTTATGTGAAGGTAAACACGATTCAACCTTCAGGTTATAGATTTTGCATAATGGAGACAATATTTGCAACTCTTTTCTAAATTCAGTGGATAAATCTTCTCAACTCGAATAAGAACTTCTTCACGAGTTTTTCAGCTTTTTTTTTTAGAATCATACACCTCTAGAATCGATACCAGAGAGGCTACCTCCTGGAGTATCATATAATGATTCGTCCAATGTGTTACTTTCATTTAACTAATACATACAAGCGAAAGTTAAGGTACAACTTCAGTCTCCGGTTCTGAAGTCTAACCTGGGATTTGTTTCTATTTTTGAATCCATGACCCTTTAGCTTTCAATCCAGACCTGACCGCTTAGGAACTGCGAATTTTGCTACAACTAAACTATTCGAAATCCGGTTTCAGCTGTTTCATATACTGTCAAGGTTCGTAGATTACCTTGTGTCTACGGATAATTGGTTGGACGTTCATATTCAATTAACGATGGTGAAGCTGTAGAAGGTTCCCTTTGCTACAGCTTTGACTTATTGGCTTTAGGTTAATAGCTCCAGTTGGGATTTGGGCGGTTAATTGACTCGCCAAATATGCATAGATCTACATGAACCTTGGGGATACGAATGCCCACTTACATAGCCTTGTAAGGTCCATTAAAACAAGCTTCTCTTAACCTTAAGTGTTTTATGTTCTAAGGAAGTTATCCTATCCATTAATAGTTCGGCCTCTATGGCCAGTTCCATAGCGTCTTGCCCTAGATTTAAGTCTCAATGAGAACTTTATCAGCAACCTTTACTTTAAAACTAAATTTACTGCCTTAAAAAGATCATAGACTCCGAATATGTAGCTCGAATAATATTTCTTACGTGTAGATTTTTTTTTTCAAAATTGTAAGCTCTCTCCTTGAAAATGTTTGGACTCTCTAATTATCCTCATACGTGGTCTACAAACATGAAGAACTATCTGTGTTCCTTTCTCCCATCGTCTGTTATACCAAAGGTTATACCAACGGACCGGCGATTTAACAGACGTAACATAAATATTATTTCTGAAGACCATAGAGGGAGAGGTTTCCGTTACTCCACCCCAATTCCTCCATGATTACTCAATCCCTTATAACAGACTTTTCTTTTTAGGGCACAAAACGAGTCCGAGTCCCGCAAATGGAAGAACGAAGTGAAAAAACTCCAAACCGCTATGGAACTCATGCGAAAGGTGAAAAAGTCCAAGGACGAAGCTTGCGCCAATTGGGCGGGTAACAGCAGCTCATCAGCAAACGGTGCCAAAGATGCGAACATTACAATTCATGAACTACAAAGACTGACAAATGAGATTACAACTTTAAGGGAAGCAAATAGAAACCTAGAAGAGAAACTACAGGTAAGCCTTGTCAAAGCCGATCTTCCAGTGTGTGCCATTTTATTTCAGTGCTTGCCTTGTGTGTACATTTATGTGTTTTGCGTTCTTTGCATGCGCTCTATTTCTTAAGCAATGCCTTGCGAAGTGACCTCAAATGACGAGCGCTATACCTCCGCCGATTGTATATAAACACTCCAATCCCATAGATCCCGTAGATCTCCCAGATTAAAACGCCACTTGCCAGAATTAACCCCAAGAATAAAATACAAAATGCTGCCTGTAAGTGAGCCAATCTTAAGACCACCGGATCGTCATTGTTGTGGCTGTGAATGATGGTACTGCGACCGGAGAATCGAAACTGATTGTCCATAAACCTGGTCCAAAGATTGACGAACCCATGCTCCTGAATGCGTCTCACCAAAGTATTCAAATAGCCCAAGTATGGCGATCCGTAGGGTACGATATAAACTGATTGAAAGGGAATCGGGCAAGAGCTCATCAAATGAAAGAGCGGCCTTCCATGATAGGTATGTCTGCGGGAATTCACTCGAAAGCTCGCAATGTGTAGCTTCTCCAGGTAGGCGAAGGATAGGTCATTCCCGTCGAGTTTCTTCAGCAGGAACTCATCAGCCACTGGTATGGTCTTCTGTTTTATTATACGCTGATGGCGGATGGTTGAGTTGAGAAATGTGTCGATGTATGTCTGGTGACGGGCGTGTATCAAAATCTCATATTTCGAGTTGGCCAAGTCTAAGAGGGTGTCGATATCCGGCATCGATATGGGGAACACCAAATTCGAGGTCAAGTTACATTTGTACGCAGCCGTGATCAGCAGGCAATAGCCCAACCAGCAGATTAAAAAAGCCTTTGCCGAGTTTCTTGGTGGAGTAGCTTTCAAAGGTTGTCCCAACATCGAAGAGAAGAGTTTCAAGACCGTATGATTTGCATGAGGCAGGAGAAGCCGGCAGAAGATATAGGTAACGAGGAAACTCAGCGTTATTACCACCCACACGGCGATCTCAAACGATCGAAAGAGGTTCCAAAACAGAGAAAACGGCTGAGATTTCGGCACAATAATACAGAGGTCGTCTCGTCCGTAGACCACAGTATGCTCGACCAAGTTCCGGAAACTTGACGGCATCAAAAATCTCGTATTAAGCGCCATGTCACATGATTCACTGATAACCTGGGTCAAACAAAAGTCCAGTGATAAGTTTGCCGGTCGATCACGGGGTTTGTCCTCAAAGCTGTTAGCAGGTTGCATTATAGCTGTGGCATTCAAATGATTTGTTACGAACCATGTCATGAAGCCATCAGCTCCCAGAAGCATACCATCCTCGAAAATTGCACGTACCTCATCGGACATGAGGCAAATTCGAAGTCGCCGACCATTCATGTCCGGCATCACCTGCGGGAACAGGTCTTCACGAGAGGTAACATTCGAGTTGACTTTACGCAGGAACCTGTTTGAGAATGGCGAGTAGGAGAAGATTTGGATGTCATTGTCTCGCCAGAACATGATGACGGCGTTTAGCACCCAGATGTCCCAGAATTTCGTAAAAGCCGAACGCAGCCACAGTTCAGTGATGTCGGTGGAGTCGTCCACGATGACAAAGAAGTAGGAACGGTGCTTGGAGCCGGATTTCTTTTTCACCATGCTAAGGTCAATGCGTTGGGTGGCGTTTTTGATCATGATCACGAGATAGGTGAGAACTCCATCGTCTTGGAATGCATCCCAGGTGGCGGCCGTCTTGTATTTGTTTCTGAAAGGAAAGTTTTTTTTACTTTATAAAGGGTTTCCTGAAGTAAGCTCACTCCCACTTGCACATTTAAAAACCGAGTTCGACTTTAATGAAAAAGGAGCTTTCACCTTTTTTGTTAACTCACCTCAGGGTAATCAAAGACGTGCCACAAGCATTCAACTTTCTGAGAATGACACCTTGGTATCCAATGGATGTATAATTTTCAAAGTACACATGAACCGTGGTTGCATTGAAGGAGCACAGGATTTCGGCTGAACGATTAATCAGGGCTATGCTAATGGTATCTGAGTCATATATATGAAAATGCTCAATATCCAGCGAAGTGCATGCTGGGATACAACAAAGGAATGCGAGAGCTATGTACTGGCTGCACTTAGCCATTTCACTTTTTTTAAGAGGCGCTTGAATGTCACTCGGCTGACCCAGCGGAAGGATACTGCAGATGTTTTTGTATGCTCTTAGGTCTTTTATAGGAAGCGTGTAAGTGAAATCTAATTTATCTAATGGACGTCACAGCTCGAAAGCAATTAATAAAGTGAAGTGTTTGGATTGGGTAATCCATTCGGTGGTTGTCCTTATCCCTATCATACGCTGGAATCTGTAATTGTGCGAGCGGATTGCGTTTTTATTTGCATAAGACTTTGGTTTAATTACTTTTGGAGTCAGTTGAGTCCTTTGTCACTCCTTGAAGGATTTTTGTATTTCATTTGCATATGCATACTCTGCGATATGTTGACGTAAGCTTTTAATCAGAAGCTAAGGTGGTTGGAAATCAGAAAACCTACAGGGTACGCACGTTTTGTAGGGACATACATTTGTAAGCAAGACCCCAAAGGCTTCATTTAAACCACGACGTTTTTCCATTATACGCATTGTTTTCGAAGAGTCACTTGTTTCATCGAGACTTATAACCCCTGGGATAAAAAAAGGAAGGTGGTCGAAGAAGGCATCAGCCGACATTTTTGCAAGGTCGAGACGATAACCAAAGAAACAAAATTGATCAACCTAAGGAGGAAAAGGAGACACTTTTTCCTCTAATATTTACTTGACAGAGTCTCTGCCTTGCCTTCAAAAATCTTCAACATGTTTGTGAAATGTCTCCTCTTACCTTTAGGCAGATGGATTTAAAGAGTTGATAAGGAAAATTCTCTTTTTGACGTTCCATTACAATGGACCAAACATGGTCTAGGTATGCAGGCAGTATGCAGGCACTGCTGCAAAACTTCCATTTTTAAATGTTCCAAATAATTTCTTAAAAAAAAGACCTCAAACCCAAAATTTCTCTGTTCTATATCATCGTAATTTCAGACCAATTTTGGTCAAAAATTATTTAATTTGCCAACTTTGTTGGTCTCTGTCAAACAGACTTACAAAGTTGGCAGATCCATTTGATACACCTTTCATATTAGAGACTTCTCGGGTATTGTCCTGCGGGATTTTTAGTTGAAAGTCCAGGGTGATCATAATCTTCGTCTCTAGCCGCGCCTTCTTTACTTAACAGGCCTAGGCCCTAGGCGCTTTGCAGCCAGTTACTCATTTGTAATACAAGACCGACGTGTTTCGCTCTTCTTCAATCGCCATAAATACTTCTAACGGCACGGTGACCAATGATTTTGTCGTCCTCTCCGTACTCCAGTAGCTAGTTAGACGGATTTCATGAACAAAGTTCCTTCCGTGTCTATATCCTCGAAGGCGAGCTTTTCTTGCTCTTTTTTCTTCTTTCTGAAAAGTTGGTGTTCTTCCCTTCTTCTCTGCCTATAAAGCTTTAAAGAACGGGACCTACAAGGCTAAGCTGCTGGTGAAGCCATAGCTGCCATTTCTCGTCTTCACCTGCAGCTTAGTCTTGTAGGCCTCGTTCTTGGCTGCGAGCATATGTCCGCATTCCTCATCAAACCAGGGGTCTCTTGTTGGTGAGATTGTTATCGAGGTGAGGAAACTGTGTGCTGGCTATAGTGGCATTTCGTTTCGTAGCGAAGCCAATTCAAGTCCCTTACCAGACGTGTTGTGGTTTCCGACAATACTGCTAAAGATGTCTTCTATTCCAACCTTTGCGTTAAAATCTCCCAGCACGATTTTTACATCTTACTTCGACAGTCGGTAATAGGTTTTGTCAAGGAGCTCGTAAAAGCAATCATCAGCTCTATCATCGTTTTCTTCCGTTGCGGTGTGATAGCGCATATATGGCACACTTGGACAATTTGGCCTTGATGCGAATTTTTACAATGCGTTCGCTAATATCTTGGAAACATGAGACTTCTTGTCTAAGTCTGACACTTATAACAAATCCGCATCTGAATATTCGTTGTTTGTGCTCACTATAACACGGTCCGTCGAAGATGTCACAGTTTTCCATCCTCTTTTTGCCCTGTTAATCCCATTATATTTCCTGGATGGCAGTAATGTCTGCTTTGTAGTAGTTTAGGGCTTCCGCTAGTTGTTCGCTTGCACCTCTCCTGCTTAATGCTCTCCCATTCCAGGTGCAGATACGAATGTCGTTGTCCTTTTTTTCGTTTAGCAGGGTCGTCAACAATAAAATCAGGCCTTTCCGAGGCTACTGGTTGCTTCTTAACAAATATTTTTTGCGTGGTTCGGTACAAACCCGAACCTGCAGGGCCAGTCCCAATTTATTAGATAGGTAGATTGGTTCTAAAGAGTCAAAATCTCACACTACTTTGGGCACTTGCTCATCGTGTCTATAAAGATTCCCACCAGCCCACGAAAAAAAAAAATTGTTCAACGTCGACCGTCCGATATACCAATGCCAATGCAAGTTCCCTACTTTGAAAGCGAGGTGAGGCAGCTATTAAAAATCCCCCATCTTTCTCCGTGCTTAAAGTTTTTATCTGTCGATATTCTCGGCTAAAATTTCGTCATTATAAAATCTGAGGGTATTCGGTTTGAGACTCCAGATACTTTCTAAGCATAAGAAACAAGTGATTGCTCAGCTGGCCAATAAATCTTTAAGTGCAACTTGTTCAAACAGATTATCTGGCTAAAGGGCTATCCAGTGTCATATTATAAAACAAAAAAAAAAGGATCAAGTGACAAGTTCGACTATATATCTCCAAGGTGTAGTTTTTCGGTGCTAGTTTAACCAGATAACTTAATTTTGAGTAAACTCACCAACGTTGTTGGATTAACCCTGCGTTAACTGGGGTAAATCCTTAAACTACGATGATTTAGCATGGAAAAGATATTCAACGGACTCGATGGAAAATATGTCGCATCAGCATATGTGAAGACGCGCTTAAAATCCCGTTGTACGTAATCCATATTTATTCATAAAAAGTATTACAAGTGCTAGTACCATAGTAGGGTACCAAAAGACTTCACTCTAACTCCGAAAATTCCTTCGTTTCCTGATATGAGTTTTGTGTTTCATAGTTTATGCATGCTTCGCTAAATCGCTTGCCCTACATACCGCCATAAGACAACTTATTTCCATCCAAACAATAAGCCCCTTACTAACTGTTTATCCCTGCCTGTGGTCTGCTCCACAATATCGCAACTACGTGTGTTACTTTTATCGTTATCGTCCCTGCTCACCCTAATCCGAGTTAAGTGTGTGTTCCAAATCCAAACTTGATCTCTTATCAAAAATCTAAATAAAACCAATCCTCCAACCTGATTCCAGATAAGCAATGATGCTGAGCGACGTAAAGCAGCCGATTTACGTGAACTCAAAGATTCATATGAAATCCGATTGACTCAGTTATCTAAATCTGCCAAAACTGAAATATCACGATTGGTAAGTCTAACAATGAAATAAATTTGTATGTGTGTTGGGTAACCCCTCCTCCAAGGTTTGACGGGAGATGATTGTTCAACAGAAACCCATTTTCCATTGACATCGACTCTTATCAGCTAGCGGCATGTTTGTCATTAATCCTTACGAGTTCGGCGTCCTATGTTACAAGGGTCCGTTTAGGTTTCTTTTTCCTGTCGCATGTTCGTCTTATCGCACCTTTTACTTTAACAGGGCCTGCACACGATGAAGATGATGCGATGACAACCATGAAGTTTACGTCTTAGAGGGATGCCTGTGAATGGCCAGCTCAGAGCTCACATCTTTTGATTTATCACCTATGCGGTCGTGCTATAAGACACACACATACACACCCTGGCTGCCTGTTTGTCCAGCGTGCACAGGGTGAGTGCATATAGACAGAAACAAATCAACTAATGGACTTTTATTAGTCATCCGTTTTACCTGCGAGCGGCGCGGCGGCGGCGGCAGCGGTTGAACCAGCACCGGCCACTGACCCCTTTCGGTTTCATTGCTGTTTTCATCTTTTAGAGTGTGTGGTTTTTCTCAAACAAAAAAAATGTTTGCCCTCCAGTCTAGAACGTTCAACGTCGAGAGTCTTAAAGTCTTCCGTTCTTCGATCACCGTCCGCGTCGTCGTTTTCCAGTTTTTGGTTTCACTCTCAGCACCACCATCACCACACACACACGCCATCGACAACAAGTCCTCATGGAGTCAAGTGATTGCCAATCAATTTAATTTATACGCGCAAGTGTTCAATTATGTTCGCATACTGCGGAGAGATGGCGTTCGGGTCGGGTAGTGGGTTTTGCTTTATTGCCCTCCGGTCGTCAGCGAATGGAACTTACAACAACAGGCACACACAACCTCTTTTCGTATATTGTGCGTGATCTGGAATGGGATTGTTTTGAAACCGAATTTGGCGGATACTTTTTTTGGGTCTTGTATCTTTTTCGCGATCACCATTCATTACACACGCACACAGGTAAAGCTATAAGGAATGCAAAAGGAAAAGATTGAATATTTGGGTTCGGTCTTTGCGTGCTTCCCACGATTGTGGTTCATTGAGCAAAAATACGGTTTTATGTGGAGCCTGCGGCGGAAATAGTAGTGGGACTACCATTTTGGGCAAATTATGATCTGCTGCCATGAATGCTGAAGGATGGATGGTGATTTAGTTTCGCTTAGAGCAACATCGAGGAATGCGCTACTTCCGATTAGAAAAGTGATGCAGATGTGCGTGAGAATTTAAATTTTGGACGATTAATGGCCCTGAAGTAAATGACTGTTAACGCTGGAAATTCCGAACCTTATTACGGTTAAGGACTGTAATGATAGCGTTTTCGATAAGGCCATTCAGAAACTATGAAAGAATTTTTGCAGAACCTATTCAGCTATTGTCAGAAAAGACCAGAACTGATAAAATTTTCTCACAATGGTAGTTTCTGGAAAAATCTTAGGAAGTCCACATACTCGTCCATTTCAAAGCCGCATGCGACAGCATCTATAGAGACGAACTATACAGAGCCATGGCTAGGCTTAGAATATCGGAAAAACTCACCCTATGTGCAGGAAGGCGATGATGAGTACTCGCTGCTCCATCAAGTTCGGCAACGATTTCAGTGAAACAATCCATTAAACCATTAAAGGCTTTGTGTGTGAGACTTTTAAACATCTTTGTGAGAGGGTTGTGCAAAATTGTGCAGAGGCGCTAGTTGTTCCACAAATCTGTGCAACTACTAAAATACGCCAACGATATTGACATCACTGGTGGGACTCGACGAGATTTCGTATCCACATAGAGTATTAAGTGGTAAAACTGCAATCTCGCAATCGAGAGTCTGGAACTTTGTCCACCTCGGCTCCGCTATTAACGACTAAAACAAATATCCCGTCAGAAAGCATTACACTTGACAACCGCTGCTTTATTGGGCTATGAAGGTTGTGTGACATATTGAATGCGCTCGGGAACACATATCTGTTGGAGGTGATGAATGACTAGTTCAAGGACCGACCAAGGAAGAATGCATGTCACCTCCGGAGCAGCACAAGGTTCGATTTTGGAGCCTAGCCATCTCCTATGGTAATGTTCCGAACATGGTGATGACGGAAGATACCCTCCTGGTGAGTTTTGCAGATGATATCGCCGCGGTTATTACAAATAACTGTATCGAAAGTGCGCAAAGAAAACTAAGCCAGGTGATTTGACATGTAAGCTAGTGGATGGTTGAACACGGTCCCAGCCTACAGAAAAAAAAATAGCATCTAACGAAGAAAAGTATCCTGAGCCAGGAGTTAATAGAAAGCAAGACACCGTAAAGTTTTTGGGTGTGACAATCAACACGAAACTTACCTTGGCACCAGATAAAGAATGCGGCAGGACAAGCGTCGAAAGTGGCCGCGTCAGTATGTAGGCTGATTGACATATGTTATGTATGTCATCGACATCATGTCATCATCCCATGACATGACATCATCCTCTACGGATATAAGTCTATATGCAGACGTGCTTCGATCGGAGAATTACAGAAAACCAAAGGCAGCTGTGCAGAGACGTGGAGCTCTATGTGCAGCAAGTAACAATCGAACGGTTTCAGAACCAGCGGTCCTTGTTGTTGCAGGAGTCACCCCAATAGACATTCTAACAGTAGAAAGAAAGTACTGTCTTAGCTACTTAACGGCTCCCGACCCGTTGATTGTCTCTGCCTCAGGCAAGGCAGCCTTTCATCCGAATCGATCCTGGGCATGTTGCTGTCCAGTCATTGTTGCAGTCAAAGCGCTCTGTCATCCGCGATAGCTTGATACTTATTCTGTCTTCTTACTTCCGAACCTGAAGGCTGGGATTCGAAGACTCTTGTGGTTCGTGCATTATTGCTCATTAACTCGATGTGTTCGAGCCAATGTAGTCTACGTGTTACGTCTACGGCGGAAGTTGGTAACGGGCATCAGAGAACGATGAACAGCGAATCTGATCAGAAACGTGGCTGAATGGAATGATCGGAATCATGGTCACCCAGTTGTTGGATACTTCAACGCCTTTCTCTACAATTTTAAAAAAAACCGAACAAGAGGTTCCATAAGCCCCTGATCCAGTCGTGATCTACAGTGGCGAAGCAAGGATCAAAAGCAGATGAATGAGATCATCATCGGTGTTCTCACAGGACACTGGTCTTTAGGCCTACATGCTAAGAAACAAGGCAACTATAGGAATGACTTCCACAGAAGCTCCTTCAAAGCGGAGGAGGTGTATTCTTCAAGCTCTCTTCTCTTGTCCAGCTGTCTCTAAAAAAACTACACGTAGGGAATAATTCTTCAAAAATCTTGGCGATCTAATAGTTCTTTGACAATCTTGGTGATCTGGGCAATATTCATGTCAGAAACCTTATCCGCTTCATAGTCGGTTAGAATTGGTTCACTTAGGCAAACCAATCCTTAGAAAAAGTCCAGATCCACGTCGTACCACAACGGAACTTTCTGGTCTTAGTATGGAGGCGCATCGCGCGCAGTCACTATTACCTTAACTAACCTAAGTGTCAAACAATCACCGTATAGATCCGATTTTGAGCTGACCTCACTTGGGACCAACAGCTTTCCTTCATCTAAATAGCCTGAATTGGGGTTTTCTAGGACGCTAAGTTATGTCACCATCCCACGAAAGCTTACTGTCTTAAAATTGTCAAAATATTTAGCTTTTCCGGAGAATTTTAGAGGAGTGCGGTTGAGGTTAGGTGTGTGATGTTTGGATGTTTTTTTTTTGATTGAAAAGGACCAGCTCTATTAAAGTTGGGCTTACATCCGATGCAAAATCGTTTCTCCAACGTTGCAGATATCTTGAAGCTAATTTTATTATTTCTGATAGTGTCTGTGGGATTTTATCAGGGACATAGATAAGGATATTATCTGCATACTACACCCTGCAACATTCATCTTTAGAAGGAAGTAATTTATGACTTAATTCCTGAGAAGAGGAATTAGTATAACACCTTTGAGATATGCCCTTTTGTACCTTCATCATAACTGAGCTGCTAACCGGAACTCTGCTGCACTCTGCTGCGTGATCGCTTTAAAGCCTTTAGTATCCCAAGGGTATGATTGTTGTTGCATAAAATATGGTCAATGTGGTCGCAGATTCAGTCAGTGATCCTAAACTCCTTTGAAGTCTTTATGATTCTTGGGGTTTTGATGCTGTTGAAGGCTCCTTCGATGTCGTGGAAATCAACAATTATGAAGTCCTTGACAGAAATTAATTTTTCCATTGCCAATATGCATATGATGTCTAGAAGACATGGATGGATACCTCATATTTTTTTAAATGCATTCTCCACTTCAGTGTATGGAACTGTGGACTTGTTCCTTCTGGAAAACGTACTATATGCACTTTCGACACTTTTTTCGACCTGAATTGAACTAGGTTTCCTGGTATCTATCATAGGACTATCAACATTCTGGTGTTTGGTAGTGCTAAAGTAGCATCGATCTAGAACAGGAACAGATTGGGTTCGAGAAAATACCCTTGAAGCACTCCAGCGTTACAAAAAGCTCTTTATAGTGACTTGAAAATTCTTCATCTATTTACGAAGTTGCAACTGCAATTACAAAACCGTGTCCTTTTCTTTAAACAAATGTATCAACAACTGTTTCAAGCTGATCCCTCACATCCTTTTAATTAATCTCTTCCTCTTTCACAGCTGGAGGAAATAAAAACCAAAGAACGTAACATCGGGCAACTTAAAAAGGAGACACAAACGTTACAAAAACACAAAACGAACCAAACGACGAACCATAACAATAACACTAAAAAGGATACACATACAAGGAATGCGGCTCAACATCCATCCGAGGTAAGTCTTTCCATTCATCTAGATAGTTTAAGTCTTGATTTAAGCCCATCATTCTGAGAAACGAATAAATTTTGTCTTGTCTCCCGGTCTAGACCGCCATACACACACCACAAGGGAGTGTCCTTTCGAATCACTGATGTCTTTATTAAGGCTATCCCCAGAAATAAAAAACGAAAACGAAAATCCCCTCTTCCTTTTAATCCATCTGCTGTTGTTTATTTCTTTGGCAATCAAGTTGCATCTCATCCAACATGGTAATTGCTTAGGCAACACCTTGTTTTGGCCATTAAACTCAGATTATGTAGGTACCTCATGGATCCACCATACACACACACATTTCCACAAAAGTGCTTTCGAACTTTGAGCGGTTATTGATCGCATCATAGAGAAAGAAGCTACAGCTCAGCTATCTGGTTGGAGCCATCTGCTGCTAGGATTAGCTTCGGTTTTGCCATTTGCATGTGGTATCCCTGTGCGAGATGTTAATTCCATGGAGTCTACCCGACGGCCATTGATCTTGTAATCTGTAGCCGAGGCTAAGTGGAGTTTAGGTGCTGCTGTAGGTTGGTTGTGATTTTATCCGGCGCACTCGACGGCAGAGTGTGCGCAGTATGTGCAGCCGCGATAAAGGTGGCAATCAAAGTGATAGATAGCTTGGTCTAAGAAGTTCAAAGTGACGGTTGCACACAATTGGTCAGCTGGTTTGGCGCACTGATGATATGGCAATATGGGAGTGATTTGCTATCATTTGCTTGGGGGGCAATAGGTGGGAATTGAATTATTTTTCATTTGAATGATGATGATGTGGAGATCATGGTTGGATGGTTTTATAAATTTCCAATTTAAATCAAGTCGACCTAGGGCGGGTTGTGATGCTGTAATGTTTTTTTTTTCGTTTGAAGATGTAGTGGACCTTGGTGGTCTTTATGTTGGGCTTGATGTGAAGATCCCTCCTACTAAATAATCTTGTTTTTGATTGTTTTACAGAGAAATATTTTTTTCCAGTTCTAGAAACTGCAGATTCTTAAAAAAAAAAGAATTATATAACCACGATTTTTGCATCGTAGGGCCCAAAAACTAGCTTCACATATGTACGGGATGTTATATTTGCGCCAAAAACGAAAGGCACATATACCTTAGTTGCAATTCCGAATGACGGTTCTGAGAAGCTTCTCAAGAAAACTGTGAACTCTTGAATCCTTGTGCGAATAAAATATACACATAGAGCTTCTTTGATTGTGGAACAAGCAAACGATAATGAGGTCGAATTCTGTAAGTACACTGCGAACATTTTGGAATGGTTTTTCGGTGCAGTGAAATAACCCCCACGGAAATAAGCCCCATGAGGATTAATTTCCTAACAAAAATGAAAAAAAACCCCGATTGGCTTTTTTTCTTTTTGGAAATGGAAATATGTCCTGCGGCTGTTAATGCATTTCCTTGTGAGGTTTATTTCCTTTTCATGCATTCAAACTCGCATACGTCCCAAATCCAACAGTAAGCTCAAAAAAGTTTTAACTGCAACCCCACTGTTGCAGTTAAAACTTTGCATACACCAAACTTGAATAGAATTCCAATTTTAAATGGCAGTAACACCCGCGGGGGTTAATGTTTTTTCTTGGTGGGGCTTGTTTCCATTTCGAAAAGGAAAAAAGCCCCGTGGGGGCTATTTCCTTTTATTTGGGAAATAAGACCTGTGAGGGTTATTTCACTGCACCTGGATTTTTACTCTTTATACCAGTTGGAAATTTTGTACCTTGAAACTTTTACTACCTGTGAACAGGTACATATTTTCACAACAGGAAGTCATAAAAGTAAATTAGAAACAACCGTTGAAATTCCCCAAGACAAACCAATAGACTATTTGAAAAGCGTATAAAAAGACAAACTTTTATGAGGCCAATGCGAATATTTCGTTCCAGAAGATCATATCTGCGATTTTTTTTTTAAATCCTTGTGACCAACAGAAATATACTCACCTTGAACTCATATTGTTTTTGAGGAAGGTGATCATATCCTGAAGGTTTATTAAGTTTAGATATTCCTTTCCTTCTTTTAGGCTTAATAGATGGTTGTCGTCTTCAATACTAAAAAGTTTGTGTTGCCACACATCAGGGCTACTCAACATAGGCGTTATACAGACTGCAGAAGTAAGTCTTCTCAGCATCGACTGTAAACTACGGTTTTTTTTTATGTTCGCGAGTTTACGAGTTTCCGACCAGATTTGGTTATATACCAAGTCATCTCCGCCGGCTTTATAAAGCTCAGCGGAAAAGCAGTCATTTCCGGGAGCCTTATTAAGCTTGAGTTTAAATATTGCAATCCTCACTTCACTCAGGTCGGGTGGTTGGCAGTTTTCGCTGTCGTTGCTAATATTGCATGGTTCCCTCTGCCTGACAGCGGAATGTTGTTCGTCATCGCCGTTTAAGAGTCTGTTGAAGTGGTTCTTCCGTATCCTCTGCATCGACTGTGTCTCAACTACGATATTTGCTTGTTCATCTCGACAGAATTCTGTTCGAGCCTTGTATCCTTTTCTTTGACGTTTTATACTCCTTAGCTTTATCATCTTTTTTCTCCTTTGGGGATTGAGCGCATATAAGGCTTATGTTGGCGAATTTGGCCTTGATGCGGATTGTTACAATGTGTTCGCTAATGCCTTGGGGCTTATAACAAAGCCGCATCCGAATAGTCGCTATTTCTGCTCACTATAACTCGGTCCGCAGACGATGTCCCAGTTTTTCATCCTCTTTTTGACCGGGCCATCGTATTTCCTGGATGGCAGTAATGTCTGCTTTCTATAAGTTTAGTGCTTACGCTAGTTATTCGCTTGCACCTATCCTGTTTAATGTTCTTACATTCCAGGTGCATACTGTCCTGGATGACAGTAATGTCTGCTTTCTAGCAGGTTAGGGCTTACGCTAGTTATTCGCTTGCATCTATCCTGTTTAATGTTCTTACATTCCAGGTGCAGATACGAACGTCGTTGTCCTTTTTTCGTTTAAGAGGGTCGTCAACAATAAAATCAGTCCTTTCTGAGGTTGTTGGTTGCTTTGTAGCAATTAATTTTTGCATGGTTGGGTAGTCAACCCCAAGCACAACCCCCAATATGGAGGGCCAGTTCCATTTGATTAGATACCCATAGGACATGGGGCTATCAGTATCCACTACGGGACTGGACGCTGCCGCTGGCCTACCATCTCTGTTCAAGGGGCCTGACTAAGCCTTGAAATTCCTAGACAACCTGTTGTCCGAATATTTCGAAACAGCTTGTCTAGGTTCACCTGGGATAGGAGACCGGGTATTTATTCCTTGCCATTATGACCCGACTGTTTATAGTGTTGCTATTTTTCGTCATGTTATCAACATTCGCGCTTATCGTTTAGCAAGTCAAATCCGATTGGATGAGACCAGTACCCGATGGTTACCATTCGGATGTTAAAAAAAAAGCACTAGATGTGTAGTTCGAGTTACAAAAACTTGGCATTACCAAGTTAAAGCCAATCAGAGTCTACCGTCTTCTTACAACACCCAACCATCACCGTTTGCAAAAATTTCACATAATTAGTTTTGGCCCGATTTTTTTTAATTCTTGGTATTTGATCTTACGCTTACGTCACAGTAAACTAGGACGTAACGTTAGACCCTGTCACCAACAAAAACCCTTAGCTTTGAAATCTATAGTTATCGGTTGTGGCTCGCGTGCCGTTGCTCCGTTGCTCCGCCCTGTTGTAACCACTTGTCCTCCAATCCTAATTCGTCCAATCGCGGCAGAAAAAAATTGGTTATCATGGTCCTATAGCGCACACCGTCCACTGTTGTTGTTTGACCAGCGGCGTTCTCAAACAAAAATGGATCGATGGCTCCTCTAGCGTGAACAGTGCACCATGCAGTTACTTTGAGCCGGTGTAATGGCTCCTCGTGCATTACTCGTGGATTTTCGGTGCCCCAGAAGTGATACGTTTTGCTTCTTCACGTACCCGCTGAAGTGGAAATGAGGCTCATCGCTCATTATGATTTTGGTCGAAAAATCGCCCACTTCGTCCTCGAGATTGAGGATGGCTTCGGCGTAGGTTACATCCTTTGGCGGTCGACAGGGAGCAACTAATGCACGGACTGGACTATATACGGTAACATGCAGAAGTCTTTGACCAATATTCGCCTTAGGGACGACCGGCGACAGATCGACATCCTTGACAACAGCGGCAATTTTCTCGGCACAATTTAGCAACTCAGCCACTCTTAGCAACATCTCGTGTGGTCCGATACTCTTCAAGATTGGTGACCAAACGACGCTGTGTTTGCGCAGTCGGTGTCGGACGGTTGGGGAATCGGCGACGGAATTCGCGCTGCTCCAACACTACAGACGAATTGTGACGCAAAAGTATAGACACGATTATTCCGCGTTCTTGGGGAGTATATAGTTCCATGGCTTGTTCACTTGTATTCTACATCTGTCTAGTCCACAAATTTCAAAACAGATTAGACATAGGCGGCCATTTGGAAAAATAAAGGCATCTTCCAAGAGGATGATCTCTTTTGGCCCACCTTGTACATAAACTTAGTTTGACACCAACTCGCCAATGGTTGAGTTTACAAAAAAGTCGCGAGAAGTAAAAGAAAATTTGCAATGAGGGTTTTTAATGATAGCTACAACTGGGCATTAAGTCTAAGCTTTAACTACGCAAAGAGTATCGCCAACAACCAGTTGACACCTCAACTTCCATCTGTAAGTCGAAATTCGATTCATAACAACCGGGTCATTTTGCCGATCAAATTGCCGACCTACATAGCAGCTTAATTTAAAAACCTGCTCTCGCATAACCATGAATGTGGGTATTTAAGTCAAATTTATTCGCACCTTACTTCCCATTAAATTTAAACTCCAAATGAAAGAGAAAACTCCAATCCCAAAGCAATTTCATCTCAGCAAATGTCGTCAATTAAAACCTTCTCCAGTTGAAGGAGTGCCTTGCGGGCCAACTTCGACAGCACTCGCGAAATTGCCGCGGCCTAGCGCAATATGCCGCCACCAATCTGAAGGTACAAACTTTCGATTGTGAACAACCCGCCTAATGGTTGCAATTATGTCAAAAATAAATTTGTTTTCCTTACAAAAAATAATGCCAACCACTCAAGGCGAAATAATAACCTGTCAACCAAGACCCAAAAAAAAAAAAAAAACAACAAAATCTATGTAAATATTAGAAATTCTCAATAACGAGCATTTTGTATCTATTATCTGTGTCAGCTGTATGCGCGCTTATTCAACTTTCATTCACCCAAATTTATGGGCAGTTCAACTTTGTTTTCGGTACGGCTGATACTAATCGTAGAATCGGTGGCTGCATTTGATTTAAATTGAGTGTTTAGCTCTAATTAGTTGGTTTTTGTTTTCGCCATCAATTTGTCGAGAGGAAAAGTACTTCTATTCATGAATTTCGCATTTGTCCTAAATTTTATGGAGATGAGTCTCGAAATGTAAATCAGGTGAATATTCTAACTTGGCTTTCGATTTTTGGTCTGTTTTCGATTTCATCGTTTGATAAGCAGATGGAGATAAGCAGATGGATGCGCCTCATAAATATCCACTCATTTCGTATTTGAGAGAATATTTTATTTCGTTCATGATATACAATGTGTTATCCCACAATTTACAAATACAGAGATATGATATGAATAAATATCTTTCTACTTAAAAATTAATATATATTTATGAATTTTATTTATTAATAATTATATAAACATTTTTGTGAGGAAAACAACGAAAGCAAAAACCTCAAATTACAAAAAAAAAAATTAAATAAAATAATAATAATAAAAAAAAATATAAACAAAAATATGTAATAAATAATAAACAATAGAATTTTAACTAATAAAATGAATATAATTACTTAAAACTAGAAAAAAAATATGCGTACAATATAAATACAATAATGTAAATTATTTTTGAATTAAATAAATAAATTAACAATTAAACAAATAAACAAATAAGTTATAAATCAACGGAAAACTAACAAATAGATTAAGAAAAGTATATACAAATAAAAATAAATAAATTAGAACAGTTAGTAATAAATTAATAAAAATCAAATTTAAATGAAACAAAAAATAAATAATTTTAAGAACATAATTAAAAAAAATATAAATTATAATTAAATTAACATATATTTACAAAAATAAATTAAATATAAATTAACATCTAGATACAAAAAATAAATTAACAATTATTTTTGTTTTTTATTGCAAAAGAAAACAAACATAGATTAACAGCATGTTATACAACATTTAATTGATTTATTAGAGGGTTTTCAGGGAAGTCACATCTGATCATAAATGTGTTATTAAGTTTTCGGATTCTATTAGAGATCAATTCAACATTTGCCCTTATATGTAGGTCCGAAGTTGAGTGATGCCAGGGGAGATTCAACATCATTTTTAAAATTTTATTTTGGGATATTTGTAATTTTTTGATGTGACATTTAGCACAACTTCCCCAAACTTGACACCCGTACAGAAAAATAGCTTGGAAAATAACTTTGTGTAAAATTATTTTATTATCATTTGACAGTTTTGATTTTCGATTTATAAAGGGATAAAGCATCTTTATAGCAATATTGATTTTATTAAGTGTTTGGGCATTGTGCTCTTTAAATGTTAATCTTGAGTCAAGGTGTATGCCCAAATACTTAACAGAAGAAGCCCATGTTATTTGGTGTCCGTTAATTGCTAGCTGGTTAGCCGGAAGAAAGCAAGGCTTTCTTTTTCTGGTAAAAAAGATAGCTTGCATTTTTCCGACATTTAATTTTATTTTCCATTTTGTGTAATATTCGTTCAATATTTCAGCTGCATTTTTTAAATTGGTCTCAATGTTAAGACCAAATTGATGCGATGAAAATATTGCTGTGTCATCAGCATAAATTGCTGCTTCGCATTCAGGTAAATTTGGAAAATCAGACGTATACAGATTGTACAAAACCGGTCCAAGAACAGAGCCTTGAGGTACACCAGCACTAATTAAATTTACTTCGGACGCGCTACTATTGACATACACTTTAAAACAACGATTTGACAAAAAACTTTGAACAATTTTACAAAGAAATGGTGGAAAATTAAAATTTAACATTTTATATGTAAGACCAGTGTGCCAAACGGAGTCAAATGCTTTTTCGATATCAAGCAATATCATACCTGTTGAATTTCCTATTTCTCGATTTCTTTTGATACTATTCGATATTCTAAGTACCTGATGAGAAGTACTATGATTCCGCCTAAAACCAAATTGTTCGTCTGGGTAAATTTTGTGTTCATCGATAATTTTCAATATTTTTTCTTTTAGTACTTTTTCATAAATCTTACTAAGACCACTTAATAAACTTATTGGCCGATAACTGTCAGGTCTATCAAGAGACTTACCAGCTTTTGGTATTGGCACTACCTTAGCTTCTTTCCACGCATTAGGAAAATATTGCATTTTTAAACACGCATTTATAATAAATGTTAGAAATTTGACTCCAACTTTAGGCAATTTTTTTAAATAAATATTTTATTGTATGCCAATTTGGTGTCTCTTGGTGTACGATGAAATGCTGCCTTAGAAGATATGACATCTATGCGGTATTAAATTGTTGATGGGTGGCGGTTCTAGAGTATTAGGATCTTGTAAATTAGGTGTGGATATTGTTGGTTTTATTAAGAGTCGATTGTTCTTATGTTGACTTTCTAGTACTGCTGTCGATGTTCAAATTGATTTTTTCATCTTTAATCTCGATCTTGTGATCTCGAGTTATTGTGCTGTGTTAACCAAATGAATAGCTTGGATGATAGTTTAAATTATTTAATTTCTTTTTAAATCTACTACACAAATCTGGTTTTATGGATTAATGTAAGATGGTCCAAGTTGTCTTTTGATAAAGTTCATAATTTGTCATGTAAGTGTTAAGACATTACACGTTCTTTATAACGGGTGATTTTTTATCTGGTTTGGTTTTGGCAACACTGGTTTTGACAGCTGACGTGTGTTTAGTACCTTGTGTCACTGTCAAACAGCTTCAGTTTGGTTTGCAATTTAACCATGGATCGTCTTACAAATGAACAACGCTTGCAAATTATTGAATTTTACTATCAAAATTCGTGCTCGGTACGAAATGTTCATCGCGCGCTGCTTCCATTTTATGATCGGCATTCTCGACCTTCTGAGCAGTCTATTCGGAAGATTGTGACCAAATTTCGCACCAAATTTACTTTGTTGGACATTAAACCACCAACACGTTTACGTACTGTGCGTAGTGAAGAAAATATTGCGGCCGTATCAGCTAGTGTGACAGAAGACCGCGAAATGTCGATTCGGCGCCGTTCCCAGCAGTTAGGCCTTTGTTACAGCACTACGTGGAAAATTTTGCGGAAGGATTTGGGCGTAAAGCCTTTTAAGATACAGCTGGTGCAAGAACTAAAGCCAGCCGACCTACCACAACGCCGAATTTTTGGTGAATGGGCTCTTGGAAAGCTGGCCGAGGATCCGCTTTTTTATCGAAAAATTGTGTTCAGCGATGAGGCTCATTTTTGGTTGAATGGGTACGTAAATAAGCAAAATTGCCGCATTTGGAGTGAAGGTCAGCCAGAAGCATTGCAACAGCTACCAATGCATCCCGAAAAAGCCACTGTTTGGTGCGGTTTATGGGCCGGCGGCATTATTGGGCCATATTTCTTCAAAGATGATGCGAATCGCAGCGTTACTGTCAATGGTGAACGCTACCGAGCGATGATAACAATCTTTTTTTTTGCCCGAAATGGAAGTTCTTAACTTGCATGATATGTGGTTTCAACAAGACGGTGCCACATGCCACACAGCACGCGAAACAATGGCGCAATTGCGAGGCGAGTTTGGTGAACAGATAATTTCACGTTTCGGGCCGGTCAATTGGCCGCCTAGATCGTGCGATTTGACACCATTAGATTATTTTTTGTGGGGGTATGTCAAGGCTAATGTCTATAGGGACAAGCCCGCTTCGATTGACGCACTGGAAGCCAACATCCATGCATTCATTCGTGAGATACCGGCTGATATGTGTGGAAGAGTATGCCAAAATTGGACTCAGCGGATGGGCTACCTGAGACGCAGCCGCGGTCAACATTTGCATGAAATTATCTTTAAACATTAAATTGCAAGGTTCAAACTATCGATTCAAATAAATATTTCATTCATTTTTTCGAATTTTTTGTGTTTTTTTTTTAAAAAAGTTTTAAACCTCTTAAAAAATCACCCGTTACAAGGTGGCGCAAAAATAACCTTCCGATGTTTTTTGGCTGTAATTTAAAAAAAAAATGAAAAACTTTGATTCTTCTTGTGGATTATTTTTATTTGGTCTTTTAATTTTTTTTACATCAAGTCGAGAATATGATGTCATGTAAATGACCGCCGCCACAGTTGATTGTCATTTGAGCCCTTTTTATGGCATTTTCCATCACTTTGGCCAAAATTTCCGGCGATAGGTACTCACATTCTTGACGGATATTGTCTTTAAGAGCTGCAAGAGTCTGAGGCTTGTTGGCATAAACCCGCGACTTCAAAAAGCCCCACAAAAAGAAGTCTGGAGCGGTCAAATCAGGCGATCTTGCTGGCCAGTGCAAATCGCCAAAACGGGAGATTAGGCGCCCGGGAAATGCATCCTTCAGCATATCGCTTGTGGCACGTGCAGTGTGTGCCGTTGCACCGTCCTGTTGGAACCACATGTTTTCCAATCCCAATTCATCAAGTTGCGGCAAAAAGAACTCGTTGATCATTGCTCACCATTCACAGTAACTGTTTGGCCTGCGACGTCTTCGAAGAAAAAAGGTCCGATGACTCCTCCAGCGAAAACAGCACACCATACAGTGACTTTGAGCGGGTGTAATGGCTCTTCGTGGGTTACACGCGGATTTTCAGTGCCCCAGAAGCGTTAATTTTGCTTATTTACGTACCCGCTAAGTTGGAAATGGACCTCATCACTCATGATTATTTTTGATGAAAAATCATCTTCCTCTTGGTGGTGATTAAGGATGGCTTGAGCGTATGTTAGACACGATTGGCGGTCAGCAGCTAACAGCTGATGCACCGTCTGGACTTTGTACGGAAACATCTTCAAATCTTGTACCAAAATTCGCTGTAAAGACCTTCGACTGATACCCATTTGCGTGGCACGTCATCTGGTCGATATCGACGGCGCTTCCATGACATCTTCGGCTACAGCAGCAATATTCTCTGCAGAACGGCTACTCCGGGGTCTGCCACGCCTAGCAGCATCTCGTGTTGTGCCAGTCTCTTCGAGGCGAGCGGCTAAACGTCGCAGTGTTTCACCAGTAGGCGTTGGACGGCTAGGAAATCAGCGACGAAATTCACGTTGTGCCAAAGTCACCGACCGATTATTGCTCAAATAAATAGTCACCAATATTCCGCGTTCTGGAGCAGTGTAGCGTAACATTGTTTACTACACAAATGTCAAAACAGAACTGACATTAGGGGCCAATCGCAAAATGTATAGCATTTTCTGATAGGAGGATCACTTTTGCGCCACCTTGCATATCCTATCCCATAGGGGTTTAAAATGAACGTATGCGAGTCGATGGTTTAATGTCCAAAAAAGTAAATTTGGTACGAAATTTGGTGATAACAGCACGAATTGTTGATTCACCACGTCGATTATGACGACTATAATATGGTCGTAACAAACGGTACAAATTTTTACAGAGCACGAATTTTGATAATAAATTTCAAAGTCTTTCCATGATTAAGTGGCAGAGTATACTGAAAACTTTTCACTTTGACAGATGACGTTTGGACGCCATTACTAATCAGTGCTGCCAAACTGGAAAACTTAACTCTTTACAGATCACCCGTTACTTAATGTGATGATTGGCTTTTCAGGGTCTAATGTGAATTTGTATGTTAACCTAAGATGAGGTAATATATTAAGGAGGTAGCTATCTTGTTTCTTTTTTTTTTTTGGCGAATTATGGGGGGTGAATAAAGACTTCAACAGATATATATGCCTAGTTTGTCTGCCTCTAGTTGCCGTTGGTCTTCCACTTAGGAGTACCTCGGTGATCTTCCCTATTCGAAGAGCAGCATCTGATTCTGATAGGTCTTCGGACCGAAGGAATCCTACATTTACTTATGTTTGGTCCATTTTTTAGAGCCGTAATGTTGATATGACGGGGTCAGTGGCGCGATAGTTAGTGCAATGAACTGTCACTCAGAAGGTCTGTGTTCGTTTTCAAGCCGTAGCAACACCTGAATGATTTTTCACTGGCCCTCTTCTCGTGATGATCTGACAAATCATCAGAGTAGTATCAATTTTCAAGAAAAACTTATCTCAAATTCGCCGTTCGGAGTCGGCATAAAACAGGAGGCCCCGCCCTCATGCAAGAAGTATACACACACACATGAATGGTTGTGAGAAAGCTCGGCCCTGGGTACTAACGAGCCTGTTGCTCCAATTTTTTTGTATAATGTTGGTATGGGGTAATCAGAGTCCTACACAAGCTTCCCTCAGAAGCTCTATATCTCAATTGTCTTCTTAGCAGCGTCTTGTGTATAAGACAAGACTTGATAAGATCTGAATTTAGAAGGAGACAAGGTAGATCCGGTGTTCCGAATCCAGACCACGCAGCGTTCTTTTAAAAATCTAGAGTCTTATTTCGCAAAGATGTCGCTGTCAAAATTATTTACTGAGTCGAGTCCTGACCACTTCAAAATAAAAGCTAACCACTGCGACGTTCGGTTCGATTCGTCGAGGTCAGCGTAGTCGTTCCGGTTGGCAGATTCATTCAAGGTTATAGCTCTAGAAAATGTTCGCGAATCCTCTCATGTTACCGTGAGGTCGTTGACATCTTGATGAGCATTCCTGTCACAAGCATAGTTTGGAGTTTTTTGGAGCCCATACCGCTTGATCAATATGACTGGAATGTCGCCTAAAGGAATTGTTAGTCGTCCTACGGAGGGATTTTTATGAATAGAAGTTCTAGCTTCAAAATTATTTCCATTAAGTGTTCTTTTTTACAACACGATAATCTCTATAATCTGCCAAATAATAATTTTACTCTATGAAGCACTATCGGATATATATCCCATCCAACAATACTGTAATGAACTGTATGAACACTTATGGGAACACATTCTGCAGGACTTTTATAAGGCTTCCTTAATGAAACTAAAAAAAAACGAAAGTAAAAAACAGATTTCTTGCTTTGTTTGCCGATATTTGGTTTATTGAAAGCCTAAGAAACGTGTTGTTAAAATAATTTTGTATGTATAAACATCGTAGGAGAACTGATGCTATAAGACTTCAGTCAAAAAATCTAAACAGGTCATGCTTCTATATTACTTCGGATGTAGCTCTACCAAAACATCTTTACAAATTCCACATGTAGATAGATCCGCGGAAACTTTATAGAAACCTTTGAATTGATATAGCATCTCCTCTTGTATAAAGTCTGTGGACTTACCTCCAAGAGTAAGTAAACTTGTCAAGAGGTTATAGAGATTATCGAAGACCTATTTGGTCCCATTGAACTTATTTTTTGTATACTTCACCCGACAACAGAACATCTTAAGATCCAACTTTGAAGTAATCCGCAATGATGTTCGGGACATGTCCAACTGTCACGAACGACGCACGGGAATTTCGATAAGCAGCTCTTCCAGTACTCTCGGCCACTGAATCCTGTTCCTCAAAATAGTCGACTAAACTCCAAATCATGGAGGCTGGTAAGGTGTTTTTGAATTAAAATGTTGACGATATCTTCGCTGCGTCATAGGTCTTCCTCTACTGCGTCTGATGTCTGGCTGGGAATCGGAAACTCTGCGAGCCGGAGTGTTCATGTCGATTCGCTCTTTATGCTCTAGCCATCGTAAACGTGCAATGCGGATCTTTTTGACCAGGTGTATGCCGCTGAACAATTCGTATAGTTCGTGGTTGAATTGCCCTTCAACGCAAATGGGTGAAGATTTTTCGAAGAATTTTTCGCTCAAAACGACCAAAGATTTCATCATCTGCTTTTGATGTTGTGTATCCCTTCGTGATGACAGCATATACTTGGTCTTAACCTAATTGACTGCTAAACTATTTTTTACCGCTTCCTTTTTTCATTGACGTAGATTTCGTCGGCGTCTGCTAGTAGTTCCACCGATTTGTGAATAAATGTGCATCTGGTGTTAACTTTGGAGTTTTGCACAATAGTTTCGAAATTGATGTTAAAGAAGTCACATGGCAGTGCGTCGCATCGCGTCGCCTTGCATAAATCCTTTTTTGGCATCGGTTGTTTCGGTGGGATCGTTTCTGACCCTGATGGAGCAGGTGCACTCTTGCATGCAAAGCTTTTAACTGCTCGTGTTCCTTTGAATATTAATAGCTTGATTCTTGTTTTTCGATCTTTCTTTGCAAAGATTTAATGTGATTCTGTCCTTTACATATAAACAATCTACCTGACAGTACATGGATATGGATAAATATTTTTGATGACAATCAAACTAGAATTTTAATCTGCTTCCATAATTAATGACAGAATTACGACCCATCCCAAAATTTGGATTTTTTTAAGCAAATCTCAAAACATCATGAACATAAGATACGACATGCTTAATATTCGGCGGATTCTTATCCTTGTTACCACTTAGCTTAGACATTATTTATGAAAAAAGACTCGTAAAATACCATCACAATGGGCATGTATCACTTAGGAGATATCTACCCTAATTTGTCATTAAAAGTTTAAAAGTTATATGTCTAGACTCGATCTTTCATTAAAATGCGGGCTAAGATATCTTCGAGGTTAAACAGGTGCAATGACTCATCTCGAGAGTATTTCTTCATCTTCAGATGATGTGTGCTGTGTTAAGGTGGTAGCAGGCTTACAAACAATTTGATTGCATTGAGATGTTATATGTTTATTATTTGGAAAACTAAATATAAATACAAAATCCTTTGATTGGACTTACCACGTCCTACTGCGCGGTGCACATACATAAAGGGTGATCCATTTCGAGGTTCCCTACTCTTTTAAAGAAAAAACACAGAAAATTCAAATTTAACGGAGAATGTTTATTATCATTTGAAAGAACATTCTTTGGCATTTATTTTTTGAAGATTATGTCTATCAAATGTTGGCCGTTGCTACGTCGCAGATGGTCCATCCGTTGAGTCCAATTTTCGATCACTCGTTCGAGCATTTCGACTGGTAACTGGCGAATGACACGCGTGATGTTTTCCTCCAAGGCCTGAATCGAAGCGGGTTTGTCGGCATAAGCTTTTGAATTTACATATCCCCACAGGAAAAAGTCTAACGGTGCGATATCACACGATCTTGGTGGCCAATCGACCGGCCGGTGATGGTGTTGCGAATAGTACGCTCAGTAGGCCGATTATGTTGACCATAAGTTGAGCGAAGTGCACGAAACACATTCCTCACAGAACGTGAATTTTCATAATAAAGTTGAACAATCACGCGAAAGTCTTTCCATTATGAAATGCCAAACAATACTAAACAAAAATAACATGACAGCATGACACGACTCACACGTGATCTGTCAAAAAAGGCAATTGAAAAAGTGTCTCTACTTGGATCACCCGTTACATATTTTTTAAATCACATTCTCATAACAGGCTTGGATAATCTTTAACCTATGTTTTGATTTCTTATTATAAGTTTATAACACGTACACAGCTCATGGCTCAACTTGCAATGAACTTACACTAAGAAGTATAAAAAAAAACAAAAAAAAACCGAATGGCAAAATGTTTGTTGGGACATCCTTTTTAACGAAGTAGGTGTCCTTTAACATGGGATCTCCACAACGCGTGTAAGTTAGAATTTAACGCCGATTCCGAATGGACGATTTGAGAAGTTTTTCATGATAGCTTTAAGGTCATGGATATTTGTCAGGCTTACGGAAACAATTAAATTGTTTGCCTCAGTTTTTCGGAGCGAGATCATTCTAATTTAAGGATTAACCTAAAAATGTTGGTGAGTAAAATCAAGAATACATGATCTGGGTACCCATTATGTAACTATCAAAACGATAATCGTTGGCGATAGTGTAGAAGACTTGCTAGTTACGTTTAGCGTTTCCAGGGTACTCATTCCGAAACTTTCAAAACGATAACCGTTGACGATAGTGTAGGAGACTTTCTAGTTACGTTTAGCGTTTCCAGGGTACTCATTCCGAAACTTTCAAAACGATAATTGTGAACGATAGTTTTGGAGATTTGCCTGGTATCTACGCTTAGCGTTTCAGTGTACTCATTCCAAAACTTGCAAAACTATTATCGTTGACGATATTGTAGGAGACTTTCTAGTTACGTTTAGCGTTTCCAAGGTACTCATTCCAAAACTTTCAAAACGATAATCGTTGACAATAGTGAAGGAGACTTGCTTGTACTCATTCCGAAACTTTCAAAACGATAATCGTTGACGATAGTGTAGGAGACTTGCTAGGTACGTTTAGTGTTTCCAGGGTACTCATTCCGAAACTTTCAAAACGATAATCGTTAACGGTAGTGTAGGAGGCTTGCTAGGTATCTATGTTTAGCGTTTCCTGCACGAGATGGAAGAAACACATTTTTGAAAAAGTTAAGGTAAGCTGCTTACAAACTAGGTTAGGTTTGGTTTCAGTGTTGATGAGGTAAGCGGTGGACGTCTTCCTCATCACACTCAAGCCAATATAGACCCATTGGGATGCCCGTGTGGATGCTTTATTAGCCAATTTCCAGCCATCCACATGTTGTTAGAGTGATTAGGGATACAAGAGAGGGATTTCGTATAGGTCCGTGGGGTAATAAAAAAATAATTTCGTAAATTTGATTTTCTTAATTTTTTTCACAGAAAGTAGAGTGCATTTCTTAATCACCGCAGCTTCTTCAAAATTAGCAATTCAGAATTCTGATAGATAGGTCCTGATAGATTTTGATGGGATCCTGAACACGGACGATAGCAAGGGTGGACATCAACTTTTTATTAGAGAGGTTCCACTATAGCAATCCACAAGAATTGGTGGCCTTGTTGTTCTCAAACTGTTCTGATGCCAGAAATCTTCCATGCCGTCGATAACTGCAAGTTGGTGACTATCCTGCTTCTACCTCGGCGGTCTCCCCTTTTCGTCAGCTGGAAATGCTGTGTCTTCTACAATTTCTTGTGTGTCTTATAGACTTGGTTGTCATTGCTATTTCGTAGACCCTGCTTTTTCATTTTTAAGCCAGAATCTGAAACTGGCATTTGGCCTGTGTGGGCAATGCGTTTCACAAACTTGACATGTGCGTCTTCTGTCAGCTCTTTTCGACTATTGCAAGCAATCAGGACGGACATATTGGTGTAGGTGGCAGCAGTAGTCTAGTATGGATTTGGGTGCATCTTTGATAATTTTGCGGACTGCATCCAGAAGGGATTTTTCCACAGCGGTGCCATTTGTAGCTTCTTCTCTTGGGACGGTAAGATCTGAATTTGGCTGCGAGGAAGAAATAGTCGGAATTTACGTTTGATCTTATGACTACATGTAGGATGTCTCATAACTATGACTAAATGGTGATTTTATCGGCGGTTCGACCATCTGAAGATTGCATATTTACTTTGCTGATTCTCTGTTGAGGAGTGTACTAAAGTGCTCCCTGCGCTGACGCTTAAAATACTACCTGAATGTTTTTTTTTACCACAAGCACATAATGATTGGTACGGGCGTAGAGTTGGTACCCGCAGAGTTAAAAGGGCCTCTGCACAACTCCAACTCTTATTTTCGATTATGTGACCCAATTCATTAACTTCTAAGCTACAAAATGCGGGCAGATTTCTAAGAAAGAGTTCTTCAAGCAAACATACATTCAAATCTGAACTTTCGCTAGTCACAACAAGCTAATCTCGGAAAACCCCTTTCATAAAATATTCATAATCGCAAGTAGGAAAGATGGTGTAAATAACAAAAAAAAAAAAAAACAAATACCGTCTCAAAATAATTTGTCACCATTATGGCACACCTCGAATAGAATAAAATATCTAAATACCACGAAATGTCGATTAGATGTTTATTGAATTTCATAATTTATAAATTAGCATATCCGCCATCTTCAAAGAAAATACAAAAAAAAAAACGATGCTAAGTTGATGAGAAACCAAAGTCGAAATAAAGAGCCGTCGCTGTCATCACAATCAAATTTTAATAGCACAACTGAATCTAAATGTAAGCAAATCAACTTTTGCAAGACATCGTCTAATGATTCGACCACCAAAGTATCTCTTTCTCGTCACATAAACAAAACCTTTTCCAAACGCTCCGATCTACAACGAGATACACACATCAAAAAGAAATGTCGAAGGTATCTATAAGTATCTAATGTCTGAAAAAATACCTGCAGATACAAAATCCATAAACAATTAACACCAACTGGTCCAACATGTATGATCATCCAGGGATGGCTCAACAGAAACCTCATCTGTTATCAACAAATGTAAGAGAGAATCATTTTCATTCACCGGTTAAATTGTTAAGAGATACTAGATACCACCACCATACCACCACAACCAAGCGGTTGTAAGTCTCTCTTTTGAATACAACATCGTCCAGAGGAGGGCACCGCATCACTTGAAGAGAGTCATGGCTTTGCTTGATATCGCTCGGTCGATTCATTCAGTTTGACTTAAGATACGTTCAGGTGCGCATGCGATTTTTAAATCCCTCTCGCGGGTTAAATTTATTTACGCGCGCGTATTTATCTACAGGTGCAACTGTGAAATATTTAACGATCTTTATAGTGAAATTGATAATAATAGATGAAATATATATTTTAGAGAAGAAAAAAAAATCCTATTACAAGTACAGTTTTTGTTTAAATATACAACTAAAAATAAAACACGTTTTGGTAGTGAAATTCGACACCAAACCGAAGACAAACAAAAAAATTTTAAAGGAAGAATCAAAAGAGAGAACAGCACACAAATTGTCACACAGGACAGGACTCAAAACCACATCGCAGTCCTTGTTTTGTTTGTTTACTCTGATATTTTAAAATTCAATGCACACACATTTACTCTACTCGGTTGTGTGCTCTCTCTCAAGTGCGGGGGAATTAAGTGTTCTTTTACAAGCCCCTCCTTAAGGATTACCATTACCATTTACCACAGTGATTAAAATTCAAACAGTGCGCAGTGACAAATTCTAAGAAAGGATTTAACCTTCCGGATGTTCAGTGAATTTCCATTCCTAACTTATGATACGTATCTACAGATACACAAAAGAGTGATATATTCGTGGAAATCAATGAAATCACGTGCAACGCATGTAGTTTGTCATAATCCGTGTGCAGCCAGTACTTGTCAGATGAGTAAAGTGATGAGCTAACAGCTTTAGATACTATCCAAAGGTGTGTCTTCTATTTCGTTTTGTTTTGTTCGTTTTATACATTTCGCGAGTATCTAACTACTGTGGGAAATAACTCGAGCGGAATTTATTATTACATTTCGCCTATATCTCCCTAGATACATCAAAGAGGCAAAAGTTGACATCATTATACCAATTTTTTGTAAGTGTGTGTCTGCCAGTTGCCATTGAATTCCGCGTCCATCGCAGATACAATTTGATTAATATTCATCTCTATTGATATGTAAAACTATACAGAGCTTACTAGTGCGTGAAATCATATTCTTTAAGCGGGAAATATAAATTCTCCTAGTACGCTAAACGTACTTAGATACAAGCAAACAAAAAAAGTACAAGTGAAGGCATAGATATTCAGTCAAGTCGAAGGTGCAAAAGAAGGCCTTTTTTGTAATAACAAAAAACTATAAGTAAATTTAAAAAGCATAATTTATCACCTCTATGATTGGGGTCAGTGAAAATAGCTGGGTGTTGTAGTTACTTGTACGCTACACACTTGTTGTGCTGGTGGAGTTGTGTTTTTTTTTTTTGGCATCTCGCTGAGGAGCTTTCATTAAAAGATACTTGAAATCCACCGAAAAAAAAACGAATGGAAAAAAGAGTGATTTCTTGAGATAAGATCGCTTTCTGCTAGAAGCGATGCTGGACGACGACGATGTTGTCGTAGTGCTGTTGTTGTTGTGGTAAATTATTTGCAGATACATTTTTGTTGTGTCGTATTTTTCGTTTGCACAAATAAAAAACAAGAAACTCGGAAAAAAGTGAGATAAGTGCTGAAATTGCAGAAGAAGTTTTCTTATAATTTTTTATCGCGTGGAATGCAGTTTTGTTGCAAGTGAGCATACAAACTGAGTTTTGTGTTTAGTGGGTGGTTTGGGAGTTCTTATTTTGAGAAGTTGTGAGAAGCTATGAATTGGAAATCGTGGATTTTCGTGGATTTGCGGATATAAAACAAGGATTTTAGTAGTCAGCGTTGTTGGATACAAAAGGATTAAACAAAAAAATTCAAGGTGAGTTTGGTTTTTTTTTTAGATACTTTGCTGGGATTCAAGATGTTGTCTAAATTGAGTGGCTCAATTGTATCAGTCGTAGTTCATAGAATGTCTAAATTTTTGCAACTTATCTCAACGTTTTTTGAAAAGAGATCAATGGCTTTTAAGATTTATGGAAAGCGATGTGGAATGTTTTGTTCATCCATATTTATATTTTATGTCGTTATAGGTATTAGCATTTTCATTTCATTATACTGGACGAACAACCGGACAGACAGAGATGGATAGGTCGGCTTAGCTAGCCAATCTGAGACTCTATGTCGATCCATATGTTTTTTTAGAGGTATAGAACTTCGAATTGAAAAAAAAAAACACAAGAAAATCGTTTTAATGTCCACCAATTTGGCTTTATTGGAAGGATAATTGTATGCCATTAAAGTTTAAATATGACTTCGGTCGTGTGGCCACCGCGATAAAGCCAAGTCCAAGAATAAAGAAGCCCAGAGGTCCAATTGTCTACCACTTTTTCGAGCATTTGGGGCCGTATGTCGGCAATAACGCAACGAATGCTGGCTTCCAAGTCCCCTAACGTTTCTGGTTTGGTGGCGTAGACGAGCGACTTCACACATCCCTAAAGAAAATAATCCAATGGTGTCGAATCACACGATCTTGGTGGCCATTTGACAGGTCCATTCCGCGAAAATATGCGCTCTTCGAATGTTTCCTTCAATAAATCGTTTGTGACGTGCACTGTGCAACATGTAGCGCTGTCTTGCTGTAACCAGATCATATCCACATTCATGCCATCCAATTCGGGAAGCAAATAGTCGGTTATCAGACCGGTATAGCGGTCTCCATTTACGGTAACTGACTCTCCAGCATCATGTTGAATGAAGTATGGCCCAATGACTCCACCAACCCATAGGGCACACCAAACTGTCAGTTTTTGTGGATGCATTGGCCTCTCAAGAGTCTCATGTCGATTCTATTCATTCCAAATGCGGCCATTTTGTTGGTTGACGAAGCCAATAAACCAAAAATGAGCCTCATACCTGAACAACATTTTGCGATGAAAACAGCATCGAGATCAATCTCATTTTCGGCCCTTACAGCAAAATCAAGACGCATTGTATGGTCTCGTGGCTTTAATTCCTGCCCAAGCTGGATCTTGTAAGGTCATAAGCCCAAGATCTTTGCGCAAAATCTTCCATAAAGTTATTGGACAAAGCTCCATTTCTGTACACTGCGGCGAATCGATTCCTCTTCAACACCTCTCTAGCGGCAATTGTATCTTCGGTGCATACTGTTCGACGTCTCTGCGGATGCGTATTATCACAGTAAACGTAGTGCGAAAACGATCCATGGTTAACCGAATTAATTGCTCTGATGGACGATTATGTCGACCATTAAATGGACGGAGCTTGCGGTAAACTTCGCGAACTGAACCATTGTTTGCGAAAAAAAAATTTGCACGATTTGAAAGCGTTGTTCATTTGTCAACCTGTTCTTGATGAAATGGCAAACCAGACTGAACATAAATGACATTAGAGTTGCCCGATTTGATCACAAAATGTCAGTTTTACCTCTATTCGCAAAAACCAACCTCTAGAGGTGATTTTTTAAGGGCATAGAATTTGCTTAGAAATAAATCACAAAAAATCCAATGTAATGACAAAAATTTTGGTTCACAAATTTCATGACATTTAATGTTTAAAAATAATTTCTAGCATATGGTCTCCTCCTTATATAAATATAATTTATCTTTTTCCAATTTTACCTCTAAGATTCGAACCGCTGATGGTAGCTCTAGCCCTATTATAGGAAAAGTAACCCTGAAAGTTTTATACAAAGGGATTTCAGATCCCATTGAAATGCTGATAGTTCCTTCTTTACAAAAAAGCCTTTATTTGGGCGTATATTTTTGAAAGGCATTTGATATTGCTCCACATATCATAAGTGAGCTGACAACTGAAGTATCCTTGCCATTGACTGATTCGAGTGCTCATGAGTTGTCTGAAGTTCTATCCAGGAATCTCAAAGAAGCCATTGATATGTTTCCATCTTTTTCCAATGTAGGATTGGGAAAAACAAGACTCGAGGAACATGTGGTAGATACGGGGAATGCCGAACCAATTAAGCAACGTCATTCTCCTGTGTCTCCAGCGGTGCAGAAACTTTTGTACGATGAATTGGACCACATACTAGAAATGGGTGTGATCGAGGAGAGCTCGAGTGCGTGCAACTCCCCGGCAGTCCTTCTCCGTAAGCCAGGTAAAAACCGGATGTGCTTAGACCGACGAAGAGTGAACAGGGTCATCAAAAAGGATGTATAACCTTTCAGATACTCATTTTATCTCAAGTGTGGAGCTGAGAGAATCTGGAATCTGAAATAAGACGTTCCTTTGGAGAAAGAAATCAGGCAGAAGACTGCGCTTACGGTACCCGGCAGACCCTTGTATCAGTTCAACGTAACGCCATTTGGTCTATGCAATGCGCCCCAGCACATGTAAAGACTAATGGACAAGGTTATGCCCCATAAGCAAAGAGAGGATATTTTCGTTTATTTGGAGCATATCAAGATGCTGAAATTAATTGGGAAAATGTTAATGGATGCTGGACTTACGATCAATGTTCAGAAATCTAAGTTTTGTTTTAATGAACTGAAATACTAAGGGTTCATTGTAGGAAACGGATGTTTAAAAACCGATCCGTCTAAAACCTCGTCGGTCAACGATTTTTCTATACCAACCACCACTCGGCAGGTTAGAAGATTTTTGGGCTTAACTTGATGGTACAGGCGATTCCTGAAAGACTTTTCATCATTGGTCATCATTGAAAAAATCGAAAAAAAATTGAACTTGATGACAAGGCGGTTGTATCTTTTAACAAAATTAAAAACATGCTTACTTCTGCTCCAATTCTAACTAATCCAGAATTTTCGAAGGAATTCATTATTCATTGTGATGCGTCGGCAACCGGAATTGCATTGTGTCAAGTAAATGCAAATGAATGTGAACGGCCAATATACTACTTCTCTCATAAGCTAAATGCTGCTCAACGCAACTACAGTGCCACCGAACGAAAGTGTTAAGCGGCATACATGGGCGTCCAAAAGTCTAAAAGATCTTAGTGGTCGATTAGCCAGATGGAGCCTAAAACTACAGGGGTTCGATTTCAGCATAGAATATCGAAAAGGTTCGGAGAACGTTGTGTCTGATGCCTTGTCTCAGGTATATGAGGTAAATGCTCGGCAACCTGATGCTTCTGTTGAAAAAGATCCTCCCGATGTGTTGCAGATTGATCTGGAAGACCCCAGTTTTAAAATCTGAGGAATCATTGACAACATAGAAAATCAAAAAGATAAGCTACCCGACCTCCAAGTTACGAATGGTTTCGTATACAAGAAGGTCAAACATTGCACAGGGCATCCTCTCGAGAATGACCTCGCTTGGAGACTCTGGATTCCTGAAGTACTGACCGAAAAAATGATCGAATTGGCTCATCAGCCTCCACGGGCTTTGCATGGCGGTATAGCTAAAACAATGTACTGACTTCGTCAACGATTCTTTTGGCCAAACATGGCTACTCAAGTAAGAGCTTACATATCCAGTTGCGACGTATGTAAAATGACCAAAGTTCCAAATGCCATTTTAAGACCACCTATGGGTAAGTCATTCTTGGTCGATCGTCCTTTTCAAATGATCTTCATTGATTTCCTTGGCCCTTATCACCTCACCTGGGTCCTTGTGCTCACTCTAAAAACTACAATTCTGGTTATTTACACACCCGCCAAGGCAGAAATGAACCTCATCGCTGAAGAGGATTTGGCGATAAAAATCTGGTTCAACTTTCAGTTGATTCTCATCAAACACACGACTGAATTGATGGTCCACTGGCTTTAATCCTTCCACCAGTTGGATCTTATGTGGAGGTAAGCCACGATCTTTCCTTACATTTTCCAAGTAGTCGACGGGTAGAAACCGAGTTGCTGAGAACGACGTCGGATCGATAAGTTTGGGTCCTCTTTCACACTCACGTCTTCAACGGCGATGGCTTCTTCTGTACGGAAGATACGGCATCGGTTGGGATGGATATTTTCAAAAAGAGTAAATATGATTGCGTGGTGTTGCGTATTAGCTGCTCAGATGGGCGATTATGCGCACTGTAAACATGACGAAATGCTTAATAAGTTTGGCGAACAGAGCGACAATTTTGGAAATAAATTTCCACGATTTTTAAACGCTGTTCTGGTGTAAGTCTTTCCATTGTGATTTGCTAATTTTTACTGAGAAAAAAGTCGAACACATTTCATTAGTATGACAGCTAGTACGACAGTTATCCCTAGTGGAAGTTCTATACCTCTAAAAAAACACCCTTTATCGTTAGGTATATCTATCCAAATTATTTCTCTATGTTTCGAATTGAATGTCAAAATTTGTATACTCCTATGACTTACTTACTTACTTAAGCGGCGCTATAGTACGGAATAAACCTGGGCCGCAACCGACATGCCTCTCCAAGTAGCCCGGTCCTTAGCTAACTGCCTCTAGTTGCGCACTTCAAGTTGGTTCAGGTCAGTTTCTACTTGTGCGCGCCACTAAAGCGAGGTCTTCCTCTACTACGTCAGACTTCTGACTGGGAATCGAATACTCTGTGAGCCGGAGTTTTGGTGACCATTGGTTCAAGTTCTAGCTGTCCTATGAGATTGGGAATAAATACAAAAACACGTCATCCGCTTCTGCAGGATATAGGGATGAAGTTACTACAGGGTTGGCTGTATGACTGTTGCCATAACTATGATCTCAGGCTATGGGTCAAATCGCTTAAAATAAAGCAAGTTGGTTCAGGTCAGTTTCTACTTGTGCGCGCCACTAAAGCGAGGTCTTCCTCTAATACGTCAGACGTCTGACTGGGAATCGAATACTCTGCGAGCCGGAGTTTTGGTGACCATTGGTTCTACAAGCTCTAGCTGTCCTATGAGATTGGGAATAAATACAAAAACACGTCATCCGCTTCTGCAGGATATAGGGATGAAGTTACTACAGGGTTGGCTGTATGACTGTTGCCATAACTATGATCTCAGGCTATGGTTAAAATCGCTTAAAATAAAGCAAATCCATCGACATTCTACGCTTTTTGTCAAAATCTGTATCACTTTTTCGATAGAGGAATACATCATCTAGATATCTATGACTCATCCTGTTCCTCTTCGAGGTAGAAAAAAACAACGCAAATCTACACTTAAGAACCTATCACAGCCAAATCTTACTAAATTCTGAATCAAAGCGGGTAGTTACGGGTCCACGTAGCCCTATGACAGCTTGGCTACCAACTTACGCATAACATAACATCTTACCTATCACGATGTCAAAGTTATTTTTTTTATTTAATTACTTCCTGCTCGAGCCTAATTAATGAGCTCATTCCTCACTAACTCAGAAATTTTGTTGAGGTCTCTGACCTTATGCCAAATAGCCTATCACATCCCTTCAGTGTCATCACTGTTCAGTGTACATCTCATAGCGCATGAATTCAAAAAGATTTCGTGAATATTTCCAGCCATGGTGACATCATTTACCTCCCCGCTAGGGTTAAATGCGCAATAAACCGCGCCTGCGAAAAAAAAACAACTTCAAGACGCGTGCTCTTAAAATCGTTTAAGCGTCATTTCCGAAGTCATCGAGAGTTCACTCAATTATCATGATCGTTGTCACATCAGCCGAAGGTCTTTTTTATAGTCGCATCATCATAACCAAACATCCGAATGGGTACAGATACTCGTTCATTTCGTTAAGATACAAACAAACAAAAAATTCGAATTATCTGCACTCATGCAAAAAATTCGCCGTCTTTTATGATAATTCCGTAAAAGTTCCTTTTGCACATTTTTTATTCATCTTACAAGTCCATAATCGAAATTACATCTTTTTACTTTAAATAGCTCGTTAGGCTCACTACCGTTCCGTGTTAAAGATCATTTTGACATTTTTTCCACAAGTCTCTCGCTTGTGAGATCTTGTACCGTAACTAAGTAAATTGGACTTGTTAAATGACTTGCAACAATATCGCTCGAGGCCAAAGCAAACCGATTGTTTTGCAAATCAAGATACTTATGTATCTACACATATCCCTGCTATAGGTAACGGGGTATTTGCGGAGTTTTGATTAAATTAAGATGGCTGCGATCGAGCAAAATCATGTTTTGAGTTGAGTTAAACTGGATTTGGTCAAGAATATTTTATAATGTCGTCGGAATTAGTGAAAAGATAGTTAATCTGTGTAATAAAACCAAAAAGTAGGACAGCATCGTGTACACATTGGGTTTGGAATGGTGATTGGGTAGTAAATCGATGGCCACTTATTTTAGTCTTAGACCGTTGACCTGCTCGAATCGATAGACATCGTGCTGATGGAAGTGTGCTGTGAATTTATTGGCAAAATATTAATGAGCGCGTCGCCCGTTTGTTTATCCATTCATCAATGTTTATGTTGGGGTTATTATTTCTTTTTTTTTTGGACAGGCTTGACAAAAAGATGAGTGTTTATGCTTAGCTTAAGCTTAGCTGACGCTGTTGTTTAACGGCATAGTGATGGATATGAAAACCACTGTTTGAATTAATTTTTCTTTTGTGTGCAAAAAATAAGCTTCGTCATTCAAAATGTCAATGCCATTCCATGGCAAAGTATTTCATAACAAGAAAGAAATGTAAAAATTTCTCTTGACATGTAGCTGCGTAGTTAAATCTGTGATAATCAGTTTTTCGTGTCAACCTGGGCATAAAGATACGACTTGAAATTTTATGGTGGCCTAAAAATCTCTTATAGCTACACTTTCGATTTCTGGTTTAATTTCAGATCAAACTTTTGATTTTCTTCCATCTATGAGCCGACTGAAACACATATCTTCCATCTTCACCATCAAAATCCCCTTTAAAGCAACAGTTCCGACAAATTACATTTTCATTACAAAAAAAAAGTATCTAATCCGATTAAATTTTCATCGAAAGTGTTTTCCCAGTGAATTCTTTGGAATAAAAATCTTGTTGGTGGTTTGTCAAACCTAGAAACACGCATTTATGGGAACCCCATTGTTGTGAATCACATGTCTATAAGTAATTTTTTAATTCCCCCCCTTATACAATTTTATTTGGTTGCAATAGTGAAATCAACGAAACTATTGTGATGGGCTTGTGAGATGAATACAAATGGGCCTATAGAAGTCTTGACTGGTGGTTCGATTGTGTGGCTTATGAAAAATAAAATTTCTTGTCACCAAAAAAAGACGGTGCTAATTATTGACGGTGTATCTATAATTAGCTGACATGGTCAATGGAGCTTAGGAAGTGCACGTTATTATGTTTGGCAATCGAAATTGCTTTTGGTAGTCATTTGGTGTTCCATATGAGGTTTGGTATATGATGGCGTTTCGAAAATGTATACGTATTTGCAGATACTGCAATTCAGCAGTATTTTAAGGTGTAGATACCTAACCTTTGCGGTTTACTTGGTGTTTTTTTTTTTTAATAGCCAAGTGGTGTTGAGATTGTGTAGAAGTAATCAGTTCTTCAACTGATTTTTGAATGCAAAATACAGCGAAAGTTTATTTCAATTAGTATGCCAAACAACCAGCGGACGAAATTTGACCGCATTCTAAGGAAATATTAAATTTTATGAACACGAAAACATTCTGGCTTCTAGGGGACTTCGCCTTGTATTATTTTAAACATTTCATTCGAATTCGATTTAGCACGGTAATTTAAAACTTTTTTGATCTTAAAGGAGTAAGCTGTTCAAAGTCCTTAGTTTAGAATTTCACTTTTTCACATGTTGTCAAAGTTCGGCATACATCCAAAGGTCTGAAACGGAGATGAGAAGCTCCTACGATTCGCAAGCATTTGAAATCAGAACCTAACGCTCTTGTTTAAGAGTGCATAGCATTCAATTGGTGCAGGTAACGGTTGATTTTTTAAGCGTAATTTTTTAAGCGAAAAAAAAAACTCAAATTTGCAATAAATATTCAAAATTTTTATTGTAATCGATAAATAGGCCTTTGCCATTTAGGTTTTAAAGGCAACTTCTTGTAAATGTTGTCCTCGGCACCGTTTCAAATGGTGTCCATTCAGAAGATTCAATTTTGCGTCACTTTTTCGAGCATTTCGGTCTTTATTCCACGAATTACACGTGTTATGTTGTCCTATAAGGCTTCAATCGTGTTCGGCTAGTCCACATAGACCAACGACTTTACATAACCCTACAAGAAATAAGCAAGAGGCGTTCAATCGCATGATTTTGGCGGCCAACTCACAGGGCCATTTCGAGAGATAAGATTCTCACCAGATTCATCGTTCAACATTTTCATTGTTTCACGAGCTGTGCTTGTGGCACCGTCTTGATGAAACCAGAAGTCAACCAAGTTCAACTCAGCAAACTGGGACAGAAAAAAAGTCGCTCATGGCTCAATATCGTTCGCCGTTGTCGGTAACGTTTCTTTCCTCGGTCGTCTTTAAACAAAAATGGACCAATGATGCCACCAGCCCATAAACCACACCAAACTTTTGTTTTTTTCGGGATTCATCGGTAATTATTGTACGTATGCGACCGTTTTGCTTATTTACGTATCCGTTGAGCCAGAAATAAGCCTCATCGCTGAACACAATTTTTCGATAAAACAGCGGATTTTCATGGAGCTGTTCTTAGGCCCATTCACCAAAAATTAGACGTTGTGGTAGGTCAGTCGGTTTCAATTCTTTCACAAGCTGAATTTTATAGGCTTTCAAACCCAAATAGGCGCCTAAAATTTTCCAATAGGTTAAGTAACACATGCCCAATTGCTGAGAACGATGACAAATTGACATTTCACGATCTTCATTAACATTGGACGCTACGACAGCATATTCTCTTCGTTAAGCACTGTACGCATGCGAGTCGATGGTTTAATGTCCAACAAAGTAAATTTGGTGCGAAATGTGATGATAACAGCACGACTTGTTGATTCATCAGGTCGATTATGAGGACCATAACATGTTCGTATCAAACGGTGCACATTTTTCACAGAGCACGCATTTTGATAATAAATTTCAATAATTTGCAATCGTTGCTCGATTGTAAGTCTTTCCATGATTAAATGGCAGAGTACACTGAAAACTTTTCACTTTGACAGATGACGTTTGGACGCCATTGCTAACTAGTGCTACCAACCTGACAAACTTTACTCTTAAAAAATGTAACAAGTAAAAAGTTTGAATCTTTGACACTCAGGTGCATAAAAAATGTTTGTTTTCATAAATTATTTTATGATGAAAGGTTAAAAAGCATTGTTTTAGTTTTCGGGCTTTTCACCAATTTGTGTCCTTAAACTATTTTCTCAGCATTCTTAAATCCGAGTTTATATCAGAACACATATCTTACGGACCGTTGCAACCGTAAGAAAACCCAACATCGTCAGCAAAAGCAATAGGTTTACCCTTCAAATCAAGTGATAGGAGAGATTTTATATAAATTAAAAACAATATGGGTCCCAAAACAGAGCCTTGCGGTACTCCTAAGCCTAAGAACTTAACATCACTTCTTACCTCATCTGTATTTACTCTTTGTGATCTATTTACTAGATACGACTTGAAACAATTCATCATAAAACCTCGAAAACCCGCCCTCTCTATTTTTGTTTAACAATAAATCATGGTTGACCATATCAAAAGCTTTGGTAATGTCAATAAAACAATCCAACCGTGCACTTTTTTGGTGCAGGGAAATAACTTCACAGGCAATAACTTCACGTGGGAAAGAAATTTACCTCGAGTTGGCAGTATATTCACTTTTTTTGTGAAGTAATTGTCCACCATAAGTGGTAACATTTTATTATAGTTCAAGAGCCTTCATAATGGGTGATTCGCTCTTGCAACTGATAAGGTGAACACATTATCGTTATTTGTAATTTGGGTGTTTGCAAACTTTAAATACCTTTGGGGGCCACGCTGCCCCCCTGAAACCCCCTTGTTTGGGCAGATTAGGGTTACTTTCGAGCTTGGATGTATGAAAAGTTGGAATATGTATTCAACTCCCCACTTGGAATCACAGTTAGCGGGGGTTTGTGTTTCCATATACCTTATACCTAACCAAAATACAACAGTGAGCCCTAGCAGGGGGTTGCAAGGGGGCAGCATACCCCTACGCGCAATAAAAGTTTGCAAAAACATTTCAAATTATAGGTGAGAAAAAAATTGCATAATTAATATAAATGTCTCACTTATAACAAGATAATTTTAACCCACGCCTACTTTGTGGGGACGTTTTCTATTAAATATATGTGGTTTCAACAAGATGTGACACATAACGATGCCTGTTATGGCAGAGTTTCAACGAAAAATTATTTAAATAAACTGCAGATTCCGGTACGATATTTCTGTGTGGACAGAAATTATTTAAATTTGCAATGCTATATGCAAGAACCAAAAAACGCTTTGAACCAACTGGCAATGAAATATAGAAAACGTCATTGTCGCAATATTTTTATCAAAAATCTTTTATGGTTCCACAAAAAAACAAAGTTTTTCGCCTCGTTATGCTATGAGGTAGTGTATACAAATAGTTTTTGTATGAAAACGCCTTAAAAAAATGGGCGTGGGAATAAATGTTTATATTACCATAACCAATGATTTTGCATCAACAAATTTTTCGAAATGTTTAAAATTTTACCGAAAAACGTTTTTTTACTAAAAACGCCACCAAAAAGTTGGCGTGACAAAAAACTAAGTAAAGGAGGAGTACAGACAATAGAAATGTTTAAAATTTTACCAAAAAAAGTTTTTTTTCTACTAAAAACGCCACCAAAAAGTTGGCGTGACGAAAAACTAAGTAAAGGAGGAGTACAGACATTAGAAATGTTTAAAATTTTACCAAAAAAAGTTTTTTTTTTTACTAAAAACGCCACCAAAAAGTTGGCGTGACAAAAAACTAAGTAAAGGAGGAGTACAGACATTAGAAATGTTTAAAATTTTACCAAAAAAAGTTTTTTTTTTTACTAAAAACGCCACCAAAAAGTTGGCGTGACAAAAAACTAAGTAAAGGAGGAGTATAGACATTAGGATTGTCTAGATATGTTGTTTAGACTCTTTTTTCAAAATCTCTTACGGTTTGACCTAAAATATTACATACGCTATTATTGTGAGTCTAGGCACGGAGACATCCTTGGTGTTGGAGAGAAGGGTACGGCACACTTGTGATTGCTCAGCTTAACTCGTCGGACGGGGGTCTTTCTTGCCATCTCACCAAACATCGCAGCTCAACAAACATTTCTGTTCGTGCCAGAATCAAAGAAAAACAGTAAAAGGGGAGAAGAAAGTTACTCTATATTAACCACGGACGGACTTAAAAGAACTCTAACAGGAAATGGATAGATTCAAGAAGAAAAGCTGAAAGGAAATGATCAAAAGCCTATGTCTATACTACTGCAAAACGACTAAGAAAATTTGTTTCTAACGAGTCTCAGCAGTATAGATTCGCCTCAATTCCAAAACATGTCGGATGTTATTTATTTATTTATTTATTTATTTATTTATCTACCGAGCTTAACTCTAACATATTTGGATTTAAATAATATTTCTTTTTAAACATATTTACATAAATAATTAAATTAATTCATAAAAATAACATTATTAACGATCAACGGATTTATTAAAGTTCAACATTTATCTTTTAGGATATATTTATATTTAAAATTGACAGTTTAAATTTTATTCTATCATCACACAAATCTATTTCAGTACAAACAGAATTAAAAAGTTTTATGCATTTTGTTATTGGTTCATGAAGACCATAATTGTAAAAATGCCTAGGATTCAATAACAAATTTCTGGTTCGAAGAATTCTTTCTGGTGCATATAACTTAAATTGTTCCAGGATATCGGGACAAATCATACGATAAGAAAAAAACATTATAAATAAATAGTATACAATGAACATTTCGTGTTTTTTCTAAGGAATCTAAACCAATTAACTCAAATCTTGTTGAATAAGACGGTATTCTGTCAAGGTTCCATTTCATTTGTCTTATAACAAATCTTGTAAAAGACTTTTGCACTCTTTCTAGTCGCATTTGACAATTCGCATAGATTGGACACCAGACCATAGAACAATATTCAAGGAAAGGACGTACTATAGGCATATAAACAGACATAAGGGCATATGGGTTAGACTACTGAGCACATGTTCGTTTCAGGAAACCAAGCATTGAATTTGCTTTAGCAACAACGTAATCGATGTGAAGTGAAAAAGAAAGTTTCGTGTCAAAGATCACACCAAGATCTTTTATTTCAGTTTTACGAGATATGCAGGTTCTGGATATTGTCTAGTCATAAATCATAGGGACTAATATACGATACACAGAAAAAGAATGACATTTATTTATGTTTAAGGTCAGGTGATTAAGCTCACACCAATAAACAAGTTTGTTTAAATCATTTTGAAGACGTTCACAATCATACATACTTTTAACACGCAAAAAGATCTTAAGGTCATCAGCATACATTAGGCAGTTAGCATGACTAAGCAATGAGGGGATTTCATTAATAATAACATTGAAGAGCATAGGCCCTAAATGGCTGCCTTGGGGGACACCAGATAAGACCTCAATGAGCCTAGATTGAGAAAAACCAATTTTTACGTACTGCTTCCTATTGGAAAGATAACTCGAAATCCATTTAAGAAGCATCGAATGATTTTAATTTTGTAATAAGGATATTATGACATATTGTGTCAAAAGCTTTTGTGAAGTCGGTGAAAATAACATCCACTTGATATCCTGACTCCACAGAGTCAAAGAGATATTTTGTAAAGAGTGTCAAGTTGGTTGATGTGGACCTACCAGAAACAAATCCATGTTGTTGCAATGATATTTGTTCCTTTATTGAAAAGTAAAGTTTTTTTGTAACAATAGACTCAAACAATTTAGGAACAGCTGAAAGTTTAGAAATTCCACGATAATTTTCAACTTTTTGTCGAGATCCAGCTTTAAATATGGGAGTTATGAATGAAAATTTCCATTCATCTAAAAACATCCCAGACTCTAAGGATAAATTGAAAATTAATTTTAATGGAAGGCACAAGGATAAATTGCATTGCTTAAGCACATGAAATGGAATACGGTCTGGACCTACACTTTGGCTAGTATTCAAATAAGTTATGCCTTGCAAAATATCATCAATCGAAAGATTAAGTGATCCTAAACTTATATAGCCATTACATGGATTTATATTAGTATCGGAGGAGACATAATGATTCGAGTGATCGACATAAACTGACTCAAAAAACTTAGCAAAGAGCTCACAGGTTGAGTCAATGCTACAGGAGACAGTACCTTCGAATTCCATATTTTGCAGAACACCATTCTGCTTTCTTTTGGTGTTTAAAAATGTCCAGAATGCTTTAGGATTCGTTGAAACATAACATTCAGTGTTCATAACATACTGTTTATACAAGAACTTATTCAAAAATTCATATTCGCGACGTAATTGGCAAAAACGTTTTTTGTCCAAATCAGATTTTGACTTTTTTAATAATTTATATACTTTTGGCAAAGGCTGGCCCCCCCAACCTTCAAGTCCCAAAAGACTTCCTATGGCTATCCCTCTAGCCATGCCTATGAGAGATCGCCCCTTATTTACTTTTTTCTTAAAAGGGCGTGGCCGTTAGTGGATTTCAAAAAGTTTTACACATGTTTGCACCTAATCACTTAATTTTTTTAGAAAGCAGGGTAATTTATATACTTTTGGCAAAGGCTGGCCCCCCCAACCTTCAAGTCCCAAAAGACTTCCTATGGCTATCCCTCTAGCCATGCCTATGAGAGATCGCCCCTTATTTACTTTTTTCTTAAAAGGGCGTGGCCGTTAGTGGATTTCAAAAAGTTTTACACTTGTTCCTCTGGGAGCAACAACGAACCAGTGTACCAAATTTCATCATTCAACATTTAAGGACTAAAAACGGGTGACGTACGGATGGACGGACAGACATGGCTAAATCGACTCAGCTATCGATTCTGAATCGGTCCATATACATTCTGGTATACCTTGCTAAGTTGCGAACTATGTATCAAAACTAATCTACCTCTATGGGATAGGGTATAAAAAAAAGTCTGCTCATGTGATTTCCTTGCTGCCTGGGTGTTTCTCTGCATCCGCAAATGTCTGCAGCTGTGTTTCATCTATAATCCATAAATGATTACTCACTTGATATTTGTTTGATGAAGTTAAAATCGATTTGGCCAAAAATTTGATAACTAGCATATTTTTTGAAGACCCAGCTTATTTGTCCTTAAGTTAAGTCTCTGATGCCTTCAAAAAATTTTAGATTCAGAAAAACGATTCCCGAAAATCAAAGCTTTAGAAAGCGTCTGGAATTAACATAACATTTTCTCTGTAAGGTCAAAGTTTGCACCTAATCACTTAATTTTTTTAGAAAGCAGGGTAACAAACAAAACCAGCTCATCACTTAATTTAAACGGTTCTACCCATCTCCTCTAATGACTTTCTCAGAAAGAATATTAGACAATGGTAACACTTAGATCTTCCATCGACAATGGTGCTTACAAAAGCCAATTGCTAACATGAACAAAACGCACCACCATACCGGCGAAGAACCACAAACTTCCCAAGGAGGCGTTTCTTGTTCTTAACACCCATGTTGGAAAAAGATACACCGCTGCGATGCCTGTATGCTATTAGATACTAGATCTGCTTTAGATGGATGGGATGGTCTAAATGAGAAAAATTACACAGGTTGGCAATTATTGTTCGACAACATTGAAAATGGCTTGTAATTAGTTTAATGGTTGAATGGAGAACCCCAGAACGGACATGGGTTGCATGTAGACATAATGGATTTTAGAATATCCCCATGTGCTGTAAATGGCTTGTAATTTGAACAGAGAGATGAGTTAGCAATAACCGTTGTTCGTTTGTTTTTTTGTTTTTCAGATGGAAGTTACAATGTGATGAGTGATGAGTTATGTGGGTTTTAAGTGTGATTGCTAGGAAACGGTTTTAGAATGACTGACTTGTTTGCATTTGGTAGGTTGTTACAAAAATGGGTGGAGGCGAATTGGTTTGGGTCAATGGCTTTTTTGTAGGAAATGCATTGTGTGCCTATACATATTTTAAAAAAAAATCTTTTTAAACGGTTTTCAGAAAGGCTGTCGAGGGGTCAGCTGTGCAGTACTGACATTTTGAAGAGTGTGTTGGCTGATTGATTAGACATTATACCGACTACTTGTTTGTCTTTTTTCATCCATATCGCCGAAGTAAGGAAGACCACGGCATACATTCCGCTTAAAAAAATAAAGAAAGACAACAAAACTTGTAGTTTTTGGCAGATCTGTTGATGGGCCTTGTTTACCGATGTTGGAAATTTTTGTTATTGTACTGCCGCTGCTTGCCATGTCATACGTTCAAAAGACACTCATTCAGGAATGATTTTGAAAAGCTGATTGGGGCCGCTATAAGATCTTCTAGGAAACATCCGAGCTGTCAAACTTTGACCGCAGTTTAGTGAAGACAGGTTGTACTCTGCACTACATAGGTTTTTTTTTTTAAATTTAGCTTTGAAATATAAAATTTAATAATCGTTATCACAAAAAAGTCTGACGCTATAAACACAAGACTCAATTTATGTCCCAGGTTGTGTCGTAGAAAGTCGATAAAAATTGATTATGGAGCATCTATAGCAGCAACGATATTTAAGTCTTCGAGTCTTACAGTTCGACCGCCAATAATAGTAAAAAAAATCATTATAAGTGACGAAGCAAATCCCAACTAACAGTATCGAAGCTATTTCCCCTTCAGCGATATTAGCTGTGTAAATATTATGGAAAAACGTTTGGCACACTCTGCGGTATACCCTATAAGGTTTCCTTACCGAAGTCTTAGTAAAACTCACTTGGTGTGGAAACAGTAACAAACCACTTGAAACGTGTTCAAACCCTTGATTGAAAGATGAAGAAACGTGCTGTCAGATTCTATCATTATTGTGTAATACACGTTCATAGTTTTATAGGTGCAAATCATTGGCATCATTTTCAAATGTTTTATGTGTTGTGTGCAGTTGATTTTACTATGAAATAATACTAAGAAATGGGTGTCTGAATATTTTTGGAAATGAAAAAAAAAATTTGGCGGTGTTGCCATAACTGGGAATTGAAGACAAACTTTTTGCGTGGAAGATCATCGCAAAACAGAATTAGTAGCTGATATAAGCCTTTAGTCACAAGCTCTGTACTGAGTGTGCTTCTATATTATTTCGGTGGAAGCTCTATCGAAACTTCTGTTTAATTGTCACATGTACACACATACCCGGAAACTTTGTAGAAGCCTTATACCAATTAATCTTCTATAAAGCCTGTGCATTTACCTAAAAGAGTTATTATACATGCTGAACTTCTCTGCACAAGTACAAAAAGCTTAATAGAATAAATTGCTTCTTGAAATTTGAAGTTTATGCCTTACAGAAGAAAAACTGTTCGTTGGGATTTCAACTTAGCTGGTTTAGTAAGCAAACAGAAATGCCGCTGTAGGGGTACTAAATACCCCCGATTGATAAACAAAAAACCACTACATCCTCGTACACTAACTGTATGGTGCGCCATTTTGGCCGATATTGCCACTATTAGATGCTGCTAAATAGGTCAGCGTATTATAAGGCAGAATCTTTGTGGCTTATACAGCAATACTTAACTTATAAGCGCTTTGAAAAGGACTATGCGGGTGACATGTTTTCGAAATCGCATAAGTCAAGTATTGCTGTATTCGTAATAAAGGATTTGCAATAAAATATTTAACACACCCCACATAGAAAGAATTTAAAAAAAATTAATGCTGTTAAAATTTCAGCCATTTGCATAAATCAGGCTGCGTGCCTATCAATAATCGTTTTTTTTTCTCATACTGTTTCGGCCAAAAAAGTCCTGCCGTCCAACAGATATTTATTTCTATTTATTCCTTAAAACCATTACACAACTTTCCTACATTCTGGACATATTCCTGGACCAAAACATTTTTGCCACTTTCCTTTCGTACGTAATAATCGAATGCATTTCTATTTCTACATACTTCCCCACTCATCAGCCATCACAGAATCTTCTCCATACTCTCTCCACAGGGCGGAACTTTTATTCTTTCATAAGTGAGCTCATTACGTACTTGTTTGTCCCTATACCATGACTGTTGTTGCCCACCCAAAGAAAATTTTTGGAGATGTTTCTATGAATTATTTTGAGCGTTGATTTGATTTGGAACAATAAAAGCAGTCAAACATCTTTTTGAAACATTCGATACGTGTGGTCCTAATGTCTCACAGAACATCTTGGGAACATCTCACTTTTTTTGTATTAACTTCCCTTTTTTTTTTTTAAAAATGACCTTAAAGTTTATAACAAAAGAAATCGAAGCTATGCCTTCAAGTCTGATTTGATTTGCAGTTGGGTACAAAAGTTTGTATAGACGGTGTTAATTCTTATATTTTTGAAACGTCCACCGAAAAGCTGGTCAGTGTGAAAGCTTTAAGTCATTTTCGAAAACATCATGTCGAAAACTCACTTTTTGGTTCGATGTTAAAACCTGAATAGATACTGGATTTCGAAAAATCCTTCGAAAAATCCTTCTCACAGTGTAGTTCCCTCGAATCCGACTGAATATTTTCATACGTATTCGGATGATCGTTTTCATCAAATTCCTGACGTAACTCATCAGATTAACTTGAAAAAATTAAGCCCGACTCCGAATCCGACTGAATATTTTCATACGGATTCAGCCGAACATTTTCATCAAATTCCTGATAATACACATTTGATCAGATTAACATCCAAAACAATGGTCCTGAAAAAATATTAAGACAATCTTCTAGGGACCGGAATTTTGATGGAAAAACAAACAGACTTTTCGGAAATCCGGATGTAGTAAGATTCGTTCATATGGACAAAGGATGCCATTTGAGAAGTGGAATATGAATAGGTTAGGTTTTGGCAAAGATTATAAAGCCATAAAGATGACGCTTTGCAAAAAAAAAAAAACAGAAACTGCGCGTGCACGTGCACACATGAGAAACGAGATCCAAACATATTGCGGGCTGTGCCAGTAAGACCCGAAATACAACAATTTTTCTTGTATGCGGTGCGTCATCTGTATGACTTTATCATCTTTGGTTTAGGTTAGGTTTTATGGAACTGTCGATGCTCAAGTTAGCAGTCAAACCCGTGTAGCAACGAAGGCCTATGACGTGGGCCCATAGCGTGGGACCGTTTATTGAGGAATTTTGTACCTGAAAAATAATGTTGTGCTAGAGTAAAGAGTGATATTTATGCAGCTTTTGCTGTTCCGTCTGGTTCAAGGAGATATTTGCTCAATTCCAATTTTCAGCAGAATCAGATGACCAGACGACCAGACGACCTTAAGGGATTGTTGCTAGCTTCGTCAGGTTCTCACAGTAGAAGCTGCCAAGGAGTTTGCTACGACTGATGCAGATCTCAGAGAGTGGCACAGTAGGTGAGAATTTTTCTCTTCGCCTTCTAGATCTCCTAATTTCCGGTATAGTTGCTGTGTGCGTGTCAGTAAATCTGATTTTTCGGAAGTGTTTATCCAACAGATTGTGACCTGTTATTATTCTCGCCGCTAAAGAGATAGAAAGCTATAAGCTTGCCTTGCAACCGCTCAATTCTGGCCATAAGACTTTGGTGTGTTTATAAGTGGCTGTGTTTTGCCATCTAGTTTTTGTTTCTTTCTGTTAGTAAGCGTCTTCCCGCTCAGTGGCGCGATGGTTAGTGCGATGAACTGCCGCACAGTAGGTCTGGGTTCGATTCCCAGCCAATGCAATACCTAAATGTTTGTTCACTGGCCCTCCTCTCGTGATGATCTGTCAAATCATCCGAGAAGTATCAATTGCCGAGAAAAGCTTATCTCAAATTCGCCGTTCTTAGTCGGCATAAAACAGAGGTTCCCGCCATCGTGCAAGAAGTACACACGTACACATAAATGGTTGTGAGAAAGTAGTAACGATCTTATTGCGTCAAAAATTTGTGTTTTTTGGGTGTCTTTCCTTTCTATTACAAAGGAGCAAAACGATCCTAGTCTGGCTAGCTCGTCTACTTTCTCAATCCCTGGGATGTTATTATGTTGTGGCACCCATATAATTTGGACTTTATTCTGGATACATAGAGCCTTTAGCTGATTGCGGCAACTTCCAACTACCCGTGATTTGAGTCTGTTAGATCTCAGAGATTTTACGGCCGCTTGACTATCTACGTAAATGGCAATATCCTCTTGTGATAAGCCCAATACTCTAGCCGATTTTTCAGCTTCGACTATGGGTAGGATCTCTTCATGGAACACATTGCACGAGTTTGCTAGACGAAGAGATGTGATTAAACCAATTTCATTGAACTAGACCGGACATGACTAAATGTACACAATTTTCTGACTATCAGATTTCGTATGAACGATTATAGCTGAATTCGGATACACTGTGAGATCAGCCTTAGCGGTGTTTTAGTATGAATTAACTGACAAATGTCAGTGCCAAAATACCATGGAACCCGTCTTAATTTGTATGTGTGGAATGTACAAAATTCTACGAACCACCGATTAGCAGAAATCGTTCAACTAAAATTCCTATCATTCAACATAACGTCACATTAGATCTCATCATAATATCTCACCAGCTACCCACGCCACCATAAAGCATATACCGCGTCGATTAAAAAAAAAACTAACGCGTCACCAAATGACAAATCTGCCACATTAGGCCTTAGGTAACTTCTGCAGAAACACTTTCGCGTATAGTGTCCATAGAAGCACTCATCAGCCAGCCCAAAATGCCATCAGCAGTAGCACCGCCACCACCATCTGCATCTCAATTTGCAAAACAATTTTACTCGCCTAATTGCTTCGATTGAATGTCATGGAATGAACAGTGTACCGAGTTTTATCGTGAAATCTTAATTGCAAGTGCTAAACGCAAGATTGCCCCAAGTATTCGAAACTATGGACGGGTATGCATTCAAACAAAAATTACAACAACAACTGGAAAGCATTAAGATGTAACCACACCGCATGGTGCTTAATCAGCATATTCAACTTGTTGGATAATTAATCAAAAACGTTTTTTTTTTTTTTTACTGCCGGTGGCTATACAGAAATTTCATTTTTTTTTTCTGCACACGGAATTAAGTTGCAATTTACTTTCATTTTCTTGGAACGTCTTTTTTGATTTTTTTTTTCATTAATAAAATTTCCAGGTTTATGCGATTGCATGGGTGTATCTACACACACAAAAAAAAAAAAAAATTGAGAGTAATTTTTATTATGTTTGAGGTTAAGTTGAAAGCACCTGGCATGATGCGGTGGATAAGAGATGGCGGGTCTATTAATTTCTTTGAGATTTATTAATTTTTTTTGATTGATGAAGCATGTATGGAACCAATTTGTTGGTGCATGTGACGTTGGTAATATGGTATATCGCTACCATGAGTGGGAATTGGCATCACCACCTCAAGGAGGAAATGATTTTTGAAAATTTTAATCGAGAACAACTTTTTTTGTAATGAACAGAGGTAACCTTTGTTTATTATCAACTCTGTCTGCACCATGCAAAAACATGTAAAGGGGGTTCATAGCCCCGCGGTGTACGATTAAATTATAAAAAAAAAACATTTGAAAAGGCTACAATTCACTGGGAATAGTTGAATCCCTATCCCATCCCATCCTTGTTCAGAAACGTTATCAAACTTACTTATCACCTGGCTTAAACCGACGTTTTGTTTTCAAAGTGGGCGTGGCCATGGATGGATTTCTTTAAAAATATTTATTTTTGTATTGAATTCATGAATGAAGACCTTATATACTTAGTTTCCCTATCCTCAATTTTTACTGACCATTATACTGACCTCATGACCCATGATAAATGTTGTAAAATTCGTTTTTTAAGGGAAAACTTCCAGAAATGTGGGAGTGGGTTAAAATGATCTGAAGACGAAATCAAATCAATATTTGAATTTTCCTAAAAATCGTTTTTTTAGGAAAATTTATACAAAAAGGGGGCATGGGTTAAAATGATCTGAAGACGAAATTTCGTTTCTAAAAACAGTCTTCTCTCCATTTAAATGTAACCAAAGATTATAAAGTCATACGGATGACGCACTGCTTACAAAAAAAAGTTCTTTGGCGGGTCATAATGGCACAGCTCGCCATATGTTTGCATTTCGTTTATCATGTTCTCATGTATTCACGTGCACACCACCCGCCAGTACCATGAAGCTGGTGAGCAAAAGTTTCTGTTTTTTGTTCTCTATGCGTCATCTGTATGGCTTTACAATCTTTGATGTAGTAAGTACTCACTTACTTACTAAAGTGGCGCTTAAATCCGGAATGAACCTGGGTCTCAACCAACATCCGTCACCAATTAGCTCGGTCCTTAGCTAACTGCTCTCAGTTGCGCACTCCAAGTTAGTTTAGGCCGGTTTCTACTAGTGCACGCCACTTAAGGCGAGGTCCGACGTCTGCCTGGGAATTGAAGATTGCGATCCGGAGTGTTGGTGTCCATTCGTTTTACATGTCCTAGGCATCTTAAACGTCCAACGCGGAGTTTTTCTTTGACCAGGGGCATGTCGCTGTACAGCTCATATAGTTCTTGGTTGTATCTTCGTTTCCATAGCCCATCAACGCAAACGGGACCGAAGAATTTTCCTCTCAAATCGACGAACGATTTCTTCATCCGTTGAGACGGTCCATGCTTCAGCGCCGCAGGACTGAGATGATCAGGGTCTTATATAGGATCTCCTTAGTAGTTCGAGTGAGGGCTTTACTACTGAATTGCCTTCTAAGCCCGAAGAAACAGCGGTTGGCAAGAGTAATTCTTCGTTTAATTTCTATCGAGATGTTGTCAGAGTCGAGATAGACAAAGTCCCGTACTACCTCAAAGTTATATATGTCAATGGTGACGTTCTGACTAATTCGTCGATGTTATGTTGCCTTTCGTGTTGACAGCATATATTTAGTTTTTGCCCTCATTTACTGCTAAACCCATTTTTGCCGCTTCCTTCTCTCTACTAACAAACGTGGCTATGACATCACGTTGAGTCCTTCCTATGATGTCAATATCGTTGGCGTATGCTAGTAGTTGCAACGATTGTTGGAAAATTGTGCCTCTGGTGTTGGCTCTGGAGTTTTGCACAATCCTCTCAAGAATCAAATTGAAGAAGTAACGTGATAGCGCATTGCCTTGCCCAAATCCTTTTATGGTATCGAATGTATCGGTGAGGTCGCTGCTCTATCAGGGTCGAGATAGAGCAGCGAGAATTCTCCATCGTCCTATACAAATGGACGAGTTTGGGCGGTATACCAAAACATGACTCTGTACAGTTAGTCTCTATAAATACTGTCGTATGCGGCTTTGAAATCGATATATAGGTGGTGGTTATCGATTTGAACTTCTTGGGTTTTTTTCAGGATCTACTGCAGTGTGAAAATTTGATCGGTTGTGGACTTTCCTGCCCTAAAACCATACTGATAAGGGCCGATAAGGTTGTTGGTAAATGACTTCAGGCGTTCAGATTACGGCAGATAGGATCTTGTAGGCGATGTTGAGGAGACTTATGCCTCTGTAGCTGGAGCAGTTAAGAGCGTCTCCTTTTTGTGTGGATCAGGCCAACGTAACCAAGTATCTTATAATAACAATGTTGTCTTCAGTATCCGTCTGTATAGCGCTACTGCACAGAAAAGTGTACGCAAGACATCAAAACACTTAAAGGCTACAAAACGACGCCGATATACAATCTGTAGATCCAGTTCTAATTCATTTTTCAATTCAAATCTATCTTTGGAAAAATTTGTCAAGTGACCTTGGTAGTGGTATCCTAATGACATCTAGCGGTTGAATGTGCTCCTTTCATTTGGCACTAGAATTAATTTGCATCTAGTGAATGCAATACCTAGTGTACGATTGGTAGCAGCCTTATATTATTTCGTGGGAATATAAGTGAAGCTTGTTCCCCGATCTTCTTTTTTTCACGCTTGCATGGGGAAGTTTTTTGATTGAAAACTCTTACCCTTAGCTAGTTTTGACCCGCGACTAAGATTATATTTCCCACCTATCCCGAATATCTGCAAAAAAATGCTTCTGTCAACCAACCAACGAGTGCGTTCGATTGGAGGCTAGCAACTCCACACAGAAGGGAGTTGAGAAATAGGTCTAAAACTTCTTCTGAAAGAAAGCCTGTCCTTAATGACGTGTAATATAAAAAAAGGCCGATAAATATCCGTGACATTAGAAATCATGTCTGGATTCTGTCATCATCATACATCAACGATAGTCTATATATCCCGACCATCTCTCAATGGGGTAGGGTGGGACTATACCAATTATTTGCCAGGCTGATTACCTTGCCTAATTTACTTATCTTCCATGATAAATATTCTACTGCCCGTGAAAAATCATTGCAATCGGACTTACTCGATGCTTTCTCTCGAACCCTTATTCTGTGATACTGCACTTGACGCTTATGTCCTTAAGTTAGATGCCTCCGCACCTCCAGCTAGTGTTTCTCGCTCTTTGATTTTCTTTTTCCTCCTGGGTTCCTAGAAACATTCTGGGCTTGTGAGCACTCTTTTTCATTTAGCTTCATGCCCATTATCACCCAGGACCATGATTTTTTCTCAAAACATTTATATGCACGTGTGTACTTCGTACCTTTTGGCGGAACCTCCTATTCTATGCCGAACCTGAATCTGAATAATTGAAGCAACTCAGATCATCGCGAGGAAGTTCAAATAAAAATACAAAATTTTTGCACAAAAGGCACGTTAGTTAGGCCGAGCTTTCTCACAGCCATTCATGTATGCGTGTGTGCGTGGGAGGGCATGGAACAAATGCAATTCGATATCGCTAAGGCTGGAAATCGAACCAAAACCTTCTTTGCGACAATTCATCACACTTACCATCGCACCACTGAACACGTTTTCATTAAGCGTTGGCAAATGATTAATCGTTTTCTAGAAAAGATCAGTGAACTCTTTCGCGACTTATTCCTTCCAAATCAAACTTTCGCCGATAGCCATGACCTCTTTTGAATTGAATTCCTCAATTTGACGGTTTTGAAGTCCGCACTTGTTATTTCTAGACTTTTCCATAAGACTCCTATTTTGCCCAGCACTTACCTCATTTTTGATCATCCCTGAAAGTTCTTATGGTATCGCCTTACTATTGCTGTGGAGCATCAAATATGCTCGGAAAAATCACGGTGGACGTTTTGGAGATAATTAGCCTATCAGAAATAAATTTTCTCAGGAATTTTTCCCTTGTCAGCAATGTAAATCAGATTGCTGAATGGGAAGAGTTTCCCGGAAAAATTTATTTGCGATATGTCTGACTGTGTGGCAAATTAATTCCTGTACTGTTTCTTCTCTGATCCACTGTAGCCAATTTAAGATTTCGTTTGAATGTTGAACCCCGTCAAGACTGACAAATCATCGTTTCACACAATACCAAGTCAGAGGTAGGCTTACATGGTCCAGAAGGCCTAAAGTTCATGGATCAAACATTTGATTACCCTCAGTGTAGCAGTGAGATTGAACCGGCGGTGGACCAGCAGAGATGAACATTTTATCCTATTGACCGAGACTAGACTTACGTCAGTATACGAAAAGAATATGACTAAGCGCCTCAGCACGACAAGAAAAGCAATTTGCCGTAACGATAACCACATTCAATGGGATACAATCCAAGAAAGACCACCTTGCATCCTGTCGATTTTGTAAATGCTAACCCAAAACTCTACGACATCATCTGTCAAATTTATAATCCCCATCACATAAAATTGGTTCCACAGACTTTCCAAGATTAATCTCCCAAGGCACTCCCTAAACGAAGAGCACGACCAAGAAGGTGAGCCGCCATCCTCAACTGGACTGATCTGTAATTCTAATCTCGTTCCCTTGAGAATATTGTCTTTGTCAGTCCTATACGACAATTATGTCATTTTATGTGACGTCTGTCAATTGAATTTGTAAAATCGATCGCTGGCTGCCACACCGCGAAAAGGTGTGGTCAATGAAATTGTTTTTTTGTTATACTTTCCTTTGCCCTCTTCTCATTTTCTTATTCTGATTGCTCTCTGAATTTACGTGGTGATTTATTTCCTTTCTTTCTCTTTGTTTGCTTTTTATTTACAAAAAAAACAATGGATGGCCTTTCCTTTAATCACGTCAGAAGCCATGAGGTAATGTGGCGATACCATAAGAATGCGAATTTAAAATTCTGTCAAAGGAAGGGCGTAACTTGATTTTAGAAATAGTCAAATGGGTTTTTTACTTCACACTTAATAATTTTGTCGATTTTGTTCCATTTAATTTTATTACTTGACAGAACTACCTATGCAACTTTGTCGCCATCTACCGTTCCCCTTTTGCAGTTGAATGCAATCACCTGTCATTAATGGAGCAAAGTTCTCTACGACTCAATGCAAGAGGTGACTGCCAAGTGCCAATTGGTTATGCAACGTCGGTTTTATTCTAATTTATGCCTTTGGAAGTTCATGCGAATATTCAGCAGCTTATTGGGTATGCAAAAACGTACGCAGGAGGCCTGAAGAAATATGATTCCAAGTACCGTCACTGTGAAGTAATCAGTGCCGGTTTGATTTTATTACGAATAGAGAGACACATCGTAAGCGAAATATGTGACATTTTTGCAATTTATTTCGAATTTTTACGAACGTGGCGGACATTTTGAGTGGTTTTGTGTTTCTTTTCGAGAATGGGGTGTTAATTTAATGGTTTACATTTAGAGTTGCAAAATAGTTTTTATACGTGTGGTCATTCGCAAGTGTTTTAAAGTATTTAGTTCGCTGAACGGAGGTACTTAAAATGTTGTTGCTATTTTTTTGTAGTGGTAGATTAAGTGTACAAGTGCCGGCATTGGTTCTAAGCGGTCATTAAATCAATCAGTTGTTTGTTTTAATTGAAAAAAATAAATGCTGCAATTATTTCTCGTGTTTCACTTACGGATCCCTCCAGTTTCCTCCGCTGAGATTTTTTGATTAAGAAAACAGCTTTCTCTGTATTCTCCTCTACTTCTGCCAGAAAAAAATTTGCTTACTTGGCAGCTTATAATAATGATGAACTCTCTTCATGATACATACAAAATATTTGCTGTATCTATGCTTTAAGAAAAAAGGCTGAGAAGATGCATCTAACAAATTCTATTCTCAGTATATTGCAGAAAATCCAGGCTTTTTCAAGTGAGGAATTGTGTTCAACTTACAAATTTTACAGAGATCTTGGAGGAACACATCAGTGGAACACACCGTTTGTATCTTATAGCAACCTTGAACATAGGTACTTCCACCTAGTTGGTAAACTATTTGTGAGATATTGTCAAATTTTAAAATTAATCTGAAGATGATTAGTGGCATCTTTCTTCTTCCTTACCGACAGCTTTATGATTAGGATATCAGGATTGAAACCCTTCCATATAATTGCACATCTTCTAGCATGCGTCTGTATGCCGGTCGAGTTCGTGAGTTCGGCGTGATTTTGTTGAATTTCTTACCAAAAAAAAAATTCTCTTCTCAGTATATTGCAGAAAATCCAGGCTTTTTCAAGTGAGGAATTGTGTTCAACTTACAAATTTTACAGAGATCTTGGAGGAACATGTCAGCGGAACACACCGTTTGTATCTTATAGCAACCTGGAACATAGGTACTTTCACCTAGTTGGTAAACTATTTGTGTGATATTGTCAAATTTTAAAATTAATCTGAAGATGATTAGTGGCATCTTTCTTCTTCCTTGCCGACAGCTTTATGATTAGGATATCAGGATTGAAACCCTTCCATATAATTGCACATCTTGTAGCATGCGTCTGTATGCCGGTCGAATTCGTGAGTTCGGCGTGATTTTGTTGAATTTCATACCAAAAAAAAAAAACATTACATGAGTTGTATAAAAACCTGTAAGCACTGTATTGCGTTGTTAGCTACAAAAGTTTCAGCCCACTATTTGTCCCTTGATTTACACGGGATATAAAAGTTTGCTCATTTGTACTGGATTCAAGTTGGATCGATAAATGTCAGAATAGGTCTCAGTGTAACATCTAAAGTTAATTTTCGGTCATGATCATAAATGCTTATCGAACTCTACGTTTCAGTATAACTCTCAGTGTAGAACCTTAATACAATATAGGCCTGATCACAAGTGATAATCCGACACTTTAGCTTGTAAAGCAATCTGTCAAACCATTTAAGCTCGTTTTATTGTTTTATTTGATCTTTCTTTTACGACATCTCGAGCCGTTTCAACCCCCTACCTTGCTTTACACTTTTATCCGGGGCCTGGTGTGTATGCTTTTTTTATTGCTTCTGGAGCTCTGGGTGATTGTCCCACGCACTCACCCCACTAGTCACAGGCAATGAACCCTGCTTATGAAAAAGCTATTGCTATACAGAATAAGGGCATCATTGGCTTTGCGGATGTATATCTTCAAGTTCCGGTAGTAAAACTGTTTAATGTTCAGTCAGCGATGTCAAATTTGCTTCGGGACTTGGGCCTGCACAACGGAGTCAGGCCCTCAAAGTAAATTATCAAAGACAACGCGGTTTGTTTGAAGACTGGGGTTCGGAGGAAGGGTTGAAAGGAGCATTTTTGGATGAATGGGTATTGAAAAATTGCCGTATATGGGATGATGCCAACCGACTCCAGGACTACTAAGTGGTACCATAGTCACAAAAAGTAAATGTTTGGTGGGGATTTTGGCCAGTGGCTTCAATGGTCTATAGGAAAACGACGTGAAGCCAAGACTATCAACGGCGACCACTACTGAGCAATGACTACCAATTTGTTTTGGCCCAAATTGAAAGACGTGAACATGGACGACACTTGGTTCCAGCAGGATTGACCTAAGTGCCACACAGCGGACGCAAAAATGTATATTATCCACAAACTATTTGTATTTAGGGTTATCCTTGATGCAGTTTATGGGTATAGGCCTTCAACATCTTGCAATTTGACCCCATTTGAAGTTTTCTTGTGGAGTTCTCTGAAGTCGAAGGTCTAAATAAAATGAACAAATTTTTGGCGCAACAGGCTCGTTAGTACGTAAGGCCGAGCTTTCCCACAACCATTCATGTGTGCGTGTGTACTTCTTGCACTATGGTGGGGCCTCCTGTTTTATGGCGACTCTGAACGGCGAATTTGAGATAAGCTTTTCTTGACAAATTAATAATACTCAGATGATTTGTCAGATGATCACGAGAAGAGGGACAGTGAAAAATCGTTTAGGTGTTGTTACGGCTGGGAATCGAACCCAGACCACTGAGGCCCGTCATGTCTATCTAGCCAAGAACCCGCAATCTGCTTATTCTCTTAAAATCAACATAGCCCAAGCGTCACTCGAATATATGCTGCAGATCATTGCAAAATTGCCCGGACCTGTCCCACATTTTGGGCCCATTAACCAAATTTCAGCCTTGCTAGATGATTTTGTGGCTTTAATTCCTGCACGAGTTGGATTTTGCAAACACGCAATCCAAGATCCTTCCGCAAAATCTTCCATAAGGTGGATGGACACATATCCAATTCCTGTGTACGATGGCGAATAGAATTATTCGGGTCTTCCTCTACGCCACGCTCTACAGCAGCAATGACTTCTTCTGTACACTTTGTACGACGTCTATGTTGATGCGTGTTATCATTTAGATAAAACGTGATGCGAAAACGTTCCATACTTTACTTAATCGAATTAATTGATCTGATGGACGGATTTCGAACAGAACCATGGTTTTTAAAATAAATTTAAACAATTTGGAAGCGTTGTACAGACGCCAGTCTATTCACGTTGAAATGCCTTACCAAAATAAAGCAAAGTGTTGCCAAATTAAAGTTCTATACCTCTAAAAAAAACAACGGTTATAACCATCGAACAAATTAGTAGATAAAAACGAATTTAAGAAACGGAGCTGTAGCCGTTTCGTAAAATCGTATCGACGTATCGACGTATCGACCTAATATTTGCTCAAACACTGAGTTGGAAATTTTTTTTTGAAGTGAAACTTATTTTGGGAGTCGTGTATGAAACGAAAAAGTGTAACGAAAAAAAAGAGACATTTATAGATGGATATATAGAGTTTATGCTCTGAGAGAATGTGATTAAACGCTTTTCTATATAGTTTTCCTATGCTTTGTCTCTTCTTGGTGCTTTGGTTTGTAGTAGCCTTATACTAAAGGGTTTTTCAATAAGGGCGCTACAAAAGTTTTTTTTTTAATAAAACAAAAACGATTTTGGATATCAATGAAATTATTTATTCCTGTGAAAGTACGTTCGATGCCATTATGTATGGAACTCCATTTCTTTTGCATGGCCACCACGGGCACGCTTGCAGAAGTCCAGACGCTGAACCCAATTTTCGACGGCTTTCAAGCATAAATCGGCCGATACTGCTGCAATTTTACGTTCGATATTCGTACGAAGTTCATCAATCGTCGCTGGCTTGTTGGCAAAGACCATAGACTTGACGTAGCCCCACAGGAAATAGTCAAACGGCGTCAAATCGCACGACCGAGGCGGCCAAACGACTGGACCATTTCGTGAGATAACACGTTCTCCAAACTTGGTTTCCAATTGATTGTGGTATTCGCTGTGTGGCTTGTGGCGCCGTTCTGTTGGAACCACATGTCCTCCAAGTCCATATCATCCAATTGGGGCCAAAAATATTTGGTTATCATTGAACGGTAGCGATTCCCATTCACAGTAACAAACCGTACCAAACCGTAATTTTTTCGGGATGCAATGATGACTCATGGAGCACGTGTGGATTGCTGCCTGACCAATACCGCATATTTTGTTTTTTTGACGAAGCCATTCAGCCAGAAACGAGCCTCATCGCTGAAGATGATTTTTTGATGAAAATCCGAATCATTTTCAAGTTGTTGCTCAGCCCAATTCACGAACATACGACGCTTCTGGTGGTCAAGCGGCTTCAGTTCTTGCATCAATTTAATCTTGTAAGGATGTAGGCCAAGATCTTTTCGCAAAATTCGCCACAACGACGTCACAGAGATGCCCAACGCTTGAGAACGACGCACGTGTGAGAGGGCTTTCTTCAACTGAAGCCTCAGCGGCAGCAATATTCTCGACACTACGGGCACTTCTTTGTCTCACTGGCATGTGCCTGTGGATTCAAATTTTTCCACTAGACGCTCAATTGTTGATCTGCTAAAAATTAAAAAAAAAAATTTAATAATTTCGACTCGTTGTTGGATCGTATATCTTTCCATGATGAAATGGCAAACCTCACTGAAGAGAAATGTCAAAAGAGCGGCAAGAAATATGGCGTCGTTTGCTGTCCCTGTCTCTCAACTTTTGTAGCGTCCCTGTTGAAAAACCCGATACTAAACCCGATTTTTTTTTTATTTATATGCTGCTTTAGTTGTAAATCTTTCCAAAACCATATTATCTAATGGAAACTAATGGTCAAAAAGATGTTTCCCGCTCGTGTTATTCTTATGTTATCTAATCCGTTTCCATTTGCTAGAACCTCTCAAGTTTTGCATACAAACATTCCAGTTCCCTTCGACACTTTAAACACATGATCTACCACTAAACGCTTCAACACTATAATCGCCATTTCCACGATCTTATTGCTAAGTGAATCTTAAGTATCTATCCAACTGATATTTGATAAGAGTCATAAACCGCATAACTTTTAATTTATGTTACATTCTATAGTTAGTACGTTCATACTATTTAAGTCCCTATAATGGGATACACCATCACCATCGCAGATAGCTATTGTGGTCACAAATATTTATCTACTCTTCCGTTAGAACAAAAAACCTACTCTTTTATACTGTTATGTGACTCCATATTAAAAATGAAACAGATCTTAAATGGGTTCATCTCTAGCCAACCCGAGAAGGTGGCTTTTGTGGTTGTTCTTCGACCTTCAGTGATTTTGTCTCACGATAAAAAAACTGTCCATTTGCTGAATGCGTACAGGATGTGATGGAAGTTCGTGGACATTTTTTTAAAATTTAAATTCGAGTTGAATTAGTTAATGTTTTAATTTTTATTTTAATAGGAATTATAGCAGGTACCCAACTAAAAAATTATTCCCCTATAAGGCAATCAAATTAATTTTCCACAAGCAATTATTTCTGTAAGCCTTATTATAGTACTTGTGCGCGAAGGTTGAACATTTTTGCAGTCGATTGTTGTTAGGGTAGAAGCCTGTTTAATACATTATCCAGGAAAATTCACAAGCATTACCGAAGTTATGATGGTATTACCTCCGTAAGGTTGTTTTTAAGCTTCCGGAGATGTGTGTACATGTAACATATGTTCAGATGTTTCGGTAGAACGTGGCACTAAGTCAATCCGAAGCAAAGCATGTACAGAGCTTACGAGTGAATTCTTAAAAAATTTATTTTGCTATTTTGTGTATGCTTAACTTGAACAAAATAGTATGGATATCCTTAATCTTAAGCACGAATCATACAACAATATTTTTTTATACTGATAATAATAAATAATTTATGTGTTTTTTTATGATCTCTCTGAAATGTAGTGAGCAAATTTTTTATTACAAGAAAATGTAGAGAAAGGAAATTTGTTTAAATTCTTTTGGGAAATTATTGAAAATGGTATTGTAAAAAAAATCCCATTTAATTCAATTGACACAGCAAAAAACCAACAGTTTGGTTATCCCTTCAGTAATGTCAAAAATTAGCCAGTGGATAAAATTTAACCCCAATTTTAACGCGATTGACACACGGCCTAGGATGCAGGGTTTAAACGAATGTTCTCGTCCTCTGTAATAAAAAGCCTTGGAGTCTATTGTTCTTTTGATACTAGGTGATTACAACTGAAGAGGAACCTCGTTTGTGTTTCAGCCGGCCATCATATTTTTTTTCTTTTTTTTTTTAACTTCCCAGGTGAAGCTCCAGTCGTACTCGGGCTTTATACAAAAGCAGAAGCTGCCCTTATATAAATTATCTCTTAGCTTTCAGAATGGCTGTCCAAATTGTCCTTGGGCCTGTTGCTTATCCTATTAAAGTGAAGAATTATTCATCTAATTTTTTCTTCAGCCCTTTGAAGAGTTCAGCTTGCTTAATTTGCGGTCGGTAGTTACCCCCTCGGTTGTGGACTTTCCTGTCCTAAAACCATACTGTTGGTGGGGAACGGTTTCAAGCGTTCACATATTACGGCATATAGGATCTTATAGGCGATGTTGATGGGACTTATACCTCTGTAGTTGGCGCAGTTGTGAATCGGGCAATCAATGCCGGGGTTCTTCAGGCATACTTTCTTCCGACCAGATTTGGCTTATGAGTTGGTGGATATTATTTACCAAGTCATCTCTGCCGCCTTTATAAAGCTCAGCAAGAAGGCCGTCATTACCGGCAGCTTAGATATTGCTATTCTCACCTCACTCAGGCCGGGTGGTTGGCAGTTTTCGCTGTCATTGCCAATATGAATGGTTCGTACTGCCTAACACCGGAATGTTGTTCGTCATCGCCGTTTAACAGTCTCAGCATCCACTGTGTCTCAACTACGATATTTCCTTGTTCATCTCGACCGCATTCTCTTCGAGCCTTGTATAATTGGCTTTGACGTTTTACACTTTGGTAAAACTTGTGAACTTCGTTCCTGGAGTGGCTCCTCGATCGCGCGCTTTTCTTGCTCTTTTTTCTAGTTTCTGAAAAGCCACTCTCGTCTTCACCTGCAGCTTAGCCTTTTAGGCCTCGTTCTTGACTGCGAGTATCTGTCGGCATTCCTCATCAAACCAGGGGTTTCTAGCTGATAGGCGCGAGAAACCTATCACATCAGTTGCGGCCGATCTAATGGCTTGTTGGCATCGTTGCCATTGTTGTTCGACATTCGATGCTGGAGGTATGATGTTCATCGAGAGGTTAAGAGATATACGTTGCGCGAAGGTCTAAAGCCATTCGGCATTAAATTTTTTCACAGTATTTCTTGATTGTTGTGGCGTGATGGATATCCGCATTCTTATCTTGGCTGCCAAGTCGAAGTCCAAGTCGATGTAAGCTCCTCGTAATGTACGGAAATCCAAAATACTGGATACATGCCTTTTGTCTATCGCAATGTAATCAATTAGGTTAACCGTAATGGCCTCAGCAAATTAGAAAAAAACCCATCGACTTTGTAATTAGCATTTAAAAACCGAATAGAGATGTCTACCAAAAACAGATTCCTAAAGCCGATACTTCCAGTTGATGTCAAGTATGCAATTTAAATTTGAATTAAAGTTTGCGTACCCCAATAACAAAAAAAATCGACTTTTAAAAACATTCTCCTATCGTTCCCCCTTTTCCGTGAAATATCTCAACAACTTCATAAAAATTTAACAACTATCCTCCACAAACTCTTTACACACACTGTAATTAAACCAGACGACTCCACTTCACCGGTCTGCAGATGTAATTGTATCTCGTCTCGGATTTACCATTCTTTCATTGATTCTTCAGCTATCCTCAGTGGATAGCTTCTTCGGATTTGTTTTCCTTTTTCTCTTTGCTGTTGTCTCAGTCAAGGACAAAAGGTAGTTGCCACTCAAAGCATAGTCAACATGCTTTCGCACGCATAAAATGCGAATCGCTCAGTGGAAATTGAATTCTCCCATATCTATTTGCGGCATCTCACGATCGCATCTGCAATGCCTATCACTATTCTTTCGCGCAATGTAATGCGCAATTGTAATTGTTTCGCTTTTTTTCAGTTTTATTGTCTCCCTTTGCATTGAGTTATGATTTATCCGACAGCCGTCGTCTGAGTGTTGGATACAAAGATACTTTTTCTTTCAATTGTCCTCATGGTGTGCGCACACCGCTCATTTGAATAAAAATGCGCGTGTGGATGGAAGTTTCCCTTTGGATAAGCGATCTGTGGCCAGAAATGGTTATGAAACATCTTGCACGTGATTTGAATTGAATTTTTGCAAAGAAATGGACAGGGAAACCTTTTTTTGTGTTTAATACAAAAACTCTGAAAGCTAAAGGCTTGATTCTCGCGTGTAATGTAAGTTTTATTCCATTAGCGCCGCCGCCCGGTTGTATGGGGCGATGTGATGATCTTCACTTTGATCTTTCTGTGGTGCGTGATTTTTTTTTTCCTACAGATACTTTATTTTTGTTGTATCTTTATACATTTGGAGTTGAAAACAAGATGAGTTTAATGAGTTATAAGCCACCTGTGTGCTATGCGCACGCCTCGAAAGGGGTAATTTACTTGGATGTGATTATGGTTGCAGTTACATTGTAAAAAACTGCAACCATCTCGAGGCTGATGGTTGCACGTGCTCATTATTTTTGGTCTTTTGTAGTTGGCTGCGGTTGGGATTTTTTATGTGGCATAACATGCCCACAATCATTACGGTTGGTAGATTGTATGCAAATAAAAAAACTGACAGGTTAAGTTTTCTTGACTTGAATGATTCTTTTCTTGTGGTTGGATCTGTTATTTTTAAGTACACATACAATATTTTTGATGAAATTCTCTGAATTGCTTTCATATCTATAAAGGTTTACATTTTTCTGAAAATTCTTAACAAGTTTTTATTTTTTTCGTTCCAGGTGAGTTGAAAATTTGATGTGGAGATGTTTGTAAGTGGTTTTTTTTTATCATAAGTACGAGACAAACAGTAATCCTACTATTTTTGTTCAATTAATGAGTTTAGAGGCCAATATATCTATACCAGGGTTGAGTAAGGTTGATGGAAAAACATACGAAAGTCGGAGCATATATTCTGACAGTCTAGGATCAAATTAAGAAAGCATAAGTAGGGAATAACAGAGCCATATACTTTGTTTGTTTATCATTTGTGATTAAATGAAAGAGAACGGATCTTATTTTTATAAATACTTTTTTTTAATGTCGGCAATTATGTATGGAATACAATATCAGGTAAATGTACGCCTCTGTTAGTCTCACAAATGCGAGCCCTTTAAAGCACATTTTTCATTACATTCTCACTTATACTCAATTTCTTGAAATAACACTTGTTTTGGAAAGAGGTCTCGCAGTAATTTCATTGTAATTCTGGGTGTATGCGATGTGGCACCGTCTTGTTGATACCACATGTTAATCAAGCCCAAAGCATGCAGTTGTGGCATTTAAAAGTCACGATAGCGCTCCCCATTCACAGTTACCGCTACGCCGTTTTCATTTTCAAAGAAGTAAGGTCCAATGATTCCTCCTGACCAAATTGCACACCAGACTGTAACTTTCAATGGATGCAAAGGTGACTGATGAATGATTTGAGGGTTTTCCATTGCCCAGAACCAACATATCCATTCAAATGAAGATGTGCCTCGTCAATCGTAATGATTTTTTCATGAAAATCGGGGTTTTCATCGGCTAGCTGTAACATCCTATTGGCATATGTACGGCGGCGTAAAGGGTCTTGTGGATGAAGCTCTGGTGTCAACTGAATCTTAAATGGAAACAAATGGAAGCAAAATTGTGGCCAAAGTTTTTCTTTGCAGACCAAGCTCCTGAGTGCGGCGTCTAATTGAGGTTGATGGATTGTTTTGAACACTTCTTTGAGCAACAGTAATGTTTTCAGCCGATCTTGCAGTACGTTGTGGTCCATGCTTGGGCCTATCACCTACATACCTTCATTCTTCGAAATCATTCACTACACAATAAATAGCGCGTTTTGTTGGCACGTTGTTTCTCCCAAAAATGTCACGTAACTTTCTCATCGTCACAGTAATCGATGATTGATTTTGATAAAATGTTTTAACGATTAAGACACGTTGGTTTATCGAATATTTTTCCATAATAAATTTGCCACGGGTCTTCACACTCTACTTCACAACTGCCAAATATGAACTGAAAAGACTAATGTTTGCCAAAATGGCTGCAAAACAAAGTAGTATACCTTTCCGGCGGACACCCTGTATTTTATAACGTGTTGAATCAACTAGTCTCATTTAAAGTAAGTCGAACGGCTGTATTTTGTATTTTCTTAAGATCCTTAGCCCATTTTTTAAGCCAGTCCATGCTCTGGCGCCAGTTAAAGTATTTCTGCGTCAAAGTTTAAATTGGAAGCTCAGAGCCGTACAATCATCGGTAATAAATATTTTATACCGTGTTTTATGTAGTGAAGTGAGTCGAACGGCTGGCTTTCACTTTTTTTTAGGATGCTCACGGAAGATGCTACTTGCATTTATTTTCAGCAACAGATCGCTGAAGTTTTGGATGAGGCTTCTATCTAGTAGACGTTCATTATTCTTTGAAGAGCTCCCAAAATGTTAATTTTTGAGGGAAAAAATGTTAATCCCAATCAATGCCCCTTTTGTAAACTTCTGCTTCAATCAACTGCCGACGTTTTGTTGAGCTATCAAAGACATCGTGTGTCAACGTAAACAATTTTGAACCAGATCGCCATATTTTCCTAAAGATTTTGCTTGCTTACAGTCCGGAATGAACCTGGGTCTCAACCAACATGCCTCTAAAGGTGTAAAAACGTTTTTTTCTAAATCAGGATGGTTTGGTCAAAAAAATTATTCTTCCATCCTGATTAGCAGGAAAGTCGGGTGTCTTGAGCTATGTAAGGGTGATCAGTATTTTTCTGGATTCTTTCATTGTATTAAGTTTATAGTATCATACTGCGGTTTTCAGTGAACATGTTATGTGGCACACCACTGCTTTGGAATAGTGAGGAGAAAACTTTTGTCTTGGAGCAGTACTTTCGAACGGATATTCATTAATCGTAATACAACAAACCGCGCTTCAACATAGCATTTGTTTCGGATTGAAAATAAATTGATTCATGGGGTCACTATGTTCGTCTGTGCCACAAGTATGACATGTCGGAGTACTGGTGTCCTTTCCTCACCAAGACACTTAGGCAGATATTTAGTCAGTGAGACCTTTAATTTTCAATCCAAACGACATGTTGCAGGCAATTTTAAGTCTCGACCGAATTCTTGTGAGAGGTTCTCAAAAACATTCCACAGAAGACAACTTCCGCCTAAAACCATCAACAATTATAAAAGAAAACTCGATGAAATGGAAAAAAAAAGAAAATTGAGTACCGATGTTATAAAGTTGGGTGTGAAGCGCTCACGTGAATTTGTATCGTGACGAAATTTTGTTGCACCAAAATTTATTGAAATGACGGATGATCCTCAAACGAATTTTCTCCCGAAATTCAAGTAAATCTAAATTAAATAAATGCCCTGCGTCTAGGCTTTCTCGGGATTATTCGGCCACTAAATAACTAACCACTTCCTGAAACTCAGTATCCTAAGAATATTGATTCTAGGAGAATGAAAAAATTAAATGAAAAAAAAAAAAATTTTGTCGACACTTTTTTTGGAAGAAATAAGATTCTAGGAGAATAATTCTTTCAAAAAATTCACAAGTCTATTATAAAACTTCACAGATTCATCAAAGCTTCTAGGTGGATCAGGCAACAATGGGTTATGTTCTCATTTATATGTGATTAACGCACCCCAAAGGTATCACTACATTCGGCATAGATATTAGTACGACTAGGATAGGCTTGACATCTTCTTGTTTTTTTTTTAAACCTCACAGGAGTCATATCGGTAACTATTTCGCCTCAACAATATTTGAAAAAATATATAACCCCCACTGCACTTAATTCTCTGCTTCTTAATGTATCTGGATCACAATACTCGCATGTACAGGTACACCTACATCGATCGACCGCGTTGCATAATGTCAAATCCATAAATTTAAACATCAACGTCAAAACAATTTGTGCCTTCACGCACAAAAAGCACGTGAAATTCCCCGCCACCGTAGCACTCAGTTCGGTTTGACTGCACATGCAGTCGGTGCTGGTATCGGTATCTGAATGCATGCATTTAATTAAAAAAAACAGCAAACCGCAAATTTTCCATGAATTTTCCACACCAACTGTCCAATTTGGACGATAAACTTATGACATGTGTCTTATTACGAAATATCTCATGCAGACTGCTAGAACTTGAGCAACAGATACTTTTGGTTTTTTCTCGTTTGTGGACACAACACTAAAGTTCGTTGTTCACATTTTGGAAATGAAGTGCGTTCACACGGTTATCCAGGCCACACAAAGTGCCAGAGGTTAAGTTGACTTGAAAATTCGTTGTTGAAGTGCACTCGAGTACTTGTATCTATGGACTGTTCGGGTGGAGGTTAGGTGAGTATTTTCATGATTTTTGTTTTGGCTCCTGTTCTTCGTGTAAGTGGTAGAAATGCGTGGTCGGACAATTGTGACTCTCTAGCCGCATGACTTTTAGGTTTCCAAAGGTGTTGGACGCATAAATTAGTGCTCGGTGGCTGTTCATTATGGACGTCTTGCACGTGTAGATACATAGATTGACGGGTATATTTGGAAGGTTTTCAGGTTGAGTAGGAGTGTGCGAATGGATTTGGTGAAGTAGGACATAGCTTGGGTGGCGATGTTTGCAACCAGTAGTAGTATGAAGTGTTTGACAATGGCGCGTGTAGAGCTTAGAATCTGTAATCGTGTAGACCGAAATTGAAAGCGCGGTCGTTATATGGTTGGGTAAGTGTTAGGTGTTGTTGGAAAATTGTCTTCCTTTGAAAAACAGTCAGAAGAGATATTGTCCGTGTTTCCTGTTTCAGATTTAGTAAGATATCTTAGATGAAAATCAGTGCATTGGTCTAAAGATCATTTTTACTAACAAAATCTGAAATCCAGAAAACGATCATTGGACTGACGGATTGAACTTTTTTTTTGATAATTTGTGCGCAGTTAGTATGTGATGAATAACTTTTAAATGTTTTACCGCACAGTACGAGCATTAGAGAGTGATAAGAACGATTTTGGATGCAGTGGAAACTTACGCCATGGGTGGTATCCGAAATTACTTCGGGGAGTCACTTTTTGTTGGATTCAGTTCAATTGGTAGATACTTTTAGGAGTAACTACCGAAATTTTTTTTATTTCTTTGAATACAAGTTTCATGGATTTTGGCTGGGATTGAAAACCAATCTTCCACTCAACAGGTGAAAACATTACCACTACACCGCGGCCACCCACAAATTGAGCGAATCATTAAGAAACAACTGGATTCTGCTGGATGATATAACATAGATACAAACATACAGAGCCTCGTTTGGAAGATGTTTAGGCGAATGCAGAATTCGGTTTGTAGCGTTCTCAACTTTTATGTCATTAAGGATGAAAATTGCAGTATGTTGTCGTGTTTATTCTAAAGAATGTGTGTTTCATAATGAGATCCAGGCTACACTCGAAGCAAATCGAATAGCTGTCAAGCCCTTAATGAAAGACTCTTTATAAGGATGCGATTTTTTTTGCAACTGCATCTCTACAAGAAAAAGCAAACGTACCGTCGCTTTCAACAGCACTGTGTGTTATATCTATCGTTTGAAAAGATATGACAGGTTGTCTGCTTTTACTACTCGTTCGCTTGGTATGTCACTTCGCACTTAAACGTTACTTACTTACTTACTTAAGTGGCGCTACAGTCCGGAATGAACCTGGGCCTCAACCAAAATGCCTATCCAATTAGCCCGGTCCTTCAGTTGCGCAATCCAAGTTGGTTGAGGTCGATTTCTACTTGTGCGCGCCACTTAAGGCCTGGTTTTCGCTACTGCGTCCAACCTCTGGCTGGGAATCGAAGACCCTGCGAGCCGGAGTATTGGTATCAACTCGTTCTACATGTCCAAGCCATCTTTAACGTCCAACGCGGAGTTTTTCTTTGACCAGGGGCATGTCGCTGTACAGCTCATATATATCTTGGTTGTATCTTCGTCTCCATAGCCCTTCAACCCTACCGGGACCGAAGATTTTTCGAAGAATTTTCCTCTCAAATCTACCAAGGATTTCTTCATCCGCTTTTGAGACGGTCCATGCTTCAGCGCCGTAGAGCAGGACTGGGATGATCAGGGTCTTATATAGGATCTCCTTAGTAGTTCGAGTGAGGGCCTTACTACTGAATTGTCTTCTTATCCCGAAGAAACAGCGGTTGGCAAGAGTAATTCTTCGTTTAATTTCTGTCGAGATGTTGTCAGAGTCGAGATAGACAAAGTCCCGTACTACCTCAAAGTTATATCTGAAAATGGTGACGTTCTGTCCAATTCGTCAATGTTGTGCGTCCTTTCGTGTTGGCAGAATATACTTCGTCTTGCCCTCATTTACTACTAAACCCATTTTGGCCCCTTCCTTCTCTATACGAGCAATCGTGACTATGACATCACGTTGGGTCCGACCACTGATGTCAAAATCGTCGGCGTATGCTAGTAGTTGTACGCATTTTTGGAAAATTGTGCCTCTGGCGTTGGCTCGTGAGTTTTGCACAATCCTCTCAAGAATCAGATTGAAGAAGTCACATGACAGCGCATCGCCTTGCCTTGCCTAAATCCTTTTTTGGTATCGAATGTGTCAGTGAGGTCGTTTCCGACCCTGATGGAGCAGCGAGAGTTTGGGCGGTATACCAAAACTAGACATGGCTCTGTATAGTAAGTCTCTATAAATGCTGTCGTATGCGGCTTTGAAATCGATGGTTAGGTGGTGGAATCGATTTGGACATCTTGGGTTTTTTCCAGGATATTTCCAGGCCGAAGTGTGAAAATTTGATCGATTGTGGACTTTCCTGGCCTAAAACCACATTGATAACTGCCGATCAGGTTGTTGGTAAACGGCTTCAGGCGTTCACATATTACGGCAGTTAGGGTCTTGTAGGCGATATAGAGGAGACTTTTGACTCTGTAGTTGGAGCGGGTAAACGATGCGGAGGTTCCATTCCTCAGGCATACTTTCTTCTGATCAGATTTGGTTTAAGAGTTGGTGGATGTTATTTACCAAGTGATCTCCACCGGCTTTATAAAGCTCGGCGGGAAGGCCTTAATTTCCGGCAGCCACTTCACTCAGGTCGGGTGGTTGGCAGTTTTCGCTGGCGTTGCCAATATTGAATTGTTCGTTCTTCCTGAGAGCGAAATGTTGTTCGTCATCGCCGTTTAACAGTCTCAGCATCCACTGTGTCTCAACTACGATATTTCCTTGTTCATCTCGACCGCATTCTGTTCGAGCCTTGTATCCTTGGCTTTGACGTTTTACACTTTGGTAAAACTTGTGAACATCGTTTTTGGAGTGGCTCCTCTCTATATCCTCGATCGCGCGCTTTTCTTGCTATTTTTTCTTGTTTCTGAAAAGCCGCTCTAATCTACACCTGCAGCTTAGCCTTGTAGGCCTCGTTCTTGGCTGCGAGTATCTGTCGGCATTCCTCATCAAACCAGGGGTTTCTAGCTGGAAGGCGCGAGAAACCTATCACATCAGTTGCGGCTGATCTAATTGTTGGCATCGTTGCCATTGTTCTTCAACATTCGATGCTGGTGGTATGGTGTTAAGCGAATGGATAGATAAGTGTTGCGCGAAGGTCTTGCGATTGCAGTCTTTCGACATTAAATTGTTTCACAGTATTTCTGGATCGTTGTGGCGTGGCTGCAACAAGGTAGTGCTGGCACTTAAACATTGCTTTCTGATATTTTGCTAACCAACGAACCTCAATACTGTTATGATTGATGAAGAATGAGGATGCTTTCAAATAGATCTCGTCAATATATGCATTCTCGCTGTTAGTTCCTGGGTGGAGTGGAATAACCCCCACGGAAATATTAAATAAGCCCCTTGAGGCCAAAAAGGAAATAGCCCCCGAGGGCCATTTTTTTTTTTTTTGAAATGGAAATACGTCTCGAGGCTGTTAATGCCTTTTGCTTGTAGGGTTTATTTCCTTTTGATGCATCCAAACTCGCACACATCCCAAATCCAACAGTAAGCCCAAACAGGGGGGTTGCAGGGTGGCAGCATGTCCCCCCACTCAAATTCAAAGTTTGCATACACCAAACTTGCTTTTTCGTGGCGGGGCTTATTTCCAATTCGAAAAGAGAATTATCCCCTTGGAGCCATAAATCAAAAAAAAATGTTTGCAGTCATCGCACTAAGCATCGCGCCACTGAGCCCGTGGGGGCTATTTCCATTTATTTGGGGAACGCTGTGTTTTTTATTTCTAATTCAAAAGTAGCGCCACCTATGTATGCAACTAACAAAACAGCTTCACAAATATCCAATCGCATTCCGAAGCAACACCCTCATTAAATTCAATTACCTCATGGTAATAAAATTTGACTCCAAGAAAAAAACTAATAATTCACCACAAGGTTAATAATTTTCATAACCGGAAAAGCCGACACCATCAGAAAAAAACTTCATTTCCCCATTTTTGGTTTTCTATTTCTGCATATCATTTTGTCCATTTGTCTGGCACGGCTGCTCTTATTTACCAATTTACATGGAATTTACATTCATTTACAAGAGGCCTTACTTTCTTCGCCCGTTATAGCCAGCCATGCCGCCTTGATGTACAATTTAATTGTCTTGGCTTGGAAGGTTACAATCCGACCAATATCTGCGCATGCGCACGTGCGCGGTAATACTACAGATAAATGTTTGAAATTCAATTACATAACGAAAGCCACCTAAAGTCTCAGGCGTTATGGGAATAGCGCCGATGGAACTGAGACGATTATGCACCCAGCAATCGAGCGTTTAATTTTTAATCAAGTGGCAGCTCTCAGCCGAGATTTAACGAGGAAAACTAAATAGCAGGGCGGAGTGCTGGGAATGCATTTTTGATTAATTAATTTCGGCTGCTCTGGTCGCTGTAATGCAAGTGGGCTGCCTGCCCACCTGGTGACTCTGAGCATGATCATGATTTTCCATGCGGATGTGGTTGTTCTTCGTCGTTGGTGGTGATTAGCTTACGAAATTTATCGACAAGTCGATGATGAAGGGCTTGAAACTATTATGGGAACTTAGTTGCATAAGCTGTTGATGGTTGGTGAATGAAAATTTGAATTTGGCTTGATGGAGTGTGTCAAGCTGAAAAAGGCGACTTTTTTGGAACCGTAATTGGTACATAAAAATATTTTGCTGGTTGTTAATTAAAATTGTGATTTTCTATAAATTGTGTAATCAAAAGATATAAGGTGGGGCCATAAACAAGATGTGTATAGATACCTGGATTCGGACAAGCTTGTTAAACACGACCTTTGATGTTTGTGGTGAAGGGCATCATTAATCCTGAAATGCAATGCACTCTGAGGGGAGTAGTTAGACATGGAAATTTGTGTTTGAGCTTAATTGGTTTTTGTAACCGGGGAGCACTCAAAAGATTATGAATACCAGAATTGTATGTTCTGCATAGAGGATGTGTTTTTCATAAAAGGAGTGAGAAAGAGAGCGAATTCCTTTCGCTGTTACGTGTAATAAAGACTTTCTCTATGGAAGGTATCCACACTGAAGGTTATGGAAGTATCTGTTTTGCGTTCCATATAATTCACAGATTTTTTTTTCGAAGTTTGTTATTACTTAATGCAGAGGTTCTATTACATTCTTTCTCATTTTTAACCTATCAATAATGATTTCATGGAGGTTCTATTACATTCTCTCTCATTTTTAATCTTCCAGTTATGGTTTTATGGATTTTGAATGGGTTTGAAACCACGATTTTTCACTTAGCAGTCGATCACATTACCACCACTCACTGCAGGATACAAGAAATACCAAAAATTATCCACGAAGTGCAACACAACATATTTTTACCTTGAAACCGCCCTTCACAAACCGCGAAAGGCCTTGGTTGAACGCCGTGCGTCCAAGCTTATTAATTAAATAGGTTTCTCCAGAGTCTTGAATTACGCATGCAACACACCACTGATCGTTTACTTAATCCAAATCTTAAAAATATCTGTTGACTGGGTTTTACACTCCCATGCCTTCTGCAGTTCCATTCTCGAAGTAAGTAAGTCGAAGTGGTCGGTTTTACTTCAGTAGGTCAAAAAATTCACTGAATATCGGTCGAATTTTTAAGATTTAAAATTTTGGCTTTTGAATTGTTAGCTTTCGTGGATTTTTCTCGAAAACAGGATATCTTCGCATAGGAAAGATCCAAACGGCACTATATAGCACGATCTGACATCCAATTGTAAGCCATAACCATGAAACAACGGTAAATTTTTACTTAATTTTTTTAAGGTAATAATGGTCAAACTTCTTACATTTGGTCGAATATTTAAGGAAGGCGAATGTAGCAGATAGTACAACTGCCAGCTTAATTAGCTGTACCAAGAGGGGGATATAGCAAACTAATTAAGAACACGTTTACTACATTGCCCACATTTAGCGAATAAGCAGCCAGGAGAATTTCCACATTCGAGCCTTCAATTGTCAGGCGAAAGAGAAGACCGAACTTTCTTGTTAAGGATTAAGAAACTGCAGGTGCTAGGGTAGTTAGACTAAACTATCGCAAGGAACGTGCCCGGGATTGAAAAGCATAGAAGACTGGCTTGTCTCAGGCAGAATACCTCAACAGGCTCTATAAGTAGTTAAGGAATAGTCGCAATATTACACGTCGCAGCGTTAGATACTCTGGTATCTCATTTTCTTCATATTGACACCATGAACTACAACGATAGTTCATGCATTGTGATTAAAGATACAAGAGCTGATTATGCCACCCGAATCATAGCCTACAGTATTCACTTAGGCGTATCGGTGTCAGTCTAAAACCGAAGTTCTGCGATTTAACGTATCCCATGAGTAAAAAATTAGCTCCGCCACTGAGCACCATCTGTCATAAAATACCGGATCATCCATTATTTTCTGCTTCTTCTGCGAAAATCAGGGTTTCAAGGGATTAAACCAGAAACATTTCGAAAGATATTCTTAAATGTGGTCGGATAAAGCCCAAGCTCTTATCCCCAGGTGCAAACAGTTTTAAGAACAATTATTCGCAACTAACATTCAACAACGGGAGGCGGTTTGACAGTCAGTTTGACAGCTGCTCCTATTAAAAAGTTTGAGCATGACCCAAGATACCACATACGGAAAGTTGTGGTGTCCAGGATAAACCAACATGAAAAAATGAAAAAAAAAAAACTACTCCGCCATTGTAAATACATTTCAACCCGAGGGTTAATATGTTGTTACAACAGCATAAGTTTTATCAAGTAGAATCAATATGTTCTTTGTATCAGGAACTCAAGATTTTCAGGTAGAATGGAATTTTGCACGAAAACGGCGTACATTTTTCTTAGGATGTGACAAAAACCTATATTGCTAATCCTTACTGATTACTGAGTGAAGCTCAGTGGCGCGATGGGTAGTGCGATGAAATGCAGAGTAGAAGGGTTCGATTCCCAGCTGCAGCAATTTACTTAATTACTCAAGTGGCGCTACAGTCCGGAATGAACCTGTGCCTCAACCAACATGCCTCTCCAATTAGCCCGGTCCTTAGCTAACTGCCTCCAGATGCGCACTTCAAGTTGGTTGAGCTCGGTTTCTACTTGTGTCTTCGTCTACTGCGCCCGACGTCTGGCTGGGAATGGAAGACTCTGCAAGCCGGAGTATTTGTGTCCATTCGTTCTCCATGTCCTAGCCATCTTAAACGTCCAATGCGAAGTTTTTTGACCAGGGGCATGTCGCTGTCGCTGATGGGCCAAGTGGCGCGATGGTTAGTTTGATGAACTGTCGCGCAGAAGGTCTGGGTTCGACTTACAGCCGTAGCAAATCCTAAATGATTTTTCACTGGCCCTGCTCTACTTATCATCCGAGAGGTATCAATTGTCAAGAAAATTCGCCGTTCGGAGTCGGTATAAAACAGGAGGTCTCGCCATCGTCCAAGAAGTAAAAACGCACACATGATGGTCCTGTTGCGCCAAATACTGAGTAGTGTCACAATGAGCAAATACCGACCTAAGAGTGACAAGGTAGGACACCTTACCTAACTTAAAAGTCGGAAACTGAGCCTGCGTGAAAGTTGCAGATAAAAATGTCAGGTAAATCTTTTCGGTTAGCAGCTTTTGTAGTTCGTATGTGACGCTATGATGTTATTTTTTTAATTGTGGGCCATTTACTAGTGATTCTGACCGTTCTCACTCACTGAGTACCCGGGAAAAGACCCTAACAATTTGTGGTTGGCAATTACTGAAATCCAGGTTTTAGAGTATCATTTCGATCATTTTATACCAAAGCTGCTGCTACGAAACGCGCTGTTGGAATAAATATTATCTTCAAAGCTGACAGCAAGGCTGTATAAGTTCTATCCACATGGCTTTAAACTATCAAAAGATGCATCAGCATACCCGATTCCTAAGATGTTTCTATCGTAAATTATCAATTCCACTGATAGAAACCGGTCTCATGCCGGAAATAATATAGTCACCTGGAAAATGAATCACCTGCAGATTGCTGAAAATGCGAATCCGTTAATGTTGTATCAGTTTTTTTTTTTTAAAGACTCGTGTTATGCAGATTCAGTAGTTTCAAGAACCTTGAAAAGTATGCTGGTAGCACTCTTTGATTATCATATATTAGCGTCGCATGTTTTTTCTGCATATATCTGCTGCGAATCAATTTTTGCAGCCGATTTAGTGGGACTTAAAATCCCATTTAAGCCAAAATCAAAAACCTGATAAAGCCGATGCACAAAGAACGTTCGCCTAATAAAAGTTATTGAGTTATTGAAGACTGGCTCAGAGCAGTTATGGTTAGTACGATAAACTGCCATACAAAATATCTGGGTTCGATTCCCAGCCATGGTAACACCTAAAATGTCGTGGCCCTCCACTTGTGATGATCTGACAAATTATCCGAGTAGTATCAATTGTCAAAAAAATCTCAATTCAGCCGATCGGATTCGGCAGTGAATAGAAGGTCCCGCTATGGTGCTAGAAGATGGCATGCACACATGATTGGTTGTGTGAAAAAATGGATTCCGGGTACTTACAAACCTATGCGCCAAAAAGTTTTTTTTGTTGAATAACATTTTAAGTATTTTTTCCTTCCTTTCCCAAAATTTTTAATGTGATGTGAACCTATGAAGCTCAGGGGGGTCCATAGATATTGCTTTATGATATATATGGATATAAAAACAGCACCGGCATTTATAAGAGTGGCTTGCAACAAAGCAGGTCCATTATAGATCGAATTCCCAGCTACGGTCACATTCTGACATAGTTGAGCAGATTTCATGTCGAGACTTATAATTTACTTTTCGACTTCAGGGACGTGTATTTAAGAACACCCGATTTAGCCATTATTTTGAAAGCAACTTTACCGATCTTTTGCAATCATGTACGGGGATATATTATTTTGTGGAGCAGATGTAAACAGGAAATAACTATGTTCTGCCACTTCGTCCAGCTGCTGGGATGCGCAGACGATATCGACGCATCAAAGTGTTGTTGAAGAGTCGTTTCCTGAAAAGACGAAACGAATTGGTCAGAGGTCATTAACATGCAAAGTATTGTCGATTTATAGTCTTCTACAAAACGTAACAACTTTGGCGTATTTAAGGACTTAATCCATCTTAAAGTCAAAGTTCATCCGACGAAAATGACGGAAACAAAAAATATGCTATACTGGGCCTAAAACTCCTTCTCTGTTGGGCCGAATGCCGGAAGAAAAACAATGATAAGGTTCCTTCCAACCAAAAATTCAATGTCGAATATTTGGTCCTGCGAGCGACGGGCTCAGTGGCGCGATGTTTAGTGCGATGAACTGCCGCGCAGAAGGTCTGGGTTCGATTACCAGCCGTAGCAACACCTAAAATGATTTTTCACTGGCCCTCCTCTCGTGATAATCTGACAAATCATCCCAGTAGTATCAGTTGCCAAGAAAAGCTTATCTCAAATTCGCCGTTCAGAGTCGGCATCAAACGGGAGGTCCCACCATAGTGCAAGAAGTAGGTACACGCGCACACATGAATGCTTGTGAGAAAGCTCTGCTCTGGATACAATCGAGCCATTTGCGCCAAAATTTTCTATTTGTATTTTGCATGCGAAGATGCCGAGTGAAAAAGAAGATACAAATGCGAGTTTTATCAGCCACACCAAGTTATGGATGTTGTCGACAAGGTAAAAAATACAGACACAGTTACAGTGAAATTTAACGATCAAATTATTTCAAGGAACTCCTTCTCGGGCTCCCGACCTGATTTTTTCTTATGGTGACAAATCGCACGAGCTCTGTGGACAATTAATGTCGACGTTTCGTGAGATTACGCGGTCTGGAAATGTCGTCTGCAATGACTTAAAAAAAAATAAAAAAAACTTCACACCATCCTATAGAAGCCACGTGTCTCTAATCCCTAAGCGGTCAATTAGCGTACATCTCGAACAAAGGGCTCAACGGCAAGGACTTCAGTATTTTCGACAACGTCGAAATTCAAAACGGTAAGCCTAGAACGAAGCATTCTTTTATCTCAACCTAAGCAGTAACAAAGTGTTTTCTTGGCTACAATAAGTGATCAAATGAATGGTCTGTTCAAAAAGTTCTTCCCAGCATCCAGATTGAAGCAAGCATGTAAGATCGATAGTCTGGTATAAGGATCATGTACTAAAAATACAAATTTTTGCCGCAACAGGCTCTTTAGTACCTAGTACCACCATGTGTGCATGTGTACTTTTTGCAAGATGGTGGGACCTCCTGTTTTATGTCGACTCTGAGGCCGTCATATGTATTGATAAGCTTGTATTTGGCATTTTTTACACATACAGGGGGGCTCAACCCTAGGTTAAGTTAGAGTGGCTGCCAGCGATTCGATAGCACACTAAGACCAGTTTTGGTCTTTAAATGAAGCGGAAGAGTTAAAACCTTCGTGTTTCACAAATCGTAGAGGTTTTTAAAGTTTCAAGCTCCTAGATGAAACTTTATTTTGTTTGATAGGGCCGGGCAATTGCAAAATTAAGAATTGTTTGCTTCGTCCATGCAGCTCCTACATAAGTCGTTCGAATGAAGGCCTAACCTTTCTGCGTGCCTACCTATTTGACAGTGTCAAGTGATGACACCTGTGGTGATGGTCTAGCGAGAAAGATCAGTCCCTTAATCCTCTCTTATTTACTCCAGATTGGGTCATTTTTTTTTGCTTATTTGACAAGTGCGTCGTACCGATACTCAACCGGTGATTTGATTTGCTCATGCTGCGCTAGAAGGCTTTTGCATAGAGCGATAGGAATACCAGGTGTACCCGTGTCAAGTGCGACTGGTACTTTGTTTCCACGTTCTGGCGAGTTTACCAGGAATGTCGCAATGTCCTGGTACCCAGCATAGGTGTTAAACTGCTCTCACATTTTTTGAAAAGATGAGCGGCAATCTACGGTTGTCTTTAAGTTTTTGTGCCTGATTCCAGCATTTGATGTCCGAGATGATGCTAATACCCTTGGAAGATATAACATTCGCTTTCAGCCAAGGTAATGTATTTTCGATCGTCATGAGTTCAGTCTGAAAGAAGCTGCAATGTTCAGGGAGATGGAAAGCGAGGCTGTTGTTTAGCCTGTCGGGCCATCGGTGTACAAATGGAACGATCCATTTTGTGCAGGTTCGTTCTCCATTAATTCGTGTGTGCAAAATCATATGTTTGAAAAAACTAATAGGACCTACAATTTGAATGCCGATTCCAAATGCAAAAATTAGGAAGTTTTATACTCTCGGATTTTCCTCGAACCTTCGCCGTAAGAGGTGTAGAAGCGAAAAAAAACTTTAGGTGTTAAACCAGTAACCACCAGATAATTCCTACAAGGCGATATTCAATAAAGCCTTCACAATTACGTTCCCGGAGTTGCGAACATTTTTTTTTTTGCCATACTACGTCAGTGAAGCCAAGACCTTCGCTCAACGCGTATCCCTAAACCTCTCGATTAACACCATACCACCAGCATCGAATGTCGAAGAACTATGGCAACGATGCCAACAAGCCATTAGATCAGCCGCAACTGATGTGCTAGGATTCTCGCGCCCACCAGCAAGAAACCCCTGATTTGATGAGGAATGCCGACAGATGCTCGCAGCCAAGAACGAGGCCTACAAGGCTAAGCTGCAGGTGAAGACAAGAGCTACCGTTGAGCTCTATAGGCAGAGAAGAAGGGAAGAACACCGGCTTTTTAGAAAGAAGAAAAAAGAGGAAGAAAAGCGCGCGATCGAGGATATAGAGAGGTGCCACTCCAGGAAAGATGTTCGCAAATTTTACCAAAGTGTAAAACGTCAAAGCCAAGGATACAAGGCTCGAACAGAATCCTGTCGAGGTGAACAAGGAAATATCGTAGTTGAGACACAGTCGATGCTGAGGATATGAAGGAACCACTTCTGCAGACTGTACAACGGCGATGACGAACAACATTCCGCTGTCAGGCAGAACGAACCATTCATATTGGCAACGACAGCGAAAGCTGCCAACCACCCGACCTGAGTGAAGTGAGGATAGCAATATCTTAACTGAAGCTTAATAAGGCTGCCGGAAATGACGGCTTTCCCGCCGAGCTTTATAAAGCCGGCGGAGATGACTTGGTAAGTAACATCCACCAACTTATAAGCCGAATCTGGTCGGATGAAAGTATACATAAAAAATAACCCTCTAAACTGTGCCAACTACAGAGGCATAAGTCTCCTCAACATCGCATACAAAATTCTATCTGCCGTAATATGTGAACGCCTGAAGCCGTTTACCAACAACCTGATCGGCCCTTGTCAGTGTGGTTTTAGGCCAGGAAAGTCCACAACCGATCAAATCTTCACACTTCGGTAGATCCTGGAAAAAACCCAAGAAGTCCAAATCGATACCCACCACCTATTCATCGATTTCAAAGCCGCATACGACAGCATTTATAGAGACGAACTATACAGAGCCATGTCTAGTTTTGGTATACCGCCCAAACTCGTCCGTTTGTGTAGGATGACGATGGAGAATTCTCGCTGCTCCATCAGGGTCGGAAACGACCTCACTGACACATTCGATACCAAAAAAGGATTTAGGCAAGGCGATGCGCTGTCATGTGACTTCTTCAATCTGATTCTTGAGAGGATTGTGCAAAACTCACGAGCCAACACCAGAGGCACAATTTTCCAAAAATCTGCACAACTACTTGCATACGCCGACGATATTGACATCATTGGTAGGACCCAACGTGATGTCATAGTCACGTTTGCTACTATAGAGAAGGAAGCGGCCAAAATGGGTTTAGCAGTAAATGAGGGCAAGACGAAGTATATGCTGTCAACACGAAAGGACACACAACATCGACGAATTGGACAGAACGTCACCATTGACAGATATAACTTTGAGGTAGTACGGGACTTTGTCTATCTCGACTCTGATAACATCTCGTCAGAAATTAAACGAAGAATTACTCTTGCCAACCGCCGTTTCTTCGTGCTAAGAAGGCAATTCAGTAGTAAAGCACTCACTCGAACTACTAAGGAGATCCTATATAAGACCCTGATCATCCCAGTCCTGCTCTACGGCGCTGAAGCATGGACCGTCTCAAAAGCGGATGAAGAAATCCTTGGTCGATTTGAGAGGAAAATTCTTCGAAAAATCTTCGGTCCCGTTTGCGTTGACGGGCTATGGAGACGAAGATTCAACCAAGAACTATACGAGCTGTAGAGCGACATACCCCTGGTCAAAAAACTCTGCATTGGACGTTTAAGATGGCTAGGACATGTAGAACGAATGGACACCAAAACTCCGGCTCGCAGAGTTTTCGATTTCCAGCTAGACGTCAGACTCAGTAGAGAAAACCACGCCTTTAGTGGGGCGCACAAGTAGAAACCGACCTCAACCAACTTGGAGTGCGCAACTGGAGGCAGTTAGCTTAGGACCGGGCTAATTTGAGAGGCTTGTTGGTTGAGGCCCAGGTTCATTCCGGACTGTAGCGCCACTTAAGTAAGTAAGTAAGAACGTCAGTGACGTGGAAACTTGTTTCTTCATTTCCAGCCACCTGCCTAAGCTAAGTATGACTTAAAAATAACATTCGTTCATTTTCACAAATTAGCCCCACTGTCCTAACTGGAATTCCTAATTGTCCAAATTCAAAACAGTTCGGACTATTGTCGAATTTTAGAATCCTCTATTGATCATACGAATGAGTTGCAATTAATTTTCGCCCTTTTAATGCCACTTAACGGACGCCTTAAATAATTGGCTTTAACCTACCTCCATGGTCGTAGTGTACCTAATTCTCACTCTCAACACCAGTAAGTCAAACAAACATTTTATACTTTCTGATTCTAACACCACGATAACAATGGCATCCCCATTCTTCTCCCATCAGGTGTTAGTACTTGTACTCGCATCCAATGTTTAGCTTCACACTTACGACGATGATGGCGCGTATCCATGTGAAAGGTGCTGTTTACTTTTATCTCCACCTTTCTTATAAAAGAAATCACTTTCTTCATTGAACATCGAAATTATTGGAATTTTCTTTTCCATCGTCGTGTACGCTAGAATTCGTCACGGGATTTTCCATTCATATGCATCTGCATCGCTGAATAAAAGTATCTATTCATGGTGAGCCGGCGCTCTGCGCGCCATTCCAGCCTTTCGATAATTTCACTTGTAATCGCGGATTGTGCATGTTAAAAATCCGATAATCGTGTTCGAGTCGAGTCGGTGTGTCTGTATGATTGTACTCCAGCCCGGACAATGTGATGAAGATAAATGCGACCGAATGCGGGTATTGTGTCTGTGAGGAGATTATTCGGTTGATCTTAGGCCTCGATCGGTGAGCTGCGCATGCGCGCCGGCGCATAGTATAATGACGATGATGATCATCGGCAATGTGACGTCAAACATCGACAGAAGCAACGGGCGCAACAAGTGCTGCTTATGCTGAAATCAAGGCTTTCGAAGTTTGGAAAAGATTTAATGTTAAGGTTCGGACTGCGGACAGCAGGTTTCAAGTTGAAGTTTATTGCTTTGTTGTTGAGCATTCAATGGATGGTAGGGTTTTGATATGGCCAATGTGTAGTATTTGCCGATTATGGATGGTCAAGACTAAAAAGATATCTACATCAAAGTTTTGTCAAGCATCGGGAAAGATAAATACTGGAAAACTTTTGAACACCGCAATAAGGTCACGAATGGTAAGACAGGTACTAAGCGAATTAACCAAAAATTCAGAACACTAGTTTGAAATGAAAAGATACCCACGGCGAAAGGGAAAATACCACTGCCTCAGCCAGACTAAGTAAAGTCTTGATAGATACGCCAACTTTCCAAAGGCTTCGTAATGAATAAAACGGCAACCGGGCGGAATCTATTTACAAACGAGTTTTGAGGAATCCATAGAAGAAAACCATATAGGTAACAGTGCAGCACGAACTATTTTTTGAATATTCACCCTAATATCTCCAAATAGCTACGTCATCCTTAAAAAGATGGCAAAGATGTTAAAAGCGATTCTGGCAATTTTATTTAGCAAAAGCCTCATACCAAAATACAAATACAATCTCTTCAGCTGGCTCTATAGTACCCTGTACCTAGGTTTTTTCTCCCAACTATTCATGTGATTGTGTGTACTTATTGTACGATGCCGGGACCTCTTATGTTATGTTTAATCCCAGCTGCTAAGTTGAGATAATCTTTTCATGACAATTGATACAACCCGAATGGTTTCTAAGATCATCACGAGAAGAGGGCCTTAGGTATTCCTAAGACTGGTAATCGAACCCAGACCTTCTGCGCGTCATTTCTTCGCATTAACCATCGTGCCACGGAACCAGAAGCCTCATGGTGAGAGGTAAGATTGTTCTTTAAAGCCTCAGTTGATACGACTTTCCCAAAGATTCAAAGATAGGAGTCACCCTTTGTTTTAAAAACATTTGAAAGACTGTTGGATATCCAAATTCTTGGCAAGCTTTACCTGATATATATATTCCCCGAACACCATGCTCCCCCGAGGGGAAACTGTGTCAAAACGGCTAGGTTGTGCAGTGAACCTAGTCGGTACAATGTAAAACTCCCTGAAGGATGAAAAATTCATTCTTTGAATCCTTTTTGGACATTTAGATTGCCGAACTATAAAAGTTAGCTGATTCTACTACTGGATGTTGTCAATAAGGGCGCAGTGCAATAATGGAGCTTCTAATACCTTTTGCTTGAGGGTCTTATTTCCTTTGCATGCATCCAAACTTGCACACAATTCAAACTGAACAGTAACCCAGGCGGTTGCAGTGGGGGCAGCAAGCCACCAACTTGCATTCAAAAATTGCATACACAAAAAATTGAATAGAATGACAATTTCAAATGGCAAATTAACCCCCATGGGGCTTAAGTCTGCGGGGTTTATTGCACTGCATCGCCAATAAGACAAATAGCCATTTAAGTGGGACTTACCATCCCTCCTATAGGTCGTGGTAATGCTTGATGCATCGTTTCATTCGAAAGTTTAAAATCCAATTGATTCACAGCGACCAAATGGAAAGAGCCTAAGTGACAATCTGTGCCTGTGCAACAAAAGTAGGTGAATCAGCAAATATCGAACTGGTTATCTTTGCAAAAAAAAAAATTGTATAATGTATCGTAGCTCCTTGAAAGAACACCACCAAGTATTTCCGAAAACCTTAAAATTCTGAGAATCTACATTTGGTGCTGGACGGAAAAGAGCTAAACTGGGGTCCCAATACACGGGAAAATGCGAAGAAGAAGAATGGGATATTCCAGCAAAAGCGGGCCCTTAACGTCTAACATATCCCACAGATCTACATATCCATATAACCCTAGGGCTTAAGACCTCGAAAAAGTGGTATGAAGTAGTATTGTTGGAGTTTGCATTTTTACTACTCAAAAGTTTCTAGACGCAAAAACCTTTAAAAATTGTATACTAGATAGAATAAGGCTGCATAAACTAAACGCATCTGATACTTGCACAGTGCCTGAATAAGGTTGTTCTAAGTAGCTACTCACTATTTTTCACAAACGGGTGAGTTTCATTACCGTCAATGCCAAATTTTAAAAGGCAATTAATAAGGGTTTTATGCACTGTATGACTATACAACTGTATTGAGTTCAACTCCCACATCTGGTAGGTTGCAGTTAAACCATCATCGCACCAACTGGATAGGAGACTTAAGGAGACTTAGGGCACTGATGGGAGACATAACCATAGCGAAGTTTACAATAGCGTTTGAACATCATAAGAATGTCTCCTGCCCTACACAGCCAATACACATTATAACAACAAATGATCAAACGAAATAGCCCGTTGCATTTTGACCCTAAAAACGTTCAGTAATTCACAGAGTTCCGTGAATTACCTACCATTTACGGAACATCGTGAATGGTAGTCAATTTACCCTCAGCCTACCTTTGGACGTTCTATGAAATATAGAGATGCATTTCCAAACAGAAGAAGCTATGCCTTCAGTTTTCCTCTCCATAACAATCAACAGACAATTTAAATCAACGCAAATTGGTAACTCCTATTTCCTTAGCAATGTGCTCAAACACTAGGCCATCTAGTGGTATATTTTTAAATCATAGGTTGTTTTGACACTGACAGCTGTTTCCCGCTCAAAATCTTGACAGTAAGTCAGTGCCTCCGCGGATCGAAATGAGTCTTTTACGCTTGAAGAACGTCAGGAAAACTGACGTTATTTCCAAAGTGAGTGCTGTGTATCCCAAACAGGGCGTTATTTGAAAAGAAGTTTGGCCCAAATGAAGCACCCACCGGCTGTACACAAGTTTGTGAAAACAGTTCGTGAGACTGGTATGCTAGTATACAACACTCATGGTCCCGTTGTTGTACGGTACGGACAGAAGAGAACATGGCTACTGTAACCGAGAGTGTGATACTCAAGTCACGAACATCAACTCGCTATTGATGTCAACATTTCAGGCCCTAGCCTGAGGAGAATTCTGCACAAAGATCTCGGATTATTTGCTTCGTCATCGGTTCGCAGTTGGGGCCTTAGAACAGTTTGAATTGGACAACGATTTGAGGTGAAAAATCATCTTTTCTGACGAGGGACCTTTTCATTGTGGCAGCTACGATGGGTGCGGAAAACCCGCACATTATTTTAGAGCAGCCGATTCATCCACAAAGAGTGACAGTCTGGTGCTTATTGTGGAGTGCTGGCATCATTCGACCATTTTGATTCTAAAATGAGGCTGGGAATAACGTTTCGGTTAATAGTGGGCGTTACAGAGCCATGTTAACCGACTTTTTTTTTTACTGAAGTTGAAAACACGAATTTCGACGACCTCTGCAGGATGACGCACCATGCCACACAGCCCAAGCCACAATAGATTGTTTACTGATCGCCTTCCCAAATCGTGTTATCAGCCGTCTAGGTGATGTGGGCGTTTTTTTTTGTGGCGTATCGTGAAGGATCGATGTTATGCCAACAATCCCGAAACGATTCAAGCACTTAATACCAATATCATCTTAGCAATCCGAGCTACAGCCCGAAACCATCAAAAGGTCTTCGAAAATTTCAGTAACAGAATGCGCTTCTTCGCAGCCCGCCGAGGCAGCCAAGTGAAACTTGTGTTCCAAAATTTAAAAAATTAATGGAAAGGTTTGCTCTTACCAACTACTAGCTATAATACATGACACAATTTTAATTTCGTTAATTTTATTGCATTTTTCAAAAGAGGCTTGTAACGGGTGATTTTTTAAGAGTCAGGTTTTTCAGGTTGGCAGCACTGGTTAGTAATGGCGTCCAAACGTCATCTGTAAAAGTGAAAAGTTTTCAGTATACTCAGCCTCATGGAAAGATTTACAAACGAGCAACGATTACAAATTATTGGAATTTTTATCAAAATTCGTGCTCTGTGAAAAATGTGCACCGTTTGTTACGACCATATTATGGCGACCAGTGATGAGGTTCATTTCTGGCTAAACATATACGTAATCTGTTTGTGATGAACATCCACACGCTATTACTGATGCTTCCCGAAAAAACGACAGTTTGGTGTGGTTTATGGGCTGGTGGCATCCATTTTTGTTCAAAGACGACCGTGGAAGAAACGTTACCGTCAGCGGCGAACGATATCGAGCCATTATAGGCGACGTTTTTTTTTGTCCTAGTTGGCTGAGTCGAACTTGGTTGCTACATGCCACACAGGTAGTGAAGCAATGGAAATGTAGGATGAATTTGGTAATCAGCTTATATCTCGAAATGGCCTTTGAGTTGGCCGCCAAGATAATGCGATTTAACGCCTCTTGATTATTTCTTGTGGGGTTATGTAAAGTCGTTAGTCTATGTGGACTAGCCTAAGACGATTGAAGCCTTACAGGACAACATAACACGCGTAATTTGTGGAACAAAGGCCGAAATGCTCGAAAAAGTGACGCAAAATTGGACCTTCCGCATGGACCTTCCGAATGGACGATTTGAAATGGAGCCGCGGAAAACATTTACATGAAGTTGTCTGTAGAACGTAAATGGCAAAGGCCTATTTATCGATTACATTAAAATTTTTAAATATTTGATGCAAATTTGATGGTCGTCGACCCGTCGCGTCGTTTGGCCCAGCAGTTATAAACATGAACCCTTGAACACATGCTTACTGAAAAAAACTGTTTTTGCGAGTTCTAATGAATATGACTGTAAGCCTTCAACCCGTTGCTGAACATTGAATTGCGGGACCCCTTTGTTCTTTTACAGATGCTATTATGGCCAATTTTCAGATTCTTAAACCCATTGCTCAACATTGACTTGTGGGATCCTTTCATTTTTTTACAGATGCTATTTTGGCCGACTTTCAGAAGTGCCCTACAAAATACAACATGGTCAATTGAGCTACACATGAACATCATTATAACAAAACACATTTTTGTACAGATAAAGCAGGTAGAAACTTAACATGCCCACATATCTCTGGATTCTCTAAAATTTATCAATTTAAAATGTAGGAGTACGTCAGTGTTATATATGTCCGCCAACATTATTTATTCATCTACCATACCATAAATGTGGAATGTTAGCTTTGTCCATAGAAACATAAAATGCGGCTCTTTGGCAACCATGTTCGTAGCTTGTGACTTTAATCGCTTTTGAATTTTATCGTTACTTTAATAGGTTTGATATTAAAATATCGACATGTATATAGATATTCGTACATAGATTATGTATCTAAATGAATTTCGTTATTGCAACGAAATATATTCATAGGGTAGCAGATGTTCAGAAATCGATATCTACGATTTAAATTAATTAAAGCGGGACTACTGCTTTAAATTTTGAATTTTAAATCTTTCTAACAGCTGCAACTGTTTCATTTTAAGACAAATAATTAAGATTTTGGTACGTTTATGCCCACAATGCTCAAATGTATACATATGCTCGCCATTATTTCTCATGTCTTTATATGGTTCAACCATTTGTTTTGAAGTGTTTTTTTAGAGGTTGGTTTTTCGAATGGAGATAAAATTGACATTTTGAAGTCAAATCGAGCAACTTTTATGTCATTTATGTTCAGTTTGGTTTGTCATTTTATCATGGACAGGTTGACAAATGACCAACGTTTGCAAATCGTGCCAATTTATTTCCAAAATAATGGTTCAGTATGCGAAGTTTACCGCAAGCTCCTTCTATTTTATGGTCGACATAATCGTCAATCAGAGCAAATAATTCGGTTGACCATGAATCGTTTTTGCACTACGTTTACTTTATGTGATACGCATCCGCAGAGACTTCGAACAGTGCGCACTGAAGAAACAATTGCCGCTGTAGAGCAAAGTGTTGAAGAGGACCCGAATGAATCGATTCGCCACCGTGCACAGCAATTGGAGCTTAGTCCATCAACCTTATGGACGATTTTGCGCAAAGATCTTGGGCTTGCGACCTTACAAGATCCAGCTCTTGCAAGAATTTTGGTGTATTCAGTGCACGCCGAAGAAACAATTGCCGCTGTAGAGCAAAGTGTTGAAAAGGACCCGAATGAATCGATTCGCCACAGTGCATAGCAATTGTAGCTTTGTCGATCAACTTTATGGAAGATTTTGCGCAAAGATCTTGGCTTACGACCTTACAAGATCCAGCTTGTGCAAGAATTAAAAGCCTCGAGACCATGCAGTGCGTCGTGATTTTGGTGTATGGGCCGAAAATGAGATTAAATCTCGATGCTGATTTTCATCGCAAAATTTTGTTCAGTGATGAGGCTCATTTCTGGTTGAATGGCTACCTCAACAAGCAAAAGTGAAGAGAATCCACATGAGACCCTTGAGACGCCATTACATCCACAAAAACTGACTGTTTGGTGTGCTCTACGGGCTGGTGGAGTCAATGGGCCATGCTTCTTCCGAAATGTTGCTGGAGAGTCAGTTCCATTTAATGGAGACCGGTATAGAGCCTTGATGTCCGACTATTTGGTTCCCGAATTGGATGGCATGAATGTGGACGAGATGTGGTTCCAACAAGACGGCGCTACATGCCACACAGCGCGCGTCGCAATCGATTTATTGAAGGAAACATTCGATGAGCGCATAATTTCGCGGAATAGTCCTGTCAATTGGCCACCATGATCGTGTGATTTGAGACCATTGGATTATTTTCTTTTGGGATATGTGAAGTCGCTCGTCTACGCCAACAAACCTGAAATGGGGACTTTGAAACCAACATTCGTAGCTTTATTGCCGACATGCGGCCCTAAATGCTCGAAAAAGTAGTTTGAAATGTGACCTCTGGACTTGGCTTTATCGCGGTGGCCACACGACCGAACTCATATTTAAACGTTCATGGCATAAAATTATCCTCCAAATTAAGCCAAATTGAAGGACATTAATACGATTTTCTTGTGTTTATTTCAATTCGAAGCTTTATACCTCTAAAAAAAACGCCCTTTATATTACTTCGTGCTATCTCCATCCATACTAATTTTCGGTTAATATGAAAATTCAATTTTTTTTAAATACTCACCTTGAATATACTAAGCCACTCTTACTTTCCATATTTAATAATTTTGAAAAAATAAATAACTGATTCTGGACAGTTATTCAAAAAGCGAATGTATCTGACGTAAGAGAATACATCAATAATTTTCAATTCTTCCGCTCACAACGAATTAAATTAAAAAAATTATATATATGAAGTAACAGTAAACATTCGCATACACATATATTTACATCCATCTTCTAATTGGTACGCAATCCAATCTCACATTTCACCTTTCTCCACGGCTGCAAACGATCATATTCACACGATCACTCCACGATAGGTAAGCTATTGATCACCATAAAATGTTTATATCCGTGACTCTTCACCTAATCCCACTCACCAGCTCTCCAATAAACATAAAAGCAATCCAAACTCTTAGCAAATTGTAAAACAATCTGAAATACATTGTGCAACTCATTTGACAATTTGGAGAAAAAAAAAAGATGTCAAGCTGGTTGTGTATCTTTCTCTCTGTTGACATTTGTAATTACAATTTAAATATTTTATATTTGGGACAAATTATGCAAAAAAACGAAAACATGAGATGACTATGAGAAATACTGAGTGAATGTGCTCCTTAGGACGGAGAGCTCACAAGCACGACAGAGTGAGTTCACAATAAGTACCCACTTAACCCGTCGCTCGCATTAAAAGTGACAATAAACCTTCATATCGTACGGTGGAAATAATCCCAAAGATATACTCAACTCATCTTTGAAGTTCACACTTGGAAGTCATTTGGAAAAACCCATTTCGTGTTCTTGGAAGGCCTCACCACACGCATACGCATTGTGCATCCGTCATAGTGCGCATTTTCACAAAATGAAAACGGGGCCGGCATTGTGTCAGCCGCGAGTTTGTTTACAATAAAAGCCGGTTAAGTGCCGGACGACTGTATTCTATAACCTCTCGAATACATGTATTGATTATTAGAAGTATCTTTTTATGAGTTAGATACTTTTAAAAAATCCTATTAACAGATACAATTTGATTAACATCTTTATGAGTGTATGATGCGTGCAGCGCGTGTGCGCACAAGTGAGCATTTATGAAATGCAAATAGAAAGCGTTTTAGGGAGCGTTCACATTCGTCGGAAATAGTGCGTGAAGGGATTGCTGGACAAAGTGTCGATGGTGTGAAAAAATATTTGATTTCCCTTGGATGTGTCTGTGGTATTAGCAGGTTCATAAGAAGAAAAAGATGAGGACTAACATGGAGTGTGCAACTACAGAAGATTCGTAGATCTGTGCAAGCTTGATTTATTAAATGCTTTTGCTGAAATCCGAATCTTTGAAAAAGCAAAGCATGACGTAGACTGCACATGACACAATAATAAAATAAATCCGTCTTACACAAAACCGATATCTATAGCGACAACAGGTCCTTAGCTAACTGCCTCTAGTTGGGCAATCCAAGTTAGTTAAGGTCGGTTTCTACTTGCGCGGTTTCTACTAAATTTCTGACGAGATGTTGTTGTCAGAGTTAATAGCTGTCGATGGCGACGTTCTTTCCAGTTAGTCGATGTTGTATGTCCTTTCGAGTTGACAACACATTTTTGGTCCTACCCTCATACCATCAAACGTGGCTATGGTATCACGTTGAGTCGTACCATTGATGTAAATATCGTTGACAAGAAGTTGCACAGATTTGCACCGAAGATTGTGCTTCTGGTGTTGGCTCGGGACACAATCCTGACAGCGCATCGCCTTGCCTAAATGTTTTTTTGGTATCCAATGCGTCGGCTAGAAGTATAGAACTACATTGAGTGCGCATCTCATACAACGAATATTTTCTATGTTGGGTACTGATATTAATACCCCAGTGCTCACATTGCTACCCCAGCATCAAACAACAGCCTTGCCGACGCATACGATCTACGAAATTTCCCCTTCGCACTTACCGCCCGCGGCTGAAACGGCTACAAAATTTTTAGCTGTGATGCGTACTCTATGTAGTTCTATACTTTTTGGTGTCGATGAGGTCGTTTCCGATCCTGATGAAGCAGCAAGAATTCTCCATCGTCATCCTAGACAAACGAATGAGTTTGGGCGGTATACTACAACTAGACATGGCTCCGTATAGTTCGTCTCTATAAATGCTGCAGTATGCGTCTTTAAAATCGATGAACAGATTGTGGCTATCGATTTTGACTTCTAGGGTTTTTTTCCAGGATCTGCCGAAGTGTGAAAATTTTATCGGTTGTGGACTTTCCTGGCTGGTTGTTGGTAAACGGTTTCAGGCGTTCACATATTACGGCAGATATGATATTGAAGGCGATGTTGAGGAGACTTATACCACTGTAGTTGTCGCAGTTCAGAGAGTTTCCTTTTTTTGTAAATTGGGCAAACGGTGCTGAGGTTCCATTCTTCGGACATAAATACTTTCATCCGACCAGATTTGGTTAATGAATTGGTGGATGTTTCTTACCAAGTCATCTTCGCCGGCTTTATTGAGGTCAGCGGGGAGGCCGTCATTTCCGGCAGCTTTGTTAAGCTTGAGTTTAGATATTGCTGTCCTCACTTCATTCAAATTGGGTGGTTGGCAATTTTTGCTGTCGTTGCAAACATTGAATGGTTCGTTCTGCCTGACAGCGGAATGTTGTTCGTCATCGCCGTTTAACAGTCAACAGGAGTGGTTCTTCCATATCCGCAGCATCGACTGTGTCTCAACTACGATATTTCCTTGTTCATCTTGACAGGATTCTGTTCGAGCCTTGTATCCTTGGCTTTGACTTTTTACACTTTGGTAAAACTTTCGAAGGTCGTTCCTGGAGTGGCACCTCTCTATATCCTCGATCTCGCGCTTTTCTTGCTCTTTATTTTTCATTCTGAAAAGTCCTTCTTCTCTGCCTATAGAGCTCAATGGCAGCTCTTGTCTTCACCTGCAACTTAGCCTTGTAGGTCTCGTTCTTAGCTGCGATCATCTGTCAGCATTCCTCGTCAAAACAGGGGTTTCTTGCTGGTGGGCTCGAGAAACCTAGCACATCAGATGCGGTCATGATCATTTTCCGGTAAGGACCAGTGCCGCTGGTTTTTAAATGTGTATACACATTAGATAGCTTTCTTCTGCATTCCTTATTAGGCGTTGCATCAGCCCAGACTTATGCTGTATTTTCCCTCGATGTCTATCGCAGCTGTTTTGGAAACCAGTTAAATGGCTTCCACTGTGGAGCGAACTTTTCGGAATCCAAACTGGTAGTCTGGTAGTACACTATTTCTCCAGCTGGCCCATTATAGAAAGTCTTTTCATTTAGACTGTTCCATATTACTATCATGAGATTATCAGGTCCTGATATCAGGTGCTCTGTTTGGGATTCCATCTGGGCCCGGTGGTTCTTGTCTCCAAATTTGTTTGCCCGCCGATAGTAGTTCCTCTTGTGTGACTGGTGAGATATCGTCGTTGGAAGTTTCAACTACAGCGGACAAGTTTGCTGTTGTGGTACTACTGTCCTTCCGATGTTCTTGGGAATGGGGGGGCACGTAAGTTGAAGTGACCTATTGCTTTTCGAGATTTTTCATATCTTGAATTTCTTAAAAGACGTCATACGACGCTGTCTTTACTATCACTATGTAAACACGATTGGTTTCTATTCTATAACCATGAGTACATATGTAAGTTACGAAACGATACATATATTTAGAATTTCTACGTGTTCTCAATACCTGCGACCAAACAAATGTCGACTTTGCTAATGCCAATGATTAAAATATTTATGAGAACCCTTTACTAATTTTAAGAGTTTTTATGTAATTCCCCAATATGCTTTTTTACTACCTATATTGGACTCAAGATGGAAATGTTATCCAAGCAAACTGTTCCTAACTATTCCAAACCAAAATTTTACCAAGCAATCTACGAAAATAGATTCTGTGACTTATAAGTAAATACAAAATATATTTAGTCTTCCAATTTCTTGGAAAAACTTGACTAACCAACTTTTTTTTTTCTTTTCAGGTAAGTTTTCCCACGTTATGGTCTTTCGAAAAGAAACCACACCTAGTAAGTAGCACCCTATTATTATTTTTATCATCAGTTCTACAATTTACCCTCACACGTCACCAAACATATCATTATGATCAACACTCATCTGTCCACGTCCAGTGCAATCTGCATCCAAAATAACTGAGTTTTGTTGTTAAATATGAAAAGCAACATAATAATAATGTAACACACCAAAAGGTAATGACCAAAACGCAATCCAACCAAATCGAATCCACATATAATTGCACATACATACCCGTAGATACATGTTTGTATCGGTGTAGATACTCCTCATATTTTTATATCTTTCACATTGTTATGCTCATCAATTACCCGTAAATTAAGTCTCAATTCTCCCTCAAGCGTTCGATAAATAAATTTCGCTGCCACGCCATAAACAAATTACAAAAACAACAACAAAAATAATAAAAAAAAAAACGTCCAAAAAGAGCATAATTATCATTTTTCTCTCCTCGACGAAAAGACAATGTTGCCGACTATCTGTCAAATTTCTGAGAGCAGTAACAACTTTCTCTCCCAGACATCAGTGGAACGGGACACACACTCATAACAATTCAACCGTAGCCATGGTCAATTGACCGCCACTAAACATCGGCCAAGCCCAGCCCTTGAGTTGAATCCGCCTGCTGCCACCCAATAATCTCCTCATTCTACGACAGAGCCTTGCGGGTTTCCTGCCTACGGGCAAAACAGCACAGTTGGTCAATTTAAATTGGCTCGTGACGAAGGTTCCACCACGATGTATCGCGAACTGCATTTACATGGTTCGGTTGCTGGCAGGGTAATTGGATTTTCTCCATGACACTCGCGATCGCCTTTGCTAAAGCGTACCATCCCTTTGGGGTTAAAGTGATACTGATAAGATGGCCAAGTTGGTGGGACCGGCCAATCATTACCCAAGTGAAAGTTAAGATGGTTATGTAAAATTTTAACGAATTTTTGACATCTGTCAAAAAAAAACATCAATTTGGCACCACTTTTCGATTTAAATCTCCAAATTGCTCAATAGACACCTATAATTCACGTCCATTGGAGTGGAAAACATTCGCGCATCATATTTCACTCGACTGCATGTGCAGTGGCCACAGCCTTATGCAAATTTCACTTTTTAATTGCGTAATGAGAGCGTGCGATAAAAACGTTTTTTGAGTGCGCAATTTTGAAAATCGTGTTTTATCGTTTGTAGTAGGTGTCACTTACATGACAGATGGTCGGGCGGCCGGTGAAATGAGAGAAGACGACAACTCATCTCGAGTCTTGAGTTAGGCGGCATGCACTGTTTGATGTGACGTGAGCTTTTTACAGTCGATGACACGGTTAATTGTGATGATTTACGATTCGAATTTTTGTGGCGTTGGAATGTTTTTCTTATGAAAATTATTCGCTGGGGTTATGACAGAGCGATGATGATGGATGGTGGTTCTTTTCGGTTATGACATGGGAAATGTTGGTATGCATGCGACCAACATGCTACTTTCGTTTTTTTTTTTATCGAATGGTGCCTGCGGAGGGTAATGGCGTGTCTTCGGAACTGTGTCAAGATCGGAAAGATAGCTTTCGGTTTCTTCAGCCTTTTTGGGAGGTTTGGCAAGTTTTTTTTTTAGAATTTACAAGTGGGCGATATGGGTAATAGCTATGAAACGATGAGATGGATATTTGCGGGTTTCAAATAGTCAGTTATGGCATTGGAGGTCATTCCAAACTTGTAGTAGATACAGCTCAGGTAGTGTGTTCCTAATATGTCAAAAATGGTTAAATGATATTTATGTACCGTTTCAAATGAGTTGGCGTTCCAAATTCGGACAAATGGTGAGTTATTCAATCTGGGCTTTTGGAATTGAGATTGGGAATCATTCCTTTTACGCTGAACTAGCAGCAGCAACAAGCACAATTAAGCAGCTGAAGAGGGAAGATCTTTTGGGAGCGTTTAGAACATTGTAGTCTTAGTAGGTGTGATCAATTTTATTGGGTTGCCTTGATTATCATGATTCATTCTTAAAATAGACAGCGACGTTCGACAATTTGAAATTTCACATTCGCCATGTTGTTGCTAATATACGGCCCGCCAGTAGCTCGATACAGCTGTCAACGTTGTAGTTCACTATTGCTTTTCATTCGAGCTACCGATAGTTTGTCATATTTGCGAAATATAAAAAAAATGCCAACCTGATTAAGAAAGTTGCTCAAAACTCCTCATGGTTTGATCGAAAACCACTTTTTTTGTTAAAGTCGCTCTGAAAAACTCCGCACTGCATACAAACACGTACATACAGATGTAACCTCAAAATTTAATGTGGTTTGGTTGTCTGCACTTGCAAATTGAGTATGGAAGCATAGAGCAGGAGTCAAATGGTTACTCTGGACAATAGGATCTGACGACATAGCCATATCCATCCATATTAGGAACAATCCGCGAGATCATACTTACTTACTTAAGTGGCGCTGCAGACCGGAATGAATGAAGCCCGGTCCATAGCTAACTGCCTCCAGTTGCGCACACCAAGTTGGTTGAGCTCGGTTTCTACTTGTGCGCGCCACTTAGGGCTAGGTCTTCCTCTACAGCGTACGACGTCTGGCTGGGAATCGAAGACTCTGCGAGCCGGAGTATTGGTGTCCATTCAGCTCGTATAATTCTGTGTTGAATCTTCGTCTCCATAGCCCGTCAACGCAAACGGGACCGCAGATTTCTCGAAGAATTTTCCTCTCGAGTCGACCAAGGATTTCTTCATCCGGTTTTGAAACGGTCAATGCTTCAGCGCCGTAGAGCATAACTGGGATGATCAGGATCTTATATAGGATATCCTTAGTAGTTCCAGTGAGGGCTTTACTAATGAATTGCCTTCTTAGCCCGAAGAAACAGCGGTTGGCAAGAGCAGTTCTTCGTTTAATTTCTGACGACATGTTGGCGGCATTAATAGTGGAGCCGAGATGGACAAAGAGAGATAGACGATCGAGATAGACGGGAGGGAGCTGCCAAGGCTTTGGTGATCATGAAATATTCATGTTTCTTGTTATCAAGTTTGTTATCTATCATCACGCCAAGGTACCAGAAGTCTGTAAGGTCGTCTTTTCTGCTAGTTATAAGAACGTTTCCCATGCTTGGTCAGCCAGTTCTAGCTAGCGAATTCTTTATCGGGGTTATTACCACATTGGTATGCATCCCTATGTCGGAGTGTGTTTTGCAATGGTAACCACATCTGTATCCTCCAAAAGCTTCATATTTTAACCCCATTAATTAATCGAAAAACTCCGTCACACATTATCTTTTATATGAACGGACCTAGTCGTAAGCTTTGTGATAGTTCCGCAGAAACTTTATGGAATTCTACTCCATCGGTATAGCATATGACATATATATGTACAAATAAAAAATGTTGGCGTAACAGGCTTGTTAGTACCCAGGGCCTACCTTTCTCACAGGTGCAGGTGTACTTCTTCTTCTTCTGCACGGCACTTCATTGCGCCACTGAACCTGTCTTGTTGAACTTGTTGTTGCAGAAAGGTTGTGATTTCTTCTAATCAGATCGTAGCCCCACCTTCAAAAGAAGAAGAAGGTTTTGAATACCTTAAACTCCACAAACAAATTTTCGAAATAAAAGAAACTCCAAGACCCACAGTGGCAAAATACGATTTCACTATCTCCAAGGCGTATCTTTTTATCTAAAAAATCATTTTATTCAACATAAACACCTCATACAACACCTCTCGCTACATGATCAGCATATCTGCATCATTTGCATTACCACTACCAATTCCATCCTTAACTAGTCAAACTCTCCCACCTACCCATACGTTAGCTCGCCCTGTCTATAGCTTGCAGCCATCAAACCACTTATATAAATAAGAAATCCCAATTAATAAGCGATTACATAAATATCGCTGTAAGTTTAAGTGAAATAGCAAACATTAAACAAAAAATAAGCCCCTCAGGCACAGCAGGATTTTCAACAGAAAACGGAATTTTCCACCAACTTCAGCACATGGTCGACACTCGACAGCTAACGATCATTTAATTCCAAAAACGCACTCGATATTTTTTTCCCAACTCAAACCAAAATACTTGCTCACAAAACTAGTTGCATTTGGCTTACTCCACGTAACCCTTGTAGTTCTCCTTCGAAAGCCTGCGGCTAAAAGGTATTCGCACACTTATTTCCCCGCGCATATTCCATTCTGGACGAGTTTCCACTTTTTTCATCTCAACTACCGACGCACCGTGAATAGGTATATGTATCTATTGCATTATACGCGCAGCTGAAAGGTGCAATTACTAGATACATTCGAGATGATAACACCTGCACACGCGCACTCTGGCTAAGGAAAAGTTCGGGGGAAACATTGTTCCATGGAATTGTCACATGGCTTTGGCAGTACAGTTTATGTGCGCGAGAAGACTTAAGCTTATCTAGGCTAGGCTTGGCAGAAAGAGAGAAGGCATTTTTTTATTGGATCTTCAAAATGAGTTAATTATTGTCGTCAGATGGAGAGGTGCTTTAGATGGTTAATCTCTTGAACACAATTAAAGACTTAACGAAAGTGAAATTTTTTCGAATGAAAGTCAATGCGATGAGTACCGCTTTTGTTTACTTTTCGCAAGGGTTAATGGACGGTTTTTAGTTGATGAGCTTGAAGGTTTTATTTTGCTCAAGTTGTGGGGGCCTTTGCTGATTTTTTTTTTGCGGGTTTGCCATGCGAGATTGAGGTTGCGGAGCAGTGGGACTAAGTGGACGATGGGGGTTTTGGGGTATGCTAATTTTTGTTGACCAATTAAAGCTTGTCATCGTTTAAGATCTTTATGGGATAGTCGGGCATTTGCCATCGAATTTTAGAGAGCGTTTTTTTGCCGCTTGATTACCTTGGAAGTCGTGTGAAAAGTCTTGCATGCAACTTTTAATATCAATTATTTGGACTCATGGGAGACGGGGTAATTGCCTAAATTGGGTCCATTAAGATTGTGTTCGGTGTGGAAACATCTGATTTTGAATTATCTTTCATGAGACAGAATTAAGGTGTTAAGACACTTTCTCCTTCCCAATGGTGGAACATATAAATTTGTTGAACTATGAGTGCTCTTTGGTAAGATAACAACAAGCTTCTCCTAAACTCCATCTAGACAAAGTTTACAACAAGAGGATCCATGCCCCTGCACCAATGAGTAGGTCTGGGTTGATGAGGGCGATATTCTGGTCTGAGCCTTGCCTTCCAACGAAGATACACATGACGCATTGAGAACAAAAAAAAAACAGAAACTTTAGCTCACCAGCTTTATGGTGCGGGCGGGCGATGTGCACATGAGAAACGAGATCCAAATTATGTGGCGGACTGTGGCAGTACAATCCGCCATAGAACAATTTTTCTTGTATGCAATGAGTCGTCTGTATGGCTTTATAATCTTTGGTTCCACCTATTGCGACGAGTATGATATCGAAGCACGATCGTAACAGTTTGTAAACTTTCCTTTACCCTCTGGCGATGTCAGAGGTGTCCGTAGAACTCCTTTCCGATTCTATCTGCAGACAGCCCTTTAGTCTTCGTAGGTCTATAATTGCAATGAATTATTCTACAATCAATTTAATTCAATTGAATCAAAAAATATAAGAGCATCAGTTTAGAAGGGATACCAAAGCTTTTACATCTGAAGCCTCAAAAGTATTGAACAACTAAATGAACAACAGACAGATCAACATACGACGCTTCATTGGATCTCAAAGCCGATGTCATAAAGTCTTATACCTTTGTAGTCGCATAGTAGGCGATCTCTTTTCGACTTGATCGGTAAGCATATTAGTGATCGTCGAGTATACTTTCCTCTCACCATAATGTTTGCATGTAATTTGGTGTGAGCTCCATACCAGGAGATTTGAATCACAAGCGAGTTCTCAAGTGTGCACATATCAGCTCCATCTCTATAATTTTGGGAAGGTAGTTTAAATGAAATATTGGGCATTACAGGGCCTTAAATTTTTCTTCTCCATACACTTGTATTTTCGAAGTTCTATTTTTGTCACAAAGAATTGCACCTCTTGGTAAAAGCGGACTCCGAACGGCAGATTTGAGAAGCTTTTCGTGACAGTTTTGTACAGTTGGGTGTTTCACAGACTTTTGCAAGAGGTGGGACATTGTTGTTACATCCGGCGTAACAAAAATATTACTTTTGAAATTTGAACCAGCGACCACGTGCTTAATAGAGCAATGCACCACTAGGCCACTACATTCACCGCAACATGCTCTCAATTGGCCCGAATCCCACATATTTGGTACCCACAGTTATATCCCCAGCACGTACCTTGTAGACTCTAAAGCATCGTGATTCATAACGTAGATTGTGTCATACTGCAAAGATTGGTGGCTGATTCCGTCAAAAAGGGTATCTGAATTATCAGAGTAAGCCTTTCTTCTTCGGGTGTGAAACCCTTTTTTTTCTCCTAAGCCCCGTTTATGCTGCGCTTGCGTGGCTTGTATTCGGAGTCGAGTCAGGGGTTGCACGGTGTAAGCTAAAAAAATGCAAATTTTTGGCGAAACAGACTCGTTAGTACCGGGGGCCAAGCTTTTTCACAACCATTCATGTGCGCATGTGTTCATCTTGTACGATGGTGGGGCCTCCTGTTGTATGCCGACTCCGGCTAGTAATTGAACCCAGACCTTCTGCGCGGAAGTTCATCGCACAAACCGTCGCGCCACTGAGCCCGCCGCATGGTGTAAGCTGTAAGACGAAAAAATACTTCGGATGTAGAGTTTCTGATGCTATTTAGGCGTCGCTTCAAATATTTTTCCGGGTTCACCAGTCTAAGGTTTTCATTAGCACTCGAGCTACGCGGTGGCCAAAGGCTTTACAGGACAATTTCCAGTTAGACTTTTTTTTTGTAATTTTTGATCTCCATAAAAGCATATAGTACTCTGAGTCGATATTATCTAGGAACGTACAGATATTCGGTTTGTTTGAGGATCGTCTTCTTGTACAAGATTTCGATATCGTCTCTGTAGAGTAGTTTGCACTTATAAGGCTATGGGCTTAATGTGAATAATAGACACTCTGAATGTCTGAATGCACGAAAGTTAAAAATTCTTTGACTAAAAATTCTCAGACAGCATCCAGTCAAGTGCATATTTCTATCGAAATTCACAGAATGGACATTACGATTTTCAGATTTCCTTTTCTAGCGAGACACAGCTATATTACGCTTGCCTCTTGAGACTCTGATTTCTTGTTTCGGATCTCAACATGCATCTGGTCATAGCTGCTGTATTTAAGATTGACTGCACATGGAGACTTTGTTGGTTAAACCGAAGGTGGACATCAATTTCCATGGCCTTTCTCTGAGTGAAGACGATCTATGCAATCTATTGCAATAGCAACATTAGGTGGACAAATTATTAAACCCCCCGATCCTATACATTCGTCATGTCATGCTCATAAGAAGCTTCTTTTAGAAGGTTGGTTACTAAATCTATATATGAGGCCCCTAGCTACAAACTACATTGCACTCAAAACCAAGGTTAACATGTCAAATTATCACCAAAAACTTTGAAGCAATCTCAGCTTACCGTGATCAAAAATGGAAATTTATTTTTTTGAATACTTTTTTTGATAAAATCGATTTTTTTTAGATCTTGGAAACATAGACTCCAAGTGAAATCTAAGGTTGATGCTTAGATCATTGATCATTCATAAATGGGGAAATTTCCTGATAATTTTTGAAAAAAATTAAGTTTCTGGTTATTTTTCGGAAAAAAAATAGATTTTTCCATCTCCAAAACTTTAAATGGTCATGTCTTAAATTTGGAACATCAGGGCCCCAGCTAAATTAGTCACCATTCATGAAAAATTAGATTTCTGAATATTTTTGAAAAATGTGGTTTCTGGGTATTTTAGAAAAAATAAATCATGATTTTTTCGTACTTACTTACTTAAGGGTGTTGCAGTCCGTAATGAACCTAGGCCTGAACCTCAAACTCCCCTTATTATGTCAAAAAAAGCTTTACTACTGAATTGCCTTCTTAGACGGAAAACACAGCGCTGAGCAAGGCAATTTCTTCGCTAAATTTCTGACGAGATGTTGTTATCAGAGTTCATGGCGGAGCCGAGGTAGACAAAGTTTTCTACTACCTTATCAATTTGGCCGCTTTCTTCTCTATACTAGCAAACGTGGCTATGCTATCAGGTTAAGTCCGATCAATGATATCAATATCGTCGACCAATTTTTTGACGATGGTGCCTCTGGTGCTGACTCAGGATTTTTGCACAATCCTCTCAAGTATGTTGTGTAAGAAGTCACATGACTGTGCGTCGCCTTGCCTTTATAAAGGGTTTTTCAATAAGAGCGCTACAAAAGTTTTGGATATCAATGAAATTCTTTATTCCTGTGAAAGTACGTTCGATGCCAATATGTATGGAACTCGATTTCTTTTGCATGGCCACCACGGGCACGTTTGCAGAAGTCCAGACGCTGAACCCAATTTTTGACGGTTTTCAAGCATAAATCGGCCGATACTGCTGCAATTTCACGTTCGATATTCGTACAAAGTTCATCAATCGTCGCTGGCTTGTTGGCATAGACCATAGACTTGACGTAGCCCGACAGGAAATAGTCTAACGGCGTCAAAGCGCACGACCGAGGCGGCCAAGCGACTGGACCATTTCGTGAGATAACACGTGCTCCAAACTTGGTTTCCAATAAATTGATTGTGGCATTCGCTGTGTGGCTTCTGGCGCCGTCCTGTTGGAACCACACGTCCTCCAAAGTCCATATCATCCAATTGGGGCCAAAAATATTCGGTTATCATTGAACGGTAGCGATTCCCGTTCACAGTAACGTGCCGGTCTTGATCATCACGGAAGAAGTACGGCCCAATGACGCCGCCGGCCCATAAACCACACCAAACCGTAATTTTTTCGGGATGCAATGATGACTCATGGAGCACGTGTGGATTGCTGCCTGACCAATGCCGCATATTTTGTTTTTTTGACGAAGCCATTCAGCCAGAAATGAGCCTCATCGCTGAAGATGATTTTTCGATGAAAATCCGAATCAATTTAAAGTTGTTGCTCAGCCCAATTCACGAACATACGACGCTTCTGGTGGTCAAGCTGCTTCAGTTCTTGCGTCAATTCAATCTTGTAAGGATGTAGGCCAAGAACTTTTCGCAAAATTCGCCACAAAGACTTCACAGAGATGCCCAACGCTTGAGAACGACGTGTGAGAGACACATTTGGGCTTTCTTCAACTGAAGCCTCAGCGGCGGCAATATTCTCGACACTACGGGCACTTATTTGTCTCACTGGCACGGGAATATGTTTTGTACTGTGCCTGTGGATTCAATTTTTTCACTAGACGCTCAATTGTTGATCCGCTAGGACGATTATGACGACCATAAATTGGACGTAGCGCTCTTATCGTTGAGGCCACTGACTCCGAATTTCGTTGTAAATTTTAATAATTTCGACTCGTTGTTGGATCGTATATCTCTCCATCATGAAATTTCAAAACTTACTGAAGAGAAATGTCAAAAGAGCGGCAAGAAATATGGCGTCGTTTGCTGTCCCTGTCGCTCAACTTTTGTAGCGTCCCTGTTGAAAAACCCGATACTTTTTGATATCGAAAGTGTCGGTGTAGTCGTTTCCGACTTACCAAATCATCTCCGCTGGCTTTATAAATCTCAGCAAGAGGGCCGTCATTTCCGGCAACCTCGTTTGGCTTAATTTTTAACTTTCCTCACTTCGCTAAGGCGGGGTGGTTGGTAGTTTTTGCAGGTGTTGCCATATTGAATGGTCCGTTCTTATTGACAGCGAAAGATTGGTCCTCGTCGCCGAAGTTAATCCATTTTTTCAGCATCTGTGTTTCAACTACTATCTCGACTGTGTCTCAACTGCGATTTTTTTTTATCTTGATGGATTCTGTTTCCGGCTGTATTCCTGGCTTACACTTCCGAACGTCTTTCCGGTAGTGGAAGATATCTTAAAGGAAGGTTTTTTTTAGAGGTTAGTTTTTCGAATAGAGGTAAAACTGACATTTTGTGGTCAAATCAGGCAACTCTAATGTCATTTATGTTCAGTTTGGTTTGCCATTTCATCATGAACAGGTTGACAAATGAACAACCCTTGCAAATCGTGCAAATTTATTTTGAAAGTAATGGTTCAGGTCGCGAAGTTTACCGCAAGCTCCGTCTATTTTATGGTCAACATAATCGTCCATCAGAGCAATTAATTCGGTTAACCATAAATCGTTTTCGCACTACGTTTACTCTATGTGATGATACGCATCCGCAGATATATCCTCAATAGCGCGCTTTTCATGCTCTTTTTTTCTTTTTTCTGAACCTGGCTGACCGATACAGCGGTTTTTTTACAAATATTCTCTTTCCTTCACTACGTCCGCATTGTGTAACAAAAGCATAGCATGCTATGAAACACATAAAGTTATTCAGACCATTTTAGCGCCTGCAAATTATAAAAAAACACGAGTTTTGAGTTAATTTATAAGAGAATGAGATGAATACACTTTGGAGGTGGTAAACAGACAAAAAGAGAGCGATTGATCTGTTTTTCGTTACACTTTTCCGTTTCATACCGTCCAAAAAGAAGTTTCACTTAAAATACTTATCAAGTGAGCGTCTTAACACATATAAGAAAACGTCCACACTGCCTATATACATTCGTGCCAAATACTTTTTCAACTGCGTCAAACATTTCCCCGTCTCGCAAATCTATCAAATAAAGCCGAGGTTTCCTCCATGAAGCTGGACTTGCATTTATTCCCCTTAGTTAATCAATTACACCTACAATTCAATCAATAAAAACCCACATTCGGGCAGAACACTTTGTGCAGCTCTACAAAAATGTCCCCGTCACATCACTCAGACATATTTGACAAATAAAGTCGGGTTTGCCTTCATAAAGCTTGTCCTGTCTTGTCATGTCTCACCCAATCAATAATTTCTGCGATTTGATCAATCAAATCGCCTGTCAGATGTAGTCCAACCAACGACAAACCTATTACGACATCAAACATGCTCCCTTTATGTATCCCATAGACGTCCTTACCAAAGTCGTGGGTGAGGCTGCTGTGGTCTCAATTTGACACCGGTCCCCTTATAAATACTCATACACGTGTCTAATGAAATCCATAGCCAATGCGACGTTTGTCTAGCCAACAGCAATCCCAGCAGGTGAGCATGTCTATTTCGCAACCTCTAAAAGCGATACAAAATCCACCGCCTACGAAGCCGGTACGCCACAATCCACCTCCCACCTGGCGACGATACGCAAACTTGGTTTGACTTTTCCCAATCCATAACGATCTCAATCACTTTCGATTTTAAGCCAGACACGCCGACGAAAGATGTTGTTGGTGGCGAGCGCACATAAGCCAGACTTGCACCCAGACTTGGTTAGCGGCTTCTCTGGCTATGGCACTGCACTAGATCTCCTTACGTGCAAAGTGGACCATAAATCTATTGTGTAAAGTAAACGGTAATAATGGCGATTGAATTACAGAGTTGATTGGCTCGCTTGCAATGGACCGGCGCGCGATAGATACGTCTCTCTGGGTATGGTGGTGTTTAATTTATGCCTTCTCGATTGGCACCTTACACAGCGATCTGCAGAAACAGAAGCTGCAGAGGATCATGCCTGCAGACGTACATAGTAATATCCGAACGTGAGTGATGGTTAACGTGCGTTTTGGCCATAATGGCAAACGAATAATGTTCGACTGGCCAAATGTGATTTAAGGTATCGGACACATGATTTAATGGATGTAAATCCATTTGGACGCAGAGATCTTTGTCTTGCAATGCAATCTTGGACCAACAACGTGAATGGCTGAAGAAGGATTGGCCGGTCGATTGTCTAAATTTGATGCGAAGAGAGCGAAAGTTGCAGTTGGTCGGGAGACGGTGATCGGATAAGGTGATAGGAAGGACTTTCACTTGCTTCGCGTGATGGAAACAAAAACTCTACGAGAGAGGAACAAACTTTGGAGCCGGTTTTCTTTGCGCGTGGAACGTGTCCTATGGCCTTGTGTAATGATCGAGAGAGTTCTTTGACTTGACTGGGGGAATCGTTCAACTCGTAGATACGTGAGGTAGGAACACACCCCTGACGAATATAATTATAAATTTTACATCACACGATTAATTTTTCTAAGAGGTTCCCCGCAACATCAGCGAAGTTCTGATGCAATTAAAAACAAGGCGTTTGGGACATGCCTCATAACAATTAACCCAGCTCATCCCTTATTATGTCATCAAGGGAACTGCTCGTGTGCAGTTTTATGTCACACCACATGCGACAATTTTGTCTCATTAAATCCTCACTCGAGTCGGTCTGATGATAGTCGTCTGGTTGCCGACATGCCGATGTATGAAACGGAAATGGCCCGCACGAGCTTGTCATACAGGATAAACGGCATCACTCCCTAATGGTCTACAATTTTCAATTAAATTTTATGCAACCTGGCTGTGTATCTTGACGTTCCCCCTGCGTGAGTATATTAATTACCGGAAGATCCCACATCACAACAGTGAAAAGGGGCGCAAAATCTGATATGCCAATCTTGAGATGTGACAATCGAACGTCGAACGACTGACGATACAAGAGGTGGCAGATATTTTCTTGCAGTGAACTCGTTCAGTGGGTGGAGATACTTGCGTGTTGAGCATGAACCTACTTAATTGATCATCGAACCATGGCCGTGGTCAGGAAGTGGATGCTGTGCGGTTTCACTTGTGTGCTTATGTTTCGGATTGTGACTTTTCCGGACTTTCAATTGTCCCAATTTAATTATAGGTTTCCGTTGTGCATGAATGATCGACGGGTTTGTGACGGTCTTGACGGTCAGTCAATGAAAATTTGCTGACTTTCCTCGATCTCAAAGATCAGGTAGGTATGGGCTTTAGAGCTCCTGAAAGGGAAGTTGTGTTTGATGTCTGTAGGAAGAAGGAAATTGTGTGCGGGAATGTGCCGCGAGTTTGGTTTGTTAGAAAAGTAGATCTCATGGGGCGGAGTATCTTTGGAGTTTTGTTTTCATTGAACGGGTATCTATCTAGATGACAAGTGATCATGGTGTTGTCATTTGAAATTCGTTTTTATCCAAGGCGTACTTTTAGTTGGTTTCTACATGCGTAGGACAAACCCCACAATGAAACAATGCGATATCAAAAGATACATTTGTTCTAACGGAGTTATTTTTTCTTTCAAGTTTTAAATCTATATTTTGGTAATTGAAGATAAATTTGACAAAATTGTTGACTTTGGAGAATTTCTATAGATTCAAATATCTGGAAATAACATCGCATACATAAAGCATACAAAGCTATGCAAGTTCTCCATTCATTTGTGGGTGCAAAATTATATTTTTCACATAAAGAATGGGAACCTCTGTAAAACCCCGATTCCGAACGAACATTTTGAGAAACTGCTTATAAAAATTTTATACTCTTGTCGAACTTTTGTAACAGAACGGGCTTGGAAATCTATTTAGCTTTTCGGGTCTTCAACCAGAGACCCCCCTTTTATTAATCCAGTGCGTTGATCCACTACACGATTTCGAGAATCTCTACAGGCGTTAAATTAATTGACAATTAAAAGGTTGTCCTGAGTTTACTTGTCTGTCGAGTTATGCAAGTGAAAAGATATGACTACACAAATGCCCAACATAGGTTATTTCCTAATCCTCCATGGAAAGGCGACGCTAAACATTGAAGATACGCCTTAAAATTTATGCAGATGTTGCGTAGCTGTGTGCTTTTGCGCTTGGACTTATAACAAGGTCCTTGTGTACCTTATCCTCCGTGAAAACGCGACATTAAACATTGAAGCTACGACTAAGAAAGCTTGCTGATGTTTGATAACTCTGTATTTTTGCAATTCGACTTATAACAAGGTCGCAGTGTACCTTATCCTCCCTGGAATAGCGACGCTAAATATTGACGTTACGCCTTAAAATTCATGCAGATGTTGGGTAACTATGTACCTTTGCGCTTCGACTTATAACAAGGTACCTGTGTACCTTATCCTCCCTGGAAAGGCGACGCTAAACATTGAAGCTACGCCTTAGAATGCTTGCAGATGTTTGAAACTCTGTACTTTTGCAATTCTACTTATAACAAGGTCCACGTTTACCTTATATTCCCTGGAAAAACGACGCTTAACATTGAAGCTACGTCTTAAAATGCTTGCAGATTTTTTTTAACTCTGAACTTTTGCAATTCGACTTATAACAAGTTCCCTGTGTACCTTAATCTCTTTGAAAGGCGACGCTTTATATTGAAGTTACACCTTAAAATCCAAGCAGATGTTGGGTAACTCAGTTCTTTTGCAGTTCGACCTAAAATAAAGTCCCTGCTTACATCTTATCTCACGTAACTACTTGTTTTGTAAAGCTGGAGGATCACCTGTGACTATTCGTTTTCATAGTTGGACATTATTCCATCATTAACTGGCTTTACCGTACAGATGTACTCGGAGGTATGAAGCTCGTGTATGTCCTCCTTGATCAATGATTTTCTGACATAGACGCCGAAATCTCAGAGGCTACACCCTTACAAAATTGGTACACACTATGCTTTTGATTCAGACATCTTCATCTAGTTCTACCGCGAAGTTTCTTTTTTTTCTAATATATCAGCATTCAAATCAAGTCTTGAAAGTTGAACTAGTGACATGCGTAAGGAAACCATTGAATGATAGAAGTTCCATTCAGAGAAGTAGCTGCTCTCACTTCCATTCATGATTGCGTTTGTGCATATTGCACGAATGGCGGGACCTTCTATTTTTTATCAACCGACTTTGATGGTTTTTCGGTTGAACCTACTTTACTGCATCGGAAACTGGCGTTTCTAATAATGTTGGACACGGAGATATATTTAGAGCTAGTGGGAGGCTTAGTTCCCAAAATAATGGCAATAGCTCATACAGGGCTTACTTCCTTCTCGAAATGAAAATAAGCCCCGCCACCAAAAAGCATAAACACCAGCGGGTGTTATTGCCATTTGAAATTGAAATTCTATTCAAGTTTGGTGTATGCAAAGTTTTAATGAGAGTGAAGGCATGCTGCCCCCTGCAACCCCCCTTCTTGGGCTCACTGTTTGGTTTGAATGCAAATAAAATAAACTCTACAAGCAAAAGGCATTTAGCCCCGTGGGGCTTATTTCCACGTTTTAATACACTGCACCGTTAAATGTGAACCTAGATTTCGAGGTTGCTTTGCTTTCGTTGCTGATTTGGACAAGGGGCATATTAGGGCAGGTATGGTTCGTGGTTTTATAACGCGGATAATGTTCGTGTCTAATTGAAGTATTGGGCTTGGCTAAGGTTTGGTCGGTGCGTTGATGATTTAAATTGTGTGTGTTCCTCCTTCCTCATAGCACTCTGAGGCACATGTGAGGCACGTTTCTGGGTTTACATGTAAGTATATATCCCTTATCAGTGTCGTTGGCTGAGAGATAATTAAAAGTATTTTCTTCTTTCATTTTCACCCGGTCTATAGAAACTAGAGGGATCCGGCTCTAGTCAATTGTTCCCTTTAAATCTGTTTCAATGTGGATCGGTGTCGCTTTCGACCCTTATAGATAGCCGTAATCTTAGATTTTTCGTTGGACCTTATAACCATCTACTTCCTCATTGCATCAAAGACGTTTGTTTTCTTCACATTCCCCTAAGTGCGTTAGGATTACATATCTGCTATTCATACAGCAGGGTAGATTATGTGACTACCAGAACGCCTTGAAACGGATGGTAAGTCGCTAATGCTGACAAAACAGTGTTTCCAAATAAGATGAGCAACGTTCCCGACGAGTTTATCAGAGGCTCAAAAGATTTTATCCAGACTCTATGTCTTCTTTATATCTTCGGCTTATTTGGAAGTCATTTGGATGACTACAGGCCTTTTAGCCATGTATATTATGATATCCTGCAGTGGCGTGACGTTCATATAAACCGATTCCCAGCCAATAACATTGCATACAAATTTGCTTGATAATTAATTCGTGTACAACAAGGTTGATATAGATTTAGTTGCCACTCAATTCGTGTAAGGATGTATATTTAATTTCAGCTAGATGTACAACAAGGTGGATGCAACGCTGGTATTTTTAAATTTTAGCTTCAAGCGGAAACAGAAATATTTCGATTTTCCTTCTTTGAGATACGTAAGACTTGTCTATGTTCCCAATTCAGCACTGAAAAAATTGAGGCAACAATAAATTTTTCTTTCGGCTCCCTTCATAAAAAATACTACCCTACGCCACTGGGTTTATACAACGACGTGCACTCAGATATTAAAATTTTAGACAGAAGGAGACTTGAAACCTTGGACATTTTTTTTGTCAATTTCAGCCCACTGAATGCGGGCTATTGAAAACTTTGGTTGTTGTACCGTTGCATTGTCAATCTTATCGTCGCGGTCGATTAAGTAGTAGAAGCAGTAGTGATGGATTCATATAAGAAACGTATCTGGCAAGTTAATATGCGTCATCGTTACTTTGCAACAGAGTTGATCGCTTTTCTATTCACACAGAAATTTATTTTGAAACTCTACTATCATTCTTAACCGAGAAGATATCTGTTTGAAGAAACTGCAGTCGAATCGACTGGTTGATACCTAGTCCCACTGAAAAAATTCCAGCTCCTGTTCTTGTCTCTGTTTACTGTCTTGGAATCATCTGTGAACATGGGTACACATCTGATGACAGTGCTTGATGAATCCTAGTCTGGTCTGTCATGCATCGAAATTTGAAAGTTTTTGCTGGAGACGAACATTGAATTTTCGAATTCGGTAAGACCCCTTAAATGAAAGATTTCAAGCATGCTTTAGTGTTCAGAAAATTTGGATATCAAAACGTTTTTCTATTTAAGTCAGGGAGCTCTTTTGGCTAACGCGTTCTTTGTTGAAGTGCTCAATTGGTTGATGAGTTTTGAGACCTAATTTCGGCGTGGACTTAATTCAACCCGTTGTTAACAGCCCCTGGTGCAATTTCCTGAAGTGGCACTTTGTATTAACCACCAGTCGACTCCAATGAAAAAAAAAATTCACTCCGATCGTTTCCCTTTTTCCTTTTTCCACTTTGCTAACTCCTGCTTCAGTTAAAGGGGTAATCTGCTTCCTTTCAACTCCTGTATTGTGAGCCGATGAGGACTGGTAGTGAAGTCAATCTGTCTTCGTATTCCTTAATCGTTGCAGTTGATTGGTACCATTGCCTGGGTCCGTTGAAATGTAATCCTCCGGAAAAATATCAACTATTAGCCTGAGGAACTCATTCTCAACTGCTGTTCCTGCTTTAGTTGTGTAAGAAGCCTTTTGGTTCAGTGAACAACACGCATAATCTTTACCTTTCTTTGGTAATGATGTGCCAGTCATGATAATGCCCCCTGGCGGAACAGTAGGGATGTAATCAAGGACAATGTTTAATGATCTCTCTTATTGTGACCATATCATTGCGAATAAAAATGAAGAAGCCGTTATTGAAGGTCTTTATAGTCGGTTGTCGAATTTTAATTTTCTTCTACCTACAACCTGTATCTACAGAAGGTACGCGTGGAATAATTTTTAGAACGCAGACTATATGGAGTAACTGTATCTCACATTTTTATCGTTGTGTGGTCACAAGAAAGAAGATGAGAAATGAGAGCCTCCCGATAATCGTACGTAAACATGTCATCGACCATATTCTCCAGCACGTCATCTCCTATCCCTCTTAGATTCAGTGGCCTAGTGGTTTGTGCGTCGAACAACAAAAAGCGGGCTCTTTGGTTCAAATCCCGAAAAATTACAACACCTGAGTTTCTACATGCTTCAACTCTTGTAAAAGTCATCTGACAAACATCCCAGGGGTAAGACTGTCATAAGAAGTTTCTCAAATTTGCCGTTCGGATTCGGCATTAAACTGAAGGTACTCTTCTTTGTGGCAAAAATAATATCTTTGCACACACAAATGTAGGGAGAAGCTTGGTTTGAAGCCTTTAACCCGTAAATGACAGGTAATTCATATCTCCAAATCACATGCAATCACCTTCAGTTGTCCGATTTACTAACTCACCGAACAAATGGAATAAAGATCCATAAAAAAAGAGGTTATGAACGAATGCCAAACGGCCAACGGCCGTCTGCCTTGTTGGACAACTTAATACCTCGTTAATTGACGTGTAATAATGTATCCATGGCGCTCCTCAATTCCCCCAATACAGTTATACCAGCTCACAATATATCACTCAATGAATGCAGTCTATTGTCCGCTCCTAAGAATCCCCATCCCCCACAAACTGCACACAACAACTCCATCCATTCTTCTAAAACCACAAAGCAATCAATGAACGAACGTCCATACTTCATTGTGTCCCGTTTTTGTCTCCCCCCCCCCAAACCCTTCTGTCAACAACGAAATTCACACGTCAACACTTTCGAAACATGCGCATGCGCGAATTCCACTCCGAAAATAAAATCAATCACCACTTTGAACACTTTTAACAAAACGCACTCATGGTCAGTCATGACTCTGTGCATCTTCGCCAGAGTGAATTCCATTCAAGCCTCTGATCCCGCTGGAATAATTGTTATGCAACATTCAATTTGACGTTAACGTTGGCCATTCATTTGGCCGCCATTGTTTGTCACGGGCCTGGGAACTGAGCTCGCACACTGTGTCACTACGGCCGGGCACAGAGACGCCATACCATAACTCGACGAAGAGGATCTTTTGAACTCGTCACGTACGAAAAATACTTAAGCCTGCGATCGGACAACGCGATGGAGAGGGAAAAGCCTCAAAACAGAGTTACAACTTGGCCAACAGTTAGAGTGTTTGTAGGAAAATTTCTGCCATCTTCACACGCTAGACTCGAGAGTATGTTGGGTAGGAGATCTAGGCGCGGTATAGAGTTGTTAGCGGCAGCGGTGCATCTACTCTAAGATAACTGCAACACAAACGGTTAGGAACGCCTGCGCGTCTAATGATCGTTTAGTTTGTTTTTTGAGATAAAAAAAAAACTCCTTTTGACGGTCATGAAATGGCCAAGAAATACCACCGACGGTACCGTGTCATCCGTTTGGGAGTTCGAGGTTAGATGGGAATTTATTAGTGGATTATCTGGGCCTGCGGGTCAACCATGGTGGGTATTGTTTTCGTCGCTTTTTGTGCAAGAAGATTGCAGGGAAAGAGGCAACGGACTGGCAGATGGCACGTGAAATTTGAAAGTTTTCTTGCGGGAGATAACAATTTTTCCTCGATGACAGAAGTTAGATGGGTGTGCGTGACTAGTTTGGCGGTAATTGACAGAATCGCCGTGGAATTGAAAATGACGCGGAAAGAGAAACTGAATAGGTCAAGTCGGAGACTATGAAGGTGGGTCGAAGAAACCCCACAACAATGTTGGCCGTCTGAAAATGGAAGTAGCGCGTGATATATAAGTCGAATGGAAACATGACTTCGGTGTGCATATCTTTATGTCAAGCTTTAAAGTTGTGCATGGAAAAAGTATTGTTTTCAGAATCCTGGATATATAGAGATACTTTTACAAACCTGTATCTCGTCCAAAAGTTAGACATACAAGACATAAAAGCAATGTGGTTTCAACCATATTTCTTCGGGTTAAGGAGATCCTAGTCCTGCTCTAAGGCGCGGAAGCACGGACCGTATACAAATTGGATTTATAAATCCTTGGTCGAATAGAGAGAAAAATTCTTTGAAAATTCTGCAGTTCCGTTTAAAGGGCTATGTAGACAAAAATGCACTATTGTCTGAAAAAACTGCGCTTAGGACACAGTTGATAAACACATCGTCTTAAGTGGAGCGCACAAGTTGAAACCCGCCTCAGCCAACTTGGAGTGAGCAACTGGAGGCATGTAGCTAAGGACCGGGCTAATTGGAGAGTCATGTTGGTTGAGGCCCAGGTTCATTCAGTTCTGTAGCGTAACCTAAGGGTCACGAGGAGTTTTTAAGTGGACGTTTACCTAACACAAAGGGGAGTCGGACATACAGGGATGCTCAACACCAAAAAGTCCTCTTTATAGCAAAAGAAGCATTTTTCCTCCTTGGACAACGCTTGGTTACGGTTTTTTGTTTAGCAATGGACATGGCCGTAGTCAGGATATTTGCGAGTGACAAATTAACAGCCTTGTATTGCCAGATCATCACTTATGGCTGAACTACAAACTTGAGAAAAGTATTCAAGACCTAATCAAATATAGGCTTTAAGGAGTAGAAGAACCAAGGCTGGTGTAGAACATATACAGATGTATAGACAAGGAGGTGAATAACAAAAAAAATAGGACACTTCCTTGCATGTTTCCCAATCTCTCAAAGCTTCTAGAAGGCAACTTATATTAGTACCTCCAATTTGCACCGTGCTCTGTGGCATAATACCAACCTATTTGATTGTTTCTCATTGCCGATTCTCTGTGTAGGATATTTTGTCTTATAAATATGAAGAACCTGAGGCACTGATGACCATAAACGGAGTGCTTAAGATTCGGTGCGGATACTGTGGATCAGATTTGTGTTAAAGATTACAAATTTAGGGGTCGCAAGACCCCGGTCTATATTCACTGTCACACATCTTCAAGTGTACAAAATTGTCATAGCAAGCATCTCAATTTTGGCATTTGGAATCGATGTAAGCTTGAAAACTTTCAAACTTTTTCGTTTATAACAAAAATATAATTCCGCAACCACAAATGACTGAAGAACCTAGGTTTTCTCTGCAGGTTATCTTCTCCTTTCGTTAAACGCTGAAGGACGTCTTATACTCGGAGAACGTTGTCTATCAGCTATTGTGTTCTAATTATAGCGGAAGTATCATGTCCTGCTGATCGCCTTCTACGATCTAGGGATGAACGTTATAAAGCATCTTCGATTATCCCTTCCACCATATCTTCGATCCATTTGCAGTTCTTATAATTTGTAATCGACTCCGGTTTCGTGTTTGCTTCTGTTCCATTCGTCTTCCGCATTTGTACTTCAAGTTATTGAAATCCGATCTTCCTGATCCTCAATACTAGGCTTACCAGATGTCCTCTTTTAAGAGGCCATGTCCTTTTTTTGTTCAGAAAAAAAATGTCCGGTATCTTTTTGAAAAAAAAAATGCAATTTGTCCCCTTTTTAGGTTTTCTAAGTTAACTAAATTTTTCGACATCACAAAATTGATATGAACACGACTTCAAATAAATATATGAATCGACTCAGGATCGCTAGCTAAGTCAATCTAGCAATGAATGTCTGTCCATCTGTTCGTCCACCTGTGTGTTACCGATTTTTGAAGCTTAAATTTTGGGCAGTACGGATTAAATTTTTGACCAAGCGGTAAACATTTTTGAAAAACTTTCGGACTAATATATTTAGACAATCCCTATATCTATATTTCATGAATATAAACTTTTTTGCCACGCCAACTTTTTGGAATGTTTTGAGTAAAAAATGTTTTTTTTTTTGATCAAATTTTAAAATATTCGAAAAAACATTCGATGCAAAATAATTGGTAATGTAAATATAAAATTTAAGTCAATTTTAAGTCAGCTTTTCATTTGAGATTTTTGAAGGGGTCCTCGTTTTCGTGGGCCTGGATCTGGTCACTCTACTCATAACCAACTGAGTTGGTCACGCTTCTTTTGATCACTTCATCGAAATACTCTTTCGAGCTATGCCATTAAAGGCCTGGAAATCCTTTTATTTTATTTCTACGTATCGCCATTCTATAATATTCAATCCACGCATGCCTCTCAATAGCGTGCTTCTGCAACTCATCTCCAATTTCTTTGATTTTATTGTTTCTCTTCACATTTGGACTACTTATATCATAAATGCCAACTAATTTGAATAAATAAATATCCAATGAATGTTGCACAATTCCGAAAGCCGCTTATCATATCATACCCTATTCTCAACCAAGTAAAGCACTTCGTAAACCATAACCTATAAATTATTCCTAGTCAATGGCACCAGCATTCTCAATGACGTTTCGTTTCGAGAAAATCCACTTTAAGAACTCAATTTTCTATCAACGGCACACCGGCAGTTCCTTACCGAAAGTAGGTGACAGAAAATCGATGAAAGATACATTCAACGAACTGACCACCCGCCGATGACCAACCAAAGATACACGAGAAAAGAATTCAACTTCAATATTGTCAGAGGAATGAAAAAAAAAGCAACGGAAATAGAATAGCAAAACAGAAAAACAAAAACTTTCTTCTTAGCTCGTAATGAATTATGGAGACTACCATTTTGACTGGAGTGTCAATTGTTGTTCATAAGAAAAACTAGCGATTCTGAGTCGATCCATGTACTTTAAGGTACATTTACCTAAATTTTTTGGGATAAATTAAAGGGTTTTTCAATAAGAGCGCTACAAAAGTTTTTTTTAAATAAAAAAAAAAACGGTTTTAGATATGAATGAAATTATTTATTACTGTGAAAGTACGTTCGATGCCATTATGTATGGAACTCGATTTCTTTTGCATGGCCACCATGGGCACGCTTGCAGAAGTCCAGACGCTGAACCCAATTTTCGACGGTTTTCAAGCATAAATCGGCCGATACTGCTGCAATTTCACGTTCGATATTCGTACAAAGTTCATCAATCGTCGCTGGCTTGTTGGCATAGACCATAGACTTGACGTAGCCCCACAGGAAATAGTCTAACAGCGTCAAATCGCATGACCGAGGCCGCCAAACGACTGGACCATTTCGTGAGATAACACGTTCTCCAAACTTGGTTTCCAATAAATTGATTGTGGCATTCGCTGTGTGGCTTCTGGCGCCGTCCTGTTGGAACCACACGTCCTCCAAAGTCCATATCATCCAATTGGGGCCAAAAATATTCGGTTGTCGTTGAACGGTAGTGATTCCCATTCACAGTAACGTGCCGGTCTTGATCATCACGGAAGAAGTACGGCCCAATGACGCCGCCGGCCCATAAACCACACCAAACCGTAATTTTTTCGAGATGCAATGATGACTCATGGAGTACGTGTGGATTGCTGCCTGACCAATACCGCATATTTGGTTTATTTCCGAAGCCATTCAGCCAGAAATGAGCCTCATCGCTGAAGATGATTTTTCGATGAAAATCCGAATCATTTTCGAGTTGTTGCTCAGCCCACTTCACGAACATACGACGCTTCTGGTGGTCAAGCGGTAGGCCAAGATCTTTTCGCAAAATTCGCCACAACGACGTCACAGAGATGCCCAACGCTTGAGAACGACCTGTGAGTGACACATTTGGGCTTTTTTCAACTGAAGCCTCAACGGCAGCAATATTCTCGACGCTACGGGCACTTCTTTGTCTCACTGGCACGGGAACACTTTGTACTGTGCCTGTGGATTCAAATTTTTTCACTAGACGCTCAGTTGTTGATCTGCTAGGACGATTATGGTATTTTTCGCATCTTAGCAAGATGATATGCAGACGTTATTTCATGGATAGATTTAGTGTATTTCTACAACCTTCTGATGACCCGAACACACATTTTAAAAACACATCCTCCCTCAAAAAGAGTTGGAAAAATTAGTTCAAAAAATCATTTTTCAGAAGTTAAATTTCACCGCGGTTAAATATGCATCTCACTTCAATTTCTCTATTACCACCAATGTGTCACAAAATTGATCTATGAATGCTGAGGACCTTGCAGAATGATATTTCAAAATGAAAGCAACATTGAACCAAAAAGCCAGACGACATAATTTAGAACGCGCACTAGACCATGCCAACGACTGGCTTCAGATACTCAGATACTGGTGCAACAAGTTGCCCGCACCACATTGGGGATTACGATTTCAAGTTCGGGCGCAAGCAATCACTTTATGGAATCTCATTGAGAATTCATCGTGTAATCGGACGATTTCAATGCTGGTCATACCAGTCATGTCAAAATGGCAAGATGACATTATAGGAGAGAAGTAGCCGAAGCATCTTGTTGAAGACTGCGACAAGAACAAGCAAAAAAAAAAAAAAACACAACCAACGAAGAAATAAACCAAAAACTGGATATACCCATGCTTGGTGGGAACAGGAAATAGGTTAAAGCATATCCAGATACAATTTTTCCTTTTGCGTATCGAGATGGCGTACTGCTCGATGGAATGTAACGATGACACTTTTTTTGTACGTCAAAAATGTTGGTCAGTGGTTCGCTGAGAGAGTTGGATAACAAGTGCGATTGGTTTTTGTAGCTCAAGTGGAGAGTTGGTATCGTTTTTTATTTTTTTTTTTGAGTTTGTTGTACAGGGTGTGTGACTTGGAAACAGGACATGAAAATACACAATAACCACTTCCGTAGGTTAAGTCTGCTGCAGAATAGCGCTTGAGATTGTTTTAAGATGTTATGAGGGCTTGGAAAAAAAATCCTTTCACTTGTTCCTGTTTGGTGGTTAGGGTCATTAGCATATCTCGGCTGAAAATACTGTTGCGACACTATATTTTTTATTAATTTCAAGATGCACAAATAATTGGGTCCGAATAAAGCTTTGTTTAAGGTCCATCAAGTCTTAAACAAGGTCTTAGAAGATTTTTTAGGGAAGTATAAGGGCTATTGTATCTAAATATAAACTGGAGGATAAACTAAAGATACACATGCGCTGTCATGTGACTTCTTCAACTTGATTCTTGAGAGGATTGTGCAAAACTTCCGAGCCAACACCAGAGGCACAATTTTCCAAAAATTGGTGAAACTACTAGCATACCCCGATGATATTGACATCATTGGTAGGACTCAACGTGATGTCATAGTCACGTTTGCTAGTAGAGAGAAGAAAGCGGCAAAAATGGGCTTAGCAGTAAATAAGGGCAAGACAAAGTATATGCTGTCAACACGAAAGGACACACAATATCGACAAATTGGACAGAACGTCACCACTGACAAATATAACTTTGAGGTAGTACGTGACTTTGTCTACCTCGGCTCTGCTATTAAATCTGACAACAACAACTCGTCAGAAACTAAACGAAGAATCACTCTTGCCTACCGCTGTTTCTTCGGGCTAAGAAGACAATTCAGTAGTAAAGCCCTCACTCGAACTACTAAGGAGATCCCGTATAAGACCCTGATCATCCCAGTCCTGCTCTACGGCGCCGAAGCATGGACCGTCTCAAAAGCGGATGAAAGAAATCCTTGATCGATTTGAGAGGAAAATTCTTCAAAAATCTTCGGTCTTTGCGCTGATTCCCAGCCAGACGTCGGACGCGAAGACCTCGCCTTAAGTGGCGCGCACAAGTAGAAGTCGACCTCAACCAACTTGGAATGCGCAAATGGAGGCAATTAGCTAAGGACCGGGCTGATTGGAGAGGCATTTTGTTTGAGGCCCAGGTTCATTCCGGACTGTAGCGCAGTAGTTCACAGATCCACATGAAATGTTTTTTTAGATGTGAAATGCAAGTACATATATGTGTTCTTAAGAGCGTTCTACATTTCAATCTACCTGGCTTATTTAAATGCGTTTCTGACGTTCAGAATTGACAACAATACGGGTTGTCTGGAGTAGTTGCGTTTCTGTTGAGAAGCCTTTACTATTTCTTTAATCGCTCCAGTGGAAGAGCGGCATTTTCTGAAGACGTATTGTCTTTCTGACAATACTGCTCTTTGGATCTTTTCCAAGAGTTTCCCTGCAGTATCCAGCATACACAAAGGTTTGTACGCTGAGGCAGAATCTGGATCTCCTTTGTCTTTATACTGATCAGCTCTAGACGTTATGTCTTTCAGCTTCTGAGAAAGACTCCTTCTTCGACGTAGCTATTGTACATGTTGTACATTCTTCCATGCAGCTGTGGTATAAGTCCAACTACAAGTCTGAGCATGAGCTTATGCATGGCTAATGCATTTCTGACGGTATCCCAGGGCCATGGTCCCAGCGGTCGTTTTGTGTTTTTTTTTTTTTTTTTAGATTTTTGGCTCTTTTTCAGTGAATGTAGAAATTTCCTTGGCGGAATACCGCATTTAAATTAAACAACATCCTCCAAGGACACAAAATCCTAGATTTTAGGTCAAAAAAATTGGATAACACTTAGGGATATTGTAGTTTCTATCAATAGTTAAGCGTGGTAGAAAAGAATTTAGTTTTATGTCAGAAAGCCTTCCAACTAATAGGCAGCATGGGATAGCCATGGCTTTGTCTTGGAGCAGATGAACTTAGGCCCTCCTATATCTATTTCAGTTTCCTTTTAAAGATGGATCAACATTTGCCTGTAATTCTATCCGGAATGCAAAGTCTATATTCCAAGTTGAAGTCTGTTTTCGTAGGTAAAAGATCGGTTTTATATCTTTGGAGTAAACACCAGCTGCAAGTCCACTGTCGGTCTTAGTTCCGTCTCTGAAGAAGAGAAGAAGAGAAGAAGAGAAGATGATAGAAATTATGGGCATATTTGTTTGCAGCCAATTTAATATGGAATACAACATTTGAATTACAGGTTGAAGAACTTTCCACTAGAGGGCTCATTCAATGATGAGTTTGGCCTTACATACTGCCATGAGTGTTGTAGATCACCGTTCTCTCAGTGACCATCCGAAAAGTTTGGTCATTGTCCGGAGAGTCTTTTAGAATAGCAGTCGTAGCTATTTTTCCTATCGTCTATTTACTAAAAATGTCTGGAGGCCTGAGTCAAGAATGTCTAAGGCTTGTTTCAGTGATCCTTTAAATATCTCCGGTAATGTATCGTTATGTAAACACAGAAATGTTAAACAAATTTTTGAGGCTTAAAACATTTATGTGAGTTGTGGTCATTCGTTGAGGCTTGTAACACTTTTATGAGTCCTGATCACATTCGTCATAAAAGTAGGGCAGTTGAAATGACCACAAATCCCACAGCAATTAAGGCTTGCTGCATATAGTTACTACCCAATAGCAACATCTTTCTAACGCGTTTTGGAATATTGGATTTCCAGTAGAATAAACGTCCTCAGTGGCGTGACAACTAGGGTAAGAAATTGACGCCTGTGTTCGATTAGGAGCACAAAACTATTTTTTTATAGCACCTTCTCTCACGATCATGACAAGCTTATCACATGTAATGCCTTCGGATTCGGCACACAAATGGACGATACCTTTATCGTGCGATCGTTTTGGTTTTGTTGTATGTTAAGGAGCTGAAGTTTTGACGGCGTTGTCTTACATTTTCCTATTCTTCTACTGATAATAAGTCTCCCGTTTATTTAGCTATATTCGTCGTCTTGATTACATGTTTCTATTAAAAATGAGCTGAAACTTCTACTTTAACAGATCAGGGCTGACTAACTACAAAACGGCTTAGCTCTACCTTTGTTTGGCGTAAATCCAGTATCATCGAAGTCATGGATTCAACTAAGTAAAGTTTGCATAATCACAATGGTATAAGCTCAAGTCTCACCGATCTAGCTAGTTTTTGACATATGTCTGGACCTTGCCTGTTTAAGGTCCATGCATGCAAACTGCTTGACAGATTACCTCAAAATTCTTATCCCAAACTATCACTCATAAATAAAATGCCCACAGCAATAAGGAAGTCCTTTATTCAAGCGTCATTTTCAACATAAGCCCCCATAGAGCTTAACTACTGGTGCTGATAGCCTCCAGGAAGTTACATCCAATCCGATCAATGGTCTGCCTAATCAGTGGCGCTTATACTAACGAGCCCAATTCCATTTGCATAAGGATTAGGATTTTTACGATTGCATAAAAAATCGGATTACATAAAAAAATATCGCTGCCATTATCCTGTGCCACTGAAAATCGGTTTCCCAGTGAAAGTTCCTCGCACCATTCAAATAAACTGCGCGCGCAAGTGTAACAATCTTTGAAGCCCGCACCAAACAAGTGGCCCCAGCCGTATGTGTATTACATTCCACACATGTCTCCCATTATCTTCCATTCTCCAGGCTGCCAGCAGAAAATTCGATGTCATGATCATTTTGGGGGAAACATTTGCAAAGCATTCGCATGCAGTTGCCACCATCTTGCCGCCACATATGAGTTCAATGTGCATGGCCTAATGCTATGGTCCGCTTTCCGGTATTTCGTGTCATGAAACACGATTCTGTTTCGTTGTTCGAGATCACGGATAGCGATCTTTAAAAGGTGCTCGTTACGTTTTGGCGGCGGTGCGCCTCTCGATAATGGTGGAAAAGTAAAAGTGATAAATTTTTGGAACAAAAAAATGCAAACAACCCGTCGACAATGTCAAATTTAACAATTTCCCAGATGGTGTTTGCATGCTGCTATCTGTGCACTTTGGCAATTGATTTATGAACCTTCTCGTGAGTTGGAGAGCAGTTTTTGCTCGTAGAGATCGGTGATCTTGGAGTGAGCTACCAAGTTGCAAGGTGTTAACTTGTTTCTTAGATCAATGGACTTGAAGGCGGAATTTGCTTTGCAGTAGTAAGTGACTGGGAAAAATGAAGATCGAAGATTAGTCAGTGATCGTGTCATGATCGCGCTCGAAGTGTGAATAGTGTTTGAATGCATTACAAAAAAAAGCGTACCATGTCAAAGTGAGTGATTGATTCTAAGGTGATAACTCTCGAGACATTGTGTAGATCATGATCTTTTGGTGCATGATCTGAAATATGTGAACATGAGCTTGATCACGATCTGAACAAAAATACATGAGATGTAGCTTATAACTTTAACCAAATTTAAAAAAAAACGAGTTTGAGTTCACACGCCGTAGAAGTAAAACTGTGTTCTGGTATTTGTAAGACAATGCGTTGAATACCCTATTGAAGTGGTGAACATAGAAAGCTATTGATCTCTTTTTCGTTACACTTTTTCGTTTCATAAAATCTTATTTAAAAGATCCCAAAAGATGATTCACTTAAATAAAACAGCAGAAACCTCGGTAAAGGCCTAATACTTAGTAACATTATATAAAAAAAAATTCAGCAAATCAAAATCAACTTCGATTATACTCTGCTTAGTTTCAACACAACTCCTGAGTAGATAGTCAGGGTTATTCGTGCGTCAATCCTCAATCTCTCTTTTTTCCCCATTTATCGCTTAAATCTGCAAAACCAGCCGATAAGGGTAAGGTATCCATGAGCTGTTATGAGAAATTAAGACTCATGTAGAACAAGCTGTAAGAAATGGCCATGTTCAGCCAATCTTTCACAAGGTCAATGCAATCTTCCTCTCAGACAGCAAACCAATTACTTTAACTTGCAGGCTGTGAAGAGCAATCGTTTATACCATCGCTATGACATATCTATAGCAAAAAACCCAATTTAACCTTTTCTTATGATCTCAGATATCAACGATCCACAGGCGATCTAATGATTGTACAGATCGAGATAAGGAACTCAAGCATTCATCATTCGTCATAACTTAGGGTAGTTGTTGTGCTAATAGGTTTTAGGTTATGCTAGATAAGATTTTTTTTAAAGCATTTGGCGGAAAGTGCCAAATTTGAAGCTATTGTAGCGCGAATGTCTATCGATGGATTTTGTCCTCGAGAAGTCCGAAATATTCGTCCTTTTGTCGCCTTATGTGATATTCGTGTTTATTGGGCAGTTGATCTAATAGGTTTAGGTTTGGCTGGAGAGGATTTCGGTATTTTGAAGCATTTGAACGAAAATCCAGAATTTGACTCTATTAGAGCGTTAATATCCATCAATTGATTCGCGAGAAGTCCCACAAATCCTTCCTGTAGTCACCTTATGCAACAAATCGTATAATTTGGCAACTGGGATAAGTATGTGTTCTTATCCCTATACATAATCTATCACTTATCTCAGATTACATGAATCTTACAATCAATTGGTATCATCTCGGATCACTTATGGTTCAAATGTTTTTCTTTCGTGGTTGATTGTAAATCATACTCCTTGAAGCTTCTGTCTGAGTTCTTTTTGTTCCAATAGTTTTGTAATAGATCCTCATAGTATATCCGGTTTTCAAAACACAACGGCTTAGCAGCAACCTTCCAATTTCTCGTAGCTTTAAATTTTCGAAACGCGGAGTCCTTTATCTACACTTTTTTTCTAGAACCTTTTCCGTCATCGATTTTGTTGTTTTTGCTATCATTTATCCAAACTGCCAGTAACTCGGGCAACCGTAGTATCAGAGGAATGCGTAGTTGACTGCTAAGCCAAATGCTGCGGATTCAAGCCCCAGCTTTGGCAGCCATTTGTTTTTTACGAAAATTGCCAGCTTATCTGAGCCACCTGTGCGATAATATGAGACAACATAATCTCTGTCTCCTCCTTATGTTATATGTCTTTCCGTCTATGTGTCTAGCTGTCTCTCTCTGTTGTATAAATGTCTTGATCTGTCCCAGACGATGGCCTCAGTCGCCAGTGCTGTTATGTGTCTGTAGTTCGTTGCATTCATGTGCAAAGTACTGTGATGTCAATGTCAATGTAAATTTTCTCAAAGTCGCCGTTTGGAATCGGCGTTAAACTCGGGGTCCCATTTTTTCTCACACAAATAAATGCAAAAGCTAGGATTGAGGCCCTGTATAGGCCGTCTAAGCTTACTATAAAGCAACAGATGACAACTAAGCCAGAAAATGTATCTTAAAGGTTGGCTGGCTGATAGCGTCAGTAAAACCCTAAACTCAGCTTTGGAAATCAAAGACAACTCTGGAGTTGGATTATATAGACTGATATCACTGTTAAGACGTTTTTTTTTTTTTGGAAAACAAATACATTTCCGGAATCATCTTAGAACTGTTAAAACATTCTATATGTTCTTAATTTCATTTCAGAAGATGAAAACGCTTCGGATAACAGTAGAGGCCTAACCGCCTCAGCTTGCTAACTTATCGAAGATTGAATATAAATATTTTAATAGGGATAATCTGTTCATTATTGGCTGGAGATGTAAATATGTAACCCAGTTGAACTGCTCTTCTTATTTTTGAGGGTATAATCCTCAATTGAGCATATGGTTGTATCCAACAAGCAGGGTTCCAATCGTGTGATTTTAAAACCGTCGTCGTCGAAATAATTGTATAAAATATGGTCGTTTGGTATTAGAATATCTTTTCTAATATTTTAATATACGGGTATTGCATCGAAAAGGGCTCCAATCGTTTAATTTGAAAAACGATTATCATCGAGACGATTGTTTTAATAGATCTACGATTGTTTTAGAAAGTTCTTTAGGGTAAATGAAGCTTGTATCTGAACGTTTGTTCTAATATACTTGCAATGCATCATTCGAAAAGGGCTCCAATCGCATAGTCTTCAAAACGATTATCGTCGAGACGATTTTACTATTAGTTTGATTTACGATTGTGTGGGGTAATACACCAAGTAAGATTCCAATTGCGTGATTTTTAAAACGCTCGTCAGACCTATGGTAACAATCAAGCTGACTTTTGAAAACGGATCAACCCCATCGAGATTAAACTTCTTCGTACGTTTGCCTTGTGCAAACTTACTTTCTAACTTCAGTGGCGGTACAGTCCAGAATGAACCTGGGCCTCAACTAACATCCCTCTCCAATTAGCCCGATCCTTAGCTAACTGCCTCCAGTTGCGCACTCCAAGTTGCTTGTGGTCAGTTTCTACTCGTGCGCGCCACTTAAGGCGAGGGTTCCTCTACTGCGTTTGACGTCTGGCTCAGGAGCGAAGACTCTGCGAGCCAGAGTATTGATGTCCATTCGTTCTAGATGTCCTAGCCATCTTCAACGTCCGATTCGAAGTTTTTTGACCAGTGGCATATCGCTATACAGCTTGTATCGTTCTTGGTTGAATCTTCGTCTCCTAACCCGTCAACGCAAACGGCACCGAAGATTTTTCGAAGAATTTTCAACTCAAATCGAATAAGGATTTCATCATCCGCTTTTGAGACGGTTCATGCTTCAGCGTTGTAGAGCAGGACTGGGATGATCAGGATCTTATATAGGATCTCCTCAGTAGTTGGAGTGAAGGCTTTACTACTGAATTGCCTTCTTAGCCTAAAGAAACAACGGTTGGCAAGAGTAATCCTTCGTTTGATTTCTAACGAGATGTTCTTGTCAGAGTTAATAGCGGAGCCGAGAGAGACAAAGTCTCGTACTACGTCAAAGTTTTATCTGTCAGTGGTGACGTTCTGTCCAATTCTTCGATATTGTGTGTCCTTTCGTGTTTACAGCATATACTTAGTCTTGCCCTTGTTTACTGCTAAACCCATTTTTGCCGCTTCCTTTTCTATACTAGCAAACGTGGCTAAGACATCACGTTGAGTCCTACCAATGATGTCAATATCGTCGTCCTATGCTATAGTAGTTTCACCGATTTTTGGAAAATTGTGACTCTGGTGTTGGCTCAGGAGCTTTGCACAATCCTTTCAAGAATCAAATTGAAGAAGTCACATGACTGCGCATCGCCTTTCCTAAATCAATTTTTGGTATCGAATGTGTCGATGAGGTCGTTCCCGACCCTGATGGTGCAGCGAGAATATTCCATCGTCATACTTCACAAACGGACGAGTTTGGGCGGTATACCAAAACTAGACATGGCTCTGTATAGTTCGTCTCTATAAATGCTGTCGTATGCGGCTTTGAAATCGATGAATAGGTGGTGGGTATCGATTTGGACTTCTTGGGTTTTTTTCAGGATCTGCCGAAGTGGTAAAATTTGATCGGTTGTGGACTTTTCTGTCCCAAAACCACACTGATAAGGGCCGATCAGGTTGTTGGTAAACGTTCATATATTACGGCAGATAAGATCTTGTAGGCGATGTTGAGGAGACTTATGCTCTGTAGTTGGCGCAGTTTAGATGGTCACCTGTCTTGTGGATTGCCTTGTTCAGAATATAAGAAAATAAAAAATGTTGGAGCAGCAGGCTCGTTATTACCCACTGCCGAGCTTTTCATGTGTTGTGTGTACTTCTCGCACGATGGCGAGACCTCCTGTTTTTTGCCGATTCCGAGAGAAGGAATCCTATATAAACTATTCTTGACAACTGATGCAACTCATATGATTTTTCAGAGCATCACGAGAGGAGAGCCGGTGAAAAATCATTTAGGTGTTGCTACGTCTGGGAACTAAACTCAGACCTTCTACGCGGCTGTTCATTGAGCCCGTTTGCCTTGTTCAGCAATGATAATTTCTTCCTTTTCCCTCAATGATGATATGACTAACCTTAGGAACTCATGTAGATTTATTTCTGCCAAAAACTTAATCTTGGTTGCCGTCCTCTCACTGTAGCCTGACAGGTGATATCTATAATCTCGGGAACATTCTTCACCTTTCTCAGCCACGGTGAAATCATCATGGTAGGTGATCTACGAAAGGGTATCGATCAAGTCAAAGAGTCTTTAAGTTATCAAACATGCACAATACCTGATGTGCCCTGGGTGATATTCAACGCCAAGAACGATGAATGATTAAACGTTCCTTTGGAAAGCTAATAAATTACTAAAATCAATTTATTTTGCCAAAAAGATCATAACATATCTCACATCTTGGCCGCAGCATGCCTTTAAGTCAACATATTTAAAAAAAAGTCCTAAATTTGCATACGAAGATTGGCATCGCAAACATAATACCCACAAACCCAAAAGACCACTCAATCTCAACCTCAACTCTCATTTGCAAGTCATCTCCCAAACGTAGATAGCTGACCCAAATTAAGCATAAAATCATCTCTGCCAGGTAAGACTGATGATCTTATTACTCCTTTTCACTCGCAATTGACTTTTCGACCTCAACTCGGACCGAATCCCAACAAACTCATTTCGACATTTACACCATTCCATTTAATTAATCTCCCAGTAATTAGAGTTCCGTCTTGGTACCGCCCTCGAAACAGGTCATTCCCTGGTAGTTTCCCTTTTCATAAAAAAAAAAAAGCTTTTCGTTTCACGATTACCTTCATCGACATTCCATTGAGCGCACAGGCTATCCAACCTAAAAGATTCAATTTCCATGTTTTACTCTTAACGTGAAAAGAAAAGGCAGCTCCAAAAAAAAAACCTTTCCATCATCATTAACTTCACGAAGAGCAAAAAACAAAAAAAAAACCATCGATTCCAAATGGAGACCACAAATAACACTAAAAAGCCAAAAGAAAGGCTTCCTCTTTCACCTGGCCATGCGGCAGATTGTCAAGAGATGATAGCGGTTCGTAGTCCGACCCCTACAGTCGTCAAAACATACACAGCTGCTGTTGCTAAAAGAATCGATACATTTGGCTATGTAGGACATTCGACCGAATCATTATATTCTCGGAAGCAAAGCCCAAGTATCTACAACTGGTAGCTGTTTTCTTTTTTTTTCAATTTTTTTTGGCGCACAAAAGACGTCCAACTCCAACCTCAAGTGAGCTTCTTTCGTGTGCCGCCAATGGCGCGTTGCGGACCAACGCGACGACATACGCGACGATGGCCTCTAGGGAAAATACGAAAAGTGCAACTACTTCGATAAATCATCGGACGGAATCAGTTTAAGTCGAGAGGTGGAGGCTGTGGGGAGCGATCCCAAAAGAAGAACACCTTGTACGAGCGAGTGTGGTTTTTGCGCCACGGATAGCTATAGGTGACATCGACAGACTTGTCGATTTTTTTTTATCGTGGCACAGATAAGTTTTCGTTGTAATTCACGTTCTTGCTAGAAAAGTGAGAAAAATGTTTAACAAGTTAAGGATCGAATGTAAGGGGTCACAATGTTGCTAAATGTTTTAGGTCCAGATATATAGAAAGGTCTTATGTATGTTATGCTAAGGCATAGTTAATAAAATTCTACTGAGTCGAGATTAGCAAACAAAAATAAGTTTTTCGTTAAATGCTTTGCATCGATCTACTGTTAAAAGTATCTAAAAGTATCTTAAGATAGATACTCGAAATGAGATAAAAAAATCCATTTGTAAATAAGTCTTCAAATGTTTATAAGCCTTGTAGATACCTTCAAAGTGAACGAACAACCTCCAAGTGATATTTACAAACTTTTTTGTCATCCATATAATGAAGAATAGTTGTCATCTGGAATAAGGCACACACGTCTAGAAATTTTAAGCACGAGTTAACTGGTCCAGAGTAGCAAAGGATTAATAAGAATAAACAAGGTGAAATAAACAACTTATCCAGTATTTGTATGTCCAAAAATTGCAAGTTATGGAAATCGTTTGAGTCAATGTAAGGACTCAAACGATTTCCATAACTTCGACAACATACTGTCAAAACCACCAACTTTTGCAGAACAGAACAAAAAAAATGGCGAAGACCAAGCAAATAAAAAAATCCACGATAGATGTGGTAGATTTCTACTGCTCACCAGTAAGAATCCGAATGATGGCAATGGATGCTCAGAACCAAAAATTATGCCAACAAGTCTATGCAATAGACAAAGACGACAGGTGCTAAAAAGCTGCCATTGAGCTTATCAACAAAGAAGGAACGGATACAATGTCCGAACTTAGTTGAAACCAAAGAATACAAAGTCATACAGGTGTCGCATTGAGAACAAAAAAACAGCTTCAAGGTACGGCGGGCGTCTTGCACGTGCACACATAAGAAACGAGATGCAAACATAATGGCGCGCTGTATTAGTACGATCCGCCATAGAACAATTTTTCTTGTATGCAGTGCGTCATATGTATGACTTCATAATCTTTGGTTGAAAAAAAGTCGAGACTGAGAATATGGAAGGACGAATCTGTAGACTTTAAGCGATTAAGAGCTATCTTCCACTGTTAGAACGAAACATTTATCACTATCGCGAACTAAAAAAAAGACTGCAATACCGACATATAGTCTAAAGAAGACACTCGAAAACGACATCCTTCTGAAAGCTGTGAGATGACTTGCTGCAGCTAGCTGGTTAGCTAAATTTGTTGGATCAGATTAACGGTGGTGAGGCTCCATTCCTTAGGCATACATTCACCTAAGGAATGGAGCCTCACCACCGTTAATCTGATCCACAAAAAAAAAGCAGACCCGAACTACATAGCCTTTAAGATACAAGGTCAGAAGTCATCCGATGTTGATTGGCCTTCAGAATATCGGTTGTGGCCCGCGCAGTGTGTGCCGTTGCTCCGTCCTTTTGGAACCACATGTCCTCCAGTCCTAATTCGTCCAATTTCGGCAAAAACATGAACTTGGCCCTATTGCGCGCACCGTCCACTGTTGTCGTTTGACCAGCGGCGTTCTCGAAAAAAAAGGCCGATGACTCCTCCAGCGTGAACAGCGTACCATGCAGTAACTTTGAGCGGGTGTAATGGCTACTTGTACATTACTCGTGGATTTTCGGTGCCACAGAAGCGATAGTTTTGCTTGTTTGATGGAAATGAGCTTCATCGCTCATTTTGATTTTGGTTGACAAATCCTCCACTTCGATTATTCCGCGTTCTTGGTTAGTGTATCACTCCATGGCTTGTTCACTTGTATTCTACATCTGTCTAGTCCACAAATATCAAAACAGGTTTGACATTATCGGCCCTTTGCAAAAATAAGAGCATCTTCCAGTAGGGTGATCTCTTTTGGCCCACCTTGTATTTACCAATAGCCTAATTCAACTCTTTTTGTGTGGTTTTAGATGGGTCAGCAAAGTCCTTAACTGATTAAGTCTTCTCACTTCGGCAGATCTTGGGATAAAACCAAGTACCCACTAAGCTATTCATCGACTTCAAAGCATTTAAAGGATCGAATATGAAGGCTACTTTTGGTATACCGCCTTAACTCACACGTTTCGCTGCCACGCCAAGCCAACGATTCCAACGAAACCTTTGATATGAAAATAAAAACAAAAAAGGATCTAGACAATGTGAAATTTTGTATTGTGGATTCCGTTCTTCAGAGGGTTGTTCAAAACTCCTAATCGAAAACCAGGTGCACAATCTTTCAAAAATCTATGCAACTAGTTACTACCCAGCGCTGTCGATATTAACATCATTGATCGGACTGGCTCACTGGCCCTCCTCTCGTCATGTTCTGAAAATCATCCGTGTTGTATAAAATTTCAAGAATAGCTTATCCGAAATTCGCCTTTCGGAGTCGGTATAAAACAGTAGCTCCCGCGATCGTGCAAGAAGTACACACGCACACATGAATGGTTGTGAGAAAGCTAGGCCCTGGGTACAAACAAGCCTGTTGCGCCAAAAATTTGTATTTTGATCGGACTCATCGTGATGTTACCGACGCGTTTTCGAGTATGGAAATGAAAGATATGCTGTCAGCAGGAAGGGACTAATCGGACTGAAAGTCACCACAATCGACATCTACAACTTTGAGTTAGTAGGAAGGAGCCTTTGTATGCTAAAATTTCGTTAAAATTTCCAGAGGACTTCTTGCGTTTGTAGCTTTTTGAAGGATCAAGCATTTCGCCTGTTCAATAACTGAAGTAAAGGTCTCTAAAACCGCACGCTCGGAGCTATGAATGATGTCTATGTATTCCGTATTCTGTATTCCGTGGGCAGGTGTTACCATACGTAGGCTAGAAATGGGACAGGAACAGGCAGTAAGTACAATAAGACAAATCGACTTTCTGGTAGACGTGTCTCACTATTTTGGTCGTTAAAAATCGTTTGAAACTTTGAAACACAACGACGTTCTCGAAAGTATTAAGTGTTACGTTTGTAGAAACCCTTAGCTTTCACCTAGCTACTAACTTCGAATATCAGCCTCCCCGTGTTGACCTTAGATACGTTTCCAATCCCTGTGCAGAAAATTTGCGGCAGCAGATGAAATCGGGAATGAAGATGTCTCATCACACAAACGCACACAATTATTTTCCAACCCGGCAGCCGCAAAATTCCCAGAGGTAATCTGCAACGATGGCGTATACAATCCCAGTTAGGATGGACAAAGTGAAAAACCTGAACGGTCCCAATATGTCAAAGCAATATTCGGACGACTGGTCATTTAGGAATCTCACTGGTTAGTCAGGCCCCTTGAACAGAGATGAACCGAAAACCAAGGGCAGCGTTCAATCCGTAGTGGATAGTTATGTTTCCATGTTCTTGGGCATCTAATGAAAAAGAACTGCCCGCCCAGGTTGGGGGTTGGGCTGTAAAGATAACTTCCTTATCACTTAAAAAAGAAATGGTGGCACTAGGTTTTTTCTCAAAACCATTTTTCGTGTATTGTACGATGGGAGTACCTACGGTTTAATGCCGAGACCGTACGGGTGAGTGGAGATAAGCTTTTTTTATTACAATTGATACCATCCATATGTTTTGTCAGACCATTGTGATAACTAGACCATGAAAATAAAAAAAAATCCCCGAGTATTACCAGATATTGCAATTTTCATAGAGGAGACACCTGATCAGACTCCTACATCAATATTTCATAATTCGTGGCTGCGTGCTTTTGACACTTCGACGGGAGAGTATAATAACCCCTGTGGAAATTAACCCCATGGTGCTTAGTTCCCAAATTAAAGGAAACATCCACGACAGCAGAATGCATTAGCAACCGCGGTTGCTAATGCCATTGGAAATTGGAATTCTATACAAGTTTGGTGTATATAAAGTTTGAATGTGAGTGGGGGACATGCTGCCCCCCTGCTTGGGCTCAATGTTTTGTTCGAGGTGTGTGCGAGTTTGGATGCACGCAAAGGAAATAAACTCCACAAGTAAAAGGCATTAACACCCGCGGGACTTATTTCCATTTCAAAAAATAAATAAGTTCCGCTGGGGATTTTTCTTATTTTTTGGGAATGGGGCTTATCACCATCATTACCGCGTAACATTGCCGTCAAATCTTAGAATGAAGTTCGGGGACATATCTTACATTGCTTACATGTATGCAGGACTTGAGCGCTTAACTTTGTGGTCGAAAAGCAAAAGATGGCATTTTTTGAACTTTTGCTGCCTCAATGAAGTTTTTTTGTTTGCTTTTCCGTTCTTTGTTCTTTTAGGAAAGGCCCTTATTTTCGAGTGTTTTATTATTTTATAGATACTTTAGCTCTTTCCATATAGTTCTTGAAAATTATTCCCACGAATATGCCTGGTGGGCCGTAGCTTTCAGGTCTCTTAATTTTGGAACGCTATAGTTAGCACAACGCAACTCGCCAAGAAAAATAAGGTAAATTTAGGTTAGAAGAGCTGCATTTATACAGTGAAGGACATATGAGTAATGGAACCACTTGGGTCTGCTGAAAAATAGTGCTAAGTCTGATAAAAGTATGTCTGCCAAGTCCAGAACCTGCCGAAGGCGACATGATTTCGTGCGTTTCTGAAGAGCTGCGCATTAGCACAAATGATGTTCCAGTGACTCTCTTTTGCTTTCGTCTCTCTAAAGATTCTTTAGAAATCATTTGTAAAAGCTCTTACGCTTTCCACCATGTTGCCTATTATTCAGTGGCTTCGATACCTGGACATTCACCCAGCGTAAGCTTGCCTCAAAAGAGACAAGAGAGTTTTGATCTTTGAATAAATTCAAACAACGTTGGTGGCGAAATAGAGCCTTGTGGTACTTGGTTTTATGCCTTAAGTACCTCTTTGTTGTAAATGTTTTTGGAATCGTTTTTCTTTTCACCCGATTCGTCCATTGAATTAATCTAGTCCTCGCTTGCATAGCTACTGAAATTCAGCTGAGTTAGGAACTCATCCTGCCACAGTTTGATCGCAACAACAACTTTACAGTGCGTTTTCTCTGTACTGAATTTCAACAAGCAGTTTAAGCTGAAAAGAAGGCACTCCCTCTCAACTTGAAGGCTGTGATCTGCCCCACAAAAATATTTCATGACAGTTTTCACGACATTCGCAGAATTGCGATGGACGCTAAGTTCCGCATTATGTGGATAAAACTTGGTTTGAAGCGGAGTCCACTTGGTAACCTCCGTGTTGGTGGTACCAAATGGATTTCAAAGCCCCTAGTTTAGCAGGTCATACATAAAGAAAAGTTAACTAGATGACTTTAACTTCGTAGAGGGGTTTGTGTAGAGTATTGTGTTCATTGGTTACTTTTAGAAACTCTGACTTGTGCCGCTTTAAAAATCATCTAACCCAACAAACGAGGTCGATATCGGGTGTAGCTCGATTGAGATGATAGCTTGCCTTAAAACTTATCAACATCTTAAACTTAACTTTGGTTCTAGTGTTTTGGCCCAAAACCATTGGATTATAGAGCTTCTCTAGCTTATCCAGTTTACGAAGTTACATCTCTTGCGATCATTGATCATCCAACGATTCTCCTAGTTAATTACTCTGAACAATCCCACTATAGGCGCGCCTTAGGAAATAAAATGGCCTGCATTACGTATAATTAAAACCGCAAATAAATGAGTATACAACTACATTACTCCTAGGGCCTGAGGAACACCTACACCAGGCTCATGCCTTTCCCAGTAACTACCCGCCTTCATGATCATTAAACTCATAATCGTCGTCGCCGCTGCTCAGCGGTGTGCATTTTATGAGACCACGCGAATCTTACAGTTTTCGCCCCAAGTTTATACTACCGCATCACGAAGTCATAAAATCGCTCCAAGATCATCTCCTCTCTTCGGCACAGTCGGAAGCATCGTCTACCAGATTATGCAGGCCAGGCAAACAGCCTTTCCTATATTTTCACTTAGATTGGTCAAGAAGTTGCTTGGGTATACCAGCACTTGCAGCACCAGACCCTGACCATGTAAAGGCAAATCCACCACAACAACAAGAAAACTGTTAAACGGTTTTGCACTCCTTTCGGCCATTACGATGGTGATGATCCCATGGGATTCACCGGACAAACCAAGAAACTGTCATTTGAAACGCTGCGACGATAGGCATTCCTTAACTGATCGCTCATTTACGGTCATAACCATGATCGTGATCTTGACCAAACAAGAACGAGATGATTGTTCTGTCAGACATCAGCGGCGGATGCCGCCGCTCACCACAGGTGTGCAAAGTCACAACCAAAACCGTGATTCTAAGCGGTGGTTCATAGTCTCGTATTTCATCCAAGCATGAGGCTCAGCCATAGAACGGTTTTCGTCTCTAAGCTGGTGTGTCATATCGATACGTGAATCCCGCCGCACTCTCTGCCTGTATATGGATAAAAGCGATTATGCTCTACGAACGAGAGGAGGAATCACCACTTTACCAGATTGGAGAGCATTTTTATGAATGGGATCCTATCGGGGTCGTTTTGTCGGCTGATTTCCAAGTTTGGTACTACGGATGGGGTCAGCTGTTGGCGACGTTTATGGCATCAGGCATAGGCATGCGATTGATGTAGCACACTTATGGGCCGGCTTTGGTGAACTGCTTGATAGTTGATGTAGATCAAGTTTAGATTTGATAAGTGTGTTCTTTGGATGCGGACATCTGGTGAGTTCCGTCGAGGAAATCGAATGGAAGATGGTTCTGCGGATGTGCAATTTTTGGAGTTCGAGTTGATGGGTTACTTGAAAGGTGACTTGTATTTGTTTGGCCAAAAGGAGAGTCTAAAGGGATATGGGTTTTAGTTTTTTCCATGGACGAGCTTACGATTTAATTACTTGCCATACAGGACATACTCTTGATTGACATCCGTTTTAACTCATTCCGCCGTGCTTGCTCTGGGATAAGTTTGACTCCTGATGATCTTCAGTCATGTCAGGCTTTTATGCAATTTTAAGTGGGGCCTTCAATTAGTCGGCCGGACTTATCTGAACTTTAAATTGCCTATCGGCATTGATCTATTTGTAAGGACGAGCGCTTAACTGATCTTCATAAGTTGACCTTGCATTGGTCGTATGAAGACTAATGAAGACCTTTTGGGGTCTTTAACTCGAGTTTTTATTTTTAAGAATTTTTTTTCGAATTTTTCTTAGACATTCTTGTAGTTGCTTATAATTTTTGTTGACTAACTGTTTTTTTCTTTCTCTCGTTTTAGGTAAGTTTTCCAAAAACTGAATTAACGAAACAAGGTTTTGTAAAAGTGAGTAAATTAAGAAAAAAACAAACAAGGAAAAGAATTTTTGTAGTAGATACCATAGTTTTTCATCGTCTTTTTCCCGGCCCATCCCATCTCATTATTTTTCCCGGATGGCAGTAATGTCTTCTTCGTAGCAGCTTAGGTCTTGCGCTAGTTGTTCCAACAATTTGGGAAAAGATGAATCATTTTTGATACAAAAGGCTCGTTTACGCACGTGGCCTGCTTTTTTTTTGTTCACATGAGTATGAGTATATTTTTCTACGACTAGTGGGAGCTAAAATGTTGTGCCGAATTTGAATTCTAGGACTTAGTTTGCCTGCTTCATGATTAAATATACTTGTAGAAAATCATGACCAGAAGAGGGAAAGTTGAACTTTTTTTCCAAAGTAACAACAACATTTCAACCAGATCTTGTTCATATGAGACACAACAGCTGACACGTAAACCTGATTATTATCTGGATCACCTTCATGACCCAAAATGTATTGGATTATCGGAGTGGTTTTATTTTGCGTCAAGATCTCATAGGCTAAAATGGAACCTTAGCGATACCTTTAAATAGGAGAATTACTCTAGCCAACCGCTGTTTTTTGGGGCTAAGAAGGCAATTCAGTAGTAAAGCTCACACTCGAACTACTAAGGAGATCCTATACAAGACCCTGATCATTCCAGTACTGCTCTACTGCGCGCGCTAGAGCATAGACCGTCTCAAAAGCTGATGAAGAAATCCTTGGTCAATTCGAGGGGAAAATTCTTCGAAAAATCTTCTGTTCCGTTAACGTTAACTATGGAGACGAAGTTTCAACCAAGAACTATACCAGCTGTACAACGACGTGCCCCTCGTCAAAAAGGTCCGCATTGGACGTTTACGATGGCTAGGATATGTAGAACGAATGGACACCAATACTCCGGCTCGCAGAGTCTTCGATTCTCAGCCAGACGTCGGACCAGTAGAGGAAGACCTCGCCTTAAGTGGCGCGCACAATTAGAAACCCAACTGGAACAACTTGGAGTGCGCAACTGCAGGCAGTTAGCTAAGGACCGGGCTAATTGGAGAGGCATGTTAGTTGAGGCCCAGGTTCATTCCGGACTGTAGCGCCACTTAAGAAGAAGAAGACATTAGACCAGATAATGGGTCATTGAAAAAGTCCATTGTAACGCGTGCTCTGTGCTAGAACATATACTTAGCGGCAATCAAATTTGATTGATCATGGTTCTGTACACATTAACCTTGTTGTATTACAAGTCCTCGAAAAAGTTAGGCCCGATGACACCTTGGTATAAATGGCGCCCAATGCAGTGACTTCGAATGGATGTAATGGATCTTCGTCCGAGAAACGCAAGAACGTTTATATTCTTTCAGATGGAAATGGACTTTGATTCATCGCAAGAAAGTGTGTTGATTCCTGTTATGTCTGGAATTGCACCATCATCTCACAACAGATGACTTGAAAATCTTAAACGCGAAAACTGCTTGCCTGGACTTTTGTTGCAAAAGACCCAGATGAAGATGGGTGTTCTAGGTCTCACTAACGAGGGAAGGTATTCCTGCCCGTGAGCTGGATGAACGCATTCAGAAAAGTCTTCTGACGAGAGTCAGTCTTGCCTTGTCCTCCGATGGTGTTGACGATATCTAAAATATTTCATCGAGTCTGGAGCAATACCTGATCGTCCTGTGTGGAAAAACGATCTGAAAATCATTTTTTAATGTCACTGAAGCATTATTCCGCACATCACGCTCTAATATGGTGAGGAGGGTATCGACTTGTCGTTGGTAGGTCCTGAGAAAATCTGTGATGGGTAAAAATTTTGCGATATTTTTTTTGCGAATTTTGTTGCTCTTCTGCGACTTAATGGAAAGATTAGTCCATCGATGTGGTTTGTGCAGCAAAGCGACTTTTAGAAAGCAAGAAAGTGGTCGCTGGAGGTAGCTGCGTTAAAGCTGCTCTTTCAGAGGTAGGGTCGAAGAAAATCTGTGATGGGTAGAAATTTTGCGACTTTTTTTTGCGAATTTTCTGGCGACTAAATGGAAAGATCAGTACATCGATGTGGTTTGTGCAGCAAAGCGACTTTTAGAAAGCAAGAAAGTGGTCGCTGGAGGTAGCTGTGCTAAAGCTTCTCTTTCAATCTCCCTACCTCGTTGCGTTCCAAAAATAATTGACAATTCACAAAATCTCTTCTAATCATTCCCAAAACTTTGGCGGTGAATGCTGCCGAGGATGGCATAGATTTAGTCACCAAACTCTGTGCATATTAGAATCCCAACGAAACTGAGGTTGAACATTGCCATCTCAAGTTGACTGGCTAAAAGAGCTTTTTATGTCTGAAAGAAATTCTATGAAGGAAGATATAGCCGCAATCACTATCCTGCTAATGGATGACATGATCAAGCTCGAGGTAGTTTGGTAAGGCTACATTGAGAAGTATGTTAGTTGCGGCCCAGGTTAACTGTACCGCTACTTATACAGCAAGCAAGACTTACATAATATATCCGAAATAGTACCAAAAAATGAAGCTTACACGTCAATTGCCGGTAATATTAAGAAAGAAACCGAAAGTAAGAGCAAATTTGCCATCACGGAGGATCACGGAGGAATCAGTTTACGGTACCCTTCAGTAATTATTTATCGAACGTGATTTTGTAACTTGTAACCTCAACAATAATCAAATGGTAACCTTACACACAGCACGCAATTACAAAAAAAATTTTTTATCTCACCTCATGACATACCTGTTGCTTTTACTCTGACAAAATAATTAAATAAATAAAAAATTTCAAACTCAAAAATTATTTTATCGTCCTTTCTCAGTTTTCATTGTCAATATATTTCGAAAAATTCAATTTTGTATTTCATTTTTCGAACTTTATTTTCGACACACAAAAATCCTTGGCAAAGTTTCTCCAGAGATGACAAAACCTAGTGCCGTTCTAGCCGCCGCATTTATTCATATCATCCTAAGAATAACAATATTTTTGGAACCAAATTCTGTTTGCAGTCGATCTCTAACATCAAATTGGTTGATACTTTTGTCGATTTTGGAAATTCTCTGGGATACTGACTTTATACCGGAACGCTATCGCCTGCTCCCGGCATGGTTCCTGTGGTTTGTTGAGCTATTCACTTGTGTTTTCGTTTTGGAATTCGGCATCATTGTAATTTGGTACAATCTGAGAACGTTGATGCAATGTTCTCTGAAGAAAGTTATTTTAAAATCTGATCTGAAACTCAAGGACATCCTTGCTGAATGTCTGAATATAATGATTGCCTCTTGTATATTTGCTTACGTGACCATCGGCACTAATATTGGATTTAGTGTTAAACGTAAATATTTACAAGTTTCAAGAAAACTTAAGACTTCCCTTTTTTGGAATCGGGCGTCTCCAATGAATGCATTTAGAGGATCTTCTGCAGCGAAGGAGTCATCTGCCGGAATAAAAGAAGAAATGAATGCGTCGCGTCAAAGTCGGCAGCGTCGTAGTTTACGCTTGTCGAGTAGATGTAATAATTGTAGTTAATAAAAAATCTAAATTTGAAATAATCTGCCCTATCGAGATATCCGTCGTAGCGAAAAATTTTCCGCAACACATACTTCGACGGAAGTTAATCTTCGATTTGATGTCTATGTCATCGGAACAAAAATCACTTCACTGCAATTGGTAAATCAATTCCGCAAAGAATTTGCGTCGGAGGAAATCGGAAGAAGAATTGCTTTTAGCTGTCAAAAATTGCACGAAAAATGCACCTGAACGCACTTCAACGCAATTCGCCGTGATGCGTTACAAAAGGTCAAAAAAATATTCCGAAAAGCTTTTTGGAAGAATACCTCGAAGCTAAAATCCTCTGAATCGTACAAAATCGGAGAATTTTCCTCTCCGACCGATACCTCGATAGGGCTAAATACGTGCGTTTGTTTTACCGAAAATTTTGTAGGGTCAGTTGGCACTAGAAGAATGTGGTAAGTCTATCACTCCAATTTTGCTTTTTTTACGGCCCATAAAACATATCAGTCCTAACCATCGTAGGTCTAAAAGTGCTCACACAAGAGTTGAAAATTTTCGATTAAACCGGCAAACGCGAGACACCTTAACCACCTATAAACAGTTTTATCGCAAAACGAATTGGCACACAGTCTGCGACCTATTAACCACCTACCATCGATTCCCTATCCCGGCCTATCCAGAACTACAAGCCCTTATAGAGGCACCTAGCAAATAGAACGCGGAAAAATGTCCGTTCACCAAAACAGCCACTACTACCAAAACCACCATCTTCCCAGCGCATCTGTTTAAAATTCCTCACACGCCATCTCCTCAATCTCCTTCGCATGCACTTGAATTTCCTTCGAATTGGCTAAAAACCAATTGACAGGCCAATATTGATCCGCCATGTAGTGGTGCGGCAGTGAACCTCTTTTGGTCAACGGCCTATTCATCCGCACACCTTTCGAATAATTAACGAGGTTTTGAGGAATTCTGGCGACACTCTGCCAACGGGAGCCGGGCAATTACAGCCCACTGCGCATTCCAGAAGCAATTATTGTAAACGCGCACGCGTACACTCACCCCACGCACATGCGCACCGGTCGGTGGGAACATTCATTACAATCAGATCAATGAATTACCAGGAGCAGCAGCAGAGATTTACATCGCTAGGTGACCGGCATCGGTAATGTAATAATGGCCGGCCAGAGGGATCTCAGTGCTCCAACAGGTGATAACAAAATTTAATTTATCGCATGTGATTCGTGGAATCGCCGCTGGGGGTGAATGTGATGACAAATTTGAATGAGAAGCCGGACGAATTTTTAATGCGACGCGAGGGTAATCAACTCTTGATGGCCGGCTTTGAAATTGAGGAAGGTTTTGAGTGAGAACAGAAGAAAGGATATTCGGGAGGCGTGAGGTGAATATATGATGAGAGGTGATGATTTGGGGTTTCAATGGTCTTGTTGACAAGCGTTTTGATTGTTTGAATTATGATTCATGTCCAGTGGAATGGGAAGACAACAATAAAGACGGAGAATGAAAGTAAAACCATCAAGGAATGCTAAATGGTGAGGAATTTTGAAAGTTCTCACTAAGGCGTCGTACACAGAGGATATCTTTTGAGTTGTCTTTAGTGTGCGTGAGGAATATGGTCTTCACAGGTCTTCCAATAGGGTCTTCACTCTTCGGTCGTATTGTTACAGCTACATCTGTCAAATTGTGTGACATTTGTTCAGTATGTTTTGCCAAATCACCATGGACGTTCAAGAACACGTGCAGATGATAAAATTGTTTTTTTTTTCAAAATGGGTGTCCTGTGGGGCAACGTTCCGAGCGCTACGCCAATTTAAGGGTCGCCATTATCGTTATAACCGAGAGAACTATTTGCAGCAGGTCCATAGTTCGGACCATATTGGAGTGTGCGCAGTAATAGAATCACAAATTAGGATACTGCTCCCCCATTTTCCGCAAAAAGTCGTCCATCGTTGTTCTCTTAGAAGTCCCGGAAATAGTTTCTGGCGTCTCTTTCTCATTCTCGAATAAATGTGGGCCAATAACTTTTCGGATGTCTCTTATCGGTTTGTTGTCTTGCACCTTGAACTTTAAATCCTTTGTAAAGGATGTCTCGTCAGTTTGTTGTCTTGTACCTTGGACTTGAAATGCTTTGTAAAATTTTTATGGCAGAGCGTAAGGGATGAGAATGAGGTCAAACTCATTTTTCAGACGACATCTAACGAATTTCTCTATTGATGACATGCACTGACTTATTTATTCAAATATCCAGTCAATGTTTGATGAGTTTTGGGCAGCTAACTACAGGTTAGGTAAACATCTAAATACGTTGCCACAAGTGGGAACAATAGGTACAGAGCCAGTTAGGCTTATTTGTGCAGTAAGGTTGTGCGTAGTCATAGCTTCCTCAGCACATTCGTTTGTATATTGCATAACTAAAGCCTTTGTAGTGTATTGGTGGCATCAGATAAGAACAAAGGAGAGTAAGACAGGTGACGAAAGCCTTTAAGGGCACTTGCTCGAACGTATTTATTCAAAAATTCATGCTTTTTTGGTGGATTTCATGTAGCCAACTACTGGTTACATACTTATTTACTAAAGTGACAGAATAGTCCGGAATAAACAGGAAAAAAACCTCAAACAACATGTCTTCCCAATTAGCCTGGGTCGTGGTTAGATTCCCAGCTGCAGCATCACGCAAATGATTTCTACTGGCCCTCCTCTCGTGATGATCTAAAAAATCATCCGAGTGGTATCAATTGTCAAGTATATCTTATCTGAACGTGACCGTTTGGAGTCGGCATAAAACAGGAGGTCCCACCATCGTACAAGAAAGTACACATGCACATATGAATGGTTGTGAGAAAGCTCGGCCCTGGGTACTAACGAGCCTGTTGCGCAAAAGTTTGTATTTTGTAATTAGCCTGGTCCCTAGCTCACCTGAAGTTGGTTGAAGTCAGATTCTGCGATCTGACTTCTGGCTGGGAATTGAAGACTCTGCGAGCCGGAATATTGGTGTCCATTCGTTCTACACGTCCCAGCCATCTTAAGCGTCTAATGCGGAGTTGGTTTTTGACCCGATCTATGTCGATGTACACCTGATATAGTTCGTGGTGGAATTTTCGTCTCTATAGCATGCCAACGCAAACGGGACCAAAGATTTTTCGAAGAATTTTTCTCTCCAATCGACTAAAGATTTCTTCAACCACTTTGATTGGGATGTTCAGGGTCTTGTATAGGACTTCCTTTGTAGTTCAACTGTGGGCTTTACTACTGAATTTCCTTCACAGTCCAAAGATACAGAAGTTAGCAAGAGTAATTATTCGTTTAATTTCTGACGAGATATTCTTGTCAGAGTTACTAGCGGAGGTGGGGGTGGACATAATCCCGTACTACCTCAAAGTTATATCTGTCAATGGCGAAGTTCTCTCCAATTCGTCGATGTTGTGAGTTATTTCGTGTTGACCGCATGAAATTTGTCTTACCCTAGTCTATTGCTAATATTTTCCCGGTTTCCTTCTCAATACGTGCAAACGTCACGGTCGCTGTGACATCAAATTCAGTTCGACCAATGGTTTCAATGTTGCTAGTAGTTGCACAGATTTATGGAAGATTATGCCTCTGATGTTGACTTTGGAATATTAGATAATGTTGAGGAAATCAGATGACATGGCGTCACCGTACCTAAAACATTTTTTGGTGTCGAATGTTTCGTTGATGTCGTTGCCGACCCTGATGAAGCACAGGATTATCAATCTTCTGAAGTCGATGAATAGTTGGTGGTGACTTCTTGAGTTTTTTTTTTTTGCATTATCTTTGGAAATGTAAAGTTTTGACGGGTTTTGGACTTTCTGGGCCTTAAACCACATGCATCTTAATTGCGCTGATGTATATGGTGGATGAAATTTCTGATTTGCTTTTTCAAAACGCGATGACGCTTCCTTGTGGTTAATGGGTGCGCAAGTATTGTTTCGCTTCCTGGAAATGCACCAAACGAAGGACAAACCATACACACAGGGTGAAACTAATGCGGGGGTGTTGCTCTTGAATTTTCGAAGCCCAAAAATCGACAGTTCTCCTTGATGGCATAACCACTTAAATGTAAATGAGCTTCATTCGACATCGACATTGTGTAAAGCGAATAGCGGTAGCAGTGCTTAAATTTTAATTCGGATGGGTACATCTTAAGGTCCAACTTTAAAACTCTCCGCAATGTGTTGTGAGTCACGGTGGGCTACGGAGACTTTAATGATGCTTGACATTGACTTTCTAATTTTCAGGACTTTGTGACAGGGTTGTATTTAAGAGGCTATGTCTCATGGACGTGTGCAGTGCGAAGATAAGGGAAGTGTCTCAGGACATAAAGGCTGAAAAGTTCAGTCTTTGTCGATAACAAGTAGCATATTTTGGGATTGAGGCGAATTTATACTGCTGAGAAACTTTATATATAAGTTTTCCTAGTTTTTCTTTCACTGGTATAGACAAATGTTTGTTATCTCTCTTTTCAGCTATCTCTAGTAGCTATCATTTGAAATCTATATAGTCCGTCCCTATTCCATAGGGATGTATCAATTTTGACAGTTTGTATCACAGAGACATAATTTCGATAGATATTCCTGAAAGTGTATGAATCGACTCAGAATCGTAGACTGAGTCGATCGAGCGATGTCTGTCTGTCCGTCCGTCCGTCTGTGTGTCACAGATTTTTTGGTCTTTTGAGCTTGAATGGTAAAATTTGGTATATAGATGTGTACGACGAAGTGAAAGAAGTGTAAATCTTTTCAAAATCCGCGCACTACAACCTACTTTTTCAGAAAAACGTTATTTCGGTCAAACCATTATTAATTTCGAAAAAAAGTCTGAGCCAGATATTTAGACTTAAGACTATCTTTATAACTATATTTCGTCGATTACCAGAAAATAACATTTTGGTCAGAATTTAATAAAATTTGAAAAAAAAAACTTTTGATGAAAATATGTATTTTGAGAACATTACGAGGAACATTTCAGGTATTTATTATTTTAACCCATACCCGCTTTTCATGGACGTTTTACCCAAAAAAATAAACGATCTGTAAAGCCAATCCCATAGAAAAACGTCGTTTTTTGTCAAATCAATAAAGATTTACAGAAACTGTCTGACCAACATGTGGTGACAATGTCATGTACTACATTTCATTCGTATTTCCTATTCCTATTCCTATTCCACGCCCGTAATTGGGGAAATTTATTTTAAGGGTCCATCCGTGGCCTACCGTGACTCACAACAAATGTGAGTATAAACAGATGGACTATGTGCTTTGACTTTCTAGTTAGTACGAATATTTCGATGAGTACCTCTTCCAGGACTGTTGGTTACTAAGCCCCATTCCTCAAAATGGTCGACCAAACTACAGCTGATATTGAATTTAAATAGTGGCGATATATTCCCTACCCATCAAATGCATACACTTTGGCGGATCCTGGAAAAATCCCAAGATGTTTAAATCGATACCACCCACCACCTATTCATCGATATCGAAGCCGCAAATGACTGCATTTATAGAGACGAACTAAACAGAGCCATGTCTAGTTTTGGTATACAGCCCAAACTCGTCCGTTTGTGAAGGATTACGATGGAGAATTCTCGTTGTTCCATCAGGGTAGGAAACGACCTCACCGACACATTCGATACCAAAAAAGGATTTAGGCAAGGCGATCCGTTGTCATGTGACTTTTTCAATCTGATTCTTGAGAGGATTGTGCAAAACTCCCGAGCCAACACCAGATGCACAAAATTCCAAAAATCGGTGCAACAACTAGCATACGCCGACGATTTTGACATCATTGGCAGGACTTAACGTGATGTCATAGTCACGTTTGCTATATAGAGAAGGCAGCGGCAAAAATGGGTTTAGCAGCAAATGATGGCAAGACTAAGTGTATGCTGCCAACAAGAAAAGACACACAAAATCGACGAATTGAACAGAACGTCACCATTGACAGATATAAATTTGAGGTAGTACATGACTTTGTCTATCTCGACTCCGCTGTTAACTCTGACAATAACATCTCGTCAGAAATTAAACGAAGAAATACTCTTGCCAACCACTGTTTCTTCGGGCTAAGAAGGCAATTCAGTACTAATTCCTCATCAGGGTCTTATATAAGATCTTCTTAGTAGTGGAGGGTCTTATATAAGATCTTCTTTGTAGTGGAGATCTTATATAAGACCCTGATCATCCGATTCCTGCTCTTCGGCGCTGAAGCATGGACCGTCTCAAAAGCGGATGAAGAAATCCTTGGTCGATTTGAGAGGAAAATTCTTCGAAAAATCTTCGGTCAACAAAATTTGCATTGGACGTTTAAGATGGCTAGGACATGTAGAACGAATGGACACCAATACTCCGGATCGCAGAAACTTCGATTCCCAGCAAGACGTCGGACGCAGAAGAGGTAGACCTCGCCTTAAGTGGCTCGCACAAGCAGAAACCGACCTCAAGCAACTTGGAGTGCGCAACTGGAGGCAGCTAGCATGTTGGTTGAGGCCCAGGCATATTCCGGACTGTTGCCCCACTTAAGTATGTAAGATATTTTCGCTGCGTCATAACAAGAATAGAAAAAATTAATTATGTTAACGCCTTGTTATGTACTGTAGAAATCTATTACAAATATCCAAAAACTCAATTGTAACCTACAAAAAAAAAAAACAATTATTTCGCAAATTAAAAATTAACTTCATCATCACCATGCAATCAGTCAATGAAACACCTGCGACTTCATCAAACATTGGATGACATATCGCGTCCATCGAAAGTGTCAGATAGTCACCTCAAACAGAAGTATTAACAACGACAGTCAATTTGTCAACCAGATGTTTGTCGCAAATTTCCGATAAAATATGACAGATCGTGCGAAATGCATATTTGTTCAACAAAACCGATAGGTGATTAGCGACAAAAGCCCATTAAGTCATCCGAACCGAACGATAGTGAAAGTGACACTTTTACCGCTGCCTTCATCCTCAATCAACGCGTTGGACGTAATCAAATTGATTAGCTAATAATAATTGTAATGGCTGATCAAGCGGTGTGGCTACCCATATTCGTAAATGCATCTAATTGAAGCTGGTTTGCGAGAGCCGTCGCAAATGTCTTGAGATTTCTTCCATTTTGCACATTTCATCATCAGATGGCCATTAATTCGAACCGATGGCGATGTCGTTAGTGAATGGTAGCCTGGAGTTTTTTTTTTTTTGCTTTAAATTTTCTTCCCTTTCACGTCGCTTCTTATCTATTTGAGAAGTAATTAGGCGGACTGGGGAGAAGATAAATGTCGGAACGTTCGTCAAAATGTCCGCACAAACTAACATCCAGTCGGAGTATGGCTTTGTTTGGGTTTTAGCCACGAAACATGTTTCCTTGTAAATGCGTTTATGACGCAAATGGTTGGCACATTTTTGCTGTTTATTATCGAAGACGCAGGCTACCTATAGGCAGTTTGGATGCGGTTTAGCATTGGGGGGCTATTACGCAATCGATTTCATAAGTCGTTTGCAGGACAGCGAGTGTCATTTCTGATGGTGGGGTATACCAACCGCAGGCTGTAGCGGTTGGAAGAAGTGAGGATAGATTGAGAAGGAAATCGACGTTTAGACGAGAAAGTGTTTTTTTTTCTGGGAAGTTATGGATTTGGTTTTGTAGGCTTATAAATGTTTTCTTTGTGTACAAACGTGTTGGATGGATTGCTTGGTTCGAGGCGATTGCCTTTGGCATATAAGCACATCACACAGTATTGCGCTAGAGTTAACTCAATCAAAGCGCTTCTTGGAGAAGTTGATAGCTTCGTTAAAACGCGTTTACATTTTAAGTATCTTTTGGCATTACCAGGAAGATTGATATTTACGTAAGCAGCAAGTCAACACCTGCGTTTTTTTATTTAAGAAATATTTACATACCTAGGTGAAAACTTGCTGGGCAGTCGCATGCGTCTTTTGTATATCCTATGCAGCCCACTATAGGACTTGAGATTGCTTGCCTTCACCATCCACCATGTGTAACCCTTAATGGATGTACTAGTCCAATGAAATATCTGGCATGATCGACCTATACAGGGCCTCAAACCTAGCTTCTCCGTTAATTTGTGTTTGAAAAGTTATATTTTTCCCACAAACCCCTCCGTTTGGACGCCAACTCCGAACGGAAAATTTGAGAAGAGGGTTTTTGACGGATGAAGATTTGGTCCAATTTGGACAGAAGCTACATTGACGCGTACCAATTTCCAAATACCAAAGAGAGATGACAGTGGACGTCACAATGCAAGATCCAGACGCACGAAAAAAAGTAAAAAAATTGAGTAGATGCGACGTAAAGGAAATCCAACATCGAAAAAACGAAGGACTTGGCCCCCCTATATCGCGCTAATTGGATAGGAGTTTCAATTGACGCCCAGATTTATGTCGGGTTCAGTCCAGCTAACAAAAAAACCGGAGAACAATAATGCCGCCGGATCTAATAGGTTACCAGTGAACTCTCCAAATACGAAGGTGATGCCCTGGAAGTGTCCAAGTGCTAAACCATCAACAAAGGCTGGATGAACAAAAAAAAATAAACACGATGGCCGGACTAGTAGATTAATTTCGGATTCAGTGCAGCCATCAAAAGGCTAATGAACAACACTACCCCCGGATCTAATGGTTTACCAGTGGAACACTCCAAGTACGGAGATGATGCCTTGGAAGTGTGCAAGCGCCAAACGAGCAACCAATTGGATGGACGAAAACATGCACAATGGCCGGAATAATAGATCCTTAGGTCCTATCAACAAGAAAGCTTATACCGCGTTTTTCTCCAAATACCGATGCAAGCCTATGTCTAACCACGCTCACAAGGATTTATCCACCCTTTGAAAGTCTGAAGACTTTTTGCGAAACTTTTGTCGGTATAGGTGACAATGTAGCTTCCGTACAAATTGGACAATTTTTCGTCGTTTACTTGATCCAGTATGCGAGGAAGGGGAATGAGGAAGAGTATAGAATCGTGAACCTTATAAGCTGGAAAAACACGTCTACGGAATAGTAATGTTTCACCAAAGAAAGTCTTCAAATCAGTGCTTTCAATTTGGAGACGACAAGACTTGTCAGATCTGGGCCTCAAAAATCAAGCAATTACGGATTGCAGGGCCCTTACTTATACAACCTACCTGGCAACAGCTAAGGATTTGTCCACAGCACCACTTGTCATGTCATTTTTCACCCAACCGAATCTGTGAATAACAGCTTCCAGTTTTATGTCCATAAGATAGGCCAAATCTGTGGCTTAAGAATCAAGCAATTACGGATGCTAGGGTCTTAGATCGTATTTCTGTTAACAGTTAAGGGTTTGTTGATTTTCTGTAGACAGCACCACTCATGTCATGTTTCATCCAAAAAAATATTTGATTTCCAGATTCCAGTTTTGATACAAAAGACAGGCCCAATCTGGTGTTCAAAAATCAAGCAATCACGGATTTCACGGCTCTTATACAATCTGCCTTTCAACAGCTATGGTTCGACTGACTTTTTCTAGACAGCACCACTAGTTCTCACTTTCGCAAGAGGTGTAGCTGAGAAAACACGTTGGTTTTGTCACTTTCGGAATACGAACCAGAGACCCACCCCATGCTTAGTAGTCCAACGCACTTCCCAATAGGCAACTGCACCCTAAAGTTCTATACGTTTTAAAAAATGGTATATCAATCCATAAAATTATCATAGCCACGCCCACTTTTTGGGGGGAGTTTTCTTAAGATTATGGGTTTTGGTAAAAGTTTAAAGAAATGGCTAAGTCTTGAGATGATCTGACAAATCATTCGAGTAGTATGAATTTTCAAGGAGGGTCCTGGAGGTCTCGCCGTCGTGCAAGAAGTACACACGCACAGAGGAATGGTTTTTAGAAAATGCTATGACAAGCGAACATGTTGCGGCAAAAATTGGTATTTGCGTTGGGTTTGACAAAATATTTGGACAATTTAATATGAACCACGGCTGCTTTTTGAAGGCGATTTTCCAAAAAAAAAAATTATCTTGAAACCTATACCAGTAGGGAACATTAGTTCATCCATAAATTTAATGCAGGAACTGCTTTCACTTTAAAATGATGTCGTTCGCGATATCACCTTTACCGAAATACTTGACCTGGAAAAAACGCCTGATAACCAAAGGAAACTTCAAAGAATTCATTCTCTTAGCTTAGAGTCTCAATGTTGCCTCCGATATCATATCTCTGAGCAACTTTCTGCTTTGGCTCTTCTCATAGCTAGACATTGTTTAGTTTTACGATACCGACATTGCCTGTCATTGTTCTGAATTAGTACCACCCTTTCAGCTTAAAAACACCTTAAAGTCTATTTGTGACATAAATGTGATACAAACCCAACAGAACTTTGATCCCACTCTCTATGACCCGATTTTAAGTTCCTAACATCCGTGCCTAATAAAAAAGCACACCACTTACTAAGCCCAGCATGAGATCAAAATATAAATTTATGACCTCGAATGACACCACACAAAGCCAGAAACCATTAAAACCAAATAAACCGCCCATATGGTCATAATTGCACTGGCCTAAGGTGCAACAACCAAACGACAAAAAAAAATCCAAAAATCGTACCCCAAACCCACGATATCGCCAGCTCCGCCTTTTCATTCAATTAGATTTGGATATCACTTGAAGCTGCTTAGAGTGAGAGAGGGACTGAGGAGAGCTCCTTCTATGGCCAGCAGGGAGATGGAATGAATTAAATTGGACCTCCACCTGAGGCAACATCAATTTGGTGGTAGACACAACGACAACCAACAGCGCCACCAACGAGAAACCACCATTCAAGCTAAGCCACCTGCAGTTTACAGGTTGCAGGCAAGACGCGTGCTCACGACAGAGAATAATTTCACTAGATCGTGCGCCTGGATATGCATCTAAGCGGGGCATGGATTTATGTTCGAATTGTGACTCCATTGTGATGTCTTACACTATGCCGCTAGAGGGCATAATTCGTAACAAAAATCTGGTGTTCTCCGCAGTTCTCATGTCACCAAATCTAGATCACGCACACTCATACCGTCGTCGGTGTCACCTGTCACTTCCTTTTTGCTAAATGCCAACCTGAAACCCACCTGTCAAGTATGTGTCCAAAGCACAGGCACACACATGACGAAACCTAAATCTCCGGATGGGCGGAAAATTCAGAAGAAAAAAATCAGTCCAGACCCCGAAAGGCATCTTCTTCTAGCGGCCCGAGCAAATTATCCATCATCATCATCGGATCAGTGTTGAGTTTCCCCATCATCTCCTTGTCGGCTGTTTGGAGCTGAAGTGACATCGCAAAAAATCTCGCATAGATAGCCCCGGACAGTTGATGTCTACGTTGTTGGCATCTATCCATTTGCTCCAGATAGACTCTGAACGTCCGCATTTGAGGGTACTGCTGTGTGCGTCTTGCAGCGTCTTATGTGGGTTATGCAAATGTCCGATGCGTTGCTGCAACAAACTTAGGAAACACGTCGAAATACATATGTGCGCAGACTAGCCAACCGTCCGACCGTGAGAAAGCAGCCGCCACCAATCAAATTGCTAATTCCTCGTGACTAATTAAAGCTGAAAGCCCTTCTTCTCCGTTGGCACATGAGATACAAGATACATGTGTTAGATTTGCATGCTAAAACCGCTGAATGAATGGAAAAACAATTAAAGATTGCACCGCAATAGATTGGAGCGAGTTGTTTGCTTTTTAGTGCGCGGACAAGATGTGGGGGCTCTGCGATGACGGATGGAGATTGCAAAACTTTTGTGGAACGTTATCGGTTTTTGATTTATTCCGTCGTCGTCGTCGCCGTTGGATGTGGTTTTTTATACTTGAGACTTCCACACACACCACCTGGAGAAGTTGTTTCACCTCTCCGTATGGCAAAGAAAAGATGAGCTCATACACGAGGTGATCTCCAGCAAGGGAGAACGTGACAAAAGTGAAGATGATCACCGGCGGGAAGCGAATATCTTCCGCTATCCAATTATTGAGGAATTATATGAGAACGATAGATTTTGAGGGAGAAATTTGTCGGGGATTAGGATGGCGGTTTTCACCAGGAAATGTGTGATCCAGTGTTTGGTGTTCAAAGTTTCTGTGAATTTACTTGCTCTTGCATGGTTAGGTATTGCTTTCGTGACGACAAAAAAGCTTGAGGTTTTGAGTTTCGGCTAAGATGTCAAGCTTGATTTTTCTTCGTTACACTAAGATGATGAAGTCCGAAAAAGTCGGTCTGACATGTGTCCGTGATCAGGCTGAAAGGCGAAATGACTGGACTTGATTCAAATTCGATATATGAGCTACTTGGAGCACAAGAGGAGTATTTTGAAGCAAGGTGATGCCCCCATTGCTCCCATTGTATCGTCCCTCATGATATACGTGCTACTTGGAGCACAAGAGGAGTATTTTGAAGCAAGGTGATGCCCCCATTGCCCCCATTGTATCGTCTCTCATGACCCTTTATTGGCACTGAAGCCATATAATATCTGTAATAAAGTGGTAAATCTCTTACAATCCTTTGCTGTGCCAAAGGTTGCACTTTGATGTGAAAGAAGAATCGTCTATAAGCCGGATTGCACGGCTTTGGATAGAATCCAATAAGTTTAGTGTATGGTTTGGGGGCGAACTCCAAATAAAGACCTGGTCCAAATCCAGACCTGAGAGAAGTAGAAGATGGGCTGGTGTAAAATGGCTCTTAGAGTGGGTGAATCAAATTCTGGTCTTTATATTAAGAACCTGTCTACCTCTCTGTGCAGGTGTGAAAGTATTTAGTTGTCGTCGTCAAAAATATCATCTATCCTGATGTTGAATGTGGTTTTTTATACTTGAGACTTCCACACCACCTGGAGAAGTTGTTTCACCTCTCCGTATGGCAAAGATGCCCCCCCATTGTCCTTTGCCTGAATAATTCAGGGCACTGAGTTCAACATTTTTTTACTAAAACTAAAAGAAGGCCTACAAGTAAAAAAAAACGGAAATGCAACCTCTAAATCAAAGCATGCCACTCAAAAATGTAAATCTTTGGAAACGGTGCAAAGTCCTAACAAGTGGAGCTATTACAAACGAAAGTTAAAGAAGCCTGTTGTTACTGCCTGCGTTAGCCTACTAAGCAAGGAGTTCCTCTTTCAAACCCCGAAAGCATTAACACACTTTTTTCACTTCCCCACGTCTTGGGAAAGTCTGACAAAAAGCCAAGATTATAAAATTGTCATCCGAAGCTTCTCAAAACTGACGTTCGGAATCGACGTTAAAAAAGTGGTCCTTCTTTATGATAAAAATAAAACTTCACAGTTAGATAAAAATGAATGTAGAAGCTAGGTTTGAGAGCCTTTTTAGGCTGGTAATGCTAGAACTTCACTGCGTCCACAGGTAATTATACAACCAAGAGTATCCATTATCACATTGTCCATCCAAGAATACTTTTCCTTGACATCGAGGGAGTCTTCAACAAAATTTGCGATTATAATTCCTCTTAAGAACTTATTTCCTATGACCTAATTCCTTTCAGCTTTAAGAATATCAGTAAGCTTTAAGGGGGCACCTCTCAAAGGAGTTGGCATCGAGGCTGGCTTCAATAATGTATAACACCTCTAGTGCACTAAAATACCTTTGCATCTTCAGATTTTATCCTTACTCACTACATCCTGAATGGTTGTGTGATCAACGTCATAAAAAAGCGATTACGTTGCAAAACTTTAAGAAGGTTTAGCAAAGGTTTACAAGCTAAGTTCCTACCAAAGATTATAAAGCTATAGAGATGACGCACTCAATAGAAAAAAAATAATTCTATGCCATTGTACTGGAACAGCCCGCCATTTTTATCTCGATTCTCATATGTGCACTTACAAACCGCCCGCCCATACCATGAAGCTGCTGAGCAAAAGTTTCTGTTTTTTGTTCTCAATGCGTCAACTGTGTGACTTTATAATCTTTGGTTCCTACTAATGACCATAGTACTTGTATGCATCATCAGCTTTATCTATGCCCTTCCTCACTTACTTCTGAACCGCTGCGTGATCAACGTCCGTTCCGGAAGTATTCCAACCATAATGAAGCCACATCAGGGCGCAACTCAAAGAAGGTGTTCTATGGTTTCCTAGCTCAGTTCCTTATTAATGTTCATGGTGATTCTAATACATTTGAGATGGAGTATCGATTAAGTAGATTTTATATTTTCAGTTGAAGAGTCTCAGTTCGGTATTAAAGAGTCCACACCTGGAAAGTGTAAACACCGTTACCGATATAGCAGTCACGTCGAGAAAAAGGTCTGCTTAGACAACATCTTTGCAGCCGTCTATGATCATTTTGAGGCGGGTTAATGAGTTTGATTAAGGGCGGGTTCGATCCCCAGCCGTAACGATTTTTGACTGGTACCCCTCAATCGATAATCTGATAAATCACCCAAGTAGTACCGCTTCTTAAGGAAAGCTTCTCTCAACTGAGCCATTCAGATTCGGCATAAAACAGGAGGTCCCTTCGGCGTGCAAAAAGTGCACACGAAGATTGTCGAGAAAAAGCTAGGCCCTGAATACTAACGAGCCTGATGCTCCAAAAAACCTACTATTGACCATCAGATCTAAGAGCTAAGGCCTCAGAACACCTCCTTGAGGGAGTAAATTATTATTTGAGTTGACAAAATGCGAAGATTGGTATTAATGAATTTCCGGGTGCAGATATTAACTACACTAGCATACGCCGACGATATTGACATCATTGGTAGGACACAACGTGTTGTCATAGCCACGTTTGCTAGTATTGAGAAGGAAGCGGCAAAAATGGGTTTAGCAGTTAATGAGGGCAAGACGAAGTATATGCTGTCAACACCAAAGCACATCCAACATCGACGAATTGGACAGATCGTCACCATTTACAGATATGACTTTGAGGTAGTACGGGCCTTGTCCATCTCGGCTCTGCTATTAACTCTGACAACAATATTTCGTCAGAAATTAAACGAAGAATTACTCTTGCCAACCGCTGTTTCCTCGGGCTAAGAAGGCAATTCAGTAGTAAAGCCTTACTATAACTTCTTAGGAGATCCTATACAAGACACTGATAATCCCAGTCCTGCTCTACGGCGCTGAAGCATGGACCGTCTGAAAATCGGATGAAGAAATCCTTGGTCAATTCGAGAGGGAAATTCTTCGAAAAATCTTTGGTCTCGTTTGCGTTGCGTTGACGTGGTATGGAGACGAAGATTCAACCAAGAACTTTACGAGCTATACACTGACCTGGTAAAAAAAAAACTCCGCATTGGACGTTGAAGGTGGCTAGGACATGTAGAACGAATAAACACCAATACTCCGGTTTGCAGGGTCTTCGATTTCCAGCTAGACGTCGGACTCAGTAGAGAAAATCACGCCTTTAGTGAGGCGCACAAGTAGAAACCGACCTCAACCAACTTGGAGTGTGCAACAGGAGGCGGTTAGCTAAGGACCGGGCTAATTGGAGAGGCATGTTGGTTGAGTCCCAGGTATCACTGCGGATTGTAGTGCCACTTACGTAAGTAAATAAGTGTCATTGGATTTTGTCATGAGGCTCTTATATACTAATGGTTTTAAGAACCTGTTAGCTTTGAAATTCTTGAGGGCGATTTTATCAAACATAGTTGCTGGATAACAGATTAAGGAACTTCATGCATCCACAACCATGGTATGTGGAAAACCTACAGCCATCTAACAACTGTCTCAAGCAACATGCTCACTTAAACGACAACAAATAGTAGACGCGTACCCACAAACTCGTGTGACAAATTTTAAGGAACCAACAATGTAGCCCACACCGACATGTAAACTAACCCACGCTAGCCATTCGAATAATTAACCACAACGGCAACGTCTGTCGAATAGATGCCAACGCGAGTCAATTCAATTGCCAGGCAATTAAGAATTCTAATCGAAGTCTCGTGTATGTTTGCCCCAGAGTCCATCCGGATGATATCCCAGCTACAATGTTGCAGCGCGCAACTGGCCCCATCCGCTTGTAGCCGTCTGCACATCTCATTCGCATTTTAATGGTCAATTGGATTGTCATTCGGCTAAACAAAACACTCAGTCAGACCACATCGACTCGATAGCTTCCCGATTTCCCTAGAAAATCCAAGCCCATCTTGCAAGGCATCATTACACACACACACACACACACACACAAAAGTCGAAGGTGGCCTGTGGATAGTGTGTTGACATGGGCGCCATGAAGATAGCCCCCCATAAGCCATGCGGTTTGTTTGTTTCCGCGAATATAGGCGTGCGTGCTGCGCGCAAAGTACCGTCCACCACACCAGCACCCGCCATTAATTCAAAAAAACATTCTTGTACGCCGGCGCACACGCTGGTGTTTTGAGTTTGTTTTCGCGTTTTGTCTATGTCACGCTTTTTGTTGATAAACAAAATCACAAGAGAAAGCCGCCACTGGCACACACACACACACACACAGACACATCTCTATAATAGCGCTTGTGCCAAGTTAATTGAGTTTAAGGAGTCGACGACCATAAAAGGGAAGGTCTATGTGCTTGCACAGGCTTGACTCTCTTCGGTGTTTGCCGTCTAGTTTGTTGCACATTGGGATGGTGTGGCGTGATGTAGAGTTGGGAATTTGAATACTTGTTGAACGCACCTTTGTTGAATGCGTATGATGTGTACTCTGGGGCTTGGGGGGGTATATGGAATGCGGGTCAGCAGGACGTATGAGGAGTCTGTCTATTTTTCATGCAAAAGCAAGTTGTTATGCAAGCCTAACAGCTGCGAGAAATATCCATTAACATAGATTGCCTAATTGCGGGTAAGTTGTATCTAAAACCTACGTCAGTATAAATCAGACCTAATGCTAATTTTTTTTATCTGCCATTTAACGTAAAATGTTTTTTTTTTTTTGAGTTATTAGCTAATGGGTCGTTACTAATTTATTTTGATTCGTACACTGGAAAAAGAGCTTCATGTTGAATTTACTTTCTGTTTCAACAAGTGAAGTTTGTCTTCAAACAATTTGTTATGACGAAACGTACCTGGTGGGAGGTAAAACGTTTGCACGTCACGGTTTCTGATTGGTTGTACCACATGTTGCTTCCATTATGACACCACGACCTGTGAATACACGCAAATTTAATAGTACGTGCAGATTGCAACAGCTTTTATGTCGGTACGTATTGTCGGTATAACAGTTCACGCGTTAGGCCACGGTTACAACCAACGCTATTGAGCATTGGCGCTAGTTCACGCTAGTAAGTCTAATGTATAGTTAATCAATAACGTGTTCGCAGGTCAAGCTTTTTGCGTTCGCGCTATTCCGCGCTAGTCCACGCTAGTCCACATTAGTCCGTGCCAGTCCACGCTTATAATTTGTGTATCAAAACTCATGTGATTTTGAAGTTTTTGACTAGCGCACTAGTGCAGGCTAGTGCAGACTAGCTCGGACTAGCGCACTCGCTTACTAGCGATGGCCGTAACCGCGGCCTTAGAGAAGAGGAAGAAAGAGAGTGATAGGATAGACTTTGGATGAAGTGGAGGATGGTTGGATGTTGTAGAACGAGGGTAGAATCTGATTGGCTTTATCTTGGCAATGCCCAGTGTTGTAACTCTGACTGCACATCAAGTGCTTATTTTTTTACCTCCAAGTGGTAACCATCGGGTACTGGTCTCATCCAATCGGATTTGACTTGCTTAACGATAAGCGCGAGTGTTGATAACACGACGAAAAGCAGCAACACTATCCTGGTGAGAATGGCACGGAATGAATACCCGGCCTGCTGTCCCAGGCGAACCTAGACAAGCTGCTTCGACATATTCGGACAACAGGTTGTCTAGGAATTTAAAGGGCTAGTCAGGCCCCTTGAACAGAGCTGGTGGCGGATGAATCGAAAGGCCAACGGCAGCGCTTAATCCTGAAGTGGATACTGATGGCCCCGTGTCCTAGGGTTATCTAATAAATTGGAACTGGCGCTCCAGGTTGGGGGTTGTACTTTAGGTTAACTACCCAACCGTGGACAAATCTAACGGTTACCAAACAACCAATAGCCTCGGAAAGGATTGATTTTATTGTTGACGACACGGCTAAACGAAAAAAGGACAACGACGATCGTATCTGCACCTGGAAAGTCAGAACATTAAACAGGAGAGGTGCAAGCGAACAACTAGCGGAAGCCCTAAACTGCTACAAAGCAGACATTACAGCCATCCAGGAAATACGATGGGATGGGCCGGGCAATAAGAGAATGAAAAACTGTGACATCTACTACGGACCGTGTTAAAGTGAACAGAAACAGCGACTATTCGGATGCGGATTTGTTATAAGTGCCAGACTTAGGCAATAAGTCTTATGTTTCCAAGACATTAGCGAACGCATTTAACGATCCGCATCAAGGCCAAATTCGCCCCAACGGAGGAAAAAGATGATATAGCTAAGGACTGCTTCTTTGAGCTCCTTGACAAAACTTATGAGCGACTACCGAAGTACTTAACATCGTACTTCGTGCTGTGAGTTTTTAATGCAAAGGTAGAAAGAGAAGACATCTTTAGCAGTATTGTCGGAAAACGTAGCCTACACGACAACACGTCTGGTAACGGACTTAGGCTAATTCACTTCGCTACGGAACGAAATGCCACTATAGCCAGCACACGGTTTCCTCACCACGATATCCATAAGGGGACATGGCGGTCTCCAGATCAACGAACGGTCAATCAAATTGATCACATAGCGGTAGACAAGAGGCACGCATCCAGTATTTTGGATGTCCGAACATTCCGAGGAGCTAACATCGACTCGGACGACTACCTTGTTGCAGCCAAGGTTAGAATGCGGATATCCGGGATAATAGTTGATCCTGGCGTCTAACATGGTTGAAAAATGTGAGCCTTCCATTCCAGCTTTCTATTCCGAATTGCCTGTTTATTTTTGAGCGGGCATTACCAGACAGTGTTCTACAGCCTTGAAAGTGAATGTGTATTAGTTAGCTCGGAAAATTCCCTTCAGTGTCTATCAAGAGCCATCTGGGTATATTCGGATACTAGGTATTTGTGGTATTTTATGGAGGACTTTTCCCAGACTAAATGATTATTTGATTTTATTCGACCTTCTTACAAAAGTTGCACCAATTTATACATACGTGAATCATTTTTTGCAACATCCCTGAAAAATTTTAATTTTTTTCTTAAATATTTCTGCTAATCTAGTCTGCTAATATTATTCTGCTAATTCTAGTGATCTGTTAGATGTTATTCCACGTTTCAAGATGGCGTTTGACCAGTGGCGTAGCGTGGGTTGGGGACGCCCGGGGCAGACCCACATTTGCAACCCCTAGTAATTTTTTTTTCACAATAAAAAAACTACTTTGTGTACGGTTTCAACCAGTTACCATTCATTTTTCGGCTTCGAAAGCTAAGCTAAAATTGTATTTTATTATAAAGTTTGGACTTTGCCATTAATTGTGGAAAACAATATAATTCAAGTGGCAAAAAAAATTTTTTTTTGCGTAACAGGTTCGTTAGTACACAGGGCTTAGCTTTCTCACAACCATTCATGTGTGCATGTGTACTTCTTGCACCGTGGCGGGAACTCCTGATTTATGCCGACTCCTTACGGCATAAATCAATTGATACTACTCGGATTATTTGTCATATCATCACGAGGGGTGGGGCCAGTGAAAAATCATTTAGGTGTTGCTACGGCTGGGAATCGAACCCAGACCTTCTGCGCGGCAGTTCGTCGCACTAATTATCGAGCCGCTGAGCCCCCGTCAAGTGGCCACTTCGCGAAAATTCACAGCACTCGACTCTTTTGAGTCAATTTTTAAACTCTTTTTCGTACATTTCGGTCGGTATCTAGGCCATAACTTGAGTAATGTTGCTTTAAAATGCGTCTAGAGCTCGGGTATTACGCGAACCCATACAGAAAAAAAATCTAACGGTGTCAAATCGTATGATCTTGTTTGACGTCGTCAAAACGTGAAATTACGCAACAGCAGCAATATTTTCGTTTGAGCCTACTTTTGGACGATGCACAGGCCTTACAACATCAGTAAAGCTTCCAATCTCCTCACTTCATTACACTAAACCACAACTTTGTTAAAGGTAAGAACACTGTTTAGATTAGAAAGTTTAGACTGAAAATTTGGAGCGCATCCAATGTTTTACTCCATGTCATTGCAAGTCTAATTGGTTAACATTTGCAGAAGTCCCCAAAAACCCCTTAAAATTCGAGGCGAAGAGCAAAACTCGGGAATATCCCAAGACATGATCCAATTCAGACAGGTAACGCTGCTTGTCAAACAGTAAGGCTAGCTAAGTCGAGTGCGAAGAGATCGCCTGCCAAATAAAAAACTACAACTTTTTGGTGCAACAGGCTCGTAAGTACCCAGGGCCGAGCTTTCTGACAACCATTCATGTGTGGTTTGCACAATGGGGTTACCTTCTGTCTTATGCCGACTCCGAACGACGAATTTGGGATAAGATCATCACGAGAAGAGGGCCAGAGAAGAACGTATTATTAGCACTAATTTCTACAAAAAAATGTTTGGCATAAATAAGAGGGCCACAACATTCCCTTACTTCTCCGTTTATGTCCAACGAATTCCGACAAACAAAATCTCCATTTCGGAGTTTACTCCTTTCAGAATCTTGGTACCAGCGGCCTATCTAATAAAAGCATTAGTACCGTGCCCAAGTTTGTAAAAAAAAAAAAAAAACTCATGTGGGTTACAATCATCTGATATCACAACAGGCCCTTAAGTTCACACACCTACCTTAATATTAATAAAAATTAAATTATTTTTGCAAAATGTATCTTTCTAACAAAATGTCTCCTCTTTCTCTTTCCAGGTATGTCGCATCAAGACTAACACTAGACAACAGCCCAAAGTAAGTCCTCAACTAACATTTCAAATTCCCCTCATCACATGCCTATTGATTCAAGTTCCACTCAATAATTCATTTCGCTTCGTTCTTAAAGTTGCAATTTCCGCCACCTTCTCACGCCAGATGTGTATCTTCGGATACACACAAACCCCGTCGCTACAATGTTGCAACTGCAAGTCATTACTCATTTTATGCATTATGGAGTAGCTTTATTAAATTTTGGATTCATGTATCTTGAAGGTGTATTGGCCGTATCTTAGATTGTAGTGTAGTATAGCAGTCGTGCAATTGTGCTTAAAAGAGCAATAAATTGTGAGTTAATGTGAATTCGAACGGTACAATTGATCTGTGACCGGAGGCAGAAGATCGAGGATTGTTTTTACCAGCTTCTGGTATGGATGAGGTTGGTATAGCGTTCTATGCAAGCAGGATGTGTGCCCATGAGTTATGAACTACTTGAGCTATTTATAATTGGTTAAGTTAAACGGCTTTGAAATTAAGTAAATGTTATGGTTGAGGATGTATGGTGTTACACAAGACCACTGACATCAAGGTGGTATCAAAGGTTAAGGGTGCCCCCAGGGTTGGCAATTTGAGTTCGCGGTAATGTCAGAAGACTGCATTGTGTTTTGGAAGAATGGGATTCCACTCTATTAGATTTATTCCATGCTGATCTTGACAGTCTTATGTGAAGAGCGGAGTTCCATGAACTTATTATAACGGGTGTTTTTTTAGAAGTTGGTTTTTTTTTGAAAAGAGATAAAACTGACATTTTGTGGTCAAACCGGGCAACTCTAATGTCATTTATGTTCAGTTTCGATTGCCATTTCATCATGAACAGGTTGACAACTGAACAACGTTTGCAAATCGTGCCAATTAATTTCCAAAATAATGGTTCAGTTTGCGAAGTTTACCGCAAGCTCCTTCTATTTTATGGTCGACATAATCGTCCATCAGAGCAATTAATTCGGTTGACCATGAACCGTTTTCGCACTACGTTTCCTATATGTAATAGGCATCCGCAGAGACGTCGAACAGTGCACACCGAAGAAACAATTGCCGCTGTAGAGCAAAGTAATGATGAGGACCCGAATGAATCGATTCGCCACCGTTCATAGCAATTGGAGCTTTGTCCATCAACTTTATGGAAGATTTTGCGCAAAGATCTTGGCTTACGACCTTACAAGATCCAGCCTGTGCAAGAATTAAAGCCTCGAGACCATGCAGTGCGTCGTGATTTTGGTGTATGGGCCGAAAATGAGATTGATTTTGATTTGATGCTGATTTTCATCGCAAAATTGTGTTCAGGGATGAGGCTCATTTCTGGTTGAATGGCTACGTCAACAAGCAAAAGTGAAGATAATCCACATGAGACCCTAGAGACGCCATTACATCCACAAAAACTGACTGTTTGGAGTCATTCGGTCATACTTCTTTCGAAATGATGCTGGAGAGTCTGTTACCGTTAATGGAGACCGGTATAGAGCCATGATAACCGACTATTTTGTTCCCGAATTGGATGGCATGAATGTGGATGAGATGTGGTTCCAACAAGATGGCGCTACATGCCACACAGCGCACGTCACAATCGATCTATTGAAGAAAACTTTCGATGAGCGCATAATTTCGCGGAATGGACCTGCCAATTGGCCACCAAGATCATGTGATTTGACACCATTGGATTATTTTCTTTGGCGATATGTGAAGTCGCTATTGCCAACATACGGCCCCAAATGCTCTGAAAAGTGGTTGAAAATAGGACCTCTAGACTGGGCTTTATTCGAACCAGCCGCGGCTCCCACATGCCCGAAATCATATTTGAACTTTAATGGCATAAAATTAGCCTTGCAATAGAGCCAAATTGATGGACATTAAAACGATTTTCTTGTATTTTACTTCAATTCGAAGTTCTGTACCTCTAAAACACCCTTTATATTGTGTGAAGTCTACGCCCGATGATAAACAACGTGGACCTGTTAAGTAAGATAGAAATCTGAGGGTACTATCATCTGTGGAGGAATAAGATGTTTCAAGAACCATTTGCGTTAAATATTTGTCACTAAATATTTGTACTGTTTTATGGAATGCTTTTCGCTGAAAAAATGATTTGGTAGTTTTATCCGATCTTCTTACAAAAGTTGCACCAAGATATACGTTAAGAATTTTTGTACATCCTTCCTGCTAAACTTTCATGTAGCTTTTTACATAGCAACCCTATTCTGCATTTTTTTTTCCATTTATCCGGGGATCAAGTGATCTTGCGTTGTAGCCCCATCTGCTGGAAGTTATTCCGTGTTATTCTTGATTCTGCAAGATTGATACAGATGCCATTTCCTTGTGATAATTGCCAGTTCTTTAGGGTTTGCGAAATGTCCATACCTGGCTGCACGTTTGTGTGCTATTGAACGAAAATTTTGCAGTAGCTTTTTAGGGGTGATTGAGTGATGTGATCATGTGATCACTCACCATAATTTTGCGTTTCCTATGGTACCTCCTTTACTACCAGATTCCACAGCAGAGGAGATAGAACACATCCTTGCTGGGTGCCACATCTGACATATTTAGAGGCGGATGAAAAGCCGAGATTTTTCAATTTTATTAACTACATGTCGGTAAGGTTCAAAATTATGGGACATATGAAGGCATTGAGATTAACTTGAGTGATCAAAAGTAACGGTTACAAGATCTAATCAATTACATGTTACTCAACAACTTTTGAATCGGTGCTTTGGTGATGGTTGCATCAGAAGCCGAGGTAAACATTTTCTCCAACTTCCTACAGAAACGATTAAAAAAAAAAAAAAAACTACCCAAATACAAAAAAAAATCAGGAAGTTGGAGACAACCTTGTTTCCCTCAGCTCCTCAGCTTTTAACAGATCGTTGCCTCACTTTTCCAAAGTACTTACCCAACTATTTCAAATCACTGTCATCAATCCTGCTCGTGCGTCGCCGCCTTCATCAATCCGCACATTCAAACTATTTTATCATCAATATCTCAGTTATGTCAAAACGTCACCCAACCACCAACTAACCCGAACCATTACGATATGGATCATAAATTTTCATCGCTCATAAGTCTAAATCCCCTCGAATGGGAGGAAGTCTCTTGCTAAATATCATCCACCACAAAAAAAAAAAAACCCGATCTGCATTGATCTCGCACCAAACTGCTTTGGATAATCCTCATCTCGGGTTTGTCTGCATTTTTGCATTGTGTCATGTCAGTCTCAGTCCGACAGCGAATGTCTGTCCATTCGTCTTCATGTATCTGATGGATAGATGCCTCTGACAATCAATTCACAAACACAACCACAACAAGAATTGCTGCATCGCTCTAGCATGGACACACGGCTGAAATCTGAAAATCCAGAATTTATGGTAACTGAATTCCAAAACAATAACCGAATCATTGTTGCTGGAGCTGCAAGTCTCTGTTTGCACAAAAATATTGCTCTCTGGGTGCAGAATATTTATGCGCGATTACGAAAATTGAATTCGTAATTATTCTTCAAAAAGTTACAAAAGTCAGTCTTTTAGGGGGCTATAGGGAATGTTTGATGGCTGGTGGTGGTGGTGTACGACGAGTCTGAATAAATTACGCGCTGCTGCTGTGATTTTTAGAAGGAAACTGAGATTTGCGCGGTTCTACGATTTGTAGGCGGATGGATTGATGATTGAAACTGTTTGGTTTGCGAAGATGGAAATGATGTGTGACGATGGCGTTGATGTGAAATTAGATATTCTGTAAGGGTGGTGGGGTGGTATTTTTTTTTTAGAGTCAATGGGAAGGTGAATCATATCGAGTTTGATATAGAACTCAACGTTTTGGCATTCCATCTGACTTTTTACAACTTTTCGTTCTAAGGAATTTATACCCTTTCCCATTGTGGATTAATAGTTTGGACTTTAGTTTTATAGCATAGAGAGATAATTTAGAAAGATAATCCATTAAGCAAATGGATCAACTCAGATTCGCTGGCTAAGTCGATTAAGCCATGTCTGCATGTCCCTATCTCCATCCATCCGTCTGTTTGTCACCGATTCCTGGGCCTTAAATTTTAAGTATGAATGATACAATTTGGTATATATACTGTCTGAACGTTAAAGCTGACGAGGTGTAAAGGAAATTTAAAATCAAGTATCTGCACAGGACATTTAGATTTTGTCACTGTCTATATTTAGTTCATATAAAATTTATAGCCAGGCCCACTTTTTTGGGGACGTTTTTTTCAGAAAACAATTTTGATACCCTCTCCCAAAGTATATGCCAAAATTTCGTCCGAACATTTTAAACTACGATAATGAAATTTGTATAGATGCTGGCTGTAAACATTTTCAAAACCAGCCAACTGCCACGCCCACTTTGCAGAAAAACGTCGTTTTGGACTGCCACGCCCACTTTGCAGAAAAACGTCGTTTTGGATCAAACTTTAAGGAATTTTGAAAAAATATTTGGACAATGCCATTTTCCATATTTTATTTATACGCCACTATCACTTTTTGGGGGTTTTTCTAGTTACCTGTAGAATATTTTGAGCCACATCGACTTTTTGGAATGGTAAAGGGTATAAAACGCTTTACACAGCCTTTTATGTGTTTTTCATCAAACTTGAAACGTCAGTAAGCAGCAGCTTTGGCGACTGGAAACCTTGGAATCGAAAATAGCGAGAGGCTTACTGATTTCTTGCATGTCAATCATCAGTTTGATAAACGGTGGCACACTTTTTAAGCGCCGAAACTGCTACAAGACCAGGTTGGGGGCATTTTATTTCATGAGTTAGTGTGTGGTACACCCCGCTCTGATTTCACTTTAGAAATCTTGAGCTTGTTGAAACTATGCCTGATTATTTCCTTTAACCACATGGGTTAGGTTTCCGCTAGCATGATGTTAATATCCACATTGCAAGGTCCTTGGGATGCCATGGAGTATAGTTTGGTTTTTCTGTAGTTTCCGCATTCAGAAAAGGTTGTCAAGTATTGAAAGTAAGGTTGTCTCAAGAACTTTAATCGCCAGCGTGGAATCGTCGATTTGCCTGTTTTAACTCGCAGATCAACAAGCGATTATGTTAGCAACAGTCGATCTTGCGTCGATGCCAAAACTGTGCCTGATTTTTTCCAGTAAGCAGCTTCTTTGGGGCCTAAAAACCTTGGAATCGATAATATCGAGAGGCTTGTCGATTTCTTGAATGTCAATCATCAGTCTGATAAACGGTGGCACCCGGGTTTTAACAGATACGTAACTACGTAGGTCGACTTGCGTTAAATTCTTGCCTCATTAGATGTCTTTTGCAATCCAAAACAGGCGTGTAACCACCATCCATGCACATGTTGACTTTATCCATGCTGAGGGTATTTTATTTCATGAGTTAGTGTGTGGTACACGCCAATCTGATTTCACTTTAGAAATCTTGAACTTGTCTAAACTGTGCCTGATTTTTCCCTTAGAGCACATTCGCTAGGTTTCCCCTAGCATGATGTTAATATCCACATTGCTAGGTCCTTGGGATGCCATGGAGCATAGTTTGGTTTTTCTGTAGTTTCCGCATTCAGAAAAGGCTGTCAAGTTTTCAAAGAAAGGCAATCCCAATGATTAAACAACGTGGTTTCGTTGTTCTGTCTGTCTTAAGTCGCAAGTCAACAAGCGATTATTTTAGCAACAGACGTTGCAGTTCTGGCTAATGGTTATCGACTTTAAAAGACCTTTGATCGTGTTAATCGGATCGCATCTAAAGATCGATTACTTATTTACTTAAGTGGTACAACATTCCGGAATGAAATTGGGCCTCAAAAAACATGCCTCTCCAATTAGCCTGGCCCTTAGCTAATTGCCTACAGTTGCGCACTCCAAGTTGGTTGAAATCGGTTTTTACTTGTGCGCTCCACTTAAGGCGAGGGGTTCCTCTACTGCTTCCGACGTCTGGCTTGGAATCAAAGACCCTGCGAGCCGCCATTCGTTCTACATGTCCTTGCCATCTTAAACGTCCAATGCCGAATTTTTTGACCAGGGGCATGTCGCTGTGCAGCTTGTATAGATCTTGGTTGAGTCGTCGTCTCCGTAGCCCGTCAACGCAATCAAGACCAAAGAATTTTGCTCTCGGATCGACCAAGGGATTCTCCATTCGCTTTTGAGAAGGTACGTGCTTCAGCGCCGTAGAGCAGGACTGGGATGATCAGTGTCTTATCTAGGATCTCCTTAGTAGTTCGAGTGAAGGCTTTACCACTGCATTGCCTTCTTAGCTCGAAGAAAAATCGGTTGGCAAGAGTATTTCTTTTGTTTATTTATTGTTTATTCTGTGTCCTTTCATGTTGACAGCATATACTTAGTATTGCCCTCATTTACTGCTGAACCCATTTTTGTCGCTTTCTCTTCTATACTAGCAAACGTGGCTATGACATCACGTTGAGTCCTACCAATGATGTCAATTTCGTCGGCGTATGCTTGCGCCATTTTTGGAAAATTGCGCCTTTGGTTTTGGCTCGGGGGTTTTGCACAATCGTCTCAAGAATCATATTAAAGACGTCACATGACAGCGCATCGCCTAGCCTAAACCCTTTTTTGGTATCAAATCGGAGAATTCTCTACCGAGGTATCCGTTCCGATTATCATTTCGGACATATCTTGCGACGAAATTTAACGAACGTGATTGCACAGCTGTGCTTGGAATTTCTTCCGAAATTGTTCGACAAAAAATTGATGCGGAACCAAACGAACGCGATTGTATGCTTTTTTATTTTGTTTCGCGACGGACACCTCGAAAGTAAATTGAGTTCCGGTTAGAACTGACTTTCGTTTCGGGGATTGTTCTGAACGGATATTTCGCTATCCAACAATAGTCTTGATGACGATCAGTTTTAAAGTTACATAATTGTAGTCCAGCCTTCGTTAAACGTCAATCGTTTTGATGATCCTCAATTCGTCTTCACGATGATCGTGTTGAAAACTAGTCGATCTGTGCCAAAGCTTCCGATAACAATTTAATTCTGCCACGGTGGGTACTACCGAATCACTTTGTATGCACTGGAGTCTTTTTTTGTTGGGTTGATGAGTCATTTGGTCCACCATTATGATAGCCGTCCTTTCATTGACCTAAAATCTTATTTTCCCATTAGCACGAAAATAGCAAAATTGCCTTAAGTCGTTTTCATAAAACCGCATTTAGCTCACCTGTCTTCATGCCGGACCGATAATCAAAAATAACCACCTTCAGCATTGTTGCTCCAGACAATAGCGAAAGTAGTTCGCTTTCTGCAGAGCAAACCCAACTTTTATTCAAATTTGGAGCAGTTACACAATTATGCCCCTGGGGGTCACAGCTCACACCAAAGGCTGTCACAAGTTACCAATTTCTTTTCAAACATCATTCACCTTTCAATTTCATGCAAACGCACACTGACCTTTTGCACCTGAAGCAGATACATGTATCTATACTTCATCATCGCCGAATCTACATTGCAAATTCTATTCAAATTTTCGAATAAGAGAAATTGGTTAGATAAATGTTTGTGCGGACAAACAAAAGAGCCCCGTCACGTAAACTAAATAACACAATTCATCACTTTGAGGTTAATCGACGATCAATCGCTCAACCGGATCTGTGAAAAATAATCCTACATCTCAATAACTGTTCAGCACAATGTACGGCCAAAAGTTTCGTCTAATTGAAGCCCATTTGCCAACATCAGGCAACAATGTAACGATGTTATTTGACCTCAATTTGGAACTCTTCGCTAAGCGCACACATTCTTCTTCTTTTGTCAGATGTGTAGATACAAAATCCAAACAAAACAGAAAAAGGTTCTTAAAATTGCAACAAATGGCTCAAGTACTCTGAATGTATTCGTACTCGTACTCGAATGTGTTTATTACCCGTTGCCTATAATTTGTAATCCAATTACCGGTAGCGGAAAAGCTGTAGCCGTAATTTGGTACAACCACCGGTTATAATGTAACGTGTGGGAGGTGAAATGTATCTGACTGATTTTGCGGACTATCTATTGTGACAATTAGTTCAGTTTTTTGTTATTTTTTTTTTTGGCAAAAACAGTTCTCTGGTGAATTAAGTAAGTGGAGTGGAAAAAAGGTTTACTGCAAATTGGCCAACATTTGATACCCCGAAGAGCCTCCGAAAAGCATGAAAAAGCCGTCCAATTACGTGGAATGGCTCGATGCATTTAAATTATTTTTTTGTGAAAAATGTTTACAACTGATGTTCCCACATCGTTAAAAGTATGTTTGGTAAGTTTTCCTTTTCATGCGTGTGCGTTTTTTTTTTGACTGCAAGTAATCGTCTTCGGAGGTTTGTGTAAACACTTTCTCCACTCGACTCGCGGACATGACAGATACTAGATACATTTCCATGAATCGGGGTGTTTATTGTTTGGTTTTTCAATTTTTTTTCTGCAAATTTGCATTCACTGAAAAGTTGTTCCGATATGGAAATAATGTGAATAATATGTTTAGATACTTTGGCTAGCTGCGTTAGCTAAGGCGTAACAAGCCAAATCAATTAGCCAAAGAAATGGAAATTGTTTTGCCTTTATGGGAGGATAGCATGCAGTTTTTATGGTCACGACTTCGATTGAAAGAAAGTAACAATAAGCGGAGAGTTACTGACAAATTACCAATTAGTCCTCTTATCCGCAAGTTGGCGATTGACGGCACAGCGGATTGAGTAATTATTGGCTTGGCGTGGTCCTGGCTTCCTAGGTTTTCTTCAGCGTGTATGACGTTGGGGAGGACAATGTGTTAATGGATTTCAATTTTTTTCAATTTATTTCCATATTGAGCTTCCTGTTTGGATTTAATTAGCCGGATGACTTGTCGAAACGGTTTTACAAATTGCTCAAATCATTAGGTTTTTACTCATTTTTTAAACATTGTATCTATGGATTTACAAAATAAATGATTGGTATACAAAGCCATATGAAGAGGATGTTCCAAGAGATGCACTATTGCTCTTTAAAATACCAAGAGAACAGTGTATTGGCTAAATGTGGTGCTCATTTCTTTAAACTTCCAAACACTTTTTTTTCCAAAAATTTGGACAAAGTTTGCAATTTTCATCGAAAATGTATGTTGGGATAACATGAGGTGTCCATAACTTCCTGCTAAAAGGAGGACATAATTCAAATTTGATTAATTAACAACCATGGCCTTTGAAAAAAGATGTTCTGCAATACCTGGGTACATATGTAGGTCAGACATTTTTAATATTTACTCGCGGTTTATGAAACTCTGATATATACTAAGCAGGCTTAAAATATTTTTACACAATTGACAAAATTGCAGAAAGCCTCAACTAAAATGTACAAATGGTTGAACCTAGTGGCGGCCTAGACCACAAGCTTGGATTCCATCAATGTGCTCCCTGGCACTCTTCACATCAAAATCGTTTTTATTCCTCAAACTGGCCCCGAATAATGATGTCTTTAGTCAGCGTATTTATCAGAAAAAACTTTCTGACTACCTCAGGAATGGGAAGCTTAGCGATAATGGTACCAATTATTACAACTTTCGGGTGGCGTTTCACAGGGATCTTTTCTAGGCCCTTCTGTGGGATATTATGTATGAAAATGCAACAAACTTATAAATAAGACGAACCTTTTGACATCATCGGAGTCTCTAAGATATCACTCCTACGCTTGCGAAGTAAGGAATCAGGCAGCTGAAAAGGGCTTAGTAAACAAGACCAAGCTACCAACAAGAATGGTAACAGAAAACCAACGCCACTTTATTAAGCGTTTTGATTCCGTCAATGACTTTAAGGATGAAGGTTGTATTAGCCTACATACCACCTTCATCCTTGAAGTCGTTGGATAATATTCTAACCATGGCATAGCATATTCGCTATAAGATTAAACTGAAAAGAAAGAAATCGGTCCTTGTACTCAATCTAATTTAAGGCTACAAATCTTGACTTGAGTCACAAGAAAATATTTGTAGCCTTTTAGTAATAAAACTAAATAAATACTAACTGCAAGCACGAGCTGTAAAGGGACCAATATGGACCTCCAAACTTTGACAGTTGATAGTGGCCATATTATTGAAGCTTCATCTGTCAAATTGGCTGTCATTTACTCAGGCTATTTTACCAAATCCTAGAGAACAATATATGATGGTTGGGTGTTGTAGAACGAGGGTAGACTCTGATGTGCTTTAACTTGGCAATGCCCAGTGGTTGTAACTCTGACTGCACATCAAGTGCTTATTTTTAACTTCCAAATGGTAACCATCGGGTACTGGTCTCATCCAGACGGATTTTTTTGTTTCTAACACGAGGAAAAACAGCAACAGTATAACCAGACAGGTCTGAATGGCACGGAATGGATACCCGGCCTGCTGTCCCAGTCCAACCTAGGCAAGCTGCTTCGACACATTCGGATAACAGGTTAACTAGGAATTTCAAGGGTAAGTCAGGCCATTTGAACAGAAATGGTGGCGGGCAAACAGAAAGGCCAACGGAAGCGCTTAATCCCGTTGTGGATAATGATGGCCCCGTGTCCTAGGGGTATCTAATAAATTGAAACTGTCTCTCCAGTTTGATAGTTGTGCTTTGGGTTAACTACCCACTCATGAAAAAAATTCACTAGTTACGAAGAAATAGCCTCGGAAAGGACTGATTTTATTGTTAACGACCCTTCTAAACGAAAAAAGGACAACGACGTTCGAATCTTCACCAGGAATGTGGAAACATTAAACAGGAGAGGTACAAGCGAACAACTAGCGGAAGCCCTGAACTGCTACAGAGCAGACATTACTGCCATCCAGGAAATACGATGGGATGGACCGGGCATTAAGAGGATGAAAAACTGTGACGATGGTGAATTCTCGCTACACATTCGATACCAAAACTGTTTAGGCAACGCGATGCGCTGTCATGTCTTCTTCAACTTGATTCTTGAGATAGTTGTGCAAAACTCCCGAGCCAACACCAGAGGCACAATTTTTTAAAAATCGGTGCAACTACTAGCATCGCCGACGATATTGACATCGTTGGTAGGACTAATCGTTATGACGTAGCCACGTTTGCTAGTGTAATGGAGGAAGCGGCAAAAATGTGTTTAGCAGTAAATGAGGGCAAGGCAAAGGATATGCCGTCAACACGAAAGAACACACAACATCGTCGAATTGGACAGAATGTCACCATTGACAGATGTAGCGTTGAGGTAGTATCTCGGCAGAAATCAAACGAAGAATTACTCTTGCCAACCGCTGTTTCTTTGGGTTTCAAAAGTAATTCAGTATTAAAGCCCTCACTCGAACTGCTAAGTAGATCTTAGATAAGACCCTGATCCTCCCAGTCCTGCGGATGAAGAAATCCTTGGCCGATTCAAGAGGAAAATTCTTCAAAAAATCTTCGGTCCCGTTTGCGTTGACGGGTTATAGAGACAAAGAATCAACCAAGAACTATACGAACTGCACAGCGACATGCCCCTGGTCAAAAAAAAAAACTCCGCATTGGACGTTTAAGACGGCTAGGACATCTAGAACGAATAGACACCAATACTCCGTCTCGCATAGTCTTCGATTTCCAGCCAGACGTCGGACGCAGTAGAGGAAGACCTCGCCTTAAGTGGCGCGCACAAGTAGAAACAGACCTCAACCAACTTGGAGTGCGCAACTGGAGGCAGTTAGCCAAGGACCCGACTAATTGGAGAGGCATGTTGGTTGAGGCCCAGGACCATTACGGATTGTGGCACCAATTAAGTAAGTAAGTAAGTAGGTTTTGCCAAATCACCATGGCAGCACGCGCAAAAGATAAAACTGTTTTGCTTTTTCTTAAATGGGTGTTCTCTTCGGGTAACGTTCCGACATATTCGTCCTAACGAAATCAATATTTGCAGTGTTGTGGACAATTTTGGGTCAACTGGTTCAGTGGATCGATGGTTAGTGCGATACCTTAAATGATGAAATGAGTAGATCCCGCCATCGTGCAAGAATTACACATGCACACATAAATGATTGTGAGAAAGCTTGGCCCTGTATACTATCGAGCCTGTTGCGCCAAAAATTGGTATTTTTTGGTTTAGTAAACGATAAATCAACACCTGTACGTCGAAGAATTGCAAGGTCTGACGACAACATAGCCGCTGTCCGTAAGAGTGTGCAGGAAAATCCGAGGCAGATGATTTCGCGTCGTTCACAAGAACTCGGCCTTTCGCAGACCATAATTTGCGAATTTCGCCTGGTGATTTTGGCCTGCACCCATAAGAAATTCAACTTACACAGGAACTGAAGGTAAACGACTATTGGCAACGCAATGTGTTTGCAAAACGGGATCTGGAGCAGTTGGAAATCGCCCCTAATTTTCATAGAAACGTTTTCTCCAGCAATGAGGCCCATTTCTGAATGAATGGGCACCTCAACAAGCAAAATTCTCGAATTTGGGACGACACTAATCCACATGAGATCCAAGAGTGTCCAATGCATCCCGAAAAAGTCACTGTTTGGTGTGAATTTTGGGGCTTTCCATATTTCTTTAAGAGCAACGTTAGCCAGGCCATCCCCGTCAACGGTGACGGCTTAAAAACGTCGATGATTAAAAACGTCTTTTGGCGTCAATTGGATGATATTGACATGTGGTTTCAATAGGACGGCGCTAAGTGCCAAATGGTTCACTCCACATTGCAAATTCTGCACGAGCGATTCGGGGCAGTGAAATCACCCCCATGGGACTTATTTCCCAAATAAAAGAAAAAATACCCCATGGGACTTATCTCCTATTCGAAATGGAAATAGGCCCTGCCACAAAAAAGGATTAACCCACGCAGGTGTTATGGAAATTTGAAATTGAAATTCCATTCAAGTTTGGTGTATGAAAGTTTGAATATGAGTGGTGGGACATGCTGCCCCCTCGCAACCCTCCAACCCTGTTGGATTTGGGTTGTGTGCCCCATGTGGCTTATTTGAAATTTGACCCCGTTTCACTTTTTCTTGTGGGATTTTCCGAAGTCTATGCAAGTAAGCCACAAACTACAGCGGCCCTCAAAGTCAACAAAATCCATGCCATCAAATTCAGGTCAAATTCAGCCGGATTTATGCACCAGAGTCATGGAAAATTGGACAATTCGCATGAACGCCACATAGAGAATTTACGGATGACATTTGCAAGATGTTATATTCCATACATAAAAGCATCGATAGGCCTTGAAAAGGAATACAAAACTTCAGTTATATCTTGCACACACTTGAGTTTGACATTATTCTGTCAATCAAGATCATTGGCCACTTTGTAACCGCAGGGATTTAAAGCAGGTATTGCTTATATTTTCGTTTGGACCTGCTTCAACGATTTTCAGCACATCAGCCTGGAATAAACTGAAGTGATCAGCAAGCTTGAGTGGTCTGTATGTTACCTGTTTCTCTGGGATTATTCCAGCACCTTACTCATACATTAATATTCAAGAATATCGACCATCTTCTCAGCGGTTTATGCTTGTCCCATTCGTACCGTTGCATAGTTTTTGATAAGCATAAGGCAGTATGGCAGTTGGTATATGTGTCACATATGAAGAAGGGTTATGCCATCTCACCCGCACTATTGAATCAAATTGTGTTTCATCGGTGTAAAATGTTCTTCAAGACCATTCCCAGTTTATTTTGCATTTTTCAAGAGAATGGGAAATTCATAGATTACTATGTCATATCAGCACTTATTTTATTTTTATTTTAAATGCATTTAGCATAATTTTTAATTTTAATTACAAAAAATAAAAACTCTATGAGAAAACCACTCCACCACCACTTGTATCCACCTCAATCTGAATACATCAACATCGCTCATGATAGTCCACATTATCTGAGTTAATAGCTCGTCACACATTCCATTACTCCACTTATATTCAACTTGAAATTGATTTCTTTAAAATGTCATCAAGTCACGTGACAAGCACCGGTCTACAGCGTTTCCAAACACCCATCTATCTGTCTAGTACCTACAAGTATAATACTCGTATCTGTCTACATACCCCACTTGGTTATACTACTAAAATATTGCTGCATAAATTCAAAACCAGGCCCGCAATCATAACCACCTTGACATTTTTTTTTTTTTTGTTCACCAAGTTTTCGCTCAAACTACCTCATTAGTCTTGAGTTTCAAGAGTGTGGTATCTGATTTTTACCTATCGCAGCACCAGCCGCGGATTGTAAGTGACACGTATGCAAAAGTTGCATGATTGGTGCACTTGCATCCGTCAGAGTAAATTATTGTGATGTTAGATTAGGATGCACCAAATGGGTATACCTATGTCAGCGATGGCAGCTGCATAAGTATGCATTAAGGCGGTTCGAAGCGTTGAGGTTGTGGTAACATCAATTGACTTTGAAAACGTGTTAAGTGAATGTTGCATTGAGCGTTTAAGTGGATGTGGGATAGTGGGAGATAGTTACGCTTGACATGTTTTACAAAATTAATTCGATGGCTGCATTTTTTATTTGCATTCATAACTGTTTGGAAGGAGAGTGTTGCGGCGGTTTTTGGGTTCAATTCGGTCATAGATAGAGGTTGACAAAATTTTTCTACGTTTTGCAAGATTAAAGGGATTAGAATCCCCTAAAAATTGCTATTAAGTCGCTTGAATTCAAAAAATGAGGTTACGGTATTAGCTGAAAGTAAGATAATCTCAGCTAAACTATACCAATTATCAACATTAAAATGATGTCATGCCCCTTATACTAATTTCTTCTCAGGTGAAACGAACCTAAAAGTCTAGAAATTATTTCTCTAAGCACCCCTTCCAGAATCTGTAGTTATAATACCTGTTGAAAAAAAAGGCCGAATTTCTTACAAGTATTCGCTGAGCGAAAGGTTGGAGATTTGAAGTTAGGATGGAATCCTCTAAACATGAATGCACCGTGTGTCCAGCATTTATTTAATTCCTCTGAAATCAAGGCCCTGAAAAATACGAAGCCAATTCTAAGCGCTATTTTGAGTTTTTCTAATACCTTGAAGCAAATTGACTAAGCCATTCAGCACATTCATACAATTTTCATAGGATAATGCCAATTGTAAACATGCTTCACGTGACCTCCTAACCCTATCCACAATATCATAATCATTGAAAAGTGTTGGTTAACAAGCTTCACGTGACCACCTAACCCTATCCACAATATCATAACCATTGAAAAGTGTTGGTTAACATCCCAGAGCAGGACTTATTACACTGGTACAAGTTTCAAAACCATGTGTAAGTCACAAACTTCATACTTGCTGAGGACCGAGGTTCATCTAACACCTTTTGTGTTCCAAAGTTTATCACTCCATAGACCTCAGAATACAATACGTGTCCACGAAGTCGGATAACCACAACCACCACAATACTCCCACAAGGGGACCAATCTCCTTATTATTTTAAGCCATTCAGTCCGATGACTTCATATTTTAGGGGCTCCTGATTCCCGTGGTACCATACTATATTATCTGGTCAAGGTCCACACGGTCATTTTCATGAGTTTCTTCCAACCCAACCCAGACTTTCTAAGTTACTCAGCACCACTACTAGCCAAGATGAGTGATCAGCAGCAGCAAGCAAGTAACTTTACCAACTTCATGAGCTCATACTTAGTTTTTCGAACAATTAATAACGATTAACGGTATGCCGTAGACGTACCCCGTCACAAAACTATATTCTCTGAGAAATTTACCATATAGCCGCGGACCTTCATAAAGCTGGTTTTGGTTAGTTCGAGATTGGCTTTCATAGATCCCCTGCTGAAACACCATTCCCCGCATATCGACCTAGTACGGAATGGCAGAATACTTAGCTATCTTCGGCTTCCTCTATCCACCACCCGAGGACGCACCATGTAGGGGACAAACTCCTCTTGGTACCTTTTATCGATAATGAAAACGAAGTCAACGGATATAGAATGAAGTATATCGGATATATGGTATATCCGATGTTAATCAGAGCTCTGTGACGTTTAGTCTTGAATATGGTTGCCTTGAAAGTAAAGCCAGTTCATCGATTTATAAATATTAACCTTGAATCACGGCAAAACAACGTTCTTACTTTCGCTACTTATCAGTATCCTGACACATTGAATAGCTCTGCCGAAGACAATCCAGACATCTGTCCACTCTCAACCTAGGCACGTTGTCGTTCCAGTTTAAACGCCATGGCATCGGCGATCGCTTGATGCTTCGGTCTTATTGAACATAAAGGCTGGTATTTGAAGGTCATCTTTCCGGAGAATCAATAATCATTGACTTGATGTGACAGAGCCGATATAGTCGACGTGTCTTCTAATGCTCTCGGTTATATTCGCCTTTCTTGAATACAGAACTCAATATTCAAGAAATAGGCTCCGTAAAGTATTTGACTAGTCGAATAAGACTTATGTCCAGAAAGCATTTGGAATTTCGAGTTAAAATGTTTCGACGGCTTAATAACTTCATTTTTGGCAAAAATTACTTCTTGTTGCTGTCTTGTAGAAAATCGGCAGTTGCACTGTTATGGAAAATCTAGCAGCTACTCAATAACTTTCAATCTCATAAAAATCAGTTTGTTAATATCTCGTAACTTCAATGTAGCAAAGATTGTGAAATCATACAGATGGCGCACTTCATAGATTGTTCTAAGGCGGGTCGTGCTGCCACTCCTGCTCCTGATTATAGCGGGGGTAATTTTTTGAGAGTAGTTTTTTTTTAATCGAATTAAACACTCAAATCAAATCGATTAATAGGCCTTTGCCATTTACGTCTTAAAGACAACTTCAAGCAAATGTTGTCCGCGGCTCCGTTTCAAATGGGTCATTCGGAAGGTCCAATTTTGCGTCACTTTTTCGATCATTTTGGCCTGTATTCCACGAATTACGCATGTGATGTCATCCTGTAAAGCTTCAATTGTGTTCGGCTTGTCCACATAGACTAACGACTTTACATAACCGAAAAAGAAATAATCAAGAGGCGTTTAATCGTATAATCTTGGCGGCCAACTTACAGGACCATTTCGAGAGATAAGCTGCTCACCAAATTCATCCTTCAACATTTCCATTGTTTCACGAGCTATGTGGCATGTTGCACCATCTTTATGAAACCACATGCCAACCGAGTTCAACTCAGGCCAACTGGGGCAAAAAACAGTCGTGTAAAGTTTCTTCCACGGTCGTCTTTGAAGAAAAATGGACCGATGATGCCACCAGCCCATAATCCCCACCACAGTTCATGTTTTGCTTATTTACGTATCCGTTGAGCTAGAAATGAACCTCATCTCTAGAAATGAGCGATAAAACAGCGGATTTTCATGGAGCTGTTGTAAGGCCCATTTACAAAAATTAGACGTTGTAGTAGGTCAGACGTTGTAGTAGCTCATTCTGCTTCGATTATTGTGCAAGTTGAATTTTATAGGCTTTCAAACCCAAATTGACATGTAAAATTTGGTTGAGTAACACATGCCCAATTGCTGTGAACGGCGACGAATTGAAATTTCACGATCTTCATTGAAATTGGACGCCACGACTGCAATATTCTCTCTGGTACGCACTGTGCACATTTTTCTTGGAGCACGAATTTTGATAATAAATTTCAGTAATTTGCAATCGTTGCTCGTTTATAAGTCTTTCCATGATTAAATGGCAGAGTATGCTGAAAAGTGTTCACTTTGACAGATGACGTTTGGACGCCATTACTTAAAAAATCACCCGTTAATAATCAAAAATCGTAGCTCCACTATCTAATGGTATAAAACAACTTTAAGTGCCTGGCAAATCTTCGCAGCAAACCTTATAACTCCAAGGGTAGAATGTAAAAAAACTCTCAACTCCAGTAAAATAAAAACCCGTAATCGTTTAAAAAAAAAATAGTTTTGTCCAAAAACCTGCAATTCCTTTTATTATTTTAGTACATAAAACACCGTTGTTAACTGAACAGCTGGGCTTGGTAAGAAACTCTCGTTCCTCCTCTGGAATGAACATTTTTGAGTTACGAGGTTTTTTTTTTTTTCAAACTCATTTTTTTTTTATTTACTTAAAATATTAACTTACTACTAGACAAAAATGCTTAAATCTAACTTATCAATAACTGGTTTACTTAATCTAACTTATCGGCCCTTAGTGGGCACTGTAAGCTTATATTTAGCTGTTTATTTTGCCTTTAGGCTTAAATTTGTCGGTTTTGAGTTACGAGGTTTTCTTATCAAGCCGACGGTTTGTATCGATTGTTTCACAAAACCGAAGTAGGATCGATATCAAGCGTCAAACTATCCTGGTATTTCCATTACCGTACCTGGGGTTTATGATAACTCCGAGGTTGAACTTCTTAACTACCTCAGAGTTGTTGCTATATCAAGGGTGAAATTTAAAACCTTAAAAAACTTCAGACTCATTTTAAAATATCATTCATACGATAAAATCGTTGCTTAGATTTGTTTTCTAATGGTTCTGCAAACGGTTGGCTTGCCCACCCTAATGTCATATGAGACCTCTAATGATTGTGGCGAATGTCCGTCATTTTATGGTAGGTAGGTACAATTCAGTTTGACCTTATAATGCCAATTACAAAAATTCATATGGGTATAAGTATAAGGACTCCGTATATCCATTTGTTGTTAATTGCATTTTAATATTAAAAATCGTACGTACAACACTGGGTCGTCTTTTCTCGAGCGACTAGACATTTTCTTTTTTCCAACTTTGATGTAAGGAGCTCTGTTTGCGCTATATATAGATTTCTTTTTGTCCGTTGGTATTTGTTTTTTGGGCAAAGACCTGCCGTAACAGAGTCCTTCCAATATATTTTTTTAGGTCGAATTGCCAAACCCTACAGTTAAACAGCAGACATTATTTATTCACTTGATGATTGAACTCATTCGTGCTAAAAAAATATTCCATCGAATCCATTCCGAATCCGAAAGACCTTGAAATTCAAACTTCAAAATGACCCCCTTATATAATTCTCTAAAAACATAAACACTCTCTACAAATCACCTAAACACAATTACCTCCCCATCTTCAACGTAAATAAAAAAAAATTCTCACAATAAATTGACTCTAACCTGCCTATTCTAAAAGATTGCAAGTAATTTTATAAATCACACCGCCTAATTGCCACTGTCCAGCCCAAGAGACCTGCCAACTCCGTCCATGCAAAAACAACCTGTCATACAAATTAATAACTAAATAACCGACCTGTCCAGCCCCGCGATTAAAAGATCGCATCTCTCCCATGACATTAGCATAGAAATTCCATCAAGCCGAGGTATAGGTATGCAATTGTTCTTAAAGAACAATAAATACGTACTCGTATCCAACGGATACGACATGAATTAAATGTCTAAACTAATAACCGGTCTGGTTTGCCTACGATCTAATGTTGCGCTAACAACAACAGACACAACAATTAACTCCCGAGACAGATACGTATACCAACCAGGCCTGTCAGTTTGGTAACATAACCTCAAAGAGCGGATCGCACCGCGCACGTTCACATTGAATTACAAACCTCAGCGCGAATCCCATTGCCAGTCTCGCTGACGTATGAATGATGTTGCTGTCCGGCACAGTGCACCACAGCTCTGTCAGCACATTACAGTTACACATTTAACTAAAAATACCACAACCTGACAATGATGTGTTGTGAAGTTGGTAATTATGAAGAGCGGTTAGAGGAGCCCAACCACCTCCAGCAACTGAGTCAGAACATGACTCAAGCTGCGTATACCGTTTTGGCATTTAATGTCGATAGTCTGTGAGTCTATATGGGTTTGGGCTTGCCTTGACTACGCCATGTACAATTATGCGTATGGAGGGAGATGTAAATAATTGAACTGTTATAACTGCTGGGGCTGTTGATGGATTCATGTGTTTCGACATTAATATCTGATTTCGGAGTAAGTCCACCTACACAGAACGGTCGTTGATCCGGACAGGTTATGGCGGCGCTATCATTCATAATCAGCAATTGCGGAAGGGAATCGGGTATGCGTGGTAGGAGTGTGTTGAAATTGAGTGGGTGTTCCAAGAACCAGTCTTGAAATATGAAGCACATTGGTTGGTCAAAAGGAAGGCAAAGCAATTACCTGAATAGGAAACTCTGGCGTTTTACTAAGTGGAGTTTCATCATCTTTGATTGTCCGCTATCACTGACCAATGTGTCTAGTGGATTGGCCCGAGATTAGTTAATAAGCTCCTTAAGACAGCCTTGGTGGCAATTTTTTTATAGTTGAGAAATGTTTTCTTTCTTCTTCGAGGTAGGACTCGGTTTTGGACAAATTAAATATATTCTGACGCTAGGCTTAAAATGCCCCAAGACTCTTGGTTGGGATAGACCATAGCTGGGGAATGTGTTCCTTAACGTATCCCTTACTTTAAATTTAGGTGAGGCCGAAATTCGTAGTGTGGTTGGTGATGTGAATATCTTTCGGATCATATATGACATCACCTAAGATTGATTCCATGAGATTCCCAACAAGGACTTTTACACGGCCAAATCGTACATCCCGTTTGTAATCTTCGTTTCATTTATTTTGTTCTGCAATGGATACCTCGAAGGTAAACTGAGTTCCGATTGGAACGGATTTTCGTCTCGGAAATTCTTCCTAACAGATACGTCGATAGGGCTATTATACACGGTAACGATTGATATTGTGTCGGTTTTCATGGCATTGCACATGATCATTCCAAAGACGATGTTTTCGTTAGCAATATTTAAACTCTGGTGCACCACAGGGTTCAGATTCTGGGTCCATATTATTCCTCTCATATGTTAATCAATTTGTAAGTCAGCCATATATGGGAAATAAGTTGAACCCAACAGGAGACATTTCATTGTGAAAAACATGGATTTTCAAGATTGATGCCACAAACACTTAACGACTATCCTTCCGATTTATTTATCAATAGTGTGAACTCAAGCTGCACTGGAAATTTGAACCGTTTAATTTCGAATGGTATGTTTTATGAAATCATAGCGATGCGTTGCAAATTTCTGGCTTTGATGACGTTTTTCATTAATTTCTTCACTGCAAGCTGGATGCTATTAAAGGGTGATCCATTTCCTACTTTTTTAAAGAAAAAAACACAGAAAATTCAAATTTAATGGAGAATGTTTATTATCATTTGAAAGAACATTTTTTGGCATTTATTTTTTGAAGATTATGTCTATCAAATTTTGGCCGTTGCTACGTCGCAGATGGTCCATCCGTTGAGTCCAATTTTCGATCACTCGTTCGAGCATTTCGACTGGTAACTGGCGAATGACACGCGTGATGTTTTCCTCCAAGGCCTGAATCGAAGCGGGTTTGTCGGCATAAGCTTTTAACTTTACATATCCCCACAGGAAAAAGTCTAACGGTGTGATATCACACGATCTTGGTGGCCAATCGACCGGCCGGTGATATTGTTGCGAATAGTACGCTCAGTAGGCCGATTATGTTGACCATAAGTTGAGCGAAGTGCACGAAACACATTCCTCACAGAACGTGAATTTTCATAAAAAAGTTGAACAATTTGTAAACGTTGTTCACACGTAAGTCTTTTCATTATGAAATGCCAAACAATACTAAACAAAAATAACATGACAGCATGACACGACTCACACGTGATCTGTCGAAAAAGGCTATTGAAAAAAGTATCTCTACTTGGATCACCCATTATAAAGACATGGCTGGTTTATGTTCCGCAAAATAACGATTACTTGACGTTAAATTGAATCAACAGTTGGAAGAAGGGAATAAATCCACCTAACCCTACTTTAAGCAAATCGTAAAAAACAAATTTTTGGCATATGGATAAAATAGGGTTCTCAATGCTTTGAATCGCATGAGATACATTTTTACAGATGCGTCTACGTATAGAGATGACATTTGCATCAAAATTTCGTTTTGGAAATGTTGGCTCTTATTCCCTTCATCCAACTGGTGATTCAATTGCATATGATGATGTTGTAAATTTTTGAATTCGCTGCAATGAATTCAAAAATTCCGCTGTTTGTTTGCCATCAGTTCGCCAACTATATAATTTTGAATCTGAAAACGTTTTTCCTTGATATCAACGTTTTTTGCAGCCAATAATACACGTTTACCCAACCAAACATGATTTTTTTCTAATTCTTAGCAATTTTTAGGAACACCATCTCGATGAGTTCGTATTCTGGTTCAGTAAAGTGACAAAAATTGTCGGGTAATGTAATGTATCCAAACGATGTGCCAAGGTGAATTAAGCTATAACCAATGTCGAGGAATAGATTCTCAAGATCGGTCGTTCTGCAACTCGACTTTGACGTTCAATTTACTTTTGACGTCTTTCCATAAAATGGACGACTTTGGGTATTAAGTTCGCCGGCTAGCATTGACCGTGGTATCACTGTCATTGATTGTCTGGTACACCAATCTGGCCGTCGCAGAATTCTTAAAATTGTGGCAAGTCGAAGTTTGATTAGCTTGCTTGTTCAACGGAAACTTGAATGCTTAATAAGCTGTTCGAAATCAAGCAATTCCGGTCGAATCGTCATAATGATATTGGATCAATCAAAATTATTTTTCAGTTCCAACGCGAGCTTATTACTTTCATGAGTAAGGGTAGGTGAGGGCTCAGTAGCGCGATGGTTAGTGCGATGAACCGCCGCGCAGAAGGTCTGGGTTCGATTCCCAGCCGTAGCAACACCTTAATGATTTTTCACTGTCCCTCCTCTCGTGATGATCTGACAAATCATCCGAGTAGTATCAATTGTCATGAAATCCGTTCGGATTCGGCATAAAACAGGAGGTCCCGTGCTAAGAAGTACACACGCACACATGAATGGTTGTGAGAAAAAAAGCTAGGCCCAGGGTACTAACGAGCCTGTTGCGCCATAAATTTTTTTTTTTTTTTTTGAGTGTGGGTAGGTAGGTAGATCTGGCGTTCATCATGATGAACCAAAGTAGCACTTATGTACCACGACTCGTGAGACCTTTATCATGATTGCTGTCGATGTGATACATGCGGTCTTTAGATCCAGCCTGTGAAGTTTAGAAAACGGATAAGATTTTGTATCCATTTACTAGAGATATCGCTAATATTGTCGAAGAATGGCTGGTCTAATGCACGCAATCTGGGTCTTGCTAGTGCCGGACATTTGCAGATGATTTTGTTTGTATTTCCGCAACTGCGGCATTGAGCATTGTATGGGATCCCCAGTTTGGCCTGGGTCTCCAATTGGCCAGTGCCCCGTGACTATCGCCGTAATTCTTGCAATTTCTGGGCGGGTTCTAGTAGGTCGTTTGTTCTGTTCGTGCCGTAGAAAGGCCATATCTTCCTTGATAGGATGCAATTTGTTAGCCTTCACCATTTGGGGTCGGTCTTCTTAAGGAAATATGAGTGGATTTATCATTTAACCGCTCCTAGCGGGATATGGACACTGGCCGCAGGTGAGCCTTGCTGGCGAACTCTTCTGCACGCTCATTTCATTCAATTAAACTGTGCCAGAGAATCCAGAGAAGTGTGACCCTGAAGCGTTCGCCCAGGCTTGCAAGTTCGTTCCGACATTCCTGTACCAGCTTGGAGGATATGGTAGCCTATTTGGATAGCAATATTTTGCTTTTTTCGCAGTGTCACTCCCCAGTAGCAAGCCAGTCTCTACGATAACCAGTAGTTACGCTTGGAATACGCTGGCAAAATCCGGTAGGCGGTATAAATCTGATATTTTCGGTGATTTCGAGTAGACTCCGGACTCCACAGCACAGTTCATCTTAGATCCGTCGGTGTAGTCGACCATGTCAAAATCGTTTACTACTTCCTTCTTGTTCCACTGAGCTCTGGAAGGAAAGCCTACGTGGAGCACAAACTGTTTCAAAATTAACAACCCATCTAATTTCAGAACTGAAATGAATTACTGACCTAGAATATGAATTAACCCTTGCACCTTTCTTACAACATTTAAAATATTAAACTTCGTATTAAAATCATTTTTTTTTCTGTTCTTTTTTTGCAGATGAAAAAACTCAAGGATATTGAGCGCAATAAAAACAGTAACAATACTAATACAATTAATTGCAACGTAACTAACAAAAATAATACGAATACTGAAAAATGTTTTATAAATACGACATGTGGCGACAAGGAATTCCATTCCATGGTAAGTTGACTTTGATTTCTTATTTTCCGAAACCATTTTTCCTGCTTCACCTCCTCGAGTCTTTAAAAAAAAAAAAAAAAAGCAAACATCTGATGCAATGAAATTCTATTACGATTACGAAATAATATCGTATGTCCGTTACAGTTTTCTTATGAATGCTCGTGGTGATTGTGATTTTCTGAAGAAAACATTTCACCACATCCTGTCAGTCATTGACTGGTGAAACTAGCATGCGTAAACGACTGAAAATTGAAAATATGTCATGTTACCGATTGCTTATGGTTGTCAAATCTTTGAATGGTTGCATCGTGCAGGTGAATGGATTCCTTTGATACCGATTATCCCCAGAGGCATATCGTTTCTTTATGGCATTTAAGTCGAGTATTATTGAACACTCATTATTGTTAATCGTAATGTGATTGAGCCTTAATTGATGGTGAGTGCGGCGCACATGTAATTGTGACGATTGACAGTTTCTGAATTTTGCAAAAGGCAATTACATTGCATTCGGAATCTTGATGCGCAATTAACTTGCGTGTGAGTAGATATTCTAAGCACGAATCAGACGTTCATTGGGTAGAGTATCATTGAAAGGTAGACATGACCATAAATCAAACAATTAGATAGGTAATTAGTGGTGGACATTAATAAAACAATTATCAGACAAGCGAATTTAAGTTAAGTTTGGCATTAAATATTTAAATTTAAAAAAATGCGTAAAATAATGCGTAAAATAATGCATTATGACATAATAGTATCGCATATGGTCACTGTCACGAGGACTTTAATTGACTTCGTTATATGCCCAAGAGAAAAACATCTTTCTGCAGATACAGACCCGGAATTGAAAGTTAGTGATCATGAAGCAATATTAACAAAAGTGCCAATTATAAAGAAGCAAAATAACGAGAAGAAATATATTGAGGTGTTCAAATATAATAAAAATCAATTTAGAGCCCTTCTTAGTGAAAAACGCGGACAGATCAATTTTAATATCGACTTTAATGTTTTATCATTATCACTGCAACAAAATTTAATATATTGTGTAAATAAACAAACAAAAGCAACCATAGTACATGATAATAATAAATGGTTTACCGATGAACTCAGAACCCTTAAATATAATAAAAATAAACAGTTTTCGAAAGGTGAGTATATTTAATAGGCCAGTAGATTGGATTACTTACAGAAATATCCGTAACACATACAAAAATAAACTCTATCTAACAAAAAGGAATTATATATGTAATAAAATTCAATGCTGTCAAAATCAGAAAGACATGTGGAAAACCATAAAAAATTTAGTTTTAAATAAAAAACATTGTGAAATCGGCGAAGTTCGATTTGGTGATAAATTAGAATCCGAAAACTCCATAATCGCTAATAATTTCAATGAGTATTTTATAAAAAGCATAAATACAATTAGCAATTCTATACCCGTCATCAATAATAATGAAAATAATCAGCAAAACATTGAACTACCCGAGCCACAAAATGTATTTAAATTCCATGAAATTAATTTCAGTGAACTAAGAATAATATGTAAAAAAATTAACTCTAAAAATGCGTTTAATCTTAATATAAACATTATAATAGATTGTTTTGACATAATCGGCCCAATAATATTACAAATAGTAAATGAGTCCTTTAGAGCTGGTGTTTTTCCAAACAACCTTAAGGAATCTACTGTTATCCCAATACCTAAAGAGAGTGGCACAAATGATTGTACGAAGCTTAGACCAATAAATATGATGCCAATAATGGAAAAAATAGTTGAAAAGTGCGCGTATGAACAATTTTATAAATATGTGTGTGATGTTAATTTGTTAATAGAAAATCAATCAGGCTTTCGACATAACCACTCATGTGAAACGCCATTGAATTGGCTAATAATGAGTATGAAGGAAGAAAGACATAGTGGCAACAAAATCATTGCAGTTTTTTTGGACTTTCAAAGAGCATTTGAAACAGTGTATCGCAATAGACTTTTAAAAAAATCGTTTAAATATGGTGTTAGTGGTGTTGAACTTAATTGGTTTAAATCAGAGGTTCCCAAACTTATTTTTCTTATAGACCAGTTTCAAAATTAACCTGGTTTCGGTGGACCCCCTGCTGCTACATTTTTACCATATTCCCAAAACTCGTCAAAAAATGTGAAGATAAGATCTAACGATGGAAATGTGCGTCGCGGTTGAGTTCCAAAAGAAAAATGGTATACTTTCGTACGTTCCATTTATTAAAATAATACGATTACAGACTTCATAGAACTAAAATTAAACATGAATAACGTATCGTAACTTCAACAATGCAAATCAACAATTAAAAAAAGGTCATAATTTTAATGGGAGGGATGTACTTGATGGATTGACAGCAAATTATCAATATTTGGCTTCAGTTTTGTAAGGAATAACCGCAAATCTCCGCGTTCTGTGATGTTCATTCTGCTCCTTTTTTTGTTAATAAGTTTGTAACGACACTAAAACTTTTTTCGACAAGGTATGACGAGGGAAACGCTATCAAAAGTTTTCGCGCAATTTCCCACAGTCCAGGATATTTTTCGGGTATTTCTACCTGCAGCCAAAATAATTGATAGCCTTTTTTAAACTTCACCTTCAGCTCGTCATTGGTGCTCAGCTCGAGTAGCTCCTCTTGTAATACCACATTCGACACTTCCGTTTCATCAAATGGATTTATGATCCATGGTGGTATTTCCATATTGAGAATATCTTTAAATCTATCTTTGAAGTCATCATGCAGGGCATTTACATGCTGAAGGTATGTCTGGATATCCTCATCAAGACATTCTGCCTGTGATAAGTTTGGAAACTGGGAGAATTCGCGCCGACTAACATTTTGCTTCATAAATTTCAATTTTCCAAGAAAAGCCGAAATTACACTCTTCGTTTTAATTAAATTTAAGCTGTCCCCTTGTGACTGCAAATTAATGTCATTGAATTTTTTGAACAGATCTGTCAAATATCAAATCTGGATTTTTACTTTCCAGAAACTCTAAAACTGATTTAAAAAGTGAGTAAAATCTCGTTAAACATACACCTTTCGACAACCAGCGTACTTCAGTATGTAAGAGCAATCGTTGGAAGTCTTCATCATTTTCGTCGCACAATTGTGCAAATAATCGGGTGTTCAACGCGTTGCTTCTTATTTTGTTAACAGCTTTAATAACAAATTGAAGCGATTGATGCAATCTGTCATTTTTCGCTACCAGGTGCTGTCGATGGATGGACACAGTGAATTGCAGTTACTTCCGGTATAATTCTTTTAAGATGGCTTATAAACCCACGATATCGCCCGAACATGGCAGGAGCTCCATCTGCTGCCACCGAAATGATGTTTTGAAATGGAATCGATTTTAGCTTAAAAAAATCACTCAAAACATTAAATATTGATTCGCCCTTAGTGTCCGTCGCCAAAGTTTTCGCGAATAGCAGCTCTTCGTGGATTTCTTCATCCATAACAAATCGAACATATACCAATATCAATGCTTCATTACCAGGTAAAGTTGACTCGTCCAGTTGAATAGAAAAATGAGTTGTTTGCAGATAATTACACAAGAAGCTTTCAATATAAGAACTCATTTCATCAATGCGTCGTTGTACAGTGTTGTTACTTAAAGGAATTCTTTTGAGTACGTCGAATGGAGGTTTGTGCAGAACAGTTTTTAAAACCTCTTCAACAGCTGGTAAAATTAACTGTTCTCCGATCGTGTGCGGTTTTCCAGATTTCGCTATAAGCAATGAGATATTGTAAGATGCTCGCAAGCCATCATCGTTACTTTGAGACGTTGAAGCGAACATACTGTGCACGGTGGGGTTCTTTTCACATGTTTCCTTCAATGTTTGAAAATATTTTAAATCCTTGCCTATTTTATCAGGATGACATCTTCTTAGATGATCTTCGAGCTTCGATGGTTTCATAGAGTCATTACTCAAAACTTTGTTGCATAAAAGGCATATGGGCAATCGTTTGTCTGCCTTTGATGGAAGAAAACCAAATTTCAAATAATCAACACTGTACTGTCGACATTTTTTCTTAGATTCAGCCATGTTTAATATCATTTACCTATCTGTACAGAAAAAAAAATTGTTTTAGTACCTAATCATAAGGCGATTTTACCATTATATGGCTTTTTTAACAGAATAGGATAGGATTAACTAATTATTGCAATGAAAAAACAAAAATACCAGCGCCAAAACTGATAAAGAGGTTTTTACAAAACGGCTGAAACTATTTTAATGTAATACTTAACATTTTTCGATTAATTATATTTTGATACATTTCTGTTAATTCAGAAGCAAATACATATGTACCTACTTTTAAAGAATATTTTGACATTAAAACTCCACGATTTTAATAATTTATTTTTAACTTCGATGTAGGTACCTACGTTACGAGTGGTAGGTACAACTGATGAACCCCCATTTTTTTGTCATGCCAACGTAGACCCCCGTCGAGTCTCCCGTGGACCCCTGGGGGTCCACCTGGACCACTTTGGGAATCGCTGGTTTAAATCATATTTATTTGGAAGAACTCAAAAGACTTGTGTAAATAATTCAACATCAAGTGCAATAAACACACGTTTCGGTGTACCACAGGGCACTATACTAGGCCCACTATTGTTCCTCATATATATTAATGACATATGCAGCATTTTGAAGATTTCGAAAATATCTCTGTTTGCAGATGATGCTCTTATGTTCGTGAGTGGTAAAAATATCTTTGAACTTATAGACTATATAATGGAAGATTTACATCACTTGTGTACATGGTTACATGTAAATAGACTTAAAATCAATGTTAAAAAAAGGAAATGCATGGTGATTAATAGCAATGATTTGATTAATTTATCAATTGAAGGTGAAACACTTGAACAATTAAATGAAATAAAATATTTAGGAGTGATACTGGACAGTAAATTATCTTTTAATAGCCATATGGTTTATATAGCAAAAAAAAGTTTCGAAAAAAATTGGATTCCTAAAACGCATAAGAAAAAACATAACCACAATATGCGCAGTTAATATTTATAACACAACTATTAAACCCCATTTTGAATTTTGTTCAACAATTCTATTTATAGGTAATAATGAGCACATAAATAAACTGCAAATATTACAAAACAAGGCGATGCGAACCATTCTCAAATGCAACTTTTATTCACCAATCGTATGGATGCTATCGTATCTTAGATGGTTAAATATTAAGCAGAGAATAGTGTTCAACACCTTAATGTTCATATTTAAAATGAGAAATAACCTGGTACCTAAATATTTAACGACAAACTTATCCTATGTGGGTAGCAGTCAACCTTATAATTTAAGATCGTTTGACAATTTTAGACTTCAACTGTATAGAGACTCTAGAACACAAAATATGCTTAAATATCGAGGATTAAAATTATTTAATGAACTGCCTACAGAAATAGTGGTGTAGTGGTAATGTGTTCGTCTGGAGTCGCTCTCCAACTCTCGTAGTGGTTAGTTGACTAGTCTGTGCGGAAGTATATTTCAATAGTGAATTAGAGAAGAAGTGGCAAGTAAGCCAATTAATATTTATCGTCCACGTGGAGTAGTGGTGCTATCACCTGACTCAGGAGTGGGAGTCGTGGGTTCGAGCCCAACCAGACCCCAGTACTTTTAAGTTTTTTTTTTTCAACTCACACGGTGAAGAAAACAAAAAACGAAGAGTGTCTCGGCCGAATTACCGGCTATGGAAACCGGTGCGGTGAAAGAAGTCCCGCAAGAGGGTGGAAACAGGTCGCCGACAAACAAACGGCAGAAGCTGGCGATGCCTGCATCGCCATCAACAGCAACAACATCATCGGCATCTGCGACGGCAGGTATGCCAACAAAACTGATACCAGCGACAACGAGAGAGGCGGCATCAACAACAACAGCAGCAGCAGAAAGTGCAACGGCAACAACCCAAATTGGGAGGCGGAGGAAGCTTAATCCCGTACCTAATCTCAACGTGCGGCGATGTATGCAGGTAGCGGAAAATACACCGCTGCCAACAACAATGGAAGAAGAGGAAGAGTGCAACTCGGACCTCGATGAATCCTCGTTTGATGAAGGGGAACCCCGCTACGTTGGCGAGGGAAACCCATATAAAGAGCTCGCAGAGGTTGACGAAGCGCAGCCTGCTGTGAATGATGAGGAGGCCAAGTTGAGCATCCTCATCGCAGAGTTAACGGCTAAACTCGAAAAAATGCGAGAGGCCAGACAAAAAGATGCCCTCGCGGAAAAAGAAAGGAGGCAGAAGCAGAGAGAACAAATCGAGCTTAAAGCGAAGCCAATGTTTCAGCAGAATAAACTGCAACCAATGCAGCAACGGTTTGCTATGCAACAACTACATCCGAAGAAGCAACGACAACAGCCGCAACAGCAGCAGCAACAACAGCAGCACCAACGAATGCAGCAACAAAAACAACAGCCGCAACAACACCAGCAGCAAAGACAACAGAAGCAGCAGATGCAACCCCCAAAGGAAAAGAGGGAAGAAGTACCCCCCATCAACGTAAGTTACCTCAGTACTAGTGATAGTATTAAATTGTGTAAGAGATACATAAAGGATTTCGCGGTCAAGCATATCTCGGCCCAAAGTCATAAGATTATATGTTACAGTATTGAGGACTACAAAAAAGCCCGCAAAGCACTGGAGGGGGTTAAGGCAGAGTACTTCACGTACACGCCCAAAACCGAAAAATTAAAAACGATGATTCTTAAGGGAATCGATCCCGCCGCTGTTGATGCGGAGGAGCTCTTAAACGAGCTCAAGAGTTTTGATAGCGACGACCTTAAGTTCGTCGGTGTAAAGCCGTTTTCCGCGGTTAAGGGTAGGGGTGGTAACCGAAGGTTACCATTTTTCCTTGTACAACTAACCCCCAATAGCAAAATCGATAGTCTACGCAGAATCAATCGCGTATACTATCATGCTGTAAAATGGGATAAATTAAAAAGGACAGATCGCATATTGCAATGTATGCGCTGTCAGAGGTTCGGGCATGCCGCTTCTAACTGCAACATGCAGATTAGATGTGTTAAGTGCGACGAGGACCACATTTTAAACAAATGTCCTCTAGGTAGCGATAGAGTAGAAGATATGAGCAAGCTCATATGTGTTCTTTGCGGGAATGCGGGGCACCCTGCTAACTATAAGGGATGTCCTGTATTCCAACAGAAAAAGAAGAGTATGCTAGCTCGGAAACAGGCTGTAGAAGAAGAAAGGCGGCTTAAAAGTCGCTCTTTCACAAATAGGGTTGAGCCCAACATGTCCTATGCCCAAATGGCAGCTGGAACGGGTAGCTCCCAGACATTAAACAGGCCTAAGGTTGCTGAAAAAGCACCTGAAGCCGATTTGGATATGAAAAAGTTCTTGCTGTCATTAGATAGCAAGATCGATAAGTTCCAAAAACAACTAAACGAGCAAGCAGCTAGAATAGATCATATCTATTCGATGTTTGCCGTGTCTAGCGCGCCATGAATATGATGAGTACGCTGGATGAGGTAAACTTTAGGATCCTAGCTGTGAATGTTAATTCATTAGTCAGGGTCGAGAGAAGAACCGTCCTTACAAACCTGTTGAAAAACCAACTCCCGGATGTAGTTTTGGTCAGCGAAACTAAGCTAAACCAGAAACACAAATTGGGATACAGCAACTACCATGTAGTGAGAAGAGACCGACCCCACTCCTCCCAAGGGGGTGGGGTCGCTGTCTTATTACGCAAAGGCTTACGCCATAACATTATATATAGCGGGGATGTACGTAGGTTCCAGGTGTTGGAAGCATGCATCGTATGCATTCCTCTCCATAGTCGGAGGAGAATGTATGTGGTGTCGCTTTATGCACCTGAAGCAACTCAACAAACTCAATTTATAGCAGAGCTCGAGACACTTTTTCGTTGCCTACAGCTTCAATCGGCTGATAATTATTACTTTTTGGCCGGTGATCTTAACGCTAAGCACGCGGCTTGGGGAAATGCAATCTCGAACACTAGAGGTCGACTGCTTCAAAATTGGAGGGAGCAAAATATGATTGAGTACAAACTTAGTTTGTACGCGACGGATATCCCGTCTTTCCCGAGAGGAAATTCTTTTCTGGACTTAGCCCTTATGGACAATAGACTAGAACTGACAAATAACGAACACGCGCGGAACTGTGTACGAGCATTCGATTACGATGACAGTGACCACCTCGGACTTGATGCCGTATTCAGGATCCCAAACGAGCAAACTCAACTGGAGGAGTTCGACCAAGTGCGTTCTTTCGACTATCGAAAGACGAACTGGCCGCGCTTCACCAGAGTCGTAAAGCGAGAATTACGTTTGAGCGAAATCATCCCTCCAACAAACAGAAACCTGACAAACGATGAAATTGACCAAAATTTATTAAAAATGAATGAGGTCATCACAAGGTCAATGAACCTAGCTATCCCTGAGGTAACTAGTTCTGACGACCAGACGGAGAAGTATCGAACGCCAACAATCGATGCACTCCACAAACACAAATGTAGGTTGGTCTCCAGGCTTAAACGGCTGCAGAGACAATTTACGGACAGACGAGACCCGGAGATTCGGACATTGAAGTCATTGATCAAAAACCTTAAACAGCTAATATCGGAAAATTATAGAAAATCTGTAAGTTTGTACTGGGGCAAGAAAATTCAGGCTATAAAAACCAGTAGCCCGAATATGTTCCCGCAAATAAATAAAATATTCAGGCGAAAAGATCATAATGACATTCCATGTGTCCGAATTTCCCAAACGACAGAGAACAGACAGACGCTCACGACTGTCGGTATAAGTCCGGAAAGTGTAGACTCGAACGACGGATTTTTCACGATCGAAGATCCTCAGGAGAAGGCGAATTCGATAGGCGCTATCTTCGAGACCGTGTATACGGTGAACAGTCCTGTTCGCCCAAATCGCGATATTGAGGAGAGAGCCTTTCTGAATCACTTTTATCTTCGTACCGAACTCCAGGCTTGGCGATCTGAGAATAACGGTTTTTCCGTATTCAATGACGAAAACCCTTCAAATGGCATAGTCGCCAATAGCATGATGCTGTTCGTTCAAAAAGATGAACTCCTGGACATCTTCGTATCACTGAAAAATAAAAAGTCGGCGGGAGAGGACGGTGTCCCAAACGTCGTATTGAGACACCTGCCAGTGGAAGCAGTCGATATTTTCACCACGCTGTTTAACAATGCACTGAATAATGCACATTATCCGGTGCACTGGAAAACGGCGGTGGTACATCCTATCCCCAAAAAGGGCAAGGACAAAACAAACCCTGCAAATCTTCGGTCAATAAGCCTTCTGCCGAATGTAAGCAAGGTATTCGAGAAGATAGTCAATAGAGCTCTGCTTAAGTGGGTTGAGGAAAACAAAATTATTCCGGATAATCAGTTTGGTTTTCGAGCGAGGCATGATACCATTCATGCCGCGTCGAAACTAGTGTCCGACATCCAATGGAATAAGTCCAAAAAACAATGCACAGGGGCCTGTCTGGTTGACTTCGAGAAGGCCTTCGACACCGTATGGTTAGAGGGGCTTTTCTACAAGCTGACCAGACTGGGCATGCGTAAACCCATGCTATATATGATTTATGAAATGCTTATGGGAAAGAAGTTTGTTGTCAAATGTGGCAACGTAATTTCGAGTAAAGTCTTTGAAATTAAAAACGGTTTACAACAGGGGGCGGTGAACTCCCCGATATTGTTTAACATTTATACAAGTGATCTTGTAGGTTCTCTCAGACACGCTATAGCGTACGCAGATGATCTAGTGGCGTACAGATCAGGTCCGAAAATCGAGGTCATCAACACACTTTTGCAACGTGACTTCGATCACATTAAGGGATATTGCGATGATTGGAAATTGAGGATCAATTTCCCAAAAACCGAAACAATTCTGTTTAGGACCCCACTGCATAGGGCTTCTTACGATACCAGAAAAAACTGGAAAAATTTGTGTATCATTGGACAGCATGGACGGCCGTTAGCGGTGAGAAGTGAAGTCAAGTACCTTGGCATCTGGCTTGATAAGTTTCTGTATTTTAACAAAAATGTGGATGCTTGTCTGGCCAGGGCTAAGGGGGCTTATGCTCTGACAAGGCGATTGTTTCAAAACAGTCAACTTGATTCAAGGGTGAAAGTCATTTGCTACATGGCCCTCATAAGGCCGATCATCGCTTACGGTTATCCCGTGTGGTTCAATGTATCACCATCCTACATGGAAAGGATACGGCTATTCGAGAGGCGTTGTCTCCGATCCTGCTTAGGGTTGTACCGAACACCAGACTCCGAGTACATAAAATACTATCGGAACGAGGTTCTATACAATGGGGCCCAGTTGAACAGAATTGACAATTTCCTAATTAAGGTGAATCGAAGGCACGCTGCAAGGGCGATGGCTAGCGACAACAGCCTGATCTTCGGGGCTTATTACCCCAATGAAACATATATAGAGAGTGCGCTCATGTCTGGCTTTATTCCACCAGAGGCATTTGTTTATATCGATTCGTTAGGGTTGGTACAAGACAGGAACGGTATCCCGGTTTTATACCACCGCTACCGTGACGCGCGTGACAAACGGCTAATCCGCGACGGGTACGTTGACAATGCTCCGGAGCTCCTCCGCTTTAGCACGGCGGTATCGGATCGCGATAGGACCGAGGCCGAAAGGCAGCGCACCGAATTCTGGTGGCTACACGAGGGAAGTGATTCAGCACTTCCTCTAGACTTTGCGGACTTTTAGTCCAATAACTAGTTCTTCGACAAATTAATTCTAGTACTAGGTCTGTGGCGGGGATTGTGCTCCATATTGGCGTACAATATGGGTGGTTGCATGCTGCCTGTGGACCAAAAGACTCGATCAGGATGGCGACCCCTCGGGGCATATGCAACGAGGGCTCGCCACCCAGATTATAATTAAGTTTAAGTAGTTAAGTAATCTTAAGTAGTTAAGTAGTCTTAAGTAGTTAAGTAGTATTAAGTATTTAAGTAGTATTAAGTAGTCTTAAGTAGATTAAGTTTTTTTTATATAAAATTGTCATTAATCAAAGTTTTTTAAATTTTTCTTTGAAATATAAATTTATTTTAAAATAAAATAAAAAAAAAGAAACTTGAAGCCGAAAGGCAAAATAAAAACTGTTAGATGTAAGCTTACAGCGCCCGCTAAGGGCCATAATTAAGTTTAAGTAAATATGTTATTGATAAGTTAGATTTAAGCATTTTTGTCTAGTATTAAGTTAATATTTTAAGGAAATAAAAAATGAATTTAAAAGTAAAAAGTAATGTGTTCGTCTGTTGAGTGGAAGGTTGCGCGTTCAATCCCAACCAAAATCCATTTCACTTTTTTTTAAAAAGAAATAAAAGGTCGGTGTAATACCTAAAAGTATGCACACCATCTTGAATTTCTTCAAATTTAACGAACAAAAGAAAAAGTGACTCCCCGAAGCTATTTCGGACACCACCCATGGAGTTTAAGTCTCCACTACATCCAAAACTTTCCTATCCTCTCTTTCTTCCCCTTCTCTAACGCTCGTACTATGGTAACATATAAAAGGGTATTCATAACCCCTTGAGTACGTGTAAATTATAAAAAAAAAAAAAAATACACTGTGTAGCAATAGCTAAGACAACCAAAAGAAACAGCCATGTCGGCATTTGGGACAAAAAATCACTAAATGAGAGAGCCAAACATTACAGCCTCATATTTTAAGTTTATAGTCCTACTCACTCCATAAGTAGACACCTCATGTCGAATTCCTCTCAATAAGTAATCTGAATCTCGGGTCCCTGTGTAGAAGTCGCTTTGCTTAATTAATTGCCTGCAACAAGAACGGGCTTACATTTTTATAAACTTAAATGTTTTTACCAAATCGCGCCTATCTACACTTATCATTGAATAATGCCGTTGACCTAGGTCATTTTCTTTAAAAAATGTACTAAACGCGGATAATGTAGTTTTCTTAATATGACGTTTATGAATAAAGCCATGCCGATTACGGAGGGTTGTTTCTAATGATTGGCATTGAAATTACATTGAGAAATTTATTTTCTTAACTCGTGTAGGCGGTGGTCTATTTGATTACCAGCAAACTCTGAAATGTGTGTTTTGATCTGTTAATATTAACACATCAGCCGAAACATACAATTTCAATTCAAATTTTACGACAAAGTAACGTTTGGTCAAAAAAAAACTCCGCATTGGACGTTTAAAATGGCTGGGACATGTAGAACGAATGGACACCAATACTCCGGCTCGCAGGGTCTTCGATTCCCAGCCAGACGTCGGACGCAGTAGAGGAAGACCTGGCTAATTGGAGAGGCATGTTGGCTGAGGTCTAGGTTCATTCCGGACAGCAGCGCCACTTAAATAAGTAACGTTTGGGAATTAAAAAAAAAACACTACCGGAATTCTGAGTCGGTGGTTGAAAGTTACTTACTTACTTACTTAAGTGGCGCTACAGTCCGGAATGAACCTGTGCCTCAACCAACATGCCGCTCCAATTAGCCCGGTTCTAAGCTAACTGCCTCCAGTTGTGCACTCCAAGTTGGTTGAGGTCGGTTTCTACTTGTGCGCCCCACTAAAGGCGTGGTTTTCTCTACTGAGTCTGACGTCTAGCTGGAAATCGAAAACTCTGCCAGCAGGAGTATTGGTACCATTTGTTCTACATGACCTAGCCATCTTAAACGTCCAATGCGGAGTTTTTTGACCAGGGGCATGTCGCTGTACAGCTCGTATAATTCTTGGTTGAATCTTCGTCTCCATAGCCCGTCAACGCAAACGGGACCGAAGAATTTCCCTCTCAAATCGACCAAGGATTCTTCATCCGCTTTTGAGACGGTCCATGCTTCAGCGCCGTAGAGCAGGACTGGGATGATCAGGGTCTTATATAAGATCTCCTTAGTAGTTCGAGTGAGGGCTTTACTACTGAGTTGCCTTCTTAGCCCGAAGAAACAGCGGTTGGCAAGAGTAATTCTTCGTTTAATTTCTGACGAGATGTTGTTGTCAGAGTTAATAGCGGAGCCGAGGTAGACAAAGTCACGTACTACCTCAAAGTTATATTTGTCAGTGGTGACATTTTTTCCAATTCGTCGATGTTGTGTCTCCTTTCGTGCTTACAGCATATACTTCGTCTTGCCCTCATTTACTGCTAAACCCATTTTAGCCGCTTCCTTCTCTATAGTAGCAAACGTGACTATGACATCACGTTGGGTCCTACCAATGATGGCAATATCGTCGGCGTATGCAAGTAGTTGTGCAGATGTTTGGAAAATTGTGCCTCTGGTGTTGGCTCGTGAGTTTTGCACAATCCTCTCAAGAATCAGATTGAAGAAGTAACATGACAGCGCATAGCCTTGCCTAAATCCTTTTTTGGTATAGAATGTGTCAGTGAGGTCGTTTCCGACCCTGATGGAGCTGCGAGAATTCTCCATCGTCATCCTACACAAACGGACGAGTTTGGGCGGTATACCAAAACTAGACATGGCTCTGTATAGTTCGTCTCTGTAAATGCTGTCGGATGCGGCTTTGAAATCGATGAATAGGTGGTGGGTATCGATTTGGACTTCTTGGGTTTTTTCCAGGATCTGCCGAAGTGTGAAGATTTGATCGGTTGTGGACTTTCCTGGCCTAAAACCAGACTGATAAGGGCCGATCAGGTTGTTGGTAAACGGTTTCAGGGATTCACATATTACGGCAGATAGAATTTTGTAGGCGATGTTGAGGAGACTTATGCCTCTGTAGTTGGCGCAGTTTAGAGGGTCTCCTTTTTTGTGGATCGGGCAAACGATGCTGAGGTTCCATTCTTCAGGCATACTTTCTTCCGACCAGATTCGGCTTATGAGTTGGTGGATGTTACTTACCAAGTCATCTCCGCCGGCCTTATAAAGCTCGGCGGGAAGGCCGTCATTTCCGGCAGCCTTATTGAGCTTCAGTTCAGATATTGCTATCCTCACTTCACTCAGGTCGGGTGGTTGGCAGCTTTCGCTGTCGTTGCCAATATGAATGGTTCGTTCTGCCTGACAGCGGAATGTTGTTTGTCATCGCCGTTTAACAGTCTGCAGAAGTGGTTCTTCCATATCCTCAGCATCGACTGTGTCTCAACTACGATATTTCCTTGTTCATCTCGACAGGATTCTTTTCGAGCCTTGTATCCTTGGCTTTGACGTTTAACACTTTGCTAAAATTTCGGCTCAGAATCGCTAGCTGAGTCGAATAAGCCATGTATGTCTGCCTGTCCGCCCGTACGTCTGTATGTCACCGGTTCTTAGGCCTTAAATTTTTAGCTAGGAAAATGAAATTTGGTACACATTTAGGCTGATATGTTGGGAAGAGCTGAAAACGGGCTCCAAACATTCGATTCCTGTACCCATGTTGTTAGTCATATGCACGATATCGAATTGCAAAGTTCATCCCTACAAAAGGACTTCTTAAAAAATACCTTTTTTTCGCTAGGCCCTGGGTAATAAGGAGCCCCCAGGGCCTAGCTTTTTCGCACAACTGTGTACCTCTTGCATGATGGCGGGACCTCCTGTTTTATTACGAACCCAAACAAGCTTTTCTTGACAATTGGTACTCCTCGGATGATTTGTCAGATCATCACGAGAGAAGGGCCAGCGAAAAATCATTAAGGCTGGGAATCAAACTCAGACCTTCTGCGAGGTAGTTCATCGCACTAAACATCTCGCCACTACCAACGTAAAATGGACTTCTTAGTGAATATTTTAATCAGCTAAGGACTTCCTTGTCTGGAAAAAAAAAGATTGAGGACCCAACACAGATTCGATAGAATTATCGTCCACATGAAATCTTATTTTCCTGAATTCAAGTCTGACTCATATTTTATACAAGATTTCGTAAGTTGCGACTTCCGAACTTGCTCAGATAATTTTTTTTTCAGTTGTGTTACCGCGTTGTAGACAGAAAATTGAGTTATTAAAGGGGGTTCAGTTTAAAGTTATAAATTTTCACAGATTCCAGAACCAGAGTCAGTCTTAGAGCCGTCAGTGCAAAATATATTTAGGAGTGAGTCGTGCAAGACTAGGAAATATGAAAACTCGTATGAAATTATAACAAAAACCGCCTATTTTTATTGGGACTGTAAAAAAAAACTTAAATTCATGTCATTAACAGCCCTATTTCATTGCCCAAGCTGGCTTCTCCCTTACTTTGTGTGTTGCGAAGTTATTAGTTTTGCCACAATAAAGATAAACGCTTTTCGTGTTTATCCTTCTAAAGAAGGCATTAAGAAGGGCTGAGAAAAGCAATGTATCTTGAGAGAAGTTAGGCAAAAGACCGCCTGATTTAAAACACGCATGTCAATTAAAGGTTAATATTTTTTTGTGGAAGCGCTTAGGTGAAGAAGTTAAACGACATTTTCAGGAAATTTTAGTAAGGTTAGGTTATATTGGCTGAAAGCGATGCACGTGCACACTTCGACCAGGAAGCTCCGTTGTGTTACTACGTGGATCTGTGGACTTTTTCTAAAATTCGTTTGCGTAAGTAAACTATTCCGAGCTAACTATTCTGACGGTAATATATACCTGGTCACCTATCTTGTCAAAGAAGTTGTCTCGTAGTTGGCGTTTTCTTTTGTTGCAGATCCCTGGAGAGGAGGAGAAGGTGAGGAGTATACTGCTCCTCCTCCTCGTCGTCCAAGCAGCTTCAGCAGAAGTCATTGCTATAGAGGCACAGCCTTTTTACGTGAAGCCTTAATGGTAGTGTCTTGTAAGAACACCGATGATGGTACTGATATTTGATCTGTTCAGCAAACATCAAGCAGAGAGCGCGCTCCTGGTTGTAGTTCAGCGAGAGTTGTCTGAATATAAGCGAGGTTCATGGCTAACATTTATACTGGCAATAGAGTATCAAGGGCAGTGCCTACTCTTTCTGGCTAATTCTCCTTACTGTAATATTTCAGTGACCCTGGACTGAAAAGAGGTGAATGGTAAAGTGCTCTGCCATCTCATAAAAAGAAAGTCAGCGTTCGTGGGCTGATTTTGATTTGAACGAGGGTGATCCCAGTTATTTGATTGCCGCTTGGTTTCACTGAAGATGTTAATACACTTTTTCCTCAGCCAGGACAAGGCTTCTTGAATTTCCATGATTCCCTTTAGTCGGGAAAAGGTTTCTTAAATGATGAAATGTTCTTAAATGTGATGGCGAAGGGATATGCTGAAGCTGGAGAAATCAGCCCCACCCATCCTACATTTCAGTCCCACCTGTATCGATGGGAATCTAGTATTCATTTTCAAACGAGTTCGACTTTCATTAGCGGATGACTACGAATGGTTGTCTGATACTACATTCGAAACTGAATTGCCTGGTGATGTGTTTTTTTTTTCTGTTTTCAAGTGATTGAGAAACCACCTGACAGGTCTCTATGTCTCACAGGTATATATATAAAGCTTATGTCTGTTATTTTACGAAAATGTGTTAGGCCACCATATGAAGGAAAGCATCTAGGGTTCCAAATGTTATAATTCTGAGAGCTCATGTGAAAGCTAATTTTTACACTTTCTTTCAAAGGTTGCGATGTGAAGCTATTTTTAGAGTCGTGCACTATACAATCACGCCATACAATGACCACATATGTAGCTTTTCTTCCGCTTTTCTTACGCTCTATCAAATATTGGGTTTCTGTTCAATTTCTTGTCCCGGCACAGATTCAAGTACGTTCTTGGCAGATTCTAAAAATGTTATGACTGAAGTCATCTAGTTTCGAAAGATGTGATGGATATTTTATTTTCTCCAGAATACAAACATTTTGGGTTTATGAGGATCTGTGCTGAGTTCACACTTGTCGACGAATTTCAAAAGCACTGAGAGACTACTTGGTACTACTTAAGAAAATCTAGTCTTGAAGCTCCTGCTGCATCAGGTTCGTTCATGTATACTGAATAGTTACACGATAGGGTACTGCACCAAGAATTTTCACCACTAAATCCGTTTGATCAGGTACGCTAGATGGTTCCTTAATCCTTAAAATGTCTGTTTCGTCTGTTGGCAGCCATTATTATTCTGTCCGTTCGTTTTTTTTTTCGAATATGCTAACCGAATTCAAAAAATTATCTCATAAAGCATACAAAATGGTGTTTTGAATATCCTACGATCATCAAAAAAGTCACCATGAAACACGCCCCACTTCCGAAGCACACACCCATAACCACTATAGGTATGTAGAACCTTGAAAACATTCAAAACAGCCCAAACTGAGGTGAAGTTTAACCACGTATCCATCATTTGCATCAATGGGTTTGCTCAGGTGTGTACACGATGACGCACAAAGCGCATTTAAATGCCCCAAACCCAACCCTTTTCAAACACCTCCTGTTCAGGTTTAATGTCAAGTTCAGGCCGTATATTTCGAAGTTCATTGCGCGATAAATTAACTAAACACCTTTTTCCATCTTTTCTTCCCCAGCCACATGAATTCACAGAACGAATCTTGGAAGCTCACAACGATGTTCATGCATACAGGTCGAAGGTATGTCTCTGCAGGCTTATATTTCCATCATTTGCTAATGATCTCTTTCTCCTTCTCTCTCCCAAAAAGCAGGATCATCAGAACTCAGATTCAGATTCGGCGCTGTCATCAGCGCCACCATCCATAAGTCCACAACCACCACCGACCGGTATGGAACCTGCAGATATATGGCAAACGGTGAGTACCTATACCTCGCTTGAATACAAATTCCCATAGGAGTTGAACTTGGTCCCGAAAGTCACCTTCGTCTGGCGCATTGATCCCATGCACAGTATAAGGTGTGGAGGAACACATGTGGAGGAGGACACTTACACAAACACAAACACAAAAAATAAACCGCTTAAAGTAGTCTTGTGAGAGGATTATGTAAATTTATGAGTCTTAAAGGCGAAGCCACAGACGAGACTACGTTCTGTGGGTGAAAGGAGTCATTCCTTTCAGTGTCCCACAAACAAATAAAGTTAGTTACGGTTCGTCGTTTGCGCAACCGCCCTTTGTCGGCAAAGGTCTGCGCGAAAGAGATCTTCATTTATGGAGGAACCGGGAATGCTGTGGATCGATGCGACAACGAATCATGCGCATTGTCTCGTGCGGAAGGTTTATTTATATTCCTAGGCTTAAAGCAATGTCCACATATCGCTGATCGTATACAGGCTTCGAGGGCAGCAGGAAAATTCCATTGTTTGTGTCGATTCGAATTCTCTAAGGACTTGCATTGGCATAGTTGTGCGATCGCTTAAAACTCTCAATGCCAAGTGAGCCCCGGATTGGTGGCATTGGATCAGGTATTCAAGGAGACCTAGGATTTTTATATGTTTGCCCTTTTACGGAAAGCGGGATGTAATGAGGAACCTTGTTCTAAATTTTATTGAGCTATAAAAATCGTTTAAGCACTTTTTGTTGGTTATGTAGCCATGTAAGTCAGCAAATCTGTTTGAAGATCCGGTCCGGTCGTTAAGGGTTTTGCATAGGCATTATGTCTTAAGTCCTCGAGATAGTAGTGCCGACAGTGAAAAACTAGTGAAGGGTATCTAGATTAATTTTAGATGAGTTTTTGCAAACACAAGTTGGAGATCAACGGTCTGAATTTCTGTTCAAATTAGTCTTAGGTCTTGGATTGTTGTCGAGGACCATTAAATATGTGTAATGGAGCCAAATCAAATGATATCGGTGATACACTGACTTCTCTCTTAGTGAAAGAATCCGCTCTTCGAGTTTCGTTTGCGATGAGTTGATCGTTTGATGAAATAGGTCGTTTGATGAAATAGGTTAAACCAAACATCACCATAGTCCAACTCATTTAACGTCATGACGCGAAAGTCGGTCTCTGTCCATAGTGTACAGCAATCGCTGGATCGATTTCTCTAAAGTCATTATCGAGTGAAGAAAAACCGTCCCAATAAAGCCCCCAACCCTGAGCAGACTGTTATCCTTCTGCGATGCATTGACTTCTCTAAAATGACACAAAAGTTGGCCAGTTCCCAGATACGCCAATATGCATGGTTCTTCTTCTTCTTAAGTGGCGCTACAGTCCGGAATGAACGTGGGCCTCAACCAACCTGGCTTCTCCAATTAGACCGGTCCCGAGCTAACTGCCTCCAGTTGTGAACTCCAAGTCGGTGGCGAGGTATTCCTCTACTGCGTCTGACGTTTGGTTGGAAATCAACGCAAACAGGACCGAAGGTTTTTGAAGAATTTTCCTCTCAAATCGACTAAGGATTTCTTCGGGCACTTTTTATATATTCCAATATACAATACATCAGGACTGGGATGATCAGGGTCTTGAATAGGATCACCTTAGTAGTTCGAGTGAGGGCTTTATAACGGAACTGCCTTCTTAACTCGTAAAAAACAGCGGTTGGCAAGAGTAATTCTTCGTTAAATTTGTGACAAGATGTTCTCGTCAGAGTTAATAGCGAAGCAGAGGTAGAGAAGGTCCCGTACTACCTCAAAGTGGCTATGACATCACATCACAATCCTCTCAAGAATCAAATTAAAAAATTCAAATGACAGAGTATAACCTTGCTAAAATCATTTTTTGGTATAGAATGTTACGGTTTGGTCGTCTCCGACCCTGATTTAGCAGCGAGAATTCCCCATAGTCATACAGACGGAATATTTTACCAAAACTAGACGTGGCTCTGTATCGATGAATAGGTGGTGGGTATCGATTTGAACTTCTAGGGTTTTGAAAAAGTTCCGCCGAAGTGTGAGATCAATTGTGGATTTTTCTGGACCAAAACCACACGGATGACGGCTGATCTGGTTGTTGGTGAACGGTTTCATATTACGACAGGTAGGATCTTGAAGGTGATGTTGGGAAGACTTATACCTCTGCAGTTGGCACAATTCTAAGAGTCTCCTTATATGGATCTTCCTAATGATGCTGAAATTCCATTCTTCGGGCATACATTCGTCCGACCAAATTCTGCTTATGAGTTTGTGAATGTTTCTTACTAAATCATCTCCACCGTCATTTTAAAGCTCCTCGCTAGGGCGGTCAGTTCCGGCAGCCTTGCTAAGCTTAAGTTTTAATATTGCTCTCCTAACTTCACTAAGTTTAGGTGGTTAGTGGTTCGCTCGACAGCAGGAGATTAAAGTGTCTGCAAGAGTGGTTCTTACATATCCCCAGCATCCACTGTGTCTCAACTACGATATTTCCTTGATTACTCGACAGGATTCATTGCGAGCCTTGTTTTCCTTGCTTTTACGTTTTACACTTCTGTAAAACTTGCGAACATCGTTCCTGGCATGGCACCTCTCTATATCCTATATCGCGCGCTTTTCTTGCCATTTTTTCATCTTTCTGAAAAGTCGGTGTTCTGACCCTTCTTCTCTGCCTATAGAGCTCAATGGCAGCCTTCGTCTTCATCTGCAGCCTAGCCTTGTAGGCCTCGATCTAGGCTGCGAGTATATGTCATCATTCCTCATCAAACCAGGGGTTTCTTGCTTGTGGGCGAGAGAAACCAAACGCATCAGTTGTTATCTAACGGCTTGTTGGCATTGTTGTCATTGTTCTTCGACATTCGATGCTGGTGGTATGGTGTTAATCGAGGCAACAAGGCAGTGGTCCGAGTCGATGTAAGCTCCTCGCAATGTTCGGACATCCAAAATACTGGATGCGTGCGATAATCAATTTGGTTGACCGTTCCTTGATCTGTAGATCGCCATATAAACCTTGCGAACATCATTTTTGGCGTGGCACCTATTTATATCCTCGATCGCGCACTTTTCTAACTCTTTTTTCTTCTTTCTGAAAAGCCGGTGTTCTTCCCTTCTTCTCTTCCTAAAAAGCTTTAGAGAAACCCCTGGTTTGATGAGGAATGACGATATATGCTCGTATCCAAGTAAGAGGACCACAAGGCTAAGCTGCAGGTGAAGACGAGAAATGGCAGCTCTCGTCTTCACCTGCAGCTTACTCTTGTAGTCCTCGTTATTGGCTGCGAGCATATGTCGGCATTCCTAATCAAACCAAGGGTTTCTTGTTGGTGGGATGGATATCGAGGTGAGGACACCGTTTGCTGGATATAGTGGCATTTCGTTCCGTAGCGATGTCAGTTAGGCTATGTTTTCCGACAATATTGTCTTCTCTTCCTACCTTTGCGATGAAATCTCCCAGCTAGATTTTAACATCGTACTTCGGTAGTCGCTCATAGGTTTTGTCAAGGTGCTCATAGAAGCAATCCTTAGCTATATCAACTTTTTCTTCCGTTTGCGCGTGAGCGCATATAAGGCTTATGCTTGCGAATTTGGCCTTGATGCGGATTGTTACAATGCGTTCGCTAATGTCTTGGAAATATAAGACTTCTCGCCTAAGTCTGGCACTTATAACAAATTCGCATCCGAATAGTCGCTGTTTCTACTACGGTCCGTAGTAGATGTCACAGTTTTTCATCCTCTTTTTGCCCGGCCCATTCCATCGTATTTCCTGGATGGCAGTAATGCCTGCCTTGTAGCAGTTTAGGGCTTCCGCTAGTTGTTCGCCTGCACCTCTCCAGTTTAATGTTTTCACATTCCAGGTGCAGGTACGAACGTGGTTGTCCTTTTTTCGTTTAGCAAGGTCGTCAACAATAAAAGCAGTCCTTACCGAGACTGTTGGTTTCTTCGAAACAAATACTTTTTTTCATGGGTGGGTAAAGCACAACCCCCCACCTGGAGGGCCAGTTCCAATTTATAAGACACCCCTAGGACACAGGGCCATCAGTATCCACTACAACCCCCACCTGTAGGGCCAGTTCCATATATTAGACACTCTCCATCCCGTAGTGGAAACTGATGTCCCCGTTTCCTAGGGGTGTCCTAGGGTTGGCCGTTCGGTTAATCCGCCACCATCTCTGTTCAAGGGGCCTGACTTAGCCTGGAAATTGCTAGACAACCTATTATCCCAATATGTCGAAGCAGCTTGTCTAGGGTTCGCCTGAGACAGCAGGCCGGGTATTCATTCCGTGCCATTCTGACCTGGCTGTTTATCGTCTTGTTATCAACACTCGCGCTTATCGTTTAGGAAGTCAAATCCGGTAGGATGAGACTAGTATCCGATGGTTACCACTTGGAGTTTAAAAATAAGCACTTGATGTCAGAGTTAGAACCACAGGCATTGCCAAGTTAAAGCCAATCAGAGTCTACCCTCGTTCTGCAAAACCCAATCATCGTATGTAGGCTTTTCGTGCTTAATTATTTGCGGTATACTACTGAACCTTGGCCGACATATGGACAAAACAATTACTATTTACGGTCGCACCTAAGGCCCAGTTTTCTTAGCGCGATATCATCCTAGTTTCTGGATTGACAACAACTAAGGTCGAGGAACATTTTTATCAATTTAATCCGAGCGTACAATTTAATCAGTTAATTCTGATTAACTCAGCACTGAAACACCGTGCCTAAATATCATTAAACCAGCTACATACGTCACCCAGCTTCGACAAGGCTAAGGTCCTTATTCAATTGCTATTGTGTAGAACGTCTGCATTTATATCCGTCTGAGTTGGACGTATTATTATGCGACAAATTCCATTCCAAATTATATCTCTGTAGCCAGTAGCACTTTATTTTATATCGCAAAATGTTTTAAGTAATTTGTTAACCCTCCACCTTTATCTAAATAATTCCAGATAAGAAACTACACAAAAGATATCGAAAAAGTACAAAATGATTTGGAATCCATCCAAAAGGAGAATGAATCACTGCAAAAGGAGTTAAACTTAGCAAAACAACAAATTTTGGAATCTGAAAAGACTGCCATGGAGGTGAGTTGCAATCCAAAAATGATCATCCCACCCCTGAAGATACAATTTTTTTAAAATAAAAAAAACATTTTTCTCATTGCAGGCCACAAATAACGCCAAAAAGCACCAACAGTTGCTGGACCGCATTAAATGCTTGGAACAAAGGGAGAACGAGCTACAAGAGGAGACCCATGAGTTGCGTGAACAGAACGAACTTTTAGAATTTAGAATATTAGAATTAGAGGAGAGCAATGATAAGGTGAGTCCCCTTGAAGATATGCAAAGAAATTTTATGAAAATTCAACGGTACATGAGGCCTCAAAGCAGGCTATTTATTGTCGCCGCTATATTATTAGTGCGCCGTGATGTATACTACGATTTTGCTAGAGAAAACAAATTTCTGTTAAATGTATGTTAACACTCTGTTAATGTACTGTTAAGTGTATTTCTGTTAACTCTCTGTGTGTTTGGCATTTTAAACCCTTGTCAGTCGATAAACAGACATTTTTACGACACGGCCTTTCATTAATTTCTCTCTTGCTTCCTCCACTTGGAATCAGGAATCACACGAAATGCCAATAACTTGACCTACCGGCAATTCCTCACCTCTGTCTGGTTACATCATTCGGACGGATTTGGATGGTTGCGAGTGATTTCAAATTGATTCGAGTGGCATAATGAGATAGGCGTGGCCACTGCTACCCTTTCTCACATATCGCTTGTGAATAAATAGCACGCACGTTTTGACCATGGGCTTGCGAATTTTACTTTCTTCCATATGCCGTAGACCACTCGGGTAAAATACATTTCACGCAACATTTAGCTACTTGACTGAGTTTGTATCTCAATAAACAAACAACACAGCGGCAATGAACTCTTTCAAATATCGTGACCAAAGCTTGAAGAAAATCCCAGCTATGCTAATAAAAATATTCGCACGCGAATAAATTAAAAAAAAAAAATATCGCACATGCCTCCCCGACGGGGAATTGAACCCCGGTCTCCCGCGTGACAGGCGGGGATACTGACCACTATACTATCGAGGATGTTGAAATTTGCCATTCTATGGCAGTATTGTACCTACGCTCATAGAATTCGTTTCTAGCAGATACTTTGTGTTTTTTCTAAGCGAATGAAATTTTTATAAAGTGAATCAGTGGGATAACAAATGCCGACAAAGGGGTTTGATGACACTGCAATAAGGCGGGGAATGTCGATGAAAAATTTAAAACATCTCGTCGAATTGTACGATTTATGTGAAAAGGTGCGCAGTAGAATTTTTTATTTTCTTGTTTTAACAGATACATTGCGGTTTGTGTCCAGTGTGGTGGTCCCTAATTATAAGGAGACCACGAAATTGTGTCAGAATTTATTTATAATTTAATGTGATGAGGTAAGTGGTACCACGTTTAAGGATAAGGAGGGTGAATTATGGAATGGACATAGCCTACCCCTATTAGAGATCGATGACGCAATGTATCCTCAACAAATACGTGTTTTTAAATCATTTATTCATCACATTAGATTGGAATTTCAATTTTTTTAATGAGGAGCATGTTGTTGAGGCAAGGTGGATTACTGAAGGCGCTTTTCTGTTTTATGTTTTATGTGTAAACATAACGTAATAATAATAGTTATACAAAAATTGTTAATTTATCCTCGTTAAACAAATTATTGAAGGAGTTTTAGACAATAAGATTGCGTACAATAACAAAACTAACCTGATGGAGAACTGGAGAGTCTCTAACGAGCACTTCTTCTCAGACTACAGATATATCCAATTCAAAAAGATCGCTTTATAGAGACATTTTAGCCAATACACTTCTTTTACTTTTAAATTCATTTTTTATTTACTTAAAATATTAACTTACTACTAGACAAAAATGCTTATATCTAACTTATCTATAACTGGTTTACTTAATCTAACTTATCGGCCCTTAGTGGGCGCTTTAAACTTATATTTAGCTGTTTTATTTTGCCTTTGGGCTTTCATTTGTCGGGTTTTTTTATATTTAATTTTAATTGACAAAGAAAAATAAAAAACTTTTTATAGTGACTTTTTTTTTAAATAAATAAACTTATTCTAGATTATAACTAACTTAAGACTACTTAAACTACTTAAACTACTTAAGCCTAACTTAAGACTGCTTAACTACTTAATTATAATCGGGGTGGCGAGCCCTCGTTGCGCATGCCCCGAGGGGTCGCCATCCTGATTGCGTCTTTCGGTCCCACGGCAGCCTGCTTTCAACCATATTGTACGCCAATATGGTGCACAAGCCCCGCCCCAGACCTTGTTCCTAATTTCAAAATCTTAAACATAAAGTTGGACTAAAAGTCCGCAAAGTCCTGAGGAAGTGCAGAATCACCTTCCTCATATAGCCACTCAGCCTCAGTTCGCTGCTTTTCAGCATCGATCCTATCGCGATCCAATACCGCCGTGCTAAAGCGGAGGAGCTCCGGAGCATTGTCGACGTACCCGTCGCGGATTTGCCGTTTGTCCCGCGCGTCACGATAGCGGTGGTATAAAACCGGGATACCGTTCCTCTGTTGTACTAACCCTAACGAATCGATGTAAATAAATGCCTCTGGTGGAATAAAGCCTGATATGAGAGTGCTCTCCATGCATAAATCTTTGGGGTAATAAGCCCCAAAGATCAGGCAGTTGTCGCTGGCCATCGTCCTTGCAGCGTGCCTTCGCGTCACCTTAATCAGGAAATTGTCAATTCAAAACTTGTCAAGCCAGATGCCAAGGTATTATACTTCACTTCTCAACTCCAACGGCTGTCCATGCTGTCCAATGATACACAAATTTTTCCAGTTTTTTCTGGTATCCCTAGAAGCCCTATGCAATGGGGTCCTGAACAGAATCGTTTCGGTTTTTTTGGAAATTGATCTTCAATTTCAAATCATCGCAATATCCCTTAATGTGATCAAAGTCACGTTGCAAAAGTATGTTGATGACTCCGATTTTCGGACCTGATCTGAGAGAACCTACAAGATCACTTGTATAAATGTTAAACAATATCGGGGAGTTCACCGCCCCCTGTTGTAAACCGTTTTTAATTTCAAAGACTTTACTCGAAGTTACGTTGCCACATTTGACAACAAACTTCCTTCCCATAAGCATTTCACATATCATATACAGCATGGGTTTACGCATGCCCATTCTGGTCAGCTTGTAGAAAAGCCCCTCTAACCATACGGTGTCGAAGGCCTTTTCAAAGTCAACCAGACAGGCCCCTATGCATTGTCCTTTGGATTTATTCCATACAAAATAGAACTGGATAACCAAATGGCAACTCTTTTAGAGACCCAAATGACCCAAGGTCACCCGCTTGCCTCGTGTTGGAACTCCATCCTCAGCACACTTAGAAAAAAAAAATCAAATCCGTTCCATATATCTTACTAGTTACTTCATTCCTTGCTGCCAATACGGCTCGGAATGAACCTAAGCCTCAACGAAAATGGCTCAATCAACATGCCTCGACCAACATGCCTCTACAATTAGCCCGGTTCTCAGCCAACTGCCTCCGCGTACTTAAATTTGGTTGAGGTCGGTTTCTACTTGTGCGCACCACTGTCCTCCTCGACTGCGTCCGACGTCTGGCTGGGAATCGAAGACTCCTCAAGCCGGAGTGTTGGTTTCCATTCGTTCTACGTATCCTAGCCGTCTTAAACGCTAGGATTCGTGGTTGAATCTTATTGTCTGCAAAGCCCGTCAACGCAAACAGGACCCAAGATTTGTCGGAGAAATGTGTTCTCAAAACTAACATGGACTCCATCATCCGATTTTGATACGGTCCATGATTCAGCACCGTAGAGTAGGACTGGGATGCTCAAGGCTTTGTATAGGATCTCCCTAATAGTTCGAGTGAGGGAAAATGGACTCATATCCCCTGACTCCATCATCCGATTTTGATACGGTCCATGATTCAGCACCGTAGAGTAGGACTGGGATGCTCAAGGCTTTGTATAGGATCTCCCTAATAGTTCGAGCTCGTCCCCTGACGACATGTAGTCGTGTCATTAGAGTTAATAGCGGAATCGAGATGACTTTGTCCCGTACTACCTCAAAGTTATATCTGTCAATGGTGACGTTCTATCGATGTTGTGTGTCCTTTCGTGATGACAGAATATATTTGGTCTGACCCTCATTTACTGTAAATTAGGGTCAAATACAAAATTTGTATTTTTATTTTATTTGACTCTCATTTACAGCTAAACCCATGTTTGGAGCTTCCTGTTCGATACCAGCAAACGTGACTGTAACATCATGTTGAATCTGACCAATTATGTCAATATCGTCGGCTTATTCTAGAAGTATCACCAATTTATGGAAGATTCTGCCTCTGGTGTTGGCTTGGGAGTTTTGTACAATCCTCTCAAGAATGAGATTAAAGAAGTCGCATAACAGTTCATCGCCTTGCCATTCTTCAGGCATACTTTCATATGACCAAATTTTGCTCATGAGTTCGTGAATCTTACATACTAAGTCTTATGCTTTATATAGCTCCGGGAAGGAGGTCATTTCCTACAGCATTTTTTTTTTAGATATTCCTATCCTCACTTCACTTAGATCGGGTATTGGTAATTTTCACTTCGTCGTTAAATTGTCTGCAGAAGTGGTTCTTCGATATCCTCAACATCGATTATGTCGCAACTATGACATTTCCATGTTCACATGATCGACATGACTCTTTGACGTTTACACTTTGGTCGATCTTGCGGACACCATTCCTGCTAGAAGGTTTAAGTCAGAAGCTCTAAACATATTATGTTTGTATATTACTTCAGCGGAAGCTCTATCAAAACATTTTTACAACTGTCTCATGTACACGCATCCCCTAAAACTTTATAAAAGCCTTATACCATTTCATTTCCTATAAAGCATATTGTGGATTTGCCTCCAAGAGTTATTAAATTGGCTGAACCTCTCCGCACAAGTACACAAAATGGAGTGGCACCTCTCTATATACTCGATCGCGATGCTTTTCTTGCTCTTTTTTCTTGTTTCTGAAAAGCCGGTGTTCTTTCCTTCTTTTCTGCCTATAGAGCTCAATGGCAGCTCTCATCTTCACCTGCAGCTTAGCCTTGTAGTTCTCGTTCTTGGCTGCGAGTATCTGAAGGCATTCCTTATCAAACCAGGGTTTCTTGCTGGTTGGCAGGAAGATCTAATCAGATGTTAAAAACAAAGCAAGCCGTAAAGGGCCGCCCAGAATGCATATATGTAGCTGGTATACATTTCTTGCATGAAGTTGCCCTCCCTTCAACTTCAAGCTACAGCTTCACGAAGATAAACATGGTGTAAGCGATCACGGGTTCCCTTGGTCCTAACTTCTGGCTCAGATTCAAGCTTCAGCAACAGATCCGCATTCTGGACGGGATACGCGTTGCGCGAATGTCTTGGAGGTCTCTTGCGATTGCAGTTCCGAATTCTATGGTAACAAAAATGTGTAAATTTAACTGTACAGCATAAAAATGTAGCTCTTTGTTGGGTTCCAGAATACTCAGAGATTCCAAAAAACTTTGTGCACCGGATGAGTTCGCAAGACAAAGCTCTTTTAAAAGACAGACATCTTGACTACCTCAATACACCCATGCATTTGATGGAACTATAACATTCCAACTTATAGCTATTACAACAAACCGCAGGTGGTTAATTTTTTCAGAAATTTTTCTCTCGATTTCTTCCTCTTCTCTAAAAGCGTGTTCATAATCCCTTCAGTGCAACGAAATTATGTAAAATCGACAGTAAGTTCACACGCGGTTGGAGTGAAACTGTATACGAGGGTAGAGTTGTATGGATACAATGAACCATAAAACAAAAAGGAGACAAAGGATAGGGAAACTATATAGAATAACCTTTTATCTCATTCTCTCAAGGTCAAAACCCTGCAAACACTATTATAATTGTCTCTTTTTCGTTACACTTTTTCGTTTCACAAAATCCTATTCACACCGTCCCAAAATAAGTTTCACTTCGCTGTTTATAGGACCCACTATCACTAAATTGTCACATTTGTCTCTTTTTCGTTACACTTTTTCGTTTCATAAAATCCTATTCACACCGTCCCAAAAGAAGTTTCACTTCAAAAATCGCTCTTTATAGGACCCACTATCACTAAATTGTCTCATTTGTCTCTTTTTCGTTACACTTTTTCGTTTCATAAAATCCTATTCACACCGTCCGAAAATAAGTTTCACTTCGCTGTTTATAGGACCCACTATCACTAAATTGTCACATTTGTCTCTTTTTCGTTACACTTTTTCGTTTCATAAAATCCTATTCACACCGTCCCAAAATAAGTTTCACTTCGCTGTTTATAGGACCCACTATCACTAAATTGTCACATTTGTCTCTTTTTCGTTACACTTTTTCGTTTCATAAAATCCTATTCACACCGTCCCAAAATAAGTTTCACTTCGCTGTTTATAGGACCCACTATCACTAAATTGTCACATTTGTCTCTTTTTCGTTACACTTTTTCGTTTCATAAAATCCTATTCACACCGTCCCAAAATAAGTTTCACTTCGCTGTTTATAGGACCCACTATCACTAAATTGTCACATTTGTCTCTTTTTCGTTACACTTTTTCGTTTCATAAAATCCTATTCACACCGTCCCAAAAGAAGTTTCACTTCAAAAATCGCTCTTTATAGGACCCACTATCACTAAATTGTCTCATTTGTCTCTTTTTCGTTACACTTTTTCGTTTCATAAAATCCTGTTCACACCGTCCCAAAATAAGTTTCACTTCGCTGTTTATAGGACCCACTATCACTAAATTGTCACATTTGTCTCTTTTTCGTTACACTTTTTCGTTTCATAAAATCCTATTCACACCGTCCCAAAAGAAGTTTCACTTCGCTGTTTATAGGACCCACTATCACTAAATTGTCACATTTGTATGCCCGATTCACAATGAGGAACTTAAACACCGAACTCGAATTAAAAAAACTCAACTTATAGGAGGCACTTTATCTAAGTTACATGGCAGTGCGCTGCAGTGTTCTTTACTCAAGACTTGATTACATTTCGAAGAGAAAAATGTGCTGAATGCCAAACGATTGTCAATTTTCTTTAATAGCTTGATGTAAAGATACAATTATTAGAATTTGTCTATTACATAAGAGGGAATGTTAACAATTTCATGTTGTCATTCGTATAGCTTTTCAAAATATTAAATTAAGCATATGGTATCCCACGTAAATATTTGTTAAGTAAATTCATTACAATGTGCTCATTTGTAAAAAAAACTCATAATCAGCATCTTGATGATGCCTCAAAACGGCAAATCTATTAAAATCTCCCTTCGATCATTTCTACCTACATATCTGTAACTGAAAAGTCAGCAAAAGTCTTCACCAAATCACTCATAATCGGCGTACCAAATTTAATCAAAATCAAGTTACAATCCGAGATGTTACAATCTGAGAATTAAATGCTCGTAGATACCCACCATCGCACGAGTATCTATAGCCCACACATGTTAGGTTGGGGGCTGTACTTAAGCTCATCGTAAAAGCAATCAAATTCCATTCAAAGTGACTCGATTGACCTCTGAGAGTGCTGACGTTATGAGCTGGTAATTTAAATCACATCATGACACTAATCTTCCATAATGTCCATTGACTCATCCACATATTTATGCGGCCATATACCTTGAAATCGTATATTGTAGTATGTCCCTGCATGATGCCACACATGCTATAGCTGGGATAAGGGAATGCATACGATCCAATCAGCGTGTGAAATTCTTTTAAACTCGTAGGCAGACATTTTCATCACTAAAAGTATCTTTTGTCTCCGATTGGAATAAAATAAGTTCCCACTTCGTACACCAAAGTTGCGTGAAAATTTCTCATCACGTCAAAACACCCAGCCTATATTTTGTTTGCCATTTTTCACACTTTTTTTCATCTAACCCTCCATACATCGAGACCTATAAACACCGAAGACGTCATAACGTCTCAATTAATTTCCACGCATAAATGGCAAAACCTTGTTGCAAAGTCAATGCCATTAATCACAGACAATCACCAAACCTAGGAGTTGCCATTGTGGGTGGCAAAAAAAAAATGAATCTTTCAACTCTGACTATATTTAGTAATTTTGTTTATTAAATTATCAGATGTAGTGCCTCCCAGGTGCAGGTGGCAATCATATTTAAAAAGATCAACTATATCACCCACTCATTAAACTATAGCGGAGACTTGAACTACAAATGACTCATTTGACACATTTGGAGTGACTCAGTTGCAACATGCCACAGAGACAGCTTAGCGCGATAGAAATAATGTTATTAGAGTCATAGATACCGACAATTTGTGTGTGTTGAAAACAAAGTCCAATCAGACTCTACGATCCGGGTTTCTCACCAATTAGCCACCAAACAAATACGCAAATCCACAACAATGTCTCGACCAATAAATATACAAGAGAACAAAAAAATAAATAAAACGACTTCAAGCCTCATTTAACTTAACTCCGCGCACACGCAAATTAATCTTTTCAAAGGAATGACAACTAAAGTATGTACTTGTATCTACCGTCCAGCAGCTCTAAACAAATTCGTTCTAATTAAGTCAATATGTCTTGTGGATTGTGGATTGCTCGAACAACGGACCACCACAGATAGCGCTACCTACGTGCCCCATTTCATTCATGAAAATCAACCGAAGGTACCCCTCTATTGTTGCATTAGATACAAAAGTATCTATTTGGTGGAAAAGTGGATAAAAGTGGACTTTTGTGTTTCGATAGGAGCGTATCATTTGGAAGGAACAATGGGAAAACAAATCAAATAGAACAAAAGTCACGTTTTCCTATTCCGATTCGAATTGTTATCCACAAGCGTGTTTGGCTGGTCTGGTAATGCTCGCGCTTTAAGCCGCGAACCGAAATTCTACTTGTGTATCTAAACAGGGGAATATTGTTCCCATTGGCATTGTTTTTTGTTGCACCGCATTGCTTGATGATTGGACGTTCGCATGCGGTATTCTACATTAAGAAAACGAAGTGACCCTACTGCACAAGAACGTCTCACATATCTATAGAGAGTGTTCCTCCATTCGATTTGATGCGCGCAGTCGTCGAGTGATATTTTATCCGCAGAATGTAACGAGTAACTATGGTAGAAAATAAGCGTGCTAAATTGAAGTTGATTCGTTTGTTGTACCTCATTTTTGTGTCACGACTTTTTACCACCTCCCGATCACGAGCTTCACCTAGTAAAGTACCATGATAGGAGTATGGATTGTATATCTATCTGTGGTTAGTAGATGCGCGCGCAGCTGGGTATTTTAAAGTTTATATTCCTCGGTAAGAATGAATCGATTTCCGAGCGAGGGGAATGAATGAAAAATATTTTTTGTATTTTTTTTTTGTGAATGGAAGTGGGGAACGGAGAATAGTAATATGTGGCGGGTTTTGGGTAACTTTTTCTTCAGCTTATTGTAGGTTTTTTTTTGCCCTAAAGCCTTCACCTAGATTTTTGCTGTTGAAGTAGGTCGCATCTTTTGGTGTTGATTAGTATTTTTTTGTCTTTAGTGGATGAAGAATCTTTGGAGTTGGATAGATTTTTCATAATTTATACTTTATGCCTATTTTTTGAAGGTGGCTAAACATTATTTTTGAGATTGGAAAGGCAATATATCAACACACAAAACCAAATCATTCTTGTTTCCTTGTCCTGGTTATTCCATTTTCGTCATCAGATTGAAAATATCGCAGCGTATGTAAAATAACACTTTCGCAGAAGTAATTGCGACAGATGACGCATTGAAAACAATGCGGTATCACGGTAGGGCGGGCGATGTGCACTTCCACACATGAGAAACATATGGGACTGTGCCAGTACGTCCCGCCATAGAACAATTTTTCTTGTATGCATTGCGTCATCTGTATGACTTTAGAACCCTTGGTAGTACACGGTGATTGACTCGTTCAAAAGCTTTACTCAGGTCAGCATTAAATACCTTCGTTTGCTATCCATTCACCATATTTTTATTTGATTTTGATGTGAACTCAAGAAGGTTTCTTGTAGTCGATTTTTTAAAACTGAATCCATCTTGCTTGTGGATAATAATTGATCTGACAATAAAATTGTATATGAAGGATGTCACATTGCTTCATATAATAGTCCTGTGTTGCCAACGGCAAAAAAAATATAACAATGTGACAGCTGACAGCTCGGGGCTAGTTAAAATGTAGCGTTCTACGAAAGAGCAACGCATTTTCATTGTTGAGCAATATTTTAAAAATTAATGAATGTTTGTCATCCACAGTCGCAATTTTCGTACAAATATGGCCGCCATAGTGATATATGACATAAACTGTGAAGAGAAAAAATTGCCTCAAGAACTGAAGACTACTTACTATGCAGCGCGAAGAGAGTTCATTGAATAGATTTTGGAACAACAACAATTGGAGCTGATTTTTGGAACAAAATCATCTTCAGAAATGAAGTTTATTTTCATCTTAATGGCTTCGTTAATCGAAATCGTCCACTTTGGGGTTCAGAAAACCCACGACTAATTTTTGACAAGCAAAAACACTCACAAAATGCCGCTGGTCAGGCAGTAACAATTAATAGTGCGTGCCTAAATTACAAGATATGGATGTCTCCAACATGTGGTTTCAACAAGACGGTGCCATATGCCATACAGCCAGAGAAACAATTGAATCACTGCATGAGTCATTTAGTGATCGTGTAATCGACCGTTTTTGCGATCAGAATTGGCCCTCCAGATCTTGCGATTTGAAGCTATATGGTATTTTTCTGTGGTTTTTTTTTTTAGGTTAAATGAGCCCGCGACCACCAACGCCTTGAAAGAGGAAATTTTGCGATGTATTCATCAAATTGACCGAAACGGTCATAGAAAATTCAATAAAAGAAAACGTATTTTCCGTGGCGGCCATTTATCCGATGTGCTATTCCAGTAACCCCAATCTGATGTATACTCTAGGAATCAATACGAAATTAACTTACTTACTGAAGTGGCGCTACAACCCGGAATGAACCTGAGCCTCAACCAACATGTCTCTCCAATTAGCCCGGTATTAAGTTTACTGCCTCCAGTTGCGCACTCCAAGTTGGTTGAGGTCGGTTCCTACTTGTGCGCGCCACTCAAGGCAAAGTTTACCTCTACTGCGTCCGACGTCTGGCATGGAATCGAACACTCTGCTGGCCGGAATATTGGTGTCCATTTGTTCTGCATCTCTCATTTTAAACGTCCTATGCGAAGTTTTTTGACCAGGAGCATGTCGCAGCTTGTTCGTGGTTGAATCTTCGTCACCATAGCCCGTCAACGCAAACGGGACCAAACATCTTTTTAACAATTTTCCTCTCGAATCGACCATGGATTTCATCATCCGCTTTTAAGGCGGTCCATGCTTTGGCGCCGTAGAGCAGGACAGATCAGGGTCTTATATAGGATCTCCTCAGTAGTTCGAGTGAGGGCTTTACTACTGAAATGCCTTCCGGTCCCGAAGAAACAGCGGTTGGCAAGAGTAATTCTTCGTTTAATTTCTAACGAGTTGTTGTTCTCATAGTTAGTAGCGGAGCCGAGATAAACAAAGTCACGTACTATCTCAAAGTTATATCTGTCAATGGTAACGTTCTGTCCAATTCGTAGATGTTGTGTGTCAATTCGTGTTAACAGCTAAACCCATTTTTGTCGCTTCCTTGTCTATACTAGCAAACGTGGCTATGACATCACGTTGAGTACTACCAATGATGTCAATATCGCCGTCGTATGCTATAGTAGTTTCACCGATTTTTGGAAAATTGTGGCTCTTCAAGAATCGAATTAAAGAAGTCACATTACAGCGCATCGCCTTGCCTAAATCCTTTTTGGTATAGAGTGTGTCGGTGAGGTCGTTTCCGACCCTGATGGAGCAGCAAGAATTCTCCATCGTCATCCTACACAAACGGACGAGTTTTGGCGGTATACCAAAACTAGACATGGCTCTGTATAGTTCGTCTCTATAAATGCTGTCGTATGCGGCTTTGAAATCGAATGAAAAGATGGTGTGTATCGATTTGGACTTCTCCAGTTTCTGCCGAAATGTGAAGATTTGATCGGTTATTGACATTATAGACCTATAACCACACTGATAAGGGTCGATCAAGTTGTTGGTAAACGGTTTCAGGCGTTCACATATTACGGCAGAGAGGATTTCGTATGCGATGTTGAGGAGACTTATGCCTCTGTAGTTGGCGCAGTTCAGAGAGTCTCCTTTTTTATCCGATGTGCTATTCCATGCTCCATAATTCCATAACTTCCATAACTCCAATCTCTATACACGAGGAATCAATACGAAATTTAAGCTTTTTCATTAAAAAATTATATTTTCTGTCAAAATAACATTTTGCGTGAATTATGGGACACCCTTACATATTATTAGTTCAAACATTCTTAGAAGACAGGGTAGCTTTGCAATACATAGTTTCATAATTATTAATTAAATTTATTTTTCAGTATATATGTAATTTTATTAAATAAGATGTTTTCAAAAAATTTTGGGAAAACACCCTTAGACAGCGATATACCAAATATAATTGTAATAGCATCTCAAATAAATTTTGAAAGACTTTTACGAGTATAGGTGGAATTTTATCTGGACAGGAAACATAATTATCTTTTAAAGACGTAATTTATTGTATCGTTTCATTGTATTGAAATCGATTCCTCAATTTCGACCTTCTTCGTTTTATTTATTCTTAAAAGCAGGCGAGATGATATTTTTCCAGAGCATCCCAGTTACACATTTTGCTTTCAATAAAAGCGACTCCAACACAAAACTGCAATCAAAAGCGATTCGCAGCACTTTTTTTAATAAGCTCGCTGGATAGTTGAATAAATAAGATGACCGAAAATAAGCATTTAAGAATTGCTTATCTTTTTTTAATTAATATTTTGCAATCCAATCTCAAACACAAAAACATTTCCTGCAACTACTTTCTCAAAACTATAATTGTGACGTCAAAAATTAGGTCAAGTGATTTGAATTGATCACAATGTTGTGGGCATGTGAAAACAAGTCGTAAAATCTATCAAAATTTAAATAAATTAATTTAACGATAAGAAATTTATCAATTAGAATAACCTTCCAATGTTTGTCTAGCATAATATTATACTCGTCTGATATATAAATTTATTCAGTAGTTGAATGAAAGTGAAAGCACCTTTGTTCACCTGGAAATCTAATATCTGTATTAGGAGAAAAAGGACAGAAAGTATAATCACCTTTCAAACTAAAATATTTAAATCACTTATAGGCAATAACTATTTATTTTGGTTCACTCTAAGACTGGTTTGTTGTCTTTATTTTAAAAATATTTTATTGTTATTAAACGAGCTGAACTTACGTCATTTGCATGCAAAAATTGACCCTAATTTTAGGCACATATTCTCCATGCGGGTTCAGATTGTTCATTGTTAGAGAAAATATGTTGCTCAAACCGTGTTTTTATCCGTTAATCGGTTTCGAAAACAAATTTTATGAAATATCAACTAGCTGACCCGATAGACGTTTTCGTCTTGGCCATGAAGTTCAATTAGATGGGGAAGAAATCTGCATATAAACAAAAAGTAATCAACATTTTGTTTGAAAAAAAAAATGTCCCTGTGTCCCTTTCTGTAGCAGCAATCGGTCAACTTTTCTAATTTTCTTTGTCTGTAAAAACCATCCTTAAACTTTTAGACGGAATGAAAGCTGAAAATCCGTAAATATGTAGAATTCCCCGAATAAGGTGATTACACAGCTTTAGCAATTGTTCGATGAGAAGATACTCATACCTTGTTGTAAAAATTGTGAAAATAGTTGCAAACAGATCAGGAGGATATGCTGAAGAATCTTAAAAAGCTGTTCCATAAGGACGCTTCTATCGTCCAAACAAATCTAAAATCAAACGAGACTGGATAAGTGTCAATATTACATATTTTATCACAGTAGAAGATTGGTCTTCAGGTTGTCAAGATTTCAATTACTAAGATGACCTCCCACTTAGTTTTCGTTAAAACACACGGAACCATCACCAAAATTTTTGTTCTCAGTTTTCGAAAACTTGTAGGGCACAAACCACTCGAAACCACTCGAAACCATATACTCCATTTTGATTAAGTTTGTTGGAGCGTGTAGACTTTTGATTTATTCCGCAGCTCCCACAGGACATAGATGCTAACTATAAAAAAGTATAAAATTTGCAATTTCAGTTTTTTTAAATTTGCTATAAAATTAAAAAAAAAACGACCTTAGGTTAGGTTAGAGTGACTGCCAGCGAGCTCGCCAGCACACTTAGACCTTTTTGGTCCATTGTGATTTCACGTTAATATTATCCATTCCCCTTGTTACCTGTGAGAAAACTATTCTGAGCTTTTAATGAAATGGATGGGACTTTTCAATTTAAGATTTTGAAAGTAGTAAGCTCCAAGGTTTTTGATATGGCCGGGCAGTTACAAAGGAGATGTAGTGTTGCTTTTTCTACCCCTTCGTTCATACAGCTCTTACAGAAGTCCTTCGAGTGGAGACCTAACTTTTCTGCGTGTCTGCTTATTAAACTGTGTACAGTGATGACACCTGTAGTGGCGCTAGTGTATGATCTATCGAGCGAAATCAGTCCTTCGATCTTCTTAAATACAGCGTTGGCCAAGTTTGTTTGCTTTTTTGACACGTAGGTCGGTCGTGCCAAGACTCTATCTAATATTTGATATGCTGTTATAGCATGTTGCCCAAGTAAGCTTTTACACTATAGGAATACCTAGTGCACCCGTGTAGGATACAACTGCCAATTTAGTCCCATGTCTGGAGAGTTCATCAGCCTTACAGTTCCCTGGAATGCCAGTATGATCAGCTTCCCAGCATTAGTGAATGTTACACAGCTTTGACATCTTTTGTAGAGATGAGCGGCTAATCTAGGGTTGTTTTGAGTTTGTTGAGACTGATTGCAGGGATCTGATGGCCTGTCCGAATAAATGCTAATATCCTTGGCAGATATTGCTTTCTCTTTCAGCCAGGAAAAGGTTTCTTTGATCGCCATGAGTTCCGCCTGGAACACCCTGCAATAATCAAGAAGACGGAAAGATAGGCTGAGATTTAGCCTGTCTTAGAAGACACCAGCACCCTATCCGTTATTTGTTTTGGAGCCATCGGTATAAAAATGGATCGAGTCATTCTGTCTGGGGTTGTGACCTGGTAACTCTTATAAAAGTTCAACCTGGTAAGGGTGTAATCGGTGTTTTCAGGAACATTTGTATGTTTGTTTAAAATTTTTGAGTGGCCAGTTTGTTTATTTGACCACTGTTGGATGGCTTTAAGCCGTATGGCTGAGTTAGCTGTCATTTGATTGCCGAAAATATCTAGGTATGTGAAAAAGAATGTCTAGTGCTATTGAGGGTGTTGTACGAAACGAAGTACACCGAAGTACTTTATCTATTGGTATCTCCACAGATATCAATAGATAAAGTAGTAGAGACCACAAACGTAATGTTGACTTCAGGTCTTGTAAACATATTTGTTTAGGACAATTTTGTTCGTCTGAATCCTTATCAGCGATTTTAATATTTTGTAGAACCTCCTTTTATTATTCTACTTCAATACACTACTGAGATTTTCCTTCACTGCCTCAGTTGAGATTTTTCGACAAAATGGAACAACATTCTCAGCAGAGGAAACAAATTTCTAATTTCGCAGCTTATAACAACTGAAGCGCTTAGAAAATGAAGGGGCTACGCGTTTTTTTTTTTTTAATTCGATTCACATACTGCAAATATTTCACAAATCCTGTCTTTTCAATAAAAATATTGCTAACATGATATAAATTTTTTAAATTAGTTTAAGCAAGACCTATACCTAAAGTCAGGTTCTAAGTTTGTCGCTTTGTCAAATTACGTTTTCAAATGCCTTTAGATACAAAAATACTGTAGGTATGTATAGAGTAATTTACAGTGAATACATTAAAGCTGTTCATTAATATTTTTGCAATTATTTATGTGATTTACTTATAAATATGCAATAAGTATCGTGTACGAGTATTGAAGATGTGGATTTTAATTGGTTACATCTACTCATAAAACTACGTTGTCATTATGGATAACCTAACTAATTAAAACTTTAAACTATTACCGGGATTCGAAAAACTTTGATCTATAGGAAACATATTTTATGGAATGTAAGTATAGAATGATCGATGGATTGCTTTTAGAATTTACATGTTTAAAAAGTTGAGCTCTAGAGTTTACTCTGCTACAAAATCTGCATCCTTACGACAATAAAAAACTCAAGCAGTTAGCTGAGACATTTGTAGTATCGGTCATAGGGAAAAGATAAGTTAATTGATATTCACGTTGATAGAGGTTTCTGAATTGTTAAGCTATTTAAATTTTGAAGCTTGAAATTGACCTTTTGGATTTTTTTTTACATTACTACCTACCTGTTATGATTTTTCATTAGGCATTATTCGTAAGGCGTGTTCAACTTACGGATCCCTATCTCTATAAGTCGAACCCGAATCGCTCACTAAGAAAAACAATATGCTGAGATTGAATTTTTTGTGATATGTCTCCTCTCCCATTCTGCTAAAAAAGTACAGTTGGATATTTTGTATGTACCATGTATGATATTCATCATTATTGTAGGCTGCGAAGTAAGGAAACCGACTTTTTTGACAGAAAAAGTTCAACTATTCTGAGGCAACATGCTGAGACTGCGTTTTTGTGATTCGTCTCCTCACCCATTCTACTAAAAAAGTACAGTTGGATATTTTGTATGTACCATGTGTGATATTCATCATTATTGTAGGCTGCGAAGTAAGGAAACCGACTTTTTTGACAGAAAAAGTTTCACTAGGCTGAGGGAATATGGTGAGACTGCATTTTTATGATTCCTCTCCTCACCCATTCTACTAAAAAAATACAGTTGGAAATTTTGTATGTACCATGTATGATATTCATCATTATTGTAGGCTGCGAAGTAAGGAAACCGACTTTTTTGACAGAAAAAGTTCAACTAGGCTGAGGCAACATGCTGAGACTGCGTTTTTGTGATTCGTCTCCTCACCCATTCTACTAAAAAAGTACAGTTGGATATTTTGTATGTACCATGTATGATATTCATCATTATTGTAGGCTGCGAAGTAAGGAAACCGACTTTTTTGACAGAAAAAGTTCAACTATTCTGAGGCAACATGCTGAGACTGCGTTTTTGTGATTCGTCTCCTCACCCATTCTACTAAAAAAGTACAGTTGGATATTTTGTATGTACCATGTGTGATATTCATCATTATTGTAGGCTGCGAAGTAAGGAAACCGACTTTTTTGACAGAAAAAGTTCAACTAGGCTGAGGCAACATGCTGAGACTGCATTTTTGTGATTCGCCCCCCTCCCATTCTGCTAAAAAAGTACAGTTGGATATTTTGTATGTACCATGTATGATATTCATCATTATTGTAGGCTGCGAAGTAAGGAAACCGACTTTTTTGACAGAAAAAGTTCAACTATGCTGAGGCAACATGCTGAGACTGCATTTTTGTGATTCGTCTCCTCTCCCATTCTGCTAAAAAAGTACAGTTGGATATTTTGTATGTACCATGTATGATATTCATCATTATTGTAGGCTGCGAAGTAAGGAAACCGACTTTTTTGACAGAAAAAGTTCCCCACGACTGAGAATGTTGTTTCACTGAAGAGAAAATCTCAGCTGTGACAGCCAAAGGCAATCTCTGAGGTATCCGTAAGTGGATCATGCCTATTCTGTACAGAAAACGAAACAAGAGGACTTAACTTGCACAAAAAGCTTGGGTTTGTCTTTAAGGATCACCCTTATTATTAGCACGATGATATTTTTAGAGGTTGAGGTGAATGAACAGAACACTGGAATGCAAAATATTCAAGAGCTCATTGAATCACATTATTTCATTTTTGCAAGCTTCTTAAAACATTTCAATGGATAGACAGTGCTGAATGACCAAACAACAAATAATGGACATACTGCAAAACCAATAAAGATGGAGAAACATATGTGAAGCGGTGTAAGACGTGTTAAGCATATCAAAAAATAGATATGTAGCCCTTATTTGCCCAACTTTTTTGTTGATCAGTTTTATGTTTAAACTTTAAGTATCTTCGGTTCGAGTAAAACAATTTGATGGAAATTTTCTAGTTAGATATAAAACACTTTATGTCTAGCATTTCCTGATAAAATTTCAAAAATGAAGATAATTTATTTAATACATAAAAATGTGCCCACTAATTATTGCCACGAAATCCATATCAAACTCGCAAATTCTCTCTCGATGTACTTGTGGTTACAACAGAAGAAGCCTACTTTTCACAACAAACTAGCTACCTATCCAACATTAGTTTTCATTCCTAAACCTCATTCCTAATGGCATGGTAAAAAAAACACGTCCATATACATAACTGGCATTTAAATTCAAAGATATGGCATCCATTTTGTCAACAGTCTTAAAATTTAGAAAGGAAATTCCAAAACTGAAACAATAATTTTTGCTTTCATATGGCAACGTAATTACATTTAATGGATCGCTAAACTTTTATTCGTTTGCTTGCGCATTTAATTAACAAAAAAATATACAACCCATAAATAACGAACAACCAGGTAATCTTGACAGCTTCAAATTTAACGGAATGTTTTCTGAAGTAAGACCCCACATTCATGTTGGATTTGTATGTGTATGTGTATGGTAGGAGTATTTATTTTTAAAGGCAATCATGGCGACCGCATTCGGTGGCCATCAAATGTTATTTTCCTGTATCTCAATATCTACTGAAAAGGAGAGCCCACCACGTCTACATTAACATATCGATATCTGACAATAAATCTTCAGCAGTCTTCCCTTTATTATCACTTACGAGTTACGATAAATCGATTGACCGATAGGGTAGGTAGCTACCTACTTTACCTTTTCCAATAGTACCTTAGATTACAAATGTCAACAAAGCCACCGAAAAAAAAAAATCCCAACCAAAACAATGTTATCTTTAGAAAAACTATTGAAACACTTAAATATATTAAAAACGTACTCAATCGTCCCCAAATCTTATCAATCATTTTCCATCCACTATCTGTGAGGTGACCCCAAACAACCGAAACCATTGTCCAAAGTACACTCGTCGAGTATTTTATTTACATCTCGCCTTCCACTTTTAATTTGTATCTACAGATACGTCTCCACTGCATTTCCATTCTGTTTGCTTTCAAAATCGATCTGTTATTGATTCACAAAAAAAAAAAAAAAACTCCATCGAGTCTCGGTCAACATTTAACCAAATATCACCGATCGGCATGGCACAACAAACAGAGAGAAGAGTGAGAAAATCCACCTGGCTGAATAATCGTGTCGTCTACTTCCACTCACTCAATACATTTCTGAGTGAAATCAGTTTTAAATGCGCGCACGATCTATTCACGATCGTGTGCCTAGGAGCTGAGTGCTTGCTTAGCGCCTGCACCTTTCTTTCACCAACTCTCGGTTACGTGATCAGTTCTGTTGTGAACGTTGTCAAATGTGAATGATACGACGCAGTACATTCCGCAGAGCGAGCTCGATTTTCGGTCTTTAGATACGTAGATACTCCTGTAGCGTGTGGTTAGTGTTTCAGTTTTGTGTCATTACATTGACCCCTCCCCCTATTCGTGGATAGTGACAGTTACGAATAAAAGAGATTCAAATTGTCTACTCAATACGTGATCAGAATTCGCGAGCGTTTCATTTGAACAATTTAATTTTGAAAAGTTAAATGCAAACAAAAATATCAACCATCAACCAGTGTGATTAATGATGATGGAATATCTTTCTGAATCCGCCGTATTAAGGTGTGATCGTGATACTGCAAGTGTTGGCGGTGTGATGCCAATGATCAGTCACAATTATGAAGATGTCTCTTGTATGATGATGTGATCGTCCAAGGATATTTCTTGCATTAGAGTATTTTTTTGGAAATTGATCAGTTTCGTGTATCTTTTTATTGAAAAGTTAAAAAGAAGTAAAAAAGTGCAAAAGAAAAATTTCCAAAGTATCAACATCGACGACATCCTAAAGCCTTTTTAATCGTGTTTTTGTTTTCGAGATAGAAAACGTGATTACAAGAAGCCAGCAAAGCTCGTGTGCGGTCTATTCATTTAAAGTTTGAGTACGCCCGCATCTTCAGCAGAAAACAAAATCCAAACAGATACTGCATTTTTTTTCCAAGTCAGACAAGGAGACGCGTTGAAAAAAGATGCTGTGCAATGAGGATTTTATTACCACTGTAAGTTCAGCTTGATTTTCTTTTTGGGTTAATTGTTAGATAACCCATATATGCATATGGAGATATAAAAATAAATAAAAATAAACTGTGGATACAAAGTTTAGCATTTAAGAGCAATTTAGATGTCTGGAGGTCTTTGCGAGCTGATGTAATAAATTTTGACTAACTAAACGAATATGCTGGTAGGTATAGATACGACTTTAGTGTGGGGTTGGTAGGTGGAATATTAAAGCTGAGAATGTCATTTTATGGGTTTGACTTTTTTTTGGAGGTGTATCTATTTATATATGGTTAGGGGATAATGATGAGTTAAAATGTCAATTAAAAAATACAGTTACTTGGCAATTTTTAGTCATACAATTTTGGTTGATTAATTGACTATTAGGTCATCCGATCACATCTAAAGTAACAATAAAGTAAAATGTATAAAAAAAAATAACTCAACCCAGAAAAAAACGTTGAATGCCCCCAGCATATTGCTAATTCGGACACATGTGAACCATGGTTCCATGAATACATAGAACACCTCAATTGAAAATGAAATTGGTTTCTCCATTTCCTGCCCAAGAGAAAGCGATATTCGATAAATGTTGCTTGCAAGTCGTTCTGTCGAAAATACGACGAACGAAATGTTTTAACGTGCAATAAATTATGTATCTACACTACACAAAGAACACCACTGTTAGACTGACTAGAATGGCAGAGCATTCATCTAAAAATAATAAAATTTTGTTTTGACGAAATCGGTACCTGCCAAAGTGGGAGCAATACCTAGATTGGTTGAACGGCAAATTGCAATTTAATTTCTTATCCCATTTCAATGAAGGGACACTTGATTCTTAATTATTGCTTACAATCTCGTTTGAATACCCGTCGCGACTTTGGTCGGTGGCACGTATTTGGCAGGTCTGATTTCTGAGTATGTACTTTGTCGCATAATTCTGGGTGAATTACCTGGATGGCATTAGTTGTGTTGACTCTTAGGTCAGCCATTGATTTCGGTTTGTCTTCAAAAAAAACTTCGATTGCAGACAGCCAATTGGTGGCTAATTCATATCGCATTGCCACCGTCATCCAATACCGATTACAACGATATCTTTACTCAACCAGAATACCAGATACGACCGCCGCATAACCAAAGCCAGTTTTGATTTGAATGAAATACGGACCTCTAGACTAACACTTCTAGTGACTTTCTTGGGGTTAATTTTTTCTGGTATATACATTGTCTTTGAAAATGTTGGTGTGTCTCACTTCCATTCATTCAAATTGGACCTCATCTCTTTTGAACTTTCAACTGCACACTAGCCTAAGCTGAACCAATAGAACTACATAGAGTACGCACCACAGCTAAACCTTTTGTAGCCGTTTCTGACGAGGGCGGTAAGTATGAAGGGGAACTTTCGTCGATCATATATGTCGCTTATGATGTTGTTTGATGCTGGGGTAGCAATGTGAACACTAGGGTATCAATTTCAGCACCCCACATAGATTTTCGTTGATGAGATACGCACTCTATGAATTTCTATGTGCTTGGGCTGAATACACGACGCTGTCCTATATTTTTTTTTATAATTTTTTGTATTAAGGGTCCAAACTCGAGTACTGAAGCAACATTTTTCAAGTTACATTCGAATAAATGATTGGTATTTCCGTACAATCTAAAACACAGCAGTTGTATTGTCGAAGTTAAGCCTTTTTGAAGTGAAACTTCTTTTGGGACGGTAGGAATTGGATTTAATGAAACGAAAACGTGTAACGAAAAGGGTTAATAGGGTATAGACTGTGCGAGATAAAAAGAAAAAGCGTTTTTACATAGTTTCCCTTTCGTTCGTCTCCCTTCTGCATTAAGGTTCTTATCCTCCCAACTTCAAATTCAGTTTTACAGTTTTACTTCTACCGCGTGTGAACTTACACTAAATTTTTTTTATTTAAAGAATCTAGAGTGTCGAGGTTTTGTATGAAACACAATATCCGATGAAATCCCACCTCGAGACTGATGGCCCTAGGAGTTCGTTACTCTTGACAAGTGTTCAAATTTTGGCATAGTGATGGCTCAAAGTTATCAATGGCGATTTGAATCTCGTCGTTCAATTCAGGTTCTTGGGTTATTAGCACACAAATTTTCTTTCAAAAAACTTTATAGAAAAAATAAGCCGTCAAGTCACTTTGAGACGAACCTATATGATCTTGGTGGACAATTTACATTGCTGCGTCGCTAGATAGTTCTTCCGTCATATATTATCTTCAACAATTCAAGTATTTGATTCGCTATGTGTCCTAACATGAGCCTGCCTATGGGTTCAGTGGCGCGATGGTTAGTACGATGGACTGCAGCGCAGAAGGACTGGATTCGATTCCCAGCCGTAGCAACACCTAAATGATTTTTTACTGGCTATCCTATCGTGAATATCTGACAAATCATGCGAGTTGTCAAGAAAAGATTATCTCAAATTCGCCGTTCGGAGTTGGCATAAAACAGGAGGTCCTACCATCGTGTAAGAAGTACACACGCACTCATGAATAGTTGTGAGAAAGTTCGGCCTTGGGCACTAACGAACTTTTTGCGACAAAAACTTTATTTTTTGTGCTTACACGTGAATCATTTTGGAAGTAAGAAGAAAAATGTGTCTTCCTGAAATCTCCTCCGGTATACACGATAGAGGAAGTTTGGTTAGAACTAAAAGTTCTTGGGTATCTTAAGTTTGTGCTAGAAACTGAGCACTCCGTTAGACATACTCTAAAAAACCAACACGTTCCTTTATCATCGAGCTTGCTAGTATGGGTTAACTTGATAGATTTCATAGGATTGACCCTTTACATGGTCCACAAGCGACGCTCTTTCGTTCATCTTCAACTAGCATGTCAAGGGGGCTAAAAAAAGATTGTTACAGATTTAAGTATTTAAAAAAAATGGGTACCACAATGGGTCTTGAGTAAGATGAGGCAAGACGTTTAGTATCTACCGGATAAACCCACTCACCTAACGTAATCACTTGGAATTTCAGTAAAACCGCATTGCTGCTTTCCCCAACAAGAGCAGTCCGCTTTGCTTTTTGCCTAAAATATGCATCAAAAATTGGGTCCTTGTGGATGAATGGTTAGTCGATAGATCTTTTTTATACTCTCAGCCCCCAAATGAACAAATTTCATGGGAACAAAATATTTTCTTCCAAAAAATCACCATTGTGGATGCAGTGTCCCATTAGTTAGGGCGATGGACTACTAAATGTGAGATCACTGGTTCAAGTCCCGAAAGTGACAGCACCTAAGTTGTTTTTTTACTTCTCCATCTCTTGCGAAAGTATAGACAAACATACAAGGGTACCACTGTCATGGTAAAACTCTCAAACTTGTCGTTCGGATTCGGCGTTAAACAGGAGAGCCTCTTGTTTGTGGCAGAAATAATAATATTTTTGCACACACAAATAAATGGAGTAGCTAGATTGTCAGATCTTATGATCTAACAAATCATCCGAGTAGTATCAATTGTCAAGAAAAACTTACCTCAAATTTTCCGTTCGGAATCGGCATAAAACAGGAGGTCCCGCCATCGTGCATGAACTATACACGAACACATGAATGGTTGTGAGCATTCTCGGACCTGGGTACTAACGAGATTATTGCGCCAAAAATTTGTTTGTTTTGTATTTAGGTTGTGTCCCTATGTAGAGCAGATGTTTCATTTGCATTTACTTGTTCTTGCTTTAAGATCCATTCTGGGAACGTTTCGAACTGCGTGTGATATTTTGGCGTTAATATTGTGTCACCTAACTGTTGTTAACGTCCAAATTTAAATCTTTATTAGAAATTCGCTGCAAAACGCTTTGTGAAAGTCAAAATTGCTAAGGAGAATGGCGATTCAAAGTGAAGAATTCTGGCCAGCACTACCACTAACTGGTGCAATGATGTTATTTGTGTTCTGGACTTTTATTTACCCATATATACCGAATTTCCTGATTAATCGGAACACTTTACGGTTAGACCCTGGCTAAGCCCTATCAATTAAAATTTGTTGTTTAAACCCCGGGAAAGAGCATAATGGGGACGTCGCTGTAAAAATGTTATCAGTTTCTTAGTAAATTTGCACAATTTCTAGACGTGAAATTATCCGTTTACAGGGTCTTTCGTTAAGCAATTCCTATATTCATAAAACAAAGTGTTCGTGAGATACCATCGAAATTTTGAAGGCCTATCGATGCCATTAGGTTTCCAATGTAATATCGTTTATGTATTTGCCGCGGCTTCTCTGGGTGGCGCGCATCCGAAATGTACAATTTTTTGAGGGCCACTATGATTTGTGGCTTAGTCGCATAGGCCTGCGACTTGAGAAAACCCCACCAGAAAAATTCCGAGAGGGTCAAATCCCAGCCGAAGCAACAATTAAAATAATTTTTTACTGGCCATCCTCTCGAGATGATCTGACGAATCATCCGAGTAGTATCAGTTGTCAAGAAATGCTTATCTCAAATTCGGTATTCGGAGTCGGCATAAAACAGGAGGTCCGTCCATCATGAAAGAAGCTCGGCTTTGGGTAGGTACTGACGAGCCTATTGCGCCAAAAATGTGTATTTTTTTTGGTCAAATTGCACGATCTCGGTAGACAGATAACATCAGATGACCATCCCCTCGAATCGTGCAGAATTTCCAATATAGAGCGAGCTGTGTGGGACGTAGTCCCGTCTTGATAAAACCATATGTCGTTGGAATCTATGATCCAAATAAGGCCAAAAAAAGTTGTTGTTAACCATCGATCTATAGAACTCGTCGTTGACGATGATGGCTCAGCCAAGGTCGTTCTCAAGGAAATATAGATCGAAGCCGTCGGCAGCCCAAAATCCACACCAAACAGTGACTTTTTCGGGATGCATTGGACGGATCGTATTGGTATCGTCCCAAATACGACAATTTTGTTTGTTAAAGTTCCCATTCATCCAGAAATGGAACCCATCGTTGAAGATGCTTCTTCGATAAAAATTGGAGTCAATTTCCAACTACTTCAAAGCCCATTCAGAGAACACACCTCTAGTCACTATGCAGAATTCGCCATTTCGTGATCTGCGAAAGGCCAAGTTCTTGTGAGTGACGCGAAAACTGTTAAAATTTTGGATGTTCCTATTGGAAGACCATTAACAATCCGGAGAGTTGCTCGCTTTATAGAAATCGCCCGAATTATTTGGCTTAATTGCAACGGAATTGTGTGATTGTCTTATGTTTGCTTCGACTTCGAAATCATAGCATTTGACATTAATTTTTGTAAAATGAGAACAGTATCTATGTACCTTTATTGGCAATTTTTATAACACCCTGCAGTTATCTCCAATGAATCCAATTTGAATTACCGGAATGCAATTTAATACAAACAGTTTCGCGATTTGTTAACACGAAAAATCAACCTACAGATCTAAATTACAATTTTTATATAAGTATCTTCCATAAGAGTGGGAGTTTTTCATCATCTATGAATAGATACTTTTGTTATGATTAAAATCGTATGCAAAATAAATATTACGAACGTTTTTTTTTTTTTTTAGCAACAATAGGTACCTAACCTCTATTTATTGGCACAATTACAATTTTTATCTCAAAGGAAATTAATTAATACCATCTATCATCACATGACATCCGTGACGGTGAAAATGCAAAAGAAATTTGATCACTTCCAGTCAAATAGGTGTTATCTAAACGATGACGTATGCGTCCCAGCTTTATCAGTATCGGTAAATATTTACCAATCTTAAAGGGAAATTTGCCGGTCAATAAGTTGAACCCCATTCTGTTGCTTATCGATAGGAAGTGACAACAATTGTACCGTGTACTGTATTTTAGGTCTTACAAAAAGCTTTCCGCATTACTATACTGAGTAGATGGTGAGTAGCTAGTATGTGCAAGCAAAATGTAATCTGCAACAACAAAAATCATTAAAAAAAAAATTCGCATAATCAGCAGGAATGTGGTTGTGGTATGCTAATTAAAAATGCAAAGCACACACAAACATCGCCGTCTGTGCGGGAACAATTTTTCATAACTCAAATGTAACAATAAATAAATACGGTATACCCTACCTAAAGATAGATTAATAATTTGCAAATTGAAATTCATTTCATTCCGAACAATCGACCGTTCATTTAGCTTAATATCCACTCACCATGACAACCAATTTGGGTGAGTGTTTCATGCTACAGATATAGGAATGTAAACTAAGTGTTTGAATTTTTCGAATGGATCAATCCATAATAAAATTTCCAAGTATCTATAGCATTGCATATGAACATTTTTGGTGAAAACACAGAATTGCATTGCAACGGATATTTTGAGATACTAAATGTTGCATGACCTTGTACGCAATTGCCGCACATGGATTCGGAAAAGTGGAATCGCACTTGATAACCCAGCTGTGTAGATACATCTAAATCTAATACATCGACTCGCAGTGAAATGTGGAGTGAGTGATGACCTGATGACATTGTGATCTTAATTATGGATGGCAGAAGATGAGTGTTGACAGGCGTGTATGTAAGGGAGGATCCCCATTACCAGGTTGTTGATTCATAAATTTAGATATACGAGTGCGTTCGATCTTCAAGTTGAATACAAATTGCCTTCCTTTAATGGGTGGAGAGAACGTGTGTGAAATATTAAAATTCAACTGGATGTACAGAGTTGTTGAAGTTCTTAGCAGATAGACGATATTTCATTTCTTTGTAACGTTTGTTTGGCACCGACAATAATTAACTTTTTATGATGAAGATACTTTGGAATGTTCTTTTGTATTGAGCATGTTTAAACCCTATCTCATATGTGTTTAATAGTTTTGATACACAGTTTTTAACACAGAGAATTAATTTAGCTAGATATACTTCAAAGTATATGGATCGACTCAGAATCGCCAGCTGAGTCGACTAAGCAATGTCTGTCTGTCCATCCGTCCGTCCGTCTGTAGGTCACCGGCTTTTAGGCCTGAAATTTTGAGCTAGGATAATGAAATTTAGTACATCCTTGTATGTACAAGTGTAAACAATTTCAAAATTCACCCACTGCCACGCCCACTTTTTAGAAAAACGTTATTTTACGGCCAAACGATAGACAATATTGAAAAAGTGACGGAACAACATATGAATGTAGTCAATCCCAAAATCTATATTTTGAGAAAAACCAAACTATACCCTACACCATACCATATAAAGGAGAAAAACGTTGTTTTCTGTCGAATAAAATAAAAAATTTTAAACAATATGTTGTGACAACGTAAATTTTAATATTTTGTTGCCATAAAACAGACATTTTAGGGATATTAGTTAAAGGATGGGATGGGATAGGATATAAAACGGTCTACACAGTGGATTGTAGCCTTTTCATATGTTTTTTTTTTAATTCAACCAGACATTCTCAAGGCTTAAGTTACAAATCAAGTGACATGGCTTACTCGTTCAGTTAAAGTTGACTAGGAATGGGTTTCGCGAATTGTGGTGCTTTTCCCTCTTTTTAAAATGGCTGACAACAAATTCAATGCAAGTACTATTTATTGTATGTCAACTGTAAATCTCACTCGAAAATGGGGCTGTATATCAGCAATAACACCGTGAATTTCGACATCCAAATCGTCGAACATCCTGGTTTAGCAGGCTAGTCTATGCTGCTAAGCCAGGACGTTTGACATCAAATATCCCCACAAAGTAATCTACAGGTGTTAGATCACAGGTTTCTCACAGATCACAGGTCCATTACAAGAAATCATGCGCTCAGCAAATGTTTCCCGCATTAAATTGATGGAGTCGAACGCCTTGTGGCATGTTGCGTCATATAGTTGGAACCAAAGCTCTGTCCCATCAATGACATTTAATTGACGAACGAAGAAGTCAGAAATCATAATTCTATAGCGCTATCGATTGACGGTAACACCGAAAATCCACGAATTTTGCCATTACACCCACTCAAAGTTACTGCATGATGCGCTGTTCACGCTGAAGGAGTGATCGGCCACTTCTTTTCAAGATCGCCGCTGGTCAAACGACAATAGTGGACGGTGCGCGCTATAGGGCCATGTTCACCGAGTTTTTTTTTTTTGCCGCAATTGGACGAATTAGGACTGAAGGACATGTGGTTCCAACAGAATGCAGCAAAAACATCATTGCACCTACTGCATAGGATGCAAAAGCGTGCGATAAAACTGATAGGAGATTCAACCGTAGCGAACTCTACAATTTCGCTTGAACATCGTCGGAATATCTCCTACATTTCACTTTTTTTACAGATATTATAGCAGAAAATGCTTAATAGCCAGCTGCATTCCGCCTTTTTTAAACATTTAACCGTAATACTCGAAATGACATGAATGCTAATCAATACAACTGAAAGCCTATCTTTGGACGTACTGTGAAATAAAGGGAGTCATTCCTGAACCGTACAACAAGAATGTGTAATGCTTTATCAAACTCTGGTTATTCAAAAACCCTTTAGCGCGTGCTAATTATAAAAAAAAATTTGCACGAATCATACTGGTGTTAAACGTAAAATGGCAAACCGTTCCAACTACAAACCAACTTTCAACTGTCAATCTGTAGGAAAAGTGTTAGATATACAGATCTCGGCAGATCATCACGAGCTGAGGGCAAGTAAAAAATCATTTAGGTGTTAGTACGGCTGGGAATTGAACAGACCTTCCGCGCTGCAGTTCACTGCACTAACCATCGCGCCACTGACCCCGTCCGTAGAAAAAGTGTTGCCAGTCTAAAAAAAAACTAAAAAAAAAAACCTTTACGTTTCATGATACGCACCTAGAAAGGCTCTTACACTTTTGTCATCGATAGTCCTTTTAAAAGCTATGAAAAGCGTACCCCGGTTGGGGGAATAAGTTCAGTTTTCGGCCCTATAAATAGGGGTATATTAGTTTTGACATTACGTTTGTAACATAAAGAAATAATTTATGTAGATATACCTCAGAATCGCTAGTTTACTCGATATAGCCAGGCCTGTCCGTCCCTCCGTCTGTCTGTTTTAAATGAGTTTGCGTTCACAGATCTTCAGTAAAGATCGCCGGCTGATAGGCAGTAGGCACCAGTGTAAGGCGTTTTTTTTTTCAAGCCATCTAAGCATATACGGATATGTGTATCGGGGCAGCATCTGCATTCGTATCTTATGACCAGAATGCATTTGCGATGATGTGATGATGGCGTGGAGTATCTTTGATTTGAAATCAGTTAAGGAAAGAACCGCTGCTGTGAGTGGTGTTCTTGCGCGTTATCTCCGTGGTCCTCCGTGTTGTCGTCTTAATTATTGAGTTAATGAGTTTTTCCCTCCGTCTGTATGTATATGCCGATTTGTCAAAGAATTTTATCAAATTCCAAGCAAGAGCATAGACTGATTCAAGGGGAAAAATGAATTTTCATTTTTTTTTTTAAATGCACTTTTATAATCCAGTTGACATGCACGCAATCTGAATCACGGATCTGCAACAAAAGTCAGAGCCAAAGGAATACCAACCCAAGAATCCCATTCCTTATATCATCGCAAAACGTAATCGACAAAATGTACACAATCTAACTAATCCCTTATCCCCAATCTCCCAACAATTCGCACTGTCAGATCTAATCCCCAATTCTCGAACGCAGCACATTGGCATCGTCCCAAAACGATGGCCAGAGCAATTCGTAAAGGTATTCTGGTACAGATTACATTGAATTTCTCTCCTCAATAAAAGTAGTCCATGAAGTCAATTCCAGGCTAAAAATACGATTCAAAGTTTCTATCTATAAAGTATCTCCAATCGCTAATCCTCTAGATAGTTCATTCAAACACCAAAACCGCACATTTTCGGAGCCAGACCAATTGATAAACGAGGCTGTAGCCATTGATGAGAACGGCTATGGGTATACTTAAGTACAATTAAATGTTTTTGGAAAAATTAGAGCACTTAGGACTTGGGTACTTGACGGGCTAATGCACTGATGAATTGGGAGATAATGCGAAGTGTTTTGTAGCACCCGAAACTCGAGCTACATCGATATTGTGAATGGAATTTGAAATGCTAACGAATGCATCGAGGGGTGAATTAATTTAAGGAGAGGAAAAAGGAAATTTGATATGGGAATTTACATAAAATCGAGTAACATTTTGAAAGGAGGTTTGATGAAGTTCATTGGTTCACAATACAAATAATGGAATAAAGGCAATTTGGAGTAGACAGTTCCGAACATAAAATTCTGTATGCTGGTTTTAGTCTGTCGACTAAATTCGTATCCGGCGAATGGCTTTGAATAGTCCTTCGTATGGTGAAGTAAGACCGGTTTCCACTTTATCAACTCTGACAAAAACCGATTCGCAGTGTGTTAAGGTCCTCGAGACTAAAGTTATCCTGCTTATTAGTGCGACACTCATAGGGCAGCAGATTTTTCATTGCTTCTCGAAGTCTCTGGATGAGCATATCTGAATCTACTACATTTGATTATCTATGACAATATCACCAGGCAAACGCAGAGTTTGACCATAAACCATTTCGGCCTGAGAGCATTTAAGGTCTTCCTGCAATTTATGGTATTTCCCCTTGCTTTCAAGGAGGCTTTCAGTTGACAGTGGAAGCGCTCCACCAAGCCATTGGCCTGCGGGTGATATGGTTCTAGCTCTATGAACACCTACTAATCTTGTGAGTTCTCCAAACAGCTAAGATTCAAATTGTGTGCCTTTATATGTGTTCTTTATTGTGTGCCTTTACGGTGTTCCGAATTTAGACACAAAGTTTTCAACAAATGTTTTTGCTATCGTATTTGCGGTCATGTCTTTCAACGGATAGTCATCGTGTAAATCTATCTATGGCTGTCAAAATATATGAAAATCCGTTGGAAGGAGGCATTGGTCCGACTATGTCAATGTGTATATGGTCGAATCGACCTTGCGGAACTTCGAAGTTGCCTTTGACATGACATACACGATTTTGCCCAAAGCGTTACGTTGTTGTTCATTTCGGGCCAGAAATATCGTTTCGTTATATTTATAAAGAGTCTCGTGTAAGCGTCTTCACTTCAAATTTTAAAACGTGGGATATTTTAGATAATTGTGGTCAATCTGAAAGTGTGACGGAAGATTTTAAATGCATACAAAAACATGACCTCCTCGAAGAACTTGGTACCTTAATCTTTTAATAAGCAGTGGTCGATGGGAACAATTTTTTTTTCAGATTTAAGGCATCTGGCATTTACGGCCAAACGGCCTCAAACCTACCTTCTCCCTTCATTTGTGTTTTTAAAGTTATTCAGGCCTATCATGAATAATTTTCCGGGAAACTTTACCCATTCAGCAGTCTGATTTACATTGGTGACAATGGAAAAATTCCCGAAAAATTTATTCGCGATAGGCCTGATTATTTTTATCGCAAAAAGATGACCTCACGCTTCAAGCCTAATCCGGATTGCAAATTTGTGAAGCTTTCCAAGACGGTGTTACTCCTGGGCATTTGTTTGACTTTCGCAAGAGTTGGGAGGGTTAAAAAAATCTTAGGTGTTGGCAATTTCGGGATTTAATTCAGGGACCCTGCCCCTTTTAGTCCAACGCACTAATTACTAGGCCACTACACCCAATACTTCAACCACAGTGAAAGAAGGTTGATACTTGAACCAAGTTTTTTTTTTGAGTGAATCTTCTGCTGGGCGGTATGAATTGGATATGCAACGAAAAAGTGTAACAAAAAAAGTGTAACCGAAATCAAGCAGCGTCGGGCCATTAGTTGGCATCTTCCTTTTAAGTATTTATATGTTATAATACCTCAAATTAGGTCCCTTCATAATAGTAAGACAGAGCTAAGTATAAACGTTTGTATGGGTCACAATGCCCCTTTCCATCACTTAGGGCTTGCTTGAGGTTATACAAATCAAAAATGAAGTGAATTTAGCGTCGGTGTAGCCATATATATATTACTAACTGATCTGACAGACCTCTTGGACCTTGGCCGTAAATATTACGATCGATGAATGGAACACATGACGAAATCCTTACCACTAATCCTTGGCTTAAGGTGCACCCTCTGCCTGACTATAGCAGTACCCGGGCAACTTTTCTAAGTAAAAACCTTCGTTAGACTATTGCCAACATTTGAAAAAAAAAAAGTTATGGCTTGAGCAGCAAAATATCGATTTATATGTTCATATAGACACTATGGGTAGTGTCCCAACCATTAAGGTGTTTGGCTATTCCGCTTTTTGTTCGGATATAATTCGAAGGCATATATTCGATAGTTAGTGTTGCTTAGGGTCAACTATTTCTGGAACTTTTCAGTTTATCGTAAATCACTCTTGCTCTCAAAAGCCTAGTCTGTACAATAGGTCAAACCTACGACGCGCATGCAGTCTAATTAGCTATGATACGAACAACTCAATACTTTGTTGTGTGTCTTTATTAAGAATCTCCAGCACAATCTAAGAAACATCTGAAGCTGCGTGCCTATCTGGGCTTCATCTGAATTAAGTTTTTACGCAAAAGTTGCATCTGTCCAAATTGTATTTTTGCAAAGAGTCTAGCTCGACCATTCTTTTCAAATGAATTTTTTTTTTTTAGCTAAGAATTTCTTAATTAAGAATCTCCAGCACAATCTTAGAAACATCTAAAGCTGCGTGCCTATCTGGGCTTCATCTGAATGAAGTTTTTACGCAAAAGTTGCATCTGTCCAAATTGTATTTTTGCAAAGAGTCTAGCTCGACCATTCTTTTTAAATGAATTTATTTTTTTTTTAGCTAAGAGTTTCTTAATTAAGAATCTCCAGCACAATCTAAGAAACAACTGAAGTTGCGTGCCTATCTGGGCGCAACTTCACTATGATAGGTACGCTTCATCTGAGTGAAGTGACCGCGCAAAAGTTGCATCTGTCCAACTTGTTTTTGCAAAGAGTCAACCTTGACCATTCTTGTTAACTGAATTTATTTTCCTCGCTACCAGTTTCTTAATGGAAGGGTTCCCTTTTGGTTTAGAATAACTCATAAAAACACACAAATCAAGTCTGCTACTGTCAACCTAATCCTTGACCTTTCCAATATCATTGTTTTCCATATTTTAAAAAGGTTTTCCTTACTCAATTAGGGTCCATGTTTACTTTACCCCGTTCTCACTTCATATTGGTACTCATTCACTTTCGTCTACAAAAACGACATTGAAAATGCATACCACACTGTCCTAACATGACGCGTCATTCTCAAGCTATTTCCCACCGAACCCATAGCACGGTGATCTTATTTAACACTCTTACGTCAGTCAGAGCGACCGCACAGCTGCAGCACTGGTAGATACCCAACAAAGCATTATCAATTCCTATTCCCGATCGCGTAAGATAATTTTAATTTCCCTTTGTGTGAGTTAAAAATAGCGCACCATATAACTGGTTCCTTGATTGACACTTCATGCCAATCCCACGCTATTCCCAAGATCCGACTCATTGGCCAGGCCACTCTCATAACATGCCAACTGTGCTGTGGTTGTTGTCACATCAAAGGGCTCCCAGCCGACCATAATTTATACAATTTTCCAATTCACTTTCTATTTCTATTTAGATTTAAATTTGAAACCACAACAAATGCATGCTGCACCTATACCCCCAACTTAGTTTGCATAAATTTTCCCTGAGATTCATCATGAGCTCTGAAGACTGTTGAAGCTATCTTTCAATTAAAGTCGTTACTCAAGTGCTGCGCGCTGTGATCTGACGCGTGCATAAGATACCCCTAGCGCATATACCCGTTATCTATTGTATCGAAAACTTAATTTTTAATTATTTCGAGGTTCCCTGTGGTTTAGATACTTTTACTTAAAACATCACTCATAACTAGCACTCATATCGTCATAATACTACTCAGACTTAGAGTCCACCACAGTTGATCGGAGCTGGAGGGAGCTCTTTGCCTGTGGTGACTGGTGGCCAGTCAAGTGAGTGAACCATATTTTTAGCGATTTAACGAGTTGGTGTGGTCGTTCAAAAAGCCAAATCGCATGACCAATTATCAACTGTATACGTACTTGTGCTTGCTGAATAAATTAACGGTGAAGATATTGCGGAAAACCTTGTTAGGTAGCTGTTGGTTAGTTGTAGATACTTTTTTTTTTTCAGCCGAGAGTGGTTCTATAAAGAGTATGCGTGCGTGTTTAGATTTCTAAAAAAAAAAAATTAAATAGGTAAGAGATTGCTTTTCTGCGCATGGAAAACAGAGTGCATCGCTCATAAAGCCGCTGTCGAGTGAATTAATTGTGAATGGCTGAGCAGATATTAATGTGAGCGTTTACAATTGCAACACGAATTGCGATGCGGTGGGAATCAATTAAACAATTGTTAGGTATTGCGAAGTGCACTGGTGCATCTGGTGGTATGTTATGCACAGCAGTGCATATTAGTAAACAATTCAAATCAACGTCACTGTGAAAACTGTGCAGCCAATCTGAGTAGGTACTAAGTAGTGAAGAGAATGGCAAGACTGTATCTTTATATTTAATTCATAGAAATTGGCAATTTTTAGAAAAAGGTGTAGCTAAATATAAATTTGGTCATTATTAGGCATGTTCTACTTAAAGAATCTGTAAGTGGAACACTGTCCTGACGGCGTCTAAACATTGGTATAATTTTGACAAAAAGATATTTAACCAAAGAGCATAGAACTAAAGGGTTTTTCAATAAGAGCGCTACAAACGTTTTTTTTTAAATAAAACAAAAACGGTTTTGGATATCAATGAAATTGTTTAGTCCTGTGAAAGTACGTTCGATGCCATTATGTATGGAACTCGATTTCTTTTGCATGGCCACCACGGGCACGCTTGCAGAAGTCCAGACGCTGAACCCAATTTTCGACGGTTTTCAAGCATAAATCGGCCGATACTGCTGCAATTTCACGTTCGATATTCGTACGAAGTTCATCAATCGTCGCTGGCTGGAACATAGACTAGACGTAGCCCCACAGGAAATAGTCTAACGGCGTCAAATCGCACGACCGAGGCGGCCAAGCGACTGGACCATTTCGTGAGATAACACGTTCTCAAACTTGGTTTCCAATACATTGATTGTGGCATTTGCTGTGTGGCTTGTGGCGCCGTCCTGTTGGAACCACATGTCCTCCAAGTCCATATCATCCAATTGCGGCCAAAAATATTCGGTTATCATTGAACGTTAGCGATTCCCATTCACAGTAACGTGCTGGTCTTGATCATCACGGAAGAAGGTCGGCCCAATGACGCCGCCGGCCCATAAACCACACCAAACCGTAATTTTTTCGGGATGCAATGATGGCTCATGGAATACGTGTAGATTGCTGCCTGACCAATACCGCATATTTTGTTTTTTGACGAAGCCATTCAGCCAGAAATGAGCCTCATCGCTGAAGATGATTTTTCGATGAAAATCCGAATCATTTTCAAGTTGTTGCTCAGCCCAGTTCACGAACATACGACGCTTCTGGTAGTCAAGCGGCTTCAGTTCTTGCGTCAATTTAACCTTGTAAGGATGTAGGCCAAGATCTTTTCGCAAAATTCGCCACAACGACGTCACAGAGATGCCCAACGCTTGAGAACGACGTGTGAGAGACACATTTGGACTTTCTTCAACTGAAGCCTCAGCGGCAGCAATATTCTCGACACTACGGGCACTTCTTTGTCTCACTGGCACGGGAACATTTTGTACTGTACCTGTGGATTCAAATTTTTCCAATAGACGCTCAATTGTTGATCGGCTAGGATGATTATGGCGACCATAAATTGGACGTAGCGCTCTTAACGTTGAGGCCACTGACTCTGAATTTCGGTTCCAAGTTTTAATTATTTCGACTCGTTGTTGGATCGTATATCTCTCCATCATGAAATGGCAAACCTTACTGAAGAGAAATGTCAAAAGAGCGGCAAGAAATATGGCGTCGTTTGCTGTCCCTGTCGCTCAACTTTTGTAGCGTCCCTTTTGAAAAACCCGATACATAGAGTACGCATCGCAGCTAAAAATGTTGTGGACGTTTCAGACGCCGGCGGAAAGTGCGAAGGGGAAATTTCGTCGTCGTATGCGTCGGCTTTGCTTTTGTTTGATGCTGGGGTAGCTATGTGAACACTGAAGAATCAATATAAGTACCCCACATACAAAATTTCGTTGTACGAGATGCGTGCTCTATGTAGTTCTATACTCTTTGATTTAACACCATTCCATTCTTTTATGTAATGAAAATTCACGTCTATGAGTCCAAGTGACATTGTTAATAAGTTGACTCTGCACATGTCAAAATCTCATTTATTCCTCACTTGAAATAGCTGCGATATAATGTGACTAAAATTTTTGGTTATGTACCATGAAGCGAATTCATCAATATTACACGCTGAGAAGTAAGGAAATTATTTTTTGACAGGAAAAATTTCACTCTACTAAAATTGTTGCTCAACTTATTCAAAAAAATCTCAGTTCTTGCGTGGAATACAGTCTCTGAGAGATTCATTAGTTGAACACGCGTTTTGTTTGGTTGGCCTTCATTGCTTCCTCTAAGCCCTGGTTTTTCAGTGCTGAGTTAACTCTCAGTTGCATGTTACTTACAAAAAAAGTTGGGATAGCTCTGAATTAGCTCATGTTTATCGGGTAAACTTAAGATTAATCCAGAAACTAGGATGATCTGAAAAATGGGTCCGAAATCTATCTATCTATTAGGCTTGCAAGGCCCTGCGTTATATTGAACCACTTCACATAAAATTCAAGCAATTCCAAGACGGAACTCTATTGAATATTAATTGAGTATCTCACTCGCGATCTCAAAACTAACTTTTTATTAATTTTGGGCCTAAATATCCTGCAGGTGGCAATGGCTCAGAGGAATGCGTAGTTGGCTGCTAAGCAGCATTCATTGTCTACAAAAATCTCCAGCTTATCTGAGGCCACCTGTGCTATATTATGTGACACAGTATAAATCTGAGTCTCCACCTCTATGTCGCGTAGGTTTATGTTTTATGGCTTTCCTTCTATGTGTCTATCTGTCTCTCTCTGTTATATTAATGTCTTGCTCATTCCCAGCCGATGGCCTCAGTCAAAAGTCCTGGCATGTCCCTAGTTCGCTGCATTCATGTGCGAAGTACTGTGATGTCAATGTCAATGTCAAGCTTTTATAAATTTTTGGCCTAAATATTGGTGGAGTTCAAACATCCAAATGCATAAATTGGCCTGGAGAGCTAGTACTTATTTTTTCACTACCCCACCTTAATTCAAAGTTCGACAGACGTCCAAAAGTGTAAAATGGACAGAGCAAGCTTCTCAAAGCATTCGAACTCATCTTTGAGCTGTAGGTGCCAAAAATCAAACATCACATTCACAAATTAATGAGAACGTTAGGTTTGATTTCTTCATATTTCTTTCTTCATTCAATTAAGGCCTATTTTAGCTTTTATCTTGGCAACCAGACATACATATTCATTTATCGCACTTCGTTAAACTTCCTTTCTTAAGTCGAGAAAGGATCACATTCTAGGAACCAACTTTTGTGCCGGTAAAGTAGCAAAAAATCGACATAATAGCCAAAAATCTACATCATTTCAAAAGTCCTTATTCAAAGCGTAACATCGGTTTCATTAGCTTCTGAACATCGGTAACGTGGATTGGAAGCCACCATTACTCAGATTTACGGACCGCTTACATTTCCAATTTTTGTCATGTAAAAGGTTTTATATAAGGTGCAATGGTAAGTGCGTTGGACTACTGAGCGTAGATTGTTGTTGACCACGTCTCTAAATATGTCGCTGTTTGATAACACATTCCTTGCCCAACTCCTCCTCAGCTTCCTAACCGATTTCTTTAGCGCCGGTTAGTACCTGAAATTAAAATTCCCGGTTATGAAGTTTTTTTTTAAAAACTGTACCACTTGAAATTGTTCCTCAATTCCATAAAACAATGGTCTCGTAATATATTCGTTATTTTGTGGACCACCAAAACCCATGGCTTCCTCTCTAAGTTTTCTCCTTATCATATGAACCACACCTTAACACGGTCTCTGTTAGACAACGACTTAATTAAGTGGAACACATTTGAATAGAGTAAAAACTCACTTTAAAAAAAAGTGTGGCAGAAATATGCGTCACTAGAGCGACAGAATACTTTACTTTCCCTAACCCCCATTCATTATGTGCGCCTAACACTCTTAACGATTTAACTATGCAGATCAGTTTTTTTAATTTTATATTGATCTGACCAATCTATTTAATAGAAAAAAAAACCGTTTGTATCAATGAGTTGATAATGATAGTCATGGATCGTGGTACAGATATATTACCATTGATGATCAGTTTCGGATCGTGTTTTATATTCGCAAATTTTTTGTTAAGCGAACTAGAGAAGTGAAAAGTGATCGTTAGACGATAAAGTTTACTGCTGACCAATAAACATTTTTGATTATTTGAGGGAATCATCCTACCCACCCGAAATCTTCACCAGAACGTGATTGGATATATACCTAGTTTATTCATGGCCTGTGGATTTGTATGTTCTTCATTAACATGATCACAATCTTGTCTAAACCTGGTAACTAAGACCCGAAAACTCTGCTCTAATCCCTTCCAAATTTATCGTTTTCTAGATGCAAAAATGATAAAAGGTTAGCAAAGCATGATTATATCGTATCATCCGTTTAATCAATCCAATCGGAAAGCCTCACAGGTAAATCAGTGGAGGGTATGTGATCTTTCAACGCAAGGTTATTATTTATTAAGATCGTCACCTGATAATTCATAATGAAGAAGAAAAAGTGTTGAGATCTTCAGGACCAAAACATGAACATGGTTTGTACATAGCTGATCATGCAAGCTTTTTCCAGAAATCGGAAGATCATGTTATCCTAATCTGTTCATTGCATGATCGTCTATAGTTGTAGAATTGTAATGCTGATCATGACACAAAAATGTAAGTGGTCGAGGAACTAACAAAAAATTCATAGATGATCTACAAATAAAAGCATAAAATGGATCTTAAATAGCAAATGGGAATGTTCTGACTCCCGGCCAGTTTAAAACCACTCCCTGAGAGAAAATCGCCATCTGTCTTTGATAAGCTGCTTGCAGACTATAGTTTTGGGAGTATAATGCTGATCATGCCACAAAAATGTAAGTGATCATGGAAATAACAAGAAATTCCTAAGTGATGTACCATCAAAAGCATAAAATGGATTTTAAATAACGAATGGGAATGTTCGGATTCCCTGCCAGTTAAAAACTACTCCCTGAGAGAAGAACGTCTTCGATAAGCTACTTGCAGACTATAGTCTTGAAAGTGTAATGTTGATCATGACACAAAAATGGAAGTGATCGTGAAAATATCATGAAACTCTGGGATCATCTACAAAACGAAACAATGAAACAAGTCAAAAGGGAAAATAGATCCTAAAGATCAAATGGGAATGTTACACAATTACCTCATAACTTTCTCAGCAGATTCCTGACCACTTATGATTCACTGGCTAAAAGAAGGCCTCGAGAAAATTTTGTTTGCCCTTTGCAAATGCTTGATCCTTAAAATGTTGGTTCGGTCTTTTTTGTTGCCACATGCATATAGTCGGGAATTCAAGGATATTCTAGCATGGGCTTTTATTGTTTATCTGACAAATTTACGCGAGACAATACGCGTGTTCCACTAACGAATCCCTCAGAGGTTTTACTCCTCTGCCTGAGATGAGATTTTTTTTCTTTGATGGAACAATATTCCTAGCAAAGGGAATCTTTTTCTGTTAAAAAGCGGTTTCCTTACTTTGCAGCTTATAAATCCATTGCATGATTCAAGAAACTACCAACTGTTTCATTAAGCAGAATTGTTGAAGAGACGAACTACAGGAAGAAGTAATCTTAGCGTATCTCAAGAGACTCGTGTTCGACTTAAAAATATCACGGAGATAGTGGAGGGAGTCGTAAGTGGAACATGCCTTATGTAACTGACGTGTTTTGATCATTTGGAATATACAGTTATCCTTGTTACATCAACTCCTGTAAAGATATCCTCTGGTGGATCAATCATGTGGATGTCGTCTACGTACCCCAGTAGCTGAAATGATTTATTAAAGCAATGGCTATCCGATTTGCTACCTGCTGTATGAAAGTTGCTCCAGCAAAAGATCGAAAAAATCTCAGATTGGTACGGATACTCAGCCTTAGACATTTACGCTGAATGTCTTATTTCTGGCAATAAAGCTGGAACATTTGTATCTTGCTTTCATCTAAAAGTTCGTTGAGGCCCAGGTTCATTCCGGACTGTAGCGCCTCTCCGCTGGCTTTATAAAGCTCGGCAGGAAGCTTCATTAAGCTTCAGTTAGATATTGTTATCCTTACTTTACTCAGGTCGGGTGGCTGGTAGCTTTCGCTGTCTTTGCCAATATTGAATGGTCCGTTCTGCCTGACAGCGGAATGTTGTTCGTCATCGCCGTTTAACAGTCTGCAGAAGTTGTTTTTCCATATCCTCAGCATCGGCTGTGTCTCAACTACGATATTTCCTTGTTCATCTCGACATGATTCTGTTCGAACCTTGTATCCTTGGCTTTGAGGTTTTACACTTTGGTAAAACTTGCGAACATCGTTCCTGGAGTGGCACCTCTCTATACCCTCGATCGCGCGCTTTTCTTGCTCGTTTTTCTTCTCTCTGAAAAGCGGATGTTCTCCTCTTCCTCTCTGCCTATAGAGCTCAACGGCAGCTCTCGTCTTCACCTGCAGCTTATCCTTATAGGCCTCGTTCTTGGCTGCGAGCATCTGTCGGCATTCCTCATCAAACCAAGGGTTTCCTACTGGTGGGCGCGTGAAACCTAGCACATCAGTTGCGGCTGATCTAATGGCATGTTGGCATCGTTGCCATTGTTCTTCGACATTCGATGCTCGTGGTATGGTGTTAATCGCGAGGTTTTGGGATACTCGTTGCGCGAAGGTCTTGGCGGTCTCTTGCGATTGCAGTCTTTCGACATTCAATTTTTTACAGTATTTCTGGATTGTTGTGGCGTGGTGGATATCCGCCTTCTAACCTTGTCTGCAACAAGGTAGTGGTCCGAGTCGACGTTAGCTCCTCGGAATGTTCGGACATCCAAAATACTGGATGCGTGCCTCTTGTCTATCGCTATGTGATCAATTTGGTTAACCGTTCCCGTTCGTTGATCTGGATACCGCCATGTCCCCTTATCGATATCGAGGTGAGGAAACCGTGTGCTGCCAATAGTGGCATTTCGTTCCGTAGCGAATTCACTTAGCCTAAGTCGGTTACCAGACGTGTTGTCGTGTAGGCTATGGTTTCCGACAATACTGCTAAAGATGTCTTCTCTTCCTACCTTTGCGTTTAAATCTCCCAGCTCGATTTTAACATCGTACTTCGGTAGTCGCTCATAGGTTTTGTCAAAGTGCTCATAGAAGCAGTCTTTAGCTGTATCATCTTTTTCCTCCGTTGGGGCGTGAGCGCAATTATGTTGGCGAATTTGGCCTTGATGCGGATTGTTACAATGCGTTCGTTAATGTCTTGGAAACATAAGACTTCTTGCCTAAATCTGGCACTTATAACGAATCCGCATCCGAATAGCCGATGTTTCTGCTGTAACAGGGTCCGTAGTATATGTCACAGTTTTTCATCCTCTTTTTTCCCGGCCCATCCCACCGTATTTCCTCGACGGCAGTAATGTCTGCTTTGTAGCAGTTTAGGGCTTCCGGTGGTTGTTCGCTTGCACCTCTCCTGTTTGATGTTCTCACATTCCAGGTGCAGGTACGAACGTCGTTGTCATTTTTTCGTTTGGCCGTGTCGTCAACAATAAAATCAGTCCTTTCCGAGGCTATTGGTTGCTTCGTAACATACATTTGTTTCCATGGTTGGGTAGTTAACCCAAAGCACAACCCCCAACCTGGAGGGCCAGTTCCAATTTATTAGATACCCCTAGGACACGGGGCCATCATTATCCACTACGGGACTGAGCGCTGCCGTTGGCCTTTCGGTTCATCCGCCACTCTGTTGACTAACCCTTGAAATTCCCAGACAACGTTTTGTCCGAATGTGTCGAAGCAGCTTGTCTAGGTTCGCCTGGGACAGCAGGCCGGGTATTCATTCCGTGCCATTCTCACCAGGCTGTTTATAGTGTTTCTGTTTTTCGTCGTGTTATCAACACTCGCGCTTACCGTTTAGCAAGTCAAATCCAGTTGGATGAGACCAGTACCCGATGGTAACCACTTAGAGGTAAACAAAAACCCACTTGATATGTAGTCAGAGTTACAACCACTGGGACCCTTTGTTTCTTAAAGTTTGTTTTTGGCCCGGTCTGTATAAAGTCCTTAAATAGCGATGTCTTGCTACTATCTAAGTCTCTATGCTGAGTATTATTTCTAAAAGGAGTGTCAACATTACTACATTGCTACAATTTATTCGCGCTGCTTAAGATACGCAATCATAGCTTTCGAAATTGTCGGTATGTATTCTATAAACAAAACCAATGTCTTGCTAATCTGCTGTCTCTGTGAAACCTTGTTTTTTCTAAAACGATCATTAAAAATTTCGCATTGCGATTATTTGACCGCTCTGATAAAAATTCGCAAGTCACTCAAAATCTTAATTGTGTGTAGTAAAAAACATTCTCCTACGAGTGTACTGTGTCTAAGGACTGATCTTCAAAAATTACGTAGTTGCGACTATTTAATCACTCAACTCACTTCGACATAGACACGCTTTTATGCTACCATTCCCTGGATGTTATATCTTTCCTTGGTCACTTTTAACCACTCTGCTGCGATATTACGTCCGTGTACCAATTATTGGATATGTTCTTTCAAAGTCAAAAGTCCTTCTAGATAACCACGACATACCAAGATCGATATCACATAGAGTACCCAAATTTTCTTTGCATGCGGACATTGTTTACTTTGTCAAAGACAACCAAACGACCTTGTCAACGTACCTTCCATAAATTTGTAAGTGACACTCTTTAAACAGACCTTAAGCCGCGATATCAATTTATGATATAAGATACGCCTTACTGCGGATACTTCCCATCCAATTAATTTCACTATTTGACATTGAAGTTGAGCTCGATACTGCGTCATTAAAAAAAACTAACATTTTGTAAGAACATGTGTTAAATGACGCGTCCCTAAACATCACCTTTAATAAAGTTCAAGTACCCTTTCAGATGCCCAACTACACCTTGCATAACCAACAAGTTAATCGCGACCTACTTTGACGTCTTACTTGACTGCTTTCCTTAAACTAAGCGAGCTAATTATAAAATTGAAACAGTACCGTCCATAGCCGTGCCTTAATGACTTGACATCACAACACACAATGCAAGTCTTAATATTTCCCATATACGAAGCCTGGTTCCCATACGCCAAGTGACGTGAACTTGTACAATCTTTTGCGTATCTAATGCTAGGTGGAACTATCTGTTTTCTTCAAGACTGTCAAACAGCAAATACCTGACATCAGAGTGATTGACTGACCAGACCACACTGGCGAACTATTTACCTTGAACACGATAATCTCTACATGTGAACGGCGATTGTCTTGTGCGGGAAATGTTAGAAAAACATTTTCAAGCCCGCATGACAAACCTTACATCTACACAAAAACCTCGCATCTACATAAAACATGGGATAATCGTTTCATGTGAATGAAAGCCTCATGTGTTATTAGACATGAATCTAACCTAGTAGTTATGGTGTTTTTGAAGTGCCGCCTTTGCTTGGTCCATTTATGGATTGCTACCTATTTGGAGCGGCTTGTTTGTGTGTGGCCACCTAGTTTCGATGGGTCATTGGCATTTTGCGGATTCTTCTGATCTTAGCTCATTCAAATATGTAGGTGTGAAGATGTGAATTTTGAAGAAGCTTCTTTAAGATACACCTTCAATGGTTCGGATGTGACGAAAATCACTTAGGTCATCGTAATTATTTTGTCAGAAGTACATGGCAAGTAATACATCGAAAAAAAAAATGAATTGCTGTCAATTATTCAAGTAGATACTGTTGGGAACTTGTTAGTAAAATGGCATTAAGTGCTGAGAATAAAATTATAAAAGAAGGAGTAATGGTACTTGAAAATAAAAACATCTTCACTGTTGACTTTTCGTTAGATAGATTGAATTATTTTTATTGACTGGAGTGAAAACAATCGTAAAGGATGGCTCATCAAATATTGCAACAAAATATCAACTTACTAGACTCCTAATCATCAAGCTCATATCAAAAGATACTTTGCGTATCCGTTTTCACAAAAAAAAAAAAGTAAAATTGGTTACTGAGAGTCACTATGTGACATTGAGATTGGCTTGGAGCTCATTTAAGAGCCGGCTTATGTCTATGTGCTTAAATAGAATGAAAGTGTGTCAGCTGTCTACTAACTGTTTGCGCAAATGAAGTAAGAATACGTGGTTTACATTCTATGATGGGATTGTAGGAGGAAAATTTGAAAATAAATTAAATCCGACATGTTAAGGCGGTCTACTTTCGAATTTATGAACTTCGTGGTTGAAAACATTTGGGTTGCACTCAATCGATAGACTAAACCTTCGCTTCACAAGTTTCAAGAGATTTCCTGTAAGAAAGACAGTAAAAGTCCTCAATTGAAACTGAAGTGTTAAAAATGTACTTACCCCCTAATTTGATGGAGGAGGGAGGTGGTTGTGTTTTATGATTGATTCGGATGTTTTTTTTTTCTTAAGAGATGCATTTTTTAGTCAAAAAAAAACAACACAAGTGCAGTATTTTAACACTGGAAGCTCGGCTAAATCAAATTTGACATCCGTGAAAAGCGATCCAAACATCTGAGAGAAGTATATATACAAAGTGGCGCAAAAATAACCTTCCGATGTTTTTTGGCTGTAATTAAAAAAAAAAAGGAAAAATTTGGATTCTTCTTTTGGATTATTTTTATTTGGTCTTTTAATTTTTTTTTACATCAAGTCGAGAATATGATGTCATGTAAATGGCCGCCGCCACAGTTGATTGTCATTTGAGCCCTTTTTATGGCATTTTCCACCACTTTGGCCAAAACTTCCGGCGATAGGTCCTCACATTCTTGACGGATATTGTTTTTTTTTTTTTTTTTTTTAATTCATTTTTTATTTCCTTAAAATATTAACTTAATACTAGACAAAAATGCTTAAATCTAACTTATCAATAACATAACGGACGGATATTGTCTTTAAGAGCTGCAAGAGTCTGAGGCTTGTTGACATAAACCCGCGACTTCAAAAAGCCTCACAAAAAGAAGTCTGGAGCGGTCAAATCAGGCGATCTTGCTGGCCAGTGCAAATCGCCAAAACGGGAGATTAGGCGCCCGGGAAATGCATCCTTCAGCATATCGTGGCACGTGCAGTGTGTGCCGTTGCACCGTCCTGTTGGAACCACATGTTTTCCAATCCCAATTCATCAAGTTGCGGCAAAAAGAACTCGTTGGTCATTGCTCTGTAGCGCTCACCATTCACAGTAACCGTTTGGCCCGCGACGTCTTCGAAGAAAAGAGGTCCGATGACTCCTCCAGCGAAAACAGCACACCATACAGTGACTTTGAGCGGGTGTAATGGCTCTTCGTGGGTTACACGCGGATTTTCAGTGCCCCAGAAGCGTAAATTTTGCTCATTTACGTTCCCGCTAAGATGGAAATGGGCCTCATCACTCATGATTATTTTTGATGAAATGAAATGAATGAAACATACAAATTTTTCGCCCAACAGGCTCGTTAGTACCCAGGGCATAGCTGGCGTATCTTAACGGCTAAGTTTTATTGACCACTAGCTGTACCCTGCTCTGGTTGCAACCAACCAACTAAGATAAATTTGAAGGAAAAACATTACACAAATATTCAATTAATTTTTATTCATTTTATTGATTTTTTTCATTTTGAAAAAATGGTGACATTGCAGCGTTCCGCTTCAATTGAATTTTTTGAAGTGCTGTTTCTCTACCTGGTGCGTAAACGGTTAAATCAGAAGGTTTTCCGACGCGTGAGCAGGCCACATAGAGAGCTGCCCATGTGAGAAGCATGGATTCTCCAAATTTATTCCGCACACTTGCAACGATTGTCCCTGTTAATTTGTTGATAGTCATTGTGAGAATGAGTCGCACCGGGAACTGCAAACGTTTGAATTCGAATGACATATCTGTCTTGATCATCGGGATACGCGGCAACAGAACGTCTTTAATTTTGAATTTTCAAGCCACAGTTGTTGCCTCGATCATTCATCATTTCCTTGCCAGAGGGTCTGGTTAAACTTGAAGGCGCTACATGCAAATTTTATCCTTTTTCCCAATGACGTATGACGTATCCAAGTGTATGAAGACTGTTATCAATATTACTGTCATAATGGAATGACCCAAGATTCAGCGCAGCGTGCAGTGTTCGTCTTGCTTATTGTTGTGCTTATTCAAATATTTTGCAGCCTTCTTTCTCCTTGTTCAGTTGTCTCAGACGAACGGGCCTGGGTAGTACGTATTCGATCAGTTTCTAAACTCACTACTCGTTGTTCAGATGATTCAGACGAACGGTTCTCATCTGCATGTACTCGAAGATTTTCCAGCCTTAATACTCGTTATGAAAAATCATGTAGGTGTTGCTACGACTGGGATTCGAACCGAAGCCTTCTGCACGGCAGTTTAAAGCAATATCCATCGCGCTACTCAGCCCGTTTAGCAGTTTAATATTTATGAAAAAAAATTACTTAGGAAGTATCAATTTGAGGTGTAAAATGTGCCGACTCGCATTCAATCATAATCATACATAACCATACTTAAAGGCATGAGATTCAGCACAGCTTTTCTGATTGGCAAGCATGTCAATCAAGTCGGATGAAAGGAGCAAAAGACAATCAAATCTATCGCAAATAAATTTTCTAGAGAATTTTTCCATTATCAGCAATGAAAATCAGATTGATGAATGAGAAAAGTTTCCCGGGAAAATTTAATTGCGAAAGTCCTGAATACTTCATGTTTTCTGTGCCCGACTAAAATTAAGGCAGGAAGACATTATAGGCTTACAAATTTCACCATAAGAACACCCAATTCTTGGGTTTAAATTGTTCTTACATATATAAAGCCGAAGGGGCTCAGTGGCGCGATTCTTAGTGCGATGAACTGCCGCGCAGAAGGTCTGGGTTCGATTCTCAGCCATAGCAACACCTAAATGATTTTCACCGGCCCTCCTCTCGTGATGATCTGACAAGTCATCCGAGTAGTATCAATTGTCAAGAAAAGCTTATCTCAAAATCGCCGTTTGGAGTCGGCATAAAACAGGAGGTCCCACCATCGTGCAAGAAGTACACATACATGATTGGTTGTGAGAATGATCGGCCCTGGGTACTAACGAGCTAGCTGCGTCAAAAAACTTTTTTTTTTGTTTCGGGTTTTTCAACAGGGACGCTACAAAAGTTGGGCGACAGGGACAGCAAACAACGCCATATTTCTTGCCGTTGTTTTCACATTTCTCTTCAGTAAGGTTTGCCATTTCATGATGAAGAGATATACGATCCAACAACGAGTCGAAATTATTAAAACTTACAACCGAAATGCGGAGTCAGTGGCCTCAACGTTAAGAGCGCTACGTCCAATTTATGGTCGTCATAATCGTCCTAGCAGATCAACAATTGAGCGTCTAGTGGACAAATTTTAATCCACAGGCACAGTACAAAATGTTCCCGTGCCAGTGAGCAAAGAAGTGCCCGTAGTGTCTAGAATACTGCCGCCGCTGAAGCTTCAGTTGAATGAAGCCCAAATGTGTCTCTCACACGTCGTTCTCAAGCGTTGGCCATCTCTGTGACGTCGTTGTGGCGAATTTTGCAAAAAGATCTTGGCCTACATCCTTACAAGATTAAATTGACGCAAGAGCTGAAGCCGCTTGACCACCAGAAGCGTCGTATGTTGGTGCATTGGGCTGAGCAACAACTTGATTCGGATTTTCATCGAAAAATCATCTTCAGCGACGAGGCTCATTTCTGGCTGGATGGCTTCGTCAAAAATCAAAATATGCGGTATTGGTCAGGCAGCAATCCACACGTACTCCATGAGTCATCATTGCATCCCGAAAAAATTACGGTTTGGTGTGGTTTATGTGCCGGCGGCGTCATTGGGCCGTACTTCTTCCGTGATGATAAAGACGTTACTGTGAATGGGAATCGCTACCGTTCAATGATAATTGAATATTTTTGGCCCCAATTGGATGATGTTTACTTGGAGGACATGTGGTTCCAACAGGACGGCGCCACAAGCCACACAGCGAATGCCACAATCAATTTATTGGAAACCAAGTTTGGAGAACGTGTTATCTCACGAAATGGTCCAGTCGCTTGGCCGCCTCGGTTGTGCGATTTGGCGCCGTTAGACTGTTTCCTGTCAAGTCTATGGTCTATGCCAACAAGCCAGCGACGATTGATGAACTTCGTACGAATATCGAACGTGAAATTGCAGCAGTATCGGCCGATTTATGCTTGAAAACCGTCAAAAATTGGGTTCAGCGTCTGGACTTCTGCAAGCGTGCCCGTGGTGGCAATGCAAAAGAATCGAGTTCCATACACAATGGCATCGAACGTGCCATCGAATTTTATTGATATCCAAAACCGTTTTTGTTTTATTTAAAAAAAACGTTTGTAGCGCTCTTATTGAAAAAACCTGTACATGTGTAAAGCCGTATCATATAAAATATGCAATTGATGTCTTCCAAGTCTGAATTCGTGTTCGCCTTTTCCAGATAGACCACCCACTTTATCTTCGCAAACATCCCATATGTAAATTTTTAGAACACTTAGATCTATTACTCAATGGTTGGCCAGTATTATACAATCGTGTTGATGAATGTCCTTATCGCTGATCAATGATTGCCATCTGATCAACGATTGCCTTCTGATCAATGGGTGCCAGCTGATCAATGGTTGCCAGCTGATCAATGGTTGCTGATGATGGTGCCATCCCAGTCCAAATTTTTTTTTCCAATTTTTCGCTGTTTACCTGTAGCTGATAGATCATGTTTGGATTCTCTCAGCTCGAAAGTTGATTGTTTTGCTTTAAACAAAAAAAAAACATTGACACAGAAGTGAGGCTAAGGTGAACAATATTTGATGAAAAAAAGTAAATGGCTTTCAACTGGTAAAGCGTTAAACTATTGAAGTCACAACCCAATCTCGTGTCTTCAGAGTGCTCGCAGCAATTGAATCTTTTAAGCGCTCAAGTCCAGATTTAATTAAAAATCACTCACACAAGAATAATTTTTTTACCAATGAAAAATTCCATAAAATTATGCTTTATCGTTTTTTTTTTTTAAATATGATTTTGGGGGGCAAATATTTATATAAACAGTTGTTTTTCGGTTTGCTGTCTAATGAGAGATTTATATTTTTTTGTGAACGCAACTTAAGAAGATTCAGATTACATGTATTAACGGATTGTTAGGTATGTTGCAGAAGACAATTGCAAACAAAGTTCTCTCATGTCGCGCGATGAAAGTGGAGATGATTAAACCAGATCTGAAAATATAACGCTTAAATATAGACTTTAACATTCTGAAGTGATGTGGTAGTAAAATTTATTTTTCGGTAAAGCACTGCTCGTCTATAATTTTTCAAATTCTGATTCATTTTATTTTAAGCCTGTTAGTGATAGCCTCCTTCTGGTTGTGAAATGTTGAGCGTTTCCCCACCTGATTAAGTCCCCAATTTTTATTATAGGGTTTTTCAAACCTACTCTTGTTTGACACACTGTGCCCATCAAATTCCATCACTCTCTTAAAATAAACTCACATGCATTGAACAAACAGATACACCGATGGTTTTTTCTCTTTTATGTGTATCTCGGTCGTTAAACGAAATCGATTCATGCTCCATGTAGTAATTAAGTTAATTGCTTCTGCACTTGAACTGCGCATGAGTGACTCCCGCGCAAGCGCACCATAGTAGCGCATTATTTTTTCGATCAATTATAGGGGGGGGGGGGGAAATCTCCTCGCTTAGATTCGTTTTTTTTTTGTATCTACGTTTCCAAAAAATTCCCCAGATCAATATAGGTGAACCACTTTTATGGCAAAAGTCAAAGAAACCCTTTCCAACCGGCGCACTGCATCTTCATCTATCACTTCAAGGTGTCGACTGTGAGTTGGACTTGGACAGGTTGTCGATTTTCGTCTCTCTGACTGCTGCTTTATGTTCTTTTTTTAACGACCAGTGAAAGTGGTAGTAGCGCTTGGTTATAATTTTAAATCTCACTTTCGGAAAAAAACAAAATCTCGTGGCACACACAACTAACTAACAGCCTTAGACGATGGCGCAGGTTTGGGTCACAAACTTCGGCTTTTTGGAATGGCGATATGTGTGAGTAGATATGGTAACGCGCTGATGGTTCGTTGGACAGCAAATCGTATGTTCATCGTGTAATTAGACGGGACAAACTTTATCGAGTTTAATAAGCATATAGCGATATTATGAATACGGGTTCATAATACTCTATGTATAATGGGGCGATTTACATTTGACGGCGTTACGAGCACGGGCTGTTAAAAGTGCAAATATTTTTTTTTATATGTTTCTTTGTTTTATGAAATAATTTATTAATAATTTGTTTTCTTTTTGTCTCTTTTTAGTGGTCGCTGCAAAGCAACACCACACCAAATACCAAGAATGTGTGGAACGATGGTGGAAAGGACGCAGATGATGCGATCATTTTCACCGATCGATCAGATTCAGGAGTCACATCACCACACAGCCATCATCATATTGATGATAGGATTAATGTTATATCACCATGTGATTTAAATGTAAGTATAACGTTTGTTAACAAGGTGAGATAAAGTTAGGTTTTGTGGATACGGCTCATATTGACCTAATTGTAACCTTCAGTAAAAGTCAGCCGAATGTAGGGGCAGGTTTCTTCCTTCAGTTTTTTAGTCTCTTAACACTATCCACTGTTCGTTATGTATTGGAGATCTGGAATATTATGGTATAGCAAAGTTTCGCAAAAGTCATCAGCCTATTGGAAGATGCTATAAGTTTTGCAGATGGGGCAAGTGTCAATTCTACTTTGACATTTGTGACGCAAAGTGATACCAAATGCACGTTAATAAGAAATGAATCGCGAAAGGAACATCGGGTGACAATTTTTGGGTAATGCAGCATGTAACCCACTTTGTAAAGGCTCTTTCATTAAGCGCTTCCTATCTTTAAATTGAAATCAAACATAGTGTGTGAGATACTATAAATTTTGTTGTATCGTCCCATCGATGCTATTATATATCGAATGTGTTCAAACGTCCCTGCAGCTTCTCTGAGCAGCGCGCATCCGAAATGTCCAATTTTTCATGACTCTGGCACACAAATCAGGCTAAATTTGACCAATGGCATGGATTTTGTTGGCTTTAAGGGGCCGGCAACACAGACTAGGGTTTTTTTCATAGACCTGCGATTTCAGAAAACCCCTTAAAACAAGTCTAACTGAGTTAAATCGCACGATCGCGATGGGCAGTTCGCATGATTACCACGTGAGATGACCATGCCCTCGGATAGCTTCCGTAAAATTTTCAATATGGCGTGAGCTGTGTGTCACGTAGTGCCGTCCTGTTGAAACCACTTGTCGTTGGCGTCGTTCTCAAACAGAGAAATAGACACCGATGACGCCGCCAGCCTGAAATCCACACCAAACAGTGACTTCTACCGGATGGATTGGGACGCTCGTGGATGTCATGCGGATTGATGGCGTCAAAAAATCTACAATTTTTTTTGCTGGCGTACCCTTTCATCCAAAAGTGGGGCTAATCGCTGCAAATGATTTTTCGATGAAAATTAGGGTCAGTTTCCAACATTCAGCGAATACACGTCGTCGTCTTAATTTGTTGCACAAATGTTGACGTGTCTTGCTTGACTTTGAGAAATTATTCCCTAAGATCAAAGATTCTGAGATTCACTTTTCTGGAATAACCTGACTATATAATCTTCATCTTGAATAACTACATCAACAGGACAAAATCTGGTGTATCTATCGTGCAGCACACGTGTACAGTGCTGACTTCCAAGTGGTTTGTGACAGTGTATCTCCTTGTGGAGATTTTTATAACCGCAGCCTCTACAGATGTCAGCAATTTTTTTGGTTCCATAGAAAGTTTGGAAGTTGGGACCAATCATAAACTGTTACAGTAAAGTTTTGGTCTCGGTTCTGTGGTATTCCAAAAGATCAAAGTTCAGTGATATCCTATACTCCCCACGTTCTTTGAGGTTTCTGAGCGGTAATTCGATCATCTGAAATGCCTGATCTATTTTTCAGTGAGGTTCATCTTATTAATCGGCTCCTATACTCACCCAGTCCTTTTTGAGGATTCTTTCGGCTGATTCGATCGCCTGATCTTTTTTGCATATCGTCAACTAACTGGATACCCGGCCTGTCCCTGTAAGCAGGCTTTTGCAAAAGAAGTGAAGAAGTGAGACAGATGTTATCCGTTTGTCTAGTCAGCTTTAGCGACAACATGCTTCTCAATATAGTCCAATCCTAAGTTTACTCCATACATTTGCTGGTTGGGTTCTGTTTCTTGTTCTGCGTCCAGCTAAATGCGAGCTTTTTCTCTACTGCTGGGATTATGCGTGCCGAAACTTCCCCAGAAGAATAGCATGAGATGAGCTTGCCAAAGGTATTAGGAAATGGTGCTTCGGAAAATATATTCGGAACTAATCCAAAAATGAAACATAGCGTTTCAATCAGCTAGGATCTGAAAGGAACCTTTGCAACCTATGGAATTCCCATTGGTGGAATCACATTCACTGGTGACAGTATGAGAAAATGCTTGGCTTGACTGTATAATGGTGACGGAGACCAATATCGTGATGTCTCGAGAATATTTTATGCAACATAGACTAAAACAGTATTTTTTACCAGAGGAAACTACCTATAACTGTGATTCGGTCAAGCCACGCTAGATGATCAGACGAGTGTATGCCTGACGAATAGAACCTCAGAAGTGTTTGCTCTCCAAAAAGGAACACTCCTCAACAGCGACAACTACACGATGTAGCAGTCTTCATAAAATCGTCTTAATTCTCCAAAAATGATCTTGTCTGTCATATCCTGCGAATGCCTGCAAAGTTTAATCAACACCGTTAGTGGCAGGAATGCTCGTAGTCGATCAAATTTCCACACTTTGGCAGATGCTGGAGATATGGTTAGAAGTCCAAAATCGACATCCCTCACATTCAGAGCAGGTCTAGTGAACATGAAGTGCGGTTTTACTCCACATTGCAGGCTAGGTTACAAGCCTGTCCTCGGAGCTGTGTCGTAGGTAAATATTGTCTTGACAATCAACATATGCGGCTTCTTCCAGCAGGATATCTACTCTAAAATTGGAAGAGACCGCATACGTCGATTTTCAAGTCAATATTACCCTACGATCTAACTCCGAGGACGGTAACCTGCCATGCAATGTCGGTTAAATGAAAGAAAGTGTGAACTCTGAACTTTGTTAGTCCGATAAAAGGCTGCACCATAAGATTTCAGTGCTTGACTTCGTAAAAGGTTTTCAATGTCTAGCCGAAGACATTTACGTAGGTTCTGAACCTTTCGTATTTATGTCCATTCAACTGCGCCTTCAAGGGCTAAGAACTTTACAAGTCTTTCCCACTCTAAATTACGTAAAAATCCTAAACTAATCCCCTCCTTCTTTCCCCCACAGTTACTAGACCACATGACAAACGATGATCTGCGCCGGCGATTAAGTCACACGATCAAGAAGCCCAACATCGATGAGGACGACAAGATATGCCTTCAACAGGTGTTGGCCTTCATTCAAAACCTCGATGTTATGTCGCATGACTCCCTGCCTTCTAGCGAAGAATCATCAAGCCTGGAATACGTAAGTAGCCCGATTCAAATGAAATTTATTTTTTCATTTGTCAAACGTCTACTAAACTTGTTTCAGCCTTGAGCGTGTTTTTCTTATCAAAATTCCCTTTGCATTCATTTTTTATAGATCAAATCCCGAGTATCGGACTACAGTTCATCACCACGTTCATCGGACATCTCGCCCACCCTTCAGCATCACCAAAAGCCAAAATCCGCCCAGCCAACGGGTCGCATTATCGCCACAGTCCTTCCATACAACAGCACAATTTCAACGCCCAACGATTCGCCACAACGAAAGCAACGCGCTTGGAACACAAGCAGTTTGACCGAGAGCGGAGTGTTTGAGGGAGATCTTAGCGAATCATCAGTATATACCCAAACGGAACCAGAGGACTTTGCCTACCTAGAAACTGAGGCGCAAAAATTGAAAAAGTTCCGTGAACAGTTCGAAGAGTGTGCCACAAAATCCGCTAACGCCAAAGTACCTGTAACCGCATCGCCCAGTCTTTCGGATGAGAAGCGCATTCAGTTCTACAAAGATCGTTTGGACGTGCTGGAAAGTAAGCTTCTCATTTACGAGAGTAGCGGGGATCTACAGGCTAAGCGTCTTGCTGACCGCCTTCAGAGGGAGGTCCAATTGGAGAACTTTGTAAGAGAACTACGAGACCGTGTGGACTTTTTGGAAGTCGAGAATTCCCAAATCGAGGAGGAGAAGTGCGAATACGAAGAGGCTGAGAACGACACTCGACTGAGGCTGCAGAGGCTTGAAGTTGAGTTGGAGATTTTGAGCCAGCGCAATATTGAACTAGAGATGTCGCGGGAGGCGCTTCAAAACAAACTCAAAGACTGTCGCAGTGAAAGTGCGATCTTGCGAGACGACCTAGCCGCTTGTCAGACGCAGGTGTGTCATTTAGAAGAGGATCGGTGTAGATTCAAGGAGAACATTGAGTTCCTTTTCAGTATTCTACCCGCCTTGGTGTTGTATAACACATTTGTAGTCTCCGGAATGGGTAACATCATGGATAACGATCCAGGATTGATCTCGTACGATCACCATGGCAAGGGAATGACCGTCAGCTGTAATTGTTCGAATACCGAAGAGGGCTTCAGGCGAGAGAGTATAAATCTGCGCGACGAAATTCGAAGTCTAAAGAGGCAAATTTCTGATCTAAACTCACGCCACACCGAAGCGATGTCTTGTGCCGATGGCTACTGGGAGGACCTGGAGAGAAGCTACAACGAACAGTTGATGGCGTCCAAATCGAAGGAGGACAGTCTTAAGCAAAAGATAAAGCAGCTCGAGGACTGTTTACAAGACGATGCAAGAGCTGCAAATGAGAAAATCTGCCAGCTGGAGGATGCCGAACGAGAACTAAGAACATGCCTCAAGAAGGTATCCCGTGATCATCGAGAAATATTTCAGGATCATGAGCTCATCGCAGAGGAATATCAACGGGTGAAGGAGAAGTATGATCGTTTAAAGGAACACGTTGATGGTCCCATCCGAGATGCCATGGAACGTGAGAAGACCCAGAATAAGAATCTTAAGGACGAACTTGGCTATATGCGCCGAACTAGCTGCGAACAGGAAATGCACTATCGCAACGAATTGGACTGCTTCCAAGTGCAATTGGACAAACTTCACAAAGAGCTCTTGCAAATCCAGGTGACCAATTCGGAGTTGAGAGAAGAAGTGTGCACGCTTGAGAAGGAGGTTGTCAGTCTGCAGCAGGCTAAGAAAGAAGATATCGACAAGATTAGGTGTCTGAGCGATGAAGTCCGCACAAAGGAGGACATGTGCGTTGTGCTAGAGAAGCGTGTCGAAGCGCTAATGAGTGCACCCTACTATATGCAAAGACAAATGCGTGCCAATGGCCGCATGATGTCGACAAGTTGCAGTGGTGCGGTGCCAAGCTTGGCCCAGGAACTCAATGGCAGCCCAGTGAAGCGGATTAAGATGGAACCTAAAGATCTAAAGACTGCGACAAAGAATTTGGGAGCAGTCTTAAACAGTATGAAGGTAAAGTCTAACGATTGGTGTTTGTGGAAGTTGAGTAATGTGTTCTTTTTCTTTCAGGATAACGCCAAAAGTATTCCCTCTCACAAGCAGTTCCAAAATGTTGCCAATGATGTTAAGAAGCTAGCAGACAGTCTTTTGGCCACCAAATCAACTGTTGAGGTAAGTCAAGATAATGCGTCAAAACTGGAAGAGGAAACAGAAACCCCAATTATGACAGAGAAGTACCTTCGAAACCTATCGACGCTGATAAATGAAGATTCAGCTGAGGTTCTTTTGGCTGGTTATGCACCTGAGAAGGTATCAATGCAAGAAACCATACTAGATGAAGTTGAGACAATGTCCAGTTTGGAAGACAGTAAGTCTTCAAAGCAAATGGCAGAAGTTCCTTCAATTCTTCGAAAAAATACGGCACCAATCAAGTCGTATAGCCTTCCACGTCCTGCGATGTTTCGAAAATGTTTCTCACAAGGTCTGAGGTCGGAAATTCGAAAGGCCATTGCAATACTTAGGGTAGATAAGAAAGAAGATGAAGATGTGTGCCCCTCAGAGGTCTTGCGACGAAGCGAATCTCTGACGAGTTTCCATTCCGTAGAAGAGGACCCCAATGAAGCCGACTGCTTTGACATTGAAAGCTCGACACAGATAGATACAACGTCAACCTTTAGTTTCCATCAGTCGGAATGCTTGATTGAAGCAAATAATTTGTGCGAGCCCATTGGTGATTGTAAGTCATCGCATGCTGAAGTTCAGACAAATTTTGCAGAAGAAAAAGCAGCCGACGTCATGAACCTGAATACCTTTATGCAAGATATACTTCTGTCAGCTCGAAATTCGATTAACAACGATGAAAGTGTGGTCAAGATTGAGACTTACCTTCGTCAAAGACTGAATAATGATGAAAGCTTTTGCAAAGATTTCGAAAAGATGGTGGGAATAGCATATTTTGAGACTGGAGATCGGGAATCTCTGAGAAGTCTAGACTATGCCATTTTCGTGAAGGCGATGAGGGTTTTAAACCAAATAGAGCAAATGTATCACCCTTTTACGATTCCGGTTAGCTGACGTATTTTTGAAGCTTGAAAAAGCCTTTTGATTGAAGTCGTCTTAATCCGTTTTTAAGCATTATCCGTATCTATAGTCGAATCTATCGGCTTTATAACAATTTGGTCAACTGACAAAGCTTGGTATACCAAATGTGTTTCTATAGCAATCGTAGGTAGACCATAAGCTGGCTTTCTTAAGAACGGATTCAGACATATTTCATCATTAGTACCATGTCTACAAGCTGTTTGCACTAATGAAACCGGTTTTCACAGGTCCTCAAATCTCTGGAAGAAAACCTTAACTCAAGACTTTTGAAGTTTCACTCGTTGAAAATGCAGTCGGAGTTCTATTGTACTGTGTACCATCTAGTGGTCAGAAAAGCAAGCGGGTTAACAATGTTGGCATGCTTAAAAGTTAAAAATTAATAAAAAGTCTTGAACCTTTACGGGTTGTATTTGGGTGGTAAGCCCGAGGTATTATAGTTGATCTCGAATAGTTTTAAAGGGGTTTGGTCTATGCAAAGGAAACTTTCGGAATTTTGTCGAATTATGTAAATCGGAGCTTGGAAGTCCTTATAAGACCGCCTGCTCAAAATTTTTCTTTCAAGATCCAGCATAAGGTGGGCGTTGCCATAGCTCCATATTTTTTTTTATAACTGGCACATGCTAAAGGGGTTATGAATGCCTGCGCTGTGCTCAATGGGTGCACAGCGCAGGCATTTAGGAAATTGAGGAGAAGAATAGAGGAGACACCGATATGGGTTGGTATTAAATTTCTGTAAATTGTAATAGAGAGGAAAGTATGGTAAACCATTCCACATTCGTTTTGGGTGAGTCTCTACATTTCATGTTGCGTCCGGTGGTAGGCTTGAGGTTAAATTAGCATTCAATGCATGGCAAGACGATTGAATTGCTGAAGAGGCGGAAGCCATCTGCCTATTTCGTTCGAGAATTTGTCGTTATAATAGGTTTAAACGATTGCAAGGCAGGAGACTTGCCTACGATGTTCGAGCGAGACTGTAAAGTTCGCTGTGTTTGAGTCTCCTATCAGTTTGTAGGTGCGATGATGTTTTTTCTGCACCTGACTAGATGTGAGCGTTATACTCAAGTTCGATGCGTAGAAGGGCTTGATTTTAAATTCATTAGCATTCATGGCACGACAAGACGGTTTAATTGTTAAAGGGATGGGTATTTCCTCTGAATATTTGTTGTTTTAATAGCGGCAAAATAGTGTGAGGGAGAAAAAATTCTAACAATGTTCGAGTTAGAGTTCGCTATGGTTGAGTGTCCTATAAGTTTTATCGCATGCTTTTATACCCTATCAAGTAGAATGGTTTTGCAGTGGAAGTTGAAATATTGGGGCCAGATCGGAGGGGTGAAATATTTCTTACATCCATTGAGAAAACATAGACATTTCGCTCCTTTGTTCGTTTGGTCGTTTCAACGAAGGTCGTCATACCTAGCATGTAAAGTTTTTTTTCGGTTTCGACGATGCGAGTGCCATTCATGGATAATGGGTGTATATTTTGGTTCCGGTTTGTTGACAGAAGACCACTCTATAAGGCTTACCCCATTTTGTATCCTGTAGAGGTCAGAATTTAACGAGCTTAACATATTTTGTCGATTTTGTTTCGCTTCCGAAGATGAATATCGCGGATTTTGGAACAAACATGAGAAGCTGTGCGTCCTATCATAAGCGAAGGAGTAGATTGGAATAAAAGTTTTAGGCATGAGGTCTTTAATTAAAAATAAGACAGAGTGTCGGGGACGAAACGGAGCATTTGTTTATTCAGTAGCAGACCAAACACCGTCCAGAACAACTTGGCTTAATGGTTTTGAGTCCATCTTTCGACATAAGAGCTTTATGTCAAACCTTGTCAAAAGAAATAAAAAGTGCAACGCCTTTGTTTTTGCCACCAAGGTGGAATGGTTGGTCCTACTTTTCGGTTCCATACCAGTGGACCTGTTGCTACGAAAACCGTATTGTCGGTCATTGAGGAGTTTTCGTTATTTCAGACATTTCATAATCTGACGGTTTCCCTGGCCTTAGAATGAAGGGAGGTAAGTACAAATGGTCGATTGTTGGAGAGAGAAGAAGAATCGCCTTTTCTGGGGACGCACTTGACAAATGCTGTTTTCCAACTACTCGGAAAGAGTCCCGATTAATAGGAAAGATACAAAATCTTACGCAGTGGTTTTCCCAGCATAAAAGAAAACCTTTTCATAATTATGGGCGAGATGTCAATTATCCTGAGTTACTGTGAGAAGATATTGATCTTCAAATGGACTGCAAGTTGAAATGTCCTCTTGTTTGAGAGGAGCTTCTACTAGATTAAGCCTCGTATGACTCATATTTTGAGCTCCAAATGAGTTGGAAGTATGTCATCCGGGCTCCATACACTTAAATGGATCCAATATGCTCCGTTAAGATCAAATTAGCTGAGCATATACTCTTGGAACAAGGCAGTCTTGTAGCCACTTGCTTGGTGTTCAGAACCGTCGAGGCAGAAAAGATAATGACATCTCATAATCTAGGGGAACTAGTACTACAAGGTAGATTGTAATTTTTGACGCCCTATTGACTATACCTCAATGTGTGTTTGCGTGTTTATTATGGTGGTCCTTAAGAAAACTTACTTACTTAACGGGCTCCCAACCCGTTGGGGTTCCATCCTCTTTCCGTGCGGCGTGTTTTGCGTTGTGGGCACTCGATATGTGTCTCTTCTGGCATCTCCTGTTAGTACTTGCAAATATCATCATACCCCTCTCTTCTTTTCGAGGGTTATGCTGTTACGATGGTGTTTCCACTGGGTGTCGACATTGGTGGAGGATGAGGATACAGCGTGGAGTATCTTACTCAGTGTTTGTTTGTATAGTCTGGCGATATCCGGCGCACTAAGGCGTCCAACGTGAAGTTTATTTTTTGCACCATTCGCAGCTTCTTTTTGTTGGACAGACGGGCTCTGAATTTGGCTACGACGAGAAAATGTCCAGAGCCGAGGTTTGCCCGTCTGAATGTGAGTGGATCCATGATGTTGGATGCGTACCTCGCATCTGTGAGCATATGGTCGATTTGGTTGGCGCTCCATCTTGAGATGCTTTGTGAATTTGAAGTCGTGCGAACGTATTGATGGTGATAACAGTATTACATGCTGCCGCGAATTCTGTTAGTCGGGAGACATTATCTGTTTTCGTTTCGTGGAGATTGTGCTTTCCATCTTATCAACCAAAGATGTTCTCGTTACCGATTTTCGCATTTAAGTCCTCTAGTTTGATTTTCACATCGTATTACAGAGAGTCTAGGAGCCGCTTCGTCCAGGAGGTGGAAAAATTCCTCCCTGATATGATCTTCAGTATTGTCGGTAGGGTTGTGTGCACATATAAAGGTGATGTTGCAAAACGTTGGTCTGATGCGAATCACAATCAGGTGATGACTAACCGGCTTAAAGTCTATTATTCTTGGCCTAAGTCGGCTGGCTATAAGGAATCCACTTCCTAATATATGCAGCCTTGGGTGACAGCTGCAATAAATCTCGCATGTTTTTTGTTTATGTATTCCTGATCCTCTCAATCGTATTTCTTTGATCGCAGTGATGTCTGCCCTGTACCGCGCGAGGACAGATTCAATTTTTTGAGTAACGACGGGCGTAAGTAAGTCGTTGTCCGTGGAAGTTCGGATTTAGTTGATATTTGAGAGGATTTGTTATAGAAGACTGCTGTCTCTGCTATAACATAAGAAAACGGTGCAATAAAATCTTTATTTCAAATCTGCTTATGCCGGCCATATTGACTCCAGAAATCTTTGAAGAGGGGTACCCTGAAGAGGAGGACGCGTGTATAGGATCCTTTATCCATCGATGCTGTTGGTTCATTTGGAGTCTTTTGAATTTGCTACGCAGACCTGTGGGTATCAGTGAACAGAGACATATTGCAGTAGTCGAGCTCTGACCATCCTTGGTTGGTTGTGTACAGCGCAGGATGGCACATTCTTACTTTAGCAAAATATATTGGTCTACATCGGCGTGTCTCTTAATGCCTGGTATTCTGATATTTTGAGAATCTTGTCTTCCCAGCAGCTACAAAACTTCTTGAAATGGCCGTGGAGTAACATTGTGCTTCTGGAAAATTCCGTATTATAGATACTGGCAGACTTTTACTTTGATTTATGGTTTTTTAATGCCAGTAAGGTGTTGGGACCGGACCAGTCTTTCGATTAAAATCGCAATATTTTACAGTGATATCGGATTATTCCTTAACCAATTGGAGGCTTGTGAAATGTACCTACCAACAACGGTTTGGAAGACGCTGCAGTGGTTAGGCTAATTAAATGAGCGGCTGACTTCCAGGTTGCTCGAGTAAACCCCAGCACTTACTCCTTCATCTGTCTTATATATCTGCATTTAGGGCTTGAGGTGATACAATTTCTCTGAAATCTTTGACTTGAGTGCGTCACTTTATTCAAAAGATTCATCTATAGCTTCGTTCCTTCGGAATTGTTTAAGCTCCGACAAGGCTCCGGTATGGAATTTTGCAGCTTCCTTGATTCCTGCATTCGTTCCTCAAATACGTCAAAACTTAGTCCCGATTTACACTTTATAAATATAAAAAAGGAAAGGATTCACAGCCCTAACGAAAAATCAAATGTCAAACTTTTCAGAACTAATTTCATTTTTCCCTTGTTCAGCTTCGCATCGTTGATATTTTGAAAATAAATTTGTTTCCAATTGGAAATCACATTCAAAATCCAAAAACTCAGTTCAATGGACCACAACAATCCAGATTCTAACCATGCCAAGTATCCAGTATACTATCCCGTTCAAGTATTATCCCAAACTGAAACTATCTTGCAGGTTTCCCCAACTGAATCGGCCACCTATAACGATTTCGTTAACTTTCCAGAAGCATTGCCAATTCCAAGCTTAAGTGAACTTACAGAATCAAGCTCCTCCAAAACCGTATTGCAGAGAGTAGGGGATCCACAGCAATTTACAACCGCCTTGAGGGGCATTGTTCAGCTTGCAGAGGGTCTTCTAAAGGCATTGGAAGACACCGCAGGGAAGTGTCGCAGATCTTTAGCGAGTATTGTATCTCCAAAGGCCACCGAATATGAAAATGATGGTCGGTGCACGTGTAATGATAATCGTGGTGAGGAAATCAGGATCACCGCCGAACCAATTTCTGTCACTGTCCCATTAACATTGCATGTGAAGCCCAATGTTATCAAGAAATGGCTAGATGTTGAGTCATTGGAGCCAATTCGAACTTCATGCATATCGGGGACTGCAAGAGTAATGCATATTTATACGGATCCTTCGGAGCAAATAGATGAAAACTATGCCCTCCAAGATCTGGAGTTGATAACCCCACTGCCTGAGGACGACATAGCTATAGCCCCTTTTGAAACGCAAAAGCTCCCACAACCTCAACAAACGGAATTGAAAACGCCACCGGGTGAAAAAGACGACGATAAAGGTACTGCGTTTTACGAATCCCAAAAACTTCCCCGACCTCAACAAAAAGCCTTGAGACTTTGTACTAGATGCACCTGCTCGGTGTGTCCAATGTTCGGTACGAACCAAGACGTGGTTTGCTCGCGAAATTGCGGCTGCTGTTTGTGTCCTTGGAAGGGCAAAGACGTACATGATTATAGCCTTCAGGAAGTCAAAGTTTGTCAATGTTCACAGCCCCCTCTGGCTAACCGTTGTCAATGTTCTTCTGATTTTGACATCTGTCCATGTCGTGATATCGCCGAGAGCAGGCATTTAGAGATTTATGGCATTGACATGTATCCTGATGTAACGGATAAAGAATAAATCATTTCCCCTTCATTCTGTTTAATTGAGCCTCTTTTTTAAATCCCTCAGAAGGATGTCTAGTCTAACGGGTTTTTTTATTTTTTTTTTCTAGATCGACCTGGAACATCCCAAAATGATCGTCACCGAGATTACTCAAATCTAAGCAACCAACCAAATACAGAAACGTGTACCGGCCGAAGACAACAACCAGCTGGACCCAAACAAAACCAAGAAGCCAAAGACGACGACTACAATGACAATGACGACGAGGACAATGAGAACGAACAAACTTCAAAGGATCAGTACTCTACACCAAGAGGTTCGTGTCTTAGCTCAAGTGAGGAATTTAATGATGAATCAAATGACCTGACACCTAACGGCGGGAGGGTTCAACAAATGGTACCGGAAATACATCTCTGCTGGTGTAATGATCCAGGCAATTGTCTGGGTTTTTGCAGTCAAAGTGTTGTCAGAAATGAACAGCCAATAACTGGGGCAGGTAGCAGTAGTTTTTTAGATTTTCCTGAGAAGTCGGCTTTAGCGCCAATAATAGATCCTTTGACAAGCAGTCATAGCTTAAACATTTATTCTTCATTGGGGGAGAAGGATATTCCAAAACGAAGAAACTCATGTTGCGATTACTCCAGCCCCGAACCAACTGGTTCACTAATCACCATCCACTCAACAAAGAGACGCAGATCAATCGGTACCGCAATTACACCACGGGAATCTATAGATGATAAAAATCGAACACTCCTGACGAATATCTATGACCTTTTGCAATCTATTAGGGATGAACAGATCCTAAAATCTTCTGCAGATCATGTACTTCGAAAGGCAGCTCAGAACGAAGAGTCATTGGGTGATCTACATTTTCCCCCACCACCTCCACCACCATCATCACAATCATCAGAACCATCTTCTGGCGAACAGATGCAAATTTCATCATTCAATATATCGAGTCCAATCTCCAGGCAATCCGACAGCGCAACACTTTTATCGACGGATAACTTTGAAAGCTTGAGACAATCACCTTCCTTCTTTTTTGACGAACCACCGGAAAGGGATTTGGAGCTGAATAGAAGTGTGTATGGAACACAACAGAGGCTTGTACCTCTTGATATTGAACTTTTGGGAGTAGATGATGATTTTGAGTTAGAGCCCCAAAAAGATCTTGAATTTCAAGTCAATGGGACGTTTTTATATGATCTTGGCGTTGAAAGTGAACCTGAAAAGGATATAGATACTGGGTTACCTATAGAATGTCAAGTCACCACTATCGAAAGTGTAGCTTGTGAACCCCAAATGGACCCATTTAACAAGGCATATTTGGATTGCCAAATTCATGAGACGTCGTTTTATGATGTCATCGTCGAATTTCCTTCTTCCGAGGATGTTATTCATGCAGAAAGTCAAAATAATGATGCCATTGTTGAAATTTATCTACCAGAGGACGCTGTTAATCAGGATTCTTTGGAAAGTAGAACACAGCTATGCTGTGATGATCTTAATTATAGCGAAAACTTTTCTGAACGTGGACCTGGTGAGGATCGATCATCGAAGAAGGAAATCCCTCAAACGCCACAAATTGTACAATTTCCCAGAAATGAAGATCACAACGATGGCAGAACTGCTGTTTCGGATCTTTATACGTATGCCCAACAAGAACGTCCAAAAGATTCTGGTGAATGCGAATGTGAAGAACCAGAAAGCTTTTCTGATCGTGAATCTGGTGAGGATCGATCTTCAAAGGTAGGCATCCCTCAAACGTCACAAATTGTACAACTTTCGAGAAATGGAGATTACAATGATACCAAATCTGCTGTTTCGGACCTTTATGCGCATGCCCGACAAGAACGCCCAAAAGATTCTGGTGAATGCGTTTGTGAGGAACCAGAAAAATGTGTTTGCCGTGAGGCCATCCTTGAAGACTCCTCTTTGAAAGATCAGCAGATCGATGTTCCTGAACTTGCAATCTTTGAGGATGAACGTTTAAATGCGCCATCATTGCAGAGCATGATAATATCTAATCAGCATGTTGCTTCAAATTATAAACATGGCTTCACAGAGGAAATTCAATTTGCTACAGAACCCCTGATCGCGCCATTGGAAAAACATATTTCTTATCATCGTGACGATGAAAACATCAATACCAAACCATCAGCTCCAGGTCAATCGGATACAGACATTGAGCCCAAATCCTGTTGCAATAGCAAAATGGCAACAACAGAACCTCAAAATACTGATGCGGTAAGGGGGACGATATTGTTTTCGGATCCTATTTCCTAACATGTCCATGTTCTAGTGCGACTTTATCGACTCAATCCTCTCGGACTTAGAAGCTATGAAGGAGGCTCGTGCAACAGCTCGCTTTCGGTGGCAGTCACAACAAACTCAGAGTTTTCCTGTTACCATTGAAACTGTACAGGAGTTGGAACCACATTCGCTTTTTATTAAGTGGAAGGTCCACGACATTGCTAATATTACAGGATATGAGGTTAGTCATGCTTGTCACTTGCAATCTCCGAATGGCTTTCAATATGCTTTTCAGATTTTCCTCGATGGCTGCCTAACAAATCGTTACTTCAATCGCGTCCATCGTGCAGCAGTCATATGTGATGTCAATCTCCGATGTCCACACCGGATCACACTACGTGCTCAGTCACAAATTAAATCAAAATATCGCACCGCCGCCTCAGCATGCAAATGTCCTCCAGCTAATACGAATCCTGAAATACGTCAACTCCAACCAGATGGTTCTATATGGTATCCAAGTGTCTTTAATTATGAACCAAATTTTTTATTCAGCACCAGCTAAAGCAAAATTTTATGACTGCTGTGCTGCTAAATGCTAGTCAAGAATTAAATAAAAAAAAAATATTTTGTCAAAACAAAATTAAATTAAGAAAAATTTGTTTGTAAAAAAAAATGTTAAGTGAAAAAAAAATAAAAATAAATATCTTATAAGAATTTTTGCTATTTTTCGGACATAAAAACGCATTTGAACAAAGAAGAATGAAATAAATTAGCTAATAATGAAAATTGCAGTGCCTTAATGTTAATATCACATTAATTATTTTTTAAATTTCTTTTTAAACATACATTTTGTTTAAGTTATTTTTTTTTTGTTTCTATTTATTTAATTCGCTTTTTGCCAGTACTCATAAGTTTGGTGGTACTGTTAATTCTTTTTAGTTTAATTTTTTTACATTTATTAGGTTTGTGTAGTTTCTTATCGTTTAACATTAAATTTTCATTTAAAATTAATTTTATTTCATTTTTTTAATTAACTTTTATTTTGTTGATAATTGAAATTCACTCTTTGGGAGCTTCCATTTAATTTTTTTTAATGGAATTACATGAAAATATTTAACTTACAAAAAAAAAAAATTAAGTAAAGTTTTGTATATATGAAAATTGCTAATTTTTGTGTTATATAAATGCATTATTATAATTGATTAAGAGGAATGTAAGAATACTGAAAAAAAAAAACAAAAAAGGAATCTAAACATTTATTGTCAACTATCGTCATTTAATTGCATGCATTACAACTAAAAAGAAAAACAAAACACATTTCTTAAAAATATTTTAATTAAATAAATTAATGATGTTTTCTTAAAAAAAATATATAATTCTCTGGCGTTTTTATTTCAACGAAGAAGGGTTCCCTCATTGATAGATCGACAACGTAGAGAACTTAGTTAATCTCTGGTAGAGAAAATAGGGCTAGCATCTTTGCAGGACTTCCTATTATGACCGCTTACGAAGGTTATTTTCGGTCATATTTCTATGTAATTCTTGAAAAAACACCAATGCGGAGTTTTTTTTGACCAGGAGTCTCCATAGCCCGTCAACGCAAACGGGGCCGAAGATTTTTCAAAGAATTTTCTTCCTGAATCGATTAAGGATTTCTTAATCCGCTTTTGATACGTTCCATGCTTTAGCGCCGTAGAGCAAGACTGGGATGATCAGGGTCTAATATAGGATCTCCTTGGTAGTTCGAGTGAGGGCTTTACTACTGAATTGCCTTCTTAGCCCGAAGAAAAAGCGATTGGCAAGAGTAATTCTTCGCTTCATTTCTGACGAGAAGATGTTGTCAGAGTCGATAGCGGAGCCGAGGTAGACAAAGTTATACCTATCAATGGGGACGTTCTGTCCAATTCGTCACTGTTGAGTGTCCTTTCTTGTTGACAGCATATAATTAGTCTTGGCCTCATTTACTGCTTAACCCATTTTTGCGGCTTCCTTCTTGATACCATCACGTGACATTACGTTGAGTCCTACAAAATGATGTCAATATCGTCGACGTGTGCTAGTAGTTGCACCAAGTTTTGGAAAATTGTGCCTCTGGTGTTGGCTCGGGAATTTTGCATGCCAGCGCATCGCCCTGCCTAAATCATTTTTTTGGTATCGAATATGTCGGTAAGGTCGTTTCCGACCCTGATGGGTCAGAGAGATTTCTCCATCGTCATCCTATACAAACGGACAAATTTGGGCAATACACCAAAACTAGACATGGCTCTGTATAGTTCATCTCGATAAATGATGCCGTATGCGGCTTTGAAACCGATGAAAAGGTCGACTTCATGGGTTTTTCCGATATAACAAGGTATGATCAGTTGTGGACTTTCCATGTTTAAAATCACACTGATAAGGGCCGATCAGTTTTTTGGTAAACGTTTTCAGGCCTTTACATATTACGGCAGATAGAATCTTTTAGGCAATGTTAAGGAGACTTATACCTCTGTAGTTGGCGCAGTTCAGAGGGTCTCTTTTTTGTGGATTGGCAAAACGGTGCTGAGGTTTCATTCGGCATACTTTCATCTGACCATATTTGGATTATGAGCTGGTGGATATTACTTACCAAGTGATCTCCGCCGGCTTTATAAATCGCAGCCGGAAGGCCGTCATTTCCAGCAGCCTTATTATTAGCTTAAGTTTAGATATTGCTATCCTCACTTCACTTGGGCGTTGGCAGTTTTTGCTGTCATTGCCAATATAGAATGGTTCGTTTTGCCTGACAGCGGAATTTTGTTCGTTATCGCTGTTTAACAGTCTACAGAAGTGGTTCTTCCATAACCTCAGCATCGACTGTGTCGCCACTACGATATTGTTCATCTTGACAGGATTCTGTTCGAACCTTGTATCCTTGGCTTTGACGTTTTACACTTTGGTAAAACTTGCGAACATCGTTCCTGGAGTGGCACCTCTCCATATTCTCGATCGTGAGCTTTTCTGGCTCTTTTTTCTTCCGTCTGAAAAGCCGGTGTTTTTCCCTTCTGCTTTGCCTGCCTATAGAGCTCAATAGTAGCTCTCGTCTTCACCTGCAGTTTAGCCGGCTTTACTCATCCAGCCAAGGGTTTCTTGTTGGTGATGTGACAACTCATTTCGGTAAAATATATTTGGACAACCATTTTTTTTTTTCAAATTCATAAGTTTTGTTTTTTCCCCAAAAGAAAATTTCGTATGATGGTTTTCAATGACAGCTTTAACTGCGGACCCTTAGAGCCCATTATTACCGCGGCTACAGAATGGCCAATTGATTCTCTTCTATAGTATGTTTTTCATTTTCTTAGCCCAAAAATTTGCTGTAGCTTGGCTGCGGCTTGAACTTGTGAAACGTGCAAATTCCGTCCAAATCGTCTTGGAACTGGCACTTTAGTGATTTTTCGAATGAACTTCCACTTCTTTGAGAGCTTTCTCATCGGGAATTATTTGCAATATATTGCTGGAGAACTGGGTGTTGGTTGTCTTTGTCTTCGTGGTGGTTGTTGTACTCGCTGAGTTGAATTGATCGGTGATGTACGAGAGTGGAGCGTCTTGTTCCTCGCGACTATCGACGCCGATTGGTGAGTCGAATTTCGGGGGTTCAAGACCATTTGCAACCGTTTGGCGCGGCCCTTTTGTGATCAAAAGATTTTTATACTCCAACACAACAGTGGTTCAATGATTTTAAACGCAACTTTTGGTCACCAATTATGCTCGAACCGTGTTGTAACGGGTGATCCAAGTAGAGATACTTTTTCCAATAGCCTTTTTTGACAGATCACGTGTGAGTCGCGTCATGCTGTCATGTTATTTTTGTTTAGTATTGTTTGGCATTTCATAATGGAAAGACTTACGCGTGAACAACGTTTACAAATTGTTCAACTTTATTATGAAAATTCACGTTCTGTGAGGAATGTGTTTCGTGCACTTCGCTCAACTTATGGTCAACATAATCGGCCTACTGAGCGTACTATTCGCAACACCATCACCCATTTTGAGACCCAGCATTCATTATTGGATAATATTCGACCGAATAGACCACGTCCAGCACGCTGTGAAGAAAATATAGCGGCCGTAGCTGAGAGCGTACACGAAGACCGTAGAGAGTCGATTCGGCGCAGTTCGCAGCAACTCGGACTGACGTATGGAACGACTTGGCGCATTTTACGTCAAGATCTTAAATTGAAAGCGTACAAAATACAGCTTGTGCAACAACTGAAGCCGCTCGACCTTCCCAAGCGACATCGCTTCGCTCTATGGGCTCTTGAAAAGTACCAAGAAGATCCGACGTTTTCGAGGCAAATTTTGTTTAGCGATGAGGCCCATTTCTGGCTCAATGGGTATGTAAACAAACAAAATTGCCCCATTTGGGACGAAGAGCAACCTGAAGAGATTGAAGAACTGCCACTTCATCCAGAAAAAACAACGGTTTGGTGTGGTTTGTGGGCCGGTGGAATCATCGGTCCATATTTCTTTAAAAATTATGCCGGTGCGAACGTAACCGTCAATGGCGACCGCCATGATAACCGACTATTTGATGCCTGAAATTGAAGCTCGTGATCTCGGCGACATTTGGTTTCAGCAAGACGGCGCCACTTCCCACACATCGCATCACTCAATGGACTTATTGAGAGAACATTTCGGTGAGCACATAATTTCACGTTTTGGGCCGTTCGATTGGCCACCAAGATCGTGTGATATCACACCGTTAGACTTTTTCCTGTGGGGATATGTAAAGTCAAAAGCTTATGCCGACTAACCCGCTTCGATTCAGGCCTTGGAGGAAAACATCACGCGTGTCATTCGCCAGTTACCAGTCGAAATGCTCGAACGAGTGATCGAAAATTGGACTCAACGGATGGACCATCTGCGACGTAGCAACGGCCAACATTTGATAGACATAATCTTCAAAAAATAAATGCCAAAGAATGTTCTTTCAAATGATAATAAACATTCTCCATTAAATTTGAATTTTCTGTGTTTTTTCTTTAAAAAATTAGGGAACCTCGAAATGGATCACCCTTTAGTTGTCTATACCGAAAGACTGTGATACGATTTGCATATATTCCCCAATAGCAGTTCGTCCTTTAGTTTCCAAATGACGGGCAGTATGATTATTGGTCACATATCCAGCAATGGGAATGGCAATGCTGTGACAGAAGCCACTGTACTGCGTTTACATATGTCGAACTAAAAGTTCTGCACGTGTGTCTTGAATGCTGCACTGCGTGTCCCTTTGCATGCACAACCACTGCACGTGTGTTTCGGGCATAACCTGTAAATTCAGTGCTGCCAACTCATCGTTTGTTACTTCATTGCGACATCTTACTTAATTGTAACAAGTCGACTCTGGTAATGCAATATCATTGTAAAAACCTCCATTGACATGCCAACTCCTTTCCTATAATCCCATTCCCTCTTTAATTCCTTTTATAAAAATAAAAACATTTAATTTTAATTCTTTTTTTTTATTAACAAAAAAATAATAATAATACAAATACGCTGTGTAAATATTCAGTAATAGTACACAATCAGTTGGCGCAGTTCCTTCGTAGAGGACATACTATCAGTAAAAAAAAATGTTTATCCAAAAAAAATTATAAACTAATTTAGAAAACAAAATTATAATTAAAAAAAAAACATGTCCTCTCTTTTCGCATTACATTCTGGCTTCGTTTTGTGTCTTTTTCTTCGGAACTTATGGAGGTATGAGTCGATGCGTTATGCAATTCATTACTTATATGAGGATCGCTGTATGTATGTGTGTATAATATGTGTGTGTGTGTATTGTTAGCACTTTCAGATATATGTATGTACAAAAATTTGTCATTAATTCTAAATGTTGTCACTCTTTTGCAACTGTTGTCATCGTCTTAAAATGTAAACTTATTGATTGAGGCTTTTATCTTCTTAAGCAGGGCTCACATGTACCAGGCTTAACAAAGCTGGGATGACATTCGGGACACTTTGGATTCTCGCCGTACCATCGCTCGGTAGAAGGCGCCTCTTCATCGATTCTTCGTTGCGGAATTTTCAGCTGAAATGAGTTGAAGGTGTCGGAGTGCTCGTAACCAGTCCGACCGACATTCTCCAGTGGGAAGAGGTAGTCGGGTACTGAAAAGTCCTTGCGAAGTTGTTGGATGTCCTGTTCAGTTGGCAGGGTGGGTTGGATTTTATTTCTATCAGTGCCGGGCGACGAAAAGTCCTTAATGGAGCGTGACGTTGGTGTTCTGGAGGTTGACGAATCGATGGATCTTTGAGTTTTCATTGAGAGAAAAGGATTGCTGGAGAACTGGGTGTTGGTAGTCTTTGTCGTCGTGGTGGTTGTTGCACTCGCTGAGTTGACTTGATCGGTGATGTACGAGAGTGGAGCGTCTTGTTCCTCACGACCATCGACGCCGATTGGTGAGTCGAATTTCGGGGGTTCGAGACCATTTGAGGGTATCTTCCATTCGTAGTAGATCGGTGGACCTTGTGTTGTTGCGGTGTCGTGTAGAATTATATCGGACAGTGGTGGGAGAAGATCTCTTGAGGGTTCTAGCACATTATTTGTCTTTGGTGGAGTGAAGGGGGACGGCAGGGGGAAGCTTTTAGCGCCTTTCTCTGGAACTGCGTAGTCTAAAGCGGAATCTGTCGATTTTTCCAACAAGTTTGATTTTGGAGATGTCGATTCCACACTTGCAAACGGTTTTCCAGCTGCGGTTGTTGGTCTTGTTGGGGCGCGTGTTGTAGTCGTTGTGGTTGTCGGTGTTGTTGAGACTGTGAAAGGAGCAGCTGTTGAACTTTGAAGAGGTACTGCTTCGGTGGATGCCACCTCATCTTGATTGTAGATGGGATACAAAAATGGTGGTTCATATATGCGAGAAGGTGTTTTAATTTTTGGAGCCTTGGTAGGCTGCTTTGCTTGCCGATCCTCAGCTGAGTTGTCACCTGAGGTGTTGTATCTAGTGCTATGGGCAGTGCCAAGGTCGGAGTTATCCTCTGGCGAGTCCAGTCGTTGGCTGACAAATGGCGTTGGAGTCGTAACCTTATTGAAGAACGTTGTCGTATGTACCGGTTGTGGTCGAGGGGATGGTGTTACTGGAACAACAGTGGGCCTTTTTGTGGGCACTGGCGGAGATGGTGGTAAAATATCTCGACTAGGTTGAGGTATCTTCCAACGAGTAGGTGTTGGCGAAGGGTGATTTTGTAGCACGGGTTTGTCGGTGTTCTTCCGTTGATTGTTGTCTGTGATGCTATTTTGGACGGGTGCAAGTTGCTGAAAAGCGTATATTATTAGTGTGTCAAGTGGTTCATAGAATCTTGTGATTCGTACCTTATACTGATTTCTGAAAGACTCTCCGGAGTAATCGGGGGCATAGGGTCGATCGAGTAAGTCGGGTCGTGGTGTTCGCAAATGATTCTCCTCATCGGGTACAAATGGCTTGTCACGCTGACCTGTGAAAATAAAAAAGTATGCAATGTTTTGTGTTCGTTATTGAAACGGTTGATTTTTATTCTTTTCGAAATAAAATCTATTGCATATTTTTGGGCTTACCGATTAGTAAATTCGCCGCATAATCCATTTCGGCTTTAGAGCAATTCACCATATACCAGTGATCGCATATCAACATCCGTTGCTGGAATAGTGTAGTATTCGGGCATGAGTACGTGAATTGCCTACCAAGGCCATCGCACATGTGATAGACCTGACAACCGGTCTCAATGTCAGCATAATAACCGGACGGACGGCCAGCACAAGAAAACGATGTCCGAGGGTAGCTTCGATGAGCTCCAATAGCGTTTTGACTCTGCGAGAAAAGAGGAAGAAGAAGGTGTTTGGTAAAATGGATATGGACTATATGTAAAGCCTAGAGATGTGCTTTGAGAATAAAGGTATTTGCCTAGAGAAAGAATTTTATTTTTAAATTAAAAAACGTAGCGGTGTTCAATACCCTTAAAATAAAGTCCTTAATGAAGACTGAATGATCGATCATTTGCTTGCTCGCTCACCACGGTTCAGCTGCTTGACAAACATTTGATCGTTCCAATACGAAAAAAGAGGTCGTAGAGTGCATCGAGGTTAAAGTGGAACAGAAGTCCTTCCGCAATAAATAAAAACATTCCTCTCATGCTTTCGCTCTCGGTCTCTTCTATGAAACAAGTTTTTTCTTGTTATTTGCCTGCCGTTGCACCCCACGCTTGCCTCCCCAACCAATGAATTTTGGTGTCTAAATTTCGTTTCATAATTGTTTGGATTGTCCCCGACGATCTCAAAGAAGTTTCACTTCAAAAGCTACTTTACTTTGGCTTCCGATGGACAAAATAAAGTAAAATACTACTTAAGACCTGTGGCCCTATTGATGATAACTCTGTTAACACTTCATGAAGGTTGAAGTTAAAAAAAAACATTGTACCTCTGTCAGCGAAACTCAGATTGTCAATTCTTCGAAAAATCTTTTATATCTGAAACTACGAACTATACAAGCTGTACCGCTAATAGCAAAAAAAACTCAGCAATGCACGTTTATGATTGCTAGGACTCCGCATCACAGTCTTCGATTCCCAGCTAGATGTCGAACGCAATAGAGGAATACATTGCTTAAAATACCGCGCAAAAGCAGAAACCGACCTCAACCATCTTGGAGGCAGCAAGCAAAGGACCGGTTAATTGGAGAGGCATGTTGGTTGAGGCCCAGATTCATACCGGAGCAGTCTTCGATTCCCGGCTAGACGTCGCAGGCAGTAAAGGGACACTACGCCGATATGTATTGGTGACATTAAGTCAACAGTTAGAAATACTTAGAAATGAGGCAGGAAGAACTTGAGGTTGAAGTTTCCAGATAAAAGTGAAGAGGAAAATACAGGATTTACAGAGAGGTGCTAGATATGACGTTAATTGCAAGCCATTCCGGAATTGGATGGAAGTGATATATTTTAGGCGAGCGTATATTAGTGTTAGTCAGGGTCGAGTAACAGAGTCATCTTAGATAGGTGTGAGAAGGCACGGCGCACAGGGTTTTTTTTTACTATAAATGGCGCGTGAGTCGTGTCAAGTCGCCATGTGTTTTTTTATTCAGTATTTATTGACATTTCATCATGGATACCATTCACCCGAACAATATTTGTACAGAGAATGGGCTCTCTAGAGACTTGCTGAAGATCCACTGTTTTCGAGCAAAATTATGTCCAGCGATGAGACTCATTTCTGGCTCAATGGATGCTTCAATAAGCAAAATTTCCATGTATGGGCCGAAGAGAAACTGAAAGAGGTTCGAGAGCTGCAATTACATCCACTAGAATCAACCGTGTGGTGTGGTTTATGGGGCGGTGGAATATTCCGTCGTTGTTTCATCAAAAATGAAGCTGGTGCCAACGTTACTGTAAAAGGGGCTCGTTATCGCGCCATGATAACGGACTATTCTTTGCCTGCAATTGAAGCCCGAGATCCCGACAGTATTAGGTTCCAACCAGATGGTGCTACTTGCCACAAAGCTTATGGAAATTGTACATATGTTTGAAGAATTAATTTCACGCTTTGGACCAGTGAATTAGACAGCATGATAATGCGATATCATAGTGTTAGGCTTTTTCCATTGGGGCTACGTAAAGTCTAAGGTGTTTGTAGAAAAGCTAGCTATGATTACAGCATTGAAGGCCAACATTACCCGTGCTACTGGTTTAATACCGATGAATAAGCTCGAACGCGTCATGGAAAATGGAAACGTCAGCATGGACGAGCTACTAAGCGAATATCAAGAATTATTCTTCGGATTGATAACATTGGTTTCACCATATATTTGAAATTTTTATGCTATTTCGCATTTTAAAAAATACCTCCTGACTGATCACCCTTTAGGTCTTCAGCAAAGCTCACCCGTTCACCACACACCACCATTCGCTTGACGAAAATTTGATCTTTCTGATAAATTAAAACGCAAGCTAGTGAGCATTCAGAACTTGCTCCTGTGTACACCATTTCCGGATTGGAAATCAATTGCTATATTTGTCATTATTTCCTGTGTGAATATTGAGGCAGTAAACGCTTGAATCTTCCAATGAATTCCCCAATGTGATCTCCATTACCATACGTACCAGCAAAGATTATAAAGTCATCCAGATGACGCACTGCATACATACAAGAAAAAATTGTTCTATGGCAGGTCGTTCTGAGAAAGGCCGCCACATATTTGGATCTCAATGCGTCATCTGTATGGCTTTATAATCTTTGGTACTAGTTAACGATTTTCAAGGAACTCTCCGAACGCGACTTCAGTTCTCGGAGTAACGAATGAACCGCTTCTAGAAAACGTTGCACAGGATGTTTCTTAAATGACAACTTCGGAGAACTGCATCAAAGGCGTTTGAATCACTCAGCTGAGTTGCCGGTTTCTTGGGTTTCAGAGAACATTAGGTTACAGTGACATTAAATGCAGACCGGTATATCGAGGCTTCCTTCCACAACGGCTTGAATTGGAGTTAGGGCGTATTTGGTCCCAACAGAACGGAAGATTGTCTCACACTTCAACCATCGATAGTTATTTGAAGGAAACACTTCCCGCAGAGCCTCCTTTTGTTATGAACCGATTTTTCTGTCTCTTAGATTTTTTTTTTTGTGTGCCGCAGAAGCCAATATCCCTCTGAAGTATTGACTTCAGAGGGATATTGGCTTCTCCCTCTAGAAATGTCTAACAAACCGGGGCTTTAAATTTTGTGAAAGGGAAGTTATGTTGAAGTAAGTGAGGGACCAGTAAGGTAACAATGCAAACGAACATTTCGTTGAATATTGACGCATCTTTTACGGATGTATACCGCAACCGCAGCTGACGATACAGTTTTGTGTCTCAGAAAGCTGAAAAGAATTTCTGAAAATTCACCTAATCTAGCCTTTTCGGTTATAATAATCAGAGATATACGAACGAAAAAAAGTAACATGACATTTGTAACGTGCATTTGATGTGAGTTTACTACGAAATCCGCTTTCTCACTTTTCAGTGGTCTTCTCACTTTTCAGGTTACATTCGCTGTTTCATCATGAATTTTTATGAATGTCATTTACTGACGTAATTGTTGTATACCACACTCAGCACGTATACCGATCTTGCACTAAATGTTTGCACCGGCTCTCGAATCTTATACCATCCTGTCCTGAACATATTAAGCCAAATAGGATGAACGTATTGAAACAATACAGTCGATACCGAATCTGACTGAACATACCAATGAAACCGATACCATACCGACAAGTCAGATACAGACTAAGACACGGTTTTCAGTTCTGAGTCAACTGTGAGTTAATCCAGAGTTAACTAACACCGGAATAAATTTAATCTCGAGATACCTCAGGAAGCAGTTTTTCAGTGCGGGATTAAATTTGATTCCGAGTGTGGTGACTTGATTTGGTAGCACTCAAGCTTGATCGATTTTGCTGTTAAAAAGTAATCGAAATGTATAGAATCTTCATCAACAGCTATCAGCTGTTTTTTTTCTATACAAATGAAATTGCTTTTGTGAGGATCTTACAAGTCTGTTTCTTCTTAAAACAGTCAAACTCAATACTTCAAATGGTTTCGAGTCACTGGGATCTGAATTCAAATATATCGTACACGAAGTAAGTTTCTTAAAATTTTAGAAAATGTCCATATAATTGGAATTGAAAATAATTTTTTGTTTGGTATTTTATCATCTGTCAAAAACATCTTATCATTTTATCCCAGGGTTAACTCACCAAACTTGCTGGGTTGACTCGAAGTTATCTGTGGATTTAAGTTGACTGACAAACTGCTTTCCCGAGTTAACTCGAGTTTAATCCCGAAACTAGGATGATCTTGCACTGAGAAACGGGGCTCAGTCCCAGGGTTTCCTTACCAAACTTGCTGCGTAAACTCAATGTCAACTCTGGATTAAGGTTGACTAAAAAACTGGTTTCCCGAGTTAACTCGAGGTTAATGCCGATACTTTGATGATATCACACTGAAAAACCGGGCCTGAGGCGCTAAGAAGAACGGTGTTATTAGATGAATGAAACCAACTAGTCATATTCGGATAGTTGCATAAAAAAGTTGATGCGTTTGAAATTCAATTGTTTCCCACTGAGTGAATTAAGATTTTTTTTAAGTAAACCTTGGTAATAGCCTTAACCTCCTAACCATAGCTTCTCGGATAATGACTTATGTGTTGCAAATTGTTTGTCACACAAGAGAACATACCCGACTATATGAAATTCCAGACTCCACTAATGATATTCATACCTCGAAAGATCTCAAACGTTTGTATTTTGTATCTCTCCCTAGTATCTACATGTATCTGCATATATATTTCATTGTTTTCATTTCGTTTTCACAATCATATCTCAAGTGTAATAAGGAAGTCATTCGAACCGCAGACCACTATTTTTCTTCGCTTGAAAAAGATGCACGCATAACAACGCAGCACTTTACATGCAATTTCGTTATCCAACCACTTAGACGGTATAGCTCTTAGGCAAATGTGTATCGCAAGACACAAAATAAGATCAATCACCAGTAGCTGGTCGTTGTTACTCTGGCTAAAGATTCAAGCGTTTATATAGGTTAGATACATCTGAAAAGCAGAGCAGCCATTCGCCTACTGGCTGACTGACACTAATAGATGACGAAAAACCGATTACCAAATGTAAGATAAGCCTGCGATTCCATCATTATTGAAGTAAACATTGTTTTTATACATATATGCGGTTATATCAACCGAATTGATAAGATAAAGTTGGGGAATTCCAAAGCAGATACACCCATACATCCGAGTAGTACACTCATTAGCTGATTGATCTCTGACATCAACCTGGAGCAAATGGATTGTAACAAAGTGTTGATAAACAGTTTCCATCATTTCGTCAACTCACCATTCCAAGGTTGTAAATCTCAGCTCCTTTATTAACAGCACAGATACACCGACAAAGTATGTGTATACAAACACAGTTCGAGATAAAACAGTCAAAGGTTCATAAATCTCACTTCATCCGCTCCCGTGCATTGTTGTCTTGGTTGACAAAATGTTTTCTCGTCTTGATAACAATCGTTGGCAGTTGATTACTAAGTCGGCGGGGTCGTATACTGGGAGGTGAGCTCCCTGCTGCTGAGGGAACAAGAAAAGCCAACAACGATGTTGGCCACATGCGGCGGACCTACGGTTGTAAACAATGCGAATGGGGTAATGGAATAGATATTTCCCAAGCACACTGACAGGCCAATAATCTTTGCAAAGTGATTCCAAAGAATTATTAAGAATTTTATTTAAACAGAAGAATGGGCGTGAAAAGATACGAGGCAATGGCGTTGCTTTAGCATTGAAAAATAAAAAATGCGAAAAAAATTATAGGCTGCCGAAACCCGGGATCGAACCGGGGACCTTTAGATCTTCAGTCTAACGCTCTCCCAACTGAGCTATTTCGGCAGATATCAATTTATTGACAAAAATACTATATGACCGTTGGTATCGATTTACAAGTCACCATGTATCTACAATCTACATGTGTATCTGTACATAGTTCCATGTATCGGAAGTGACAATTGCTGTCAGAACGCTGTATTACGCAACTTGTGGTCGTTATCTAATAAGTTTTTCTCTATGGCCTGCGTTTGTAAGTCATCAAATCAATCGATCCATAGTGACATGGCGCTTACATTGTGTATTTCACAATCTCCAGTTGGTCGACTACAATCCATCATAATAAATCATTACTGCGGTGTATCTACATAATTCGACAAATCAATATATCTATGCAGGTGTACACCCCTGTGGTTGGTATGCTTTTTCATTCAAGTCATGGTTTTCCAGTAGCATCATCCTTGATGGTGTTCTCTTTAGAATTAATGATTCAACTTTCAATCGAAGAGCGGCTTATTGTAGCGAATAGTGGCGGCAATGGATTCATATTTAACTAAGTGATTCGATTTGGTCGCGGTGAATACATTAAGCATTATTGAGGTTGATCTTAACCTTCAATTAGATACAAAGAGCTTCCAATATTACACAGCTAATTAGCTTGACCACAAATGGAGGGGTGCAGTGTGGAGAAGTACATCGTATCAGGGCACTTGTTGTTGATTTATTTGAAAAATAAAAAAGCGGCGGAAAAGGTGAAAGGTGTCATCACATTGAGGCTCGAAGATTTTTTAAAGATTTGAAATTAATTTTGTATAGCATTTTTGGGACCGTAATAAATGCAGTAAACACAATGTAATCACTTTGTGCAAGTATTAGATGCAGTTTTCAGTGTACTCTGTCATATACTTACTCAACCAGAGTGTAACGCTACAATCTATGGTTACATGGTATGAAATCATGCCCCATTACCATACTAACAGAAAAAAAGGATAACGGCATTGGAATCTGCACCTGGAATGTTTGAATTCTCAACAGAAAAACTAGCGGAAGCCTGCCATCCAGGAATTACAATGGAATGGGCTTTGCATTAGTAGTATACAAAATAACGACGATTTGGATTCGGATTTGTCATAAGCGACAGACTTATGCAAGAAATGGTATGCTCCAAATTATTCAGCGAACGCATGGCAATAAGCCAAATCAATGCCGAATTTGCTAAGAAAAATTTGTCGGATTACATTCTTCCAAGACCATCGCGCAACGCGTATCCCTTAACTTCTCGATTAACACCATACCACCAGCATCGAATGATGAGGAATGCCGACAGGTGCTCGCAGCCAAGAAAGAGGCCTACAAGGTTAAGCTTCAGGTGATACGAGAGCTGACGTTGAGCTCTATAGGCAGAGAAGAACAGAAGAACACCGGCTTTTCAGAAAGAAGAAAAAACTGCTACTCCAGGAACGATGTTCGCAAGTTTTACCAAAGTATAAAATGTCAAAGCCAATGATACAAGGCTCGAACAGAATCCTGTCGAGATGAAAAAGGAAATATCGTAGTTGAGAAACAGTCGATGCTGGGGACATGGAAGAACCACTTCTGCAGACTGTTAAGCGGCGATGACGAACAATATTCCGCTGTCAGGCAGAACGAACCATTCAATATTGGCAACGACAACGAAAAGTGCCAACCACCCGACCTGAGTGAAGAGAGGATAGGAATATCTAAACTCAAGATTAAAAAGGCTGCCAGAAATGACGGCCTTTCCGCCGATCATTATAAGGCCGGCAGAGATTACTTGGTAAGAAACATCCGCCAACTCATAAGCCAAATTTGTTCGGAAGAAAGTATGCCTGAAGAATGGAACCTCAGCATCCCGAACCACAAAAAAAGAAGAGTCTCTGAACTGCACAAACTACAGAGGCATAAGTCTCCTCAACATCGCCTACAAGATTCTATCTACCGTAATATGTGAACGCTTTAAACCGTTTACCAACAACCTTATCGGTCCTTATCAGTGTGGTTTTAGGCCAGAAAAGTCCACAACCGATCAAGTTTTCACATTTCGGCATATCCTGGAAAAAAAAACCCATGATGTCCAAATCGATACCCACCACATATTCATCGATTTCAAAGCCGCATACGACAGCATTTATAGAGATGAACTATACAGAGCCATGTCTAGTTTTGGTCTACTGCCCAAACTCTTACGTTTGTGTAGGATGACGATGGAGAATTTTCGCTGCTCCATCAGGGTCGGAAACGACCTCACCGACACATTCGATACCAAAAAAGCATTAAGGCAAGGCGATGCGCTGTCTAATTCTTGAGAGGATTCTGCAAAACTTACGAGCCAACACCGGAGGCACAATTTTCCGAAAATCGGTACAACTACTAGCATACGCCAACGATATTGACATCATTGGTAGGACTCAACGTGATGTCTTAGCCACGTTTGCTAGTATAGAGAAGGAAGCGGCAAAAATGCGTTTAGCAGTAAATGAGGGCAAGACGAAGTATATGCTGTCAACACGAAAGGACACACAACATCGACGAATTGGACAGAACGTCACCATTGACAGATATAACTTTGAGGTAGTACGGGACTTTGTCTATCTCGGTTCCGCTTTTAACTCTGACAACAACATCTTGTCGGAAATTAAACGAAGAATTACTCTTGTCAACCGCTGTTTCTTCGGGCTAAGAAGGCAATTCAGTGGTAAAGCCGTCAATTGAACTACCAAGAAGATCCTATATAAACCCTGATCATCCCAGTCCTACTCTACGGCGTTTAAGTATGGACCGTCTTAAAAGCGGATGAAAAAATCCTTGGTCTAGTCGAGAGGAAAATTCTTCGAAAAATCTTCTCTACAGCGACATGCCCCTGGTCAAAAAACTTCGCATATACACCAATACTCCGGCTCGCAGAGTTTTCGATTCCCAGCCAGACGTCGGCCGCAGAAGAGGAAGACCTCGCCTCCTACATGGGTCTACTTGGATCGCACAAGTAAGAACCATCTCAACCTCAACCAACTTGGATAGCTAATTGGAGAGGCATGTTGGTTGAGGCCTACGTTCCTCCGAACCGTAGCTCCTCATAAGAAAGTAATGCAACGTGAACTTCGCTAGACTTCTTACTTTGAGTTTTTTTTTAGCTGTAGCTTCTATTTAGTTACACTAGAATTCCTTAATAAGTATCCAGAAAGAATCTGGAGATTTTCAGATGCCATGCACTCATAGTTGCAATGATCCAATCATCCAGCATCCCGACTCCGATGATTTTCTCGTTGCACCCAAACTGCACTTTCCAATAAAAAAAAAACACCGAATCGTACAGAAAATGTGGCTTCAAGAGGTTTAAACAACAACATGGATCATCTCCTGTATATTTGGCATCTAAAAACATTAACACGGCCCGAATCTAGTATCGTTTTCTTATTAAGGAGGCGAATCCTTCATTGGCTATCCCAAATTTCAAAAAAAATGATTCATAGCACAGAAAGGAGCTAACCGAAAAGGTACATTTAAAGCTTGGATTCAGAGATGTCGCAAGTTGTTATAGGCTTCGAATCTTAGACAACAAATTGTCAAAAAGTCCAAATAGATAGAGCCACCAACAACGATCTTTGTTAGGCATGATACGATTAGGGTTCAGTCAGTTTTTTTGAGAGGCAGCTGGATTAAATTTTTTAAAAAAGTCCGGTGCATCAGGTTGGTTACACTTTATGTTAATAAGCAAGGATTGTCGGCCTGTTTTGGTTGGTTCAAGTGAGCACCTAACCTGAAGTCCAAATATATCTGCCATACTAGAATGTAAAAAGGAAGCTGGTAGGAATCGACTCGAGATCACTCTATTGATAGCGACACCATAGAAGAAGATTCTTTGTGAATGTCCTGCTATTGATGAATACAACAAAAGGGATATTGCTATAGAATGAAGGAATGTCATACTTTAAGTTGAATAAAGTTTAAGTCACTCACCTAATCTAAACAAAGATTGGTCGCCTCACTCAAACATGTCAACATGTCAAAATAGTTTCAAAACCATAAAATAAGGACCACCATGTCGAGTTATTCCTCTAAGTGACGTTGTCCAATCACATCTACCCGTCTTACAGCTCTCAATAATCCAGCTTACTACAGAATGTCGACTTTGTTAAGAAATGCCAACAAGTCTCGCATAAAACCCCATAACACCATTCGTTCTTTGTCTTTATTTGTTGTGATCATATGGAAAGACCAAGCGTTACCCAACTAACTGCGTTCTTAGTTCAGTTCATTAGTCGTCCATTGTACTTCAATACTTCAAAATAAATTTCTTGAACAAAGCAATAAAGTTCTCTCTCGCCCAGGTGCGGTACAAATTGAATCATTATGCACGCTTATCTCGTTCCAGGAATAAAACTGCCTGACCTAACCTGTATTAATTCCCGTATTCCATTTTTCATACGTATTCTCTCAAGTGCTGACCTTCAGATTTCTAGGAATTCCCCAGTTGCAGCCAAGTCAACAACTGATACAGATAACTCAAGTGCATCCCCCGATTCGTATAAAAGCCCAACGCAAGCTTCTCCAGCTATCAGTTAAGCAAGTCGTTCTCTCCCAAAGATGATTCAATTAGTGTTGTACGGTCTGTTGTTCTCGGCGGTTGTAATCAACGCCCAACCGGTATCGAAGCTGCCTCCACTAAATGTCGCTGCGGAAGCACGTCGTTTGGTGCACCAGGCTAACTGGGCATCGGTGGGTACCATCTCAACAGATGATGCCGTCAAAGGATACCCAATGGTGACTCCTCTCTCGATGGCTGATAGTAAAGTTGGAGCTGCCTCCACTGGAGATATTTACTTCTACATGCTGAGTATGGATATGCCGACTCTAGACACCGACAAGGACAACAAGATCACTTTTATGTTCAGTGATGCACAGGAGGGTGAATGTAACAGGAGAGGTGATGACCCCTATTCGCATAAATGCCCAAGGGCAATGATTTCGGGACAAGTTAAGAAGGTCAGTATATTTAAAAAAAGGTGTAAAGAAAATTTAGCTTAAGTGATGAATAAATTTTTAGTTGGAGAAAGACAGTGAGGAGTACAAACGTGGCAAGGAGGCATTCCTTAGTCGTCATCCGACTGCAAGTACCTGGGAGTCTATGAGCCGCGGAAGTCGTAAGTTTATTTTTAATAGTTGACTTGGAATTATATACTAAAATTCCGTCTTCCATGCAGACCAATTCCTTCTCTGCAAATTGGATATTACGAACGTTATCGTCTTCTCTGGATACTCCGGATACAGGAATGTTGCTCCCACGGAATATTTCGCTGGAACTGATGCAAAGGATGCTTAAGGGTTTTGTTGAGAGTACTTTTCAATAAATATGGTAGAAGCAACGTTTTCAAAATGTAGACTTTCTTTAGTGAAAAACAAACAGCCTACAGGCAGTTGTACTGCACAGCCGGGTTGAGTGTGGCTTCCGTTGAAGCAGTAGCATGTCGATGGGCATCTCTTTTGAAAGGGGACACATGGTTTTTGGAAACTTGTATCATAGAAGTGGTGCCTTTTTTGCAAGGTCGATCTAAAAACTTGTTTTTGCATAAGGATCCATTTTCTGCTTGAGAGCTCGATGGTGGTTTTCAATATCTGGAGTCTGGGTCTTCATTCAAACGACTCTAGCAGGAGCTGTATGAACGAAGAGGAAGAAGAAGCTTTAAATCACCTTCTTTGTAACTGCCCAGCCCTTTCAAATAAAAGGAAGCTTTATCTTGAAGCTTAGGTTAGGTTAGGTAAGAGTTGCTGCCAGCTTTCGCCGTTACACACTTAGGCCACTTTGGTCCGCTTTTAATGAAGCGGAGGATGCTTTTCACTTTCGGTTTGGTCAATCACTTAGGTTTTGCAAATAATAAGCCACAAGATGGAGTTTATCGTGGAGCTTATTTCTTTCAAAATCTCAGAGATTTGACAACAACGGAATTGTGAAGTCTACTCCGTTTCTGTCGTAGCTCAGATTAGTTTTCTCATAGCAAAGATTATAAAGCCATACAGATGACGCATTGAGGACAAAAAACAGAAAATTTTGCTCACCAGCTTCATGGTACGGGCGGGTGGTGTGCCCCTGCACACATAAGAAACGAGATTCAAATATATGGCGGGCTGTTCCAGTACGACCCGCCATAGAAAAATGTTTCTTGTATGCAGTGCGTCATCTGTATGGCTTGATAATCTTTGCTCGTGGGTAACAAGGAGAATAGACGAAACCCATGTGATATCACAATGGACCAAAAACCGGTCTAAGTGTGCTGGCGAATCGCTGGCAGCCACTCTAACCTAACCAGACCTGAGCATTGAGATTGCTTCAAAAACAACAAGTTAGGGCCTTAATTCTTTGTTACACACCTTACTCTTTCCCAATACTCTCAAGCACCTATATGAAACGAATCTGAAAAAAGTGAATGTGTTTTAACAACTATTGCTGCCAACATTCCCACGTCTTCAGATACCTGCAGGTCCATCTGCATCTCAGAATTTAAGTAGAAACCTCTTCACGTCGATGTCGTCGAAAACCATTCAAAATTTACATTGTCATACTAAAGTGTCATCGAAAAGATATATTTGCATCCCATCATGCAATACGGCATCAAGTGACATCACTGAACGGAGGATGGTGGGTCTCGCACTTAGCACTCAAAACAAATTCAATCAGCTGGCAAAATATTCAAAAGTACGAGCACATCGTCATCAAAATGTTTAACTGTAAACTGAGATTTGTTCGTCCAATGACCGTCTATTGTACGCACTTTTTTGCTGCCTTGGGGGGACAAGTGGAACATTCCATAGTTAGGTGCCATCAAATCCGTGTCATGGCACCCCATTGAAATAGTGGCAATTGTTGCGTATGATATGATGATTTGCTTCATCATGATACAATACAAACTTTTGTAATCTTCTTGGCTATGTAGGCTTGTCTCATAACCAGCAATTAAGGAAACGACGATATGGGCTGTAAGGTCATCTCATCGTCGAATTAATTAAATCGACCGAGAAATGACCTCGGTTGCAATTGAACAAGTGCAATTGAATCTTGTGTTCTCCATTTTTAATTAGTTTGGGACGGATTTATAATTGCTGATTGATTTTCCTTCTTATGCAACTCTGACCATAAGGTTTCATTTAGACGTGGGGCGAGTAATGACAACGCACTCCTGACGGTCTACGAACGAATATTACAAAATCTTTTTGACCAACATTTCTAATTACATAAAACACAATCCAAGAAAGTTGTAAAAACTGAGGGATGTTGTAGTCTTATAAGAGGGTTACCGAAGTGAAGAGAACTCCCAGCGACAACCTTCTACTTAACATGGTTTTTTTAAACTTCATGTTTCGATACAAACATTTTCCCAATGAGAGATGCCCCCAAATCAGAGATGACACCTTTGATGACGATTAAGGCACGAAGGGCAGATGATGACCTTACTTTGACTATCACAGTGACCAACCAGCTTAACTTGATTGATTTTGAATTACGACGTATGAATGATGAATTTGTCAGCTCACGACATACTTTCTGCGTTGCAAAATTGCAGGTGCGTCTAGAATCACGGGTGCCTGACTCAAGGGTTGTTTATACTTTATGTGGAAGAATATGCGTTGTATGGGGCTTGAATATATCCACACATTGGCCTTAAAATTCCAAAAGAGGCGGATTTTCAGTGCAGAATCATCCTAATTTCAGAATTATCCTCGAGTCAACTTGAGAAACAAGAGTTAGCTAAGAGTGAGGAAACTCTAGATTATATGATGAGGCTTAGAATACTCAGATTTAACTCAGCATTGAAAAAAAAAGATTTCACAATTTGTAATGGTATTGAACCTAGGCTTCCAGCAACATGCCTCTCTAGTGTTGCTTGATTCTTAGGCAACTCCCTTTAGCTGCGAACTTGAAGTTAATTTAGGTCAGTTTTTGATTGTTCCCGCCACTTAAGATGATGTCTTCCTCTACTGCGTCATTCGTCTGGAGGAATCTAAAACGCTGCTGGTTGGTGTATTAATAAAGGGGTTTTCAATAAGAGCGCTACAAAAGTTTTTTTAAATAAAACAAAAACGGTTTTGGATATCAATGGAATTCTTTATTCCTGTGAAAGAACGTTCGATGCCATTATGTATGGAACTCGATTTCTTTTGCATGGCCACCACGGGCACGCTTGCGCTGAACCCAATTTTCGACGCTTTTCAAGCATAAATCGGCCGATACTGCTGCAATTCCACGTTCGATATTCGTACGAAGTTCATCAATCGTCGCTGGCTTGTTGGCATAGACCATAGACTTGACTTAGCCCCACAGGAAATAGTCTAACGGCGTCAAATCGCACGACCGAGGCGGCCAAGCGACTGGACCATTTCGTGAGATAACATGTTCTCCAAACTTGGTTTCCAATAAATTGATTGTGGCATTCGCTGTGTGGCTTGTGGCGCCGTCCTGTTGGAACCACATGTCCTCCAAGTCCATATCATCCAATTGGGGCCAAAAATATTCGGTTATCATTGAACGGTAGCGATTCCCATTCACAGTAACGTGCCGGTCTTGATCATCATGGAAGAACTACGGCCCAATGACGCCGCCGGCACAGAAACCACACCAAACCGTAATTTTTTCGGGATGCAATGATGACACATGGAGTACGTGTGGATTGCTGCCTGACCTATACCGCATATTTTGTTTTTTGACGAAGCCATTCAGCCAGAAATGAGCCTCGCCGCTGAAGATGATTTTTCGATGAAAATCCGAATCATTTTCAAGTTGTTGCTCAGCCCAATTCACGAACATACGACGCTTCTGGTGGTCAAGCGGCTTCAGTTCCAGCGTCAATTTAATCTTGTAAGGATGTAGGCTAAGATCTTTTCGCAAAATTCGCCACAACGACGTCACGGAGATGCCCAACGCTTGAGAACGACGTGTGAGAGACACATTTGGGCTTTCTTCAACTGAAGCCTCAGCGGCAGCAATATTCTCGACACTACGGGCACTTCTTTGCCTCATTGGCATGAGAACATTTTGTACTGTGCTTGTGGATTCAATTTTTCCATTAGACGCTCAATTGTTGATCTGCTAGGACGATTATGACGACCATAAATCGGACGTAGCGCTCTTAACGTTGAGGCCACTGACTCCGAATTTCGGTTCTAAATTTTAATAATTTCGACTCGTTGTTGGATCGTATATCTTTCCATCATGAAATGGCAAACCTTACTGAAGAGAAATGTGAAAAGAGCGGCAAGAAATATTGCGTCGTTTGCTGTCCCTGTCGCTCAACTTTTGTAGCGTCCCTGTTGACAAACCCGATACATATTGATTCTAACCCTATATAAGCCCTAGGTGTCTTAAATGCAAAGTTTAAATGCATAGTTTTTGACAAGATCTATATCTATAAGATGTCTTTTCGAATCTTTACCCCTAGAACCTGTCAACCCAGACGGAACCAATGACTTTTTTTCTCAGAATTTTGCTCCAAACGCAAACAAGGATTTCATCAGATATATTCCATGTTTCAGATGCTCAAGTAGGTGTGGGATGATCCGATCATATGAGGTGCGTTTTATGTTCCAGATCGATGTTTTTTTTTTCAATAACTTTGTATGGTTTTATACATTATGTATGAAATATGATGTCAGGCAAGTTGGCGCCCTTGGTCCTGATGCAATTCCGTGGACTTTTGGAATGATTTCATCCATTTCGTTATTAATGCTTTAAGCATCGAGGAAATGGTTGGTTTGTATATCTTATCCTTCAAGTACACTCATAAGAAAAAAAATTGGGTGGCGTCAAATTAGGTGATCGGTGGGGCGAGTTGATATCACCACATTATTCGGCCGGGAAAATTTTCTTGTAAAATGTTCATCGTAGCACGACCTGTAGCAAAGCCTTCTTTGAGACATATGTTCTGCAGGCCTAATTAATCCAATTCACGCACAAGGAAGTTTTCCAACATGTCCCGACTGTGATTCATGGTAGGAAGGTAGAGGTGGCGGTTCAGCATGAACCCAAATGGTGCAATGAAATGGAAATAAGCCCTGCCACGAAAAGCATTAACCCCCGCTGCGGTGGTGTTATTGCCATTTAAGATTAGAAGTTGAGTGGGGGCATGCTGCCCCCTCAACCCGCCTGCTTGGGCTTTCTTTTGGATTTAGAATCAATTGTATGAAAAGGAAATAAACCCCACAAGCAAAAGGCATTTACAGCCCCAGGACTTATTTCCATTTCCAAAAATTAATAAGCTCCTTGGGGGCTATTTCCTTTTTGTTGGGTATAAAGCCTCATGGGCTTATTTCCGCGGGGGTTATTTCACTGCACCAACCCAAAAACACTTATGTGCCTTTTTGTTACAGCGACCCGTTTGACCTTTATTATGATTGTTGTGGAAGTGATACAGGCGGTCTATAAATCCAGCCTGTGTGGTTAAGAAAACGGATAAGAACATATATGTATCCTTTTACCCGATATGTGGCTAAGGTTGTCTAAGAATGGATGGTCTCAAACACACAATATGGCTCTTGCAAGTGCCGGGTTTCCCTAGTTTCGCGGCATGGTCTCCAATTGACCAATGTCCATGACTATCGCCGTAATTCTTGCGATATCTGGACGGGTTCTGTTCAGTAGGTCGTTTGTTCTGTTTTTGTCGTACGTAGCCCATATCTTCCTCGATATGATGCCATTTGGAATCGACCTTCTTCAGGAAGCATGATTTGATTTGTCCTCTAACCGCACCTAGTGGTATATATAGACGTTAAGAGCTCAGCCTTACCTGTCCAGGTCGTCCCGTTTCCTTCAATATGACTGTGCCCTGGGACCCAAAGAAGTGTAACGCTGAAGCGTTCGCCCAGGTGGGCAAGTTCGTTCTGGTATTCCTGTAATAGCTTGTAATTTTTATATGACAGAAACTGTTAATCGAATGAATAAAAGTCAAAATAATGGCCCAGAATTATGACAAAAAAGCGTGGATACGTTTGAAAAAATAAGTTAAGCCGTAACGGAAAGACGGACCAACGGATGGACTTTCAATAAACACTATTTTGGGTTCCTCTATCATTGTAATGTTAGAATGATTAAAAATCTCTCTCTAGAACTTTTTTCTCACGAAAACAATATCTTTCTCTTTGTGAGAGATATTTAAAAAAAAATTAATATCCACTCATATTCAGAATAACCACATATCATCATAGGAATGCAAGGGTAGAGAACTCTATATTCGCTAATGCTACAAACATCCAAGAAATGAGTGCCATTATAAGTTCCCTTGGTGAAGACAAATCGCCAGGAATTGATAGAATTAGAGCCGTTGATATCAGAAGACACGCCGAAATGTTTGCTCCTATTCTATGTAAACTGTTTAACCTTAGCCTGACACAGTCAAAAATCCAGTCAACACTGAAAACCACTGTCGTGAGGCCGATCTATAGGAATGGAGTTAAAAATCAACTGAGCAATTATAGACCAATATCAATACTTCCAGTAGTTGAAAAGTGTCTGGAAGGCGTAATTTCGCAAAGATTGCAGAGTTTTATTGACAAGCACTCTCTTATTCATAAAAGTCAATACGGGTTTCAAAAAAACAGAAATACAGGTAAACTGCTAGGTGAATTCGTAAACTGTATCAATGATAGTTTAAACAAAAGCCATCATGTTCTAGTCCTGTTCATGGATTTCAGTAAAGCTTTCGAAACTCATAACCATTCAAAGTTAACAGAAGCGCTTAGACGGATTGGCATACGAGGAGTAATGGCTGATTGGCTCAAGGATTATTTACACAACAGGATGTTTTGCATAAAAATTAAGGACGTGATGAGTGAGAAAAGAGACGTGCAGTATGGAGTCCCTCAGCGATCAAAATTTGGTCCAATTCTCTTCATCCTATACACGAATGAACTACTTCGTGTTTTTAAACAAAGCATTCCTTTTGCCTTTGCTGACGACACGGCGAATGTGGTACGCCACAGGTCTCTCGACATAGCGACGAGAATTATGCAGGAGGAGTTGAATGCTGCAGTTAAATGGTGCCACGATAACGGTCTAGTTATTAACGCATCAAAAACCAAGATGATACATATCCGGAGTCCACAATTCAAGCCCACACAGAGTAGAATATACTTGAGAAATGATGCCTGTCCGAACACTGCAAACGAAACTATTGAATTAGTAGAAAGCTACAAATATCTTGGAGTTATCATTGACTCTCTTTTTCTATGGAGCAAACACATCGACAAGCTTCGCGTGGATCTGAAGAAGGCGTTATACGTATTGGCCCATTTGCGGTACCATGCCACGGTTCCTGTCTTAAAACAAGTGTACTATTCCCTAGTTGAGTCCAAGTTACGGTATGGTATACTTGCCTGGAGCAACGCAGCAACAACCCACATCAAAAAATTACAAAGCCTTCAAAACTCAGCGCTGAAACAAATAAACTCGAGCTATCCGCCCAACGATGAAAGAACGTTCAAAGTTCTTCAGGTCGAGCAAATTTATAAGATGACACTAATACTGGAGTACTTTGACGATGACCGTTTTATTCGACCAATAAACCATGTTATCAACACCAGAAGACGTGCCCAAGGTATGCTTCAATTGCCAAGAAATTATATTGTTTATGGTAGACGACAACTTCAATACAGCGTTCCAGCATCAATCAACGAATTACCTCGAGAACTAGTGAGCATAGAGAAATACAAGACCAGAAAAAAAAAACATTAAACATTTCTTATTAAACTCAAGTCATTAACTTATCCATAAAGTTTTTGTATGTACTATCTTTTTTTTTTAAATATCTACATCTTTCACTCTCAAGCTTACTTATATTATTTAAACCTAAAGAAACACAACCTTCTGCAGACAAGCCACAAGGCTTCGCAGAAACATATATAAAATTGTTAAGTCTATATAAATACACAAAAAAAAACTAGTTACCAATTTTTTATTTAAATCAAACGTAAATGTTTTTAAGAAATTTACGAATTTGAATTTTTGAGTCATCATGCATGCGAAATCTGCACATGTGTGCATATGTAGTATGTAGACCCTATCAAATTCGCAAGGAAAAATTGTGTGGACGGGATTGCTTATACCCTATTCCATAAGGGTTTATCAGTTTGTAAGAGAAATAATTTCGATACACCTCAAAGTATATGGATTGACTAGGAATAGCCAGCTGAGTCGGTTAAGCCATATCTGTCTGTCCGTCCGTCCGTCTGTAGGTCACCGGTTTTTAGGCCTTACATTTTGAGCTAGGATATTGAAAATTGGTGCATGTGATCCTTGTACGTGCTGTTCGAACAAGTGTAAAAAGTTTTCAAAATCCGCCCACTGACACGCCCAATTTTTAGAAAAACGTTTTTTTTTTTTTTGGCCATCTAGTCAACCTGAATATCTATATTTTGCTTACAAAAGATTAAAACGTAAAAAAACGTTTTCGGTAAAATGTTTAAGTATTCGAAAAAAAAACTAACAAATATTTCTTCTATACATCATTCAAACCCACGCCCACTTTTTGGAGGCGTTTTGATACAAAAACCATTAATATGCCCTACGCCATACCATATGCAGGAGAAAAACTTTGATTTTTGTCGAACCATGCAAGATTTTGATAAACTGTTTGAACGATATGTTGTTGTTTATGGAAATAAAGTCCACATTTTGGGGATATTAATTTTAAGGATGGGATGGGATAAGGTTTAAAATGATCCACACAGTGGATTGTAGCCTTCTCATATGTTTTATTTTTTTTCATTTTAAATTTTGATTAGATTACTAGATTTCAGAATGTACTATTAATTTTGGACTTAAGACTCCAATTCCAGAAAGAAAACACCTCTGTCACCACACATTCTTTAAATTTCAATCAAATCGACCAAGTAGTTTCATGGAGGGCACAGGCATACCTCGGTGATTTATATGAATAAACAAGCTGGCCCGACGGACTTTGGCTGCCATATATTTACCACAATATTTGGTGAGAAAAGAATAAATGCGAGTATTAATTTCATTGAATTCTATTCGTTTTATTGAAATTTAAGAAATAGAATAATTTAAGGCTGCATGATACACATCGCTTTTCCATTCCAGATTAATGCCACTCACTTCCACTTACCTTCAAAATCCGTGCCACTATCACATTGTTTATTAGCTTCGTCATAATCAGTCGAGTCCCATTGCACAGTTTCAGGGCATAGAGATTTCGTACTATGACTTTTAGACCAGTCGTTTTCAAGTTTTAAGCAACCACATTCCATTTTTATATAAATAGATAAACTAAAAAAAAACTACAGCAAAACCTACAAACAAATCTTAAATTAAATCGACCAAGTATCTGGTGTCAGGTAGTAAGGGGTTAAGTCAAAAAATCCCGTTTTCGGATATTTGTTGGACTTAAGTCAATTTTTTTTTCTCTTTCGTTTGGTCTTACGGGCATAAGTCTAGCGTAACATCTTCCTATAGATATTTTCTTATACAAAGGGTATAAGTCAGAAAGTTTTAAAAATTGTTTGGTATTAAGTGGACTTAAGTGCTTTGTATTTATACCAATTTTATATTTTCAAATAATAAAATTGCTCCTAAGGACTTAAGTCATCTTATGCCTTTAGTACCACACTGAATTGGAAAAATCTTGTCAAAAGAGAGAGACATAATTCTCCGAGTGCATGTGAATTAACGTTTACCCAAGCATGTTCTTAAATACTAAAAAATGAATCGAAAACTTTAAAAATTCTCATTTGACGCTTACTGACCCTTTCAGACACATTCAGTTTTTTGATATTTCGGAATTTATTGAAATGAGAAAAAAATGCATTCTATTGCAAAATAAAGTACATTGTATCTAGTTGTGAAAGCAAATAGTTGCGATAGCAACGGTAACTTAACCGCATGTTTCCGCGCTTTATTTTTTTATTCGGTTCATTGTAATAAAAATGAGTACAAGAAGTTAATATATACTACAACTTGCTTTAGCGCGTTCTGGAAACCATGTCGTCAGTGGTAAGTATTCATTTTGCATAACTTAATATCATTTTCTTACTGTACAACTTGTAATGACAATTTTGTAGAAACGACACAACCTATTCCTGCAATAGGAATGATTTGTTCACGTCAATCTTCGCCAACTCCATCTTTGCCTCCGGATATGCCAAGTATTTTCGATTCTGATGATAGATAGCCCCACAGAAGAGGACTTCAGTTCCGATGACAACGTCAAGGACAAAGATTTCGTTCCAGAGGCAGGAGAAGTAAGTAGTGACGGAGACATAGTGGGAGCTGTAAGTCACGTCACGTTGTAAGTGGGTTGGTGCCAATCAACGAAGATACCGGAATAAAAAAACAGAAAATCAAGGTAATTTGGGCAATGGGCAATGGGTAATGGGCTAGGGCTGTAAGAAAGAAAAGGACAGCACTGTTACATAGTGGAAAGAGTTACTTTAATGTTAGCGGAAAGGTGGTAAAAGCGAGATCATTACAGAGCTTAAGGCAATGTAGGAAAAAATGTTCGTCTTTCCTTAGTGAAGATCTACGAAAAAAAAAATATTTGATGAGTACTGGTCACTGGGATCTCACAACAAAAGGGTTACATTTATTGCAAATCTCATTAATTCAAAAGAAAAGTTGGTTACTCGCAAGAGAAAACATGACAGTGTTAAAAATAGAGAGGTAACACATGAGTATTTTTTGGAATTTAATGGAAAGAGAGTTTCTGTGTGCAAAGATTGTTTTTGTAAGACTTTGGACGAAAATCCAAAATTTATTGCAACCTCAATTAAAAATAAAGACCTTAATACTTCTGGTATAACTTTAGATGATAAAAGAGGAAAGAATGATACCGCTAACAAAAGAAGTGAGGAAGACATAAATCAAGTCCGAGCTCACATAAAATCGTTTCCCTCTTACGAAAGTCACTACACAAGACGAACAAATGATAAGAAATATCTTCCATCTCATTTGAATTTGCGTATAATGTACGATCTTTATAAAGAAGGACGAGACAATCCTGTGGGCCGAACTCTTTATGAACGAGAATTCCATGAGCTTAAACTTGCTTTTAAAAAACCGCAAATAGACACCTGCTTCAAATGTGATACTCTTCAAATGAGGCTGCAAGTTGCTACAAACACAGGTGATTAGGAAGAAAAACAAAGTGCAGAAAATGACCTTAAAATTCACCAGGAGCAAGCAAATGCAGCATATGACGCAAAGAGAATTGACAAGCAAGAGGCTCAAAATAATCCATCAGCCAAATGCTTCAGCTTCGACTTGCAGCAATGTTTGCCAACACCTTTCATAGGTTCTTCAGTAGCATTCTACAAAAGACAGTTGTGGACTTACAACTTGACTGTTCACGACAATGCTAGTGGAGAATCGACGAACTACATGTGGCATGAAGGTCAAGCTGCCAGAGGAGGCAACGAAATTGCTTCGTGTTTATACCAACATCTGAAAAGCCTACCAGATACTGTATCTGAAGTCACGTTCTACTCCGACACATGTGGGGGACAAAATAAGAACAGTCACGTTGCTGCAATGTTTATACTAGCCCAAACAGAATTCCGACAATTGGTAATAAGCCACAAATTTTTAATTCCAGGACACACTCACATGGAGTGTGATATTGATCACTCTATGATTGAGAAGCAAAAAAAAAATGCAAACACCGGTATACCACCCGCATGATTGGTACCAATTAGTGCGGACCACAGGGAAAAAGAAACAATTCAGGGTGCATGAAATGCAGCAGGACGAATTTTTAGATTTTGCCGCTTTACTTAAAACAGCTTTAGTGTCCCGAAAAAAAATGAGGCTGGGGAACAGTTCTCCTGGCACAATGTTCAATGGCTGCAGTATAAGGAGAAAGGTCTAGTCAAATACAAAAATTCCTTAAACGAGTCAGACGAATTTAAAGTTTAAGGCTTCCTCAGACGGGGAAAATCTAAAAATATGAAAGATTCGCTGAAAAGAAAATACAACCATTTGAATCCGATATCCGCTGAGAAAAAACGGGATTTGTGCTCACTGCTTACCTTAGTTCCACCTCTTTTCCAAGATTTTTATAAAATTTGGCAACTTCGGAGGAGGCAAAGGATAACGATCCCGATTTGTTGGAAGAAGAAAATGACAACATATAAAAATTGAATAAGATACCTACCTAATACTTTTCCTTATTATTTATTTAAATTAATTTAATGTTTCTAAATGAATTAAAATGAACTATTAATGTAAACAAAGATTTGTTTTCTCGACTTAAGTCCTTAGTAAAAACTTAATTTTAACCGGTAACAAAGAGACAAATGGCTCTAAGGAGATAAGTCATCAGAAAATCTGGTAAGCACTTATTTGTTGGTCAAGAGCCTATAATCTTATTACACACGAGTGTTTTGATAATTGTTTTGCATCATTAATTTTTCGCAAAAAGAATATTTGGATTTACAAAAAAAATTTCAATCTTCAATCTCATTTTGTGGAAAACTGCTATTCCTGACTTAATCCCTTCCTACCTGACACCAGAGTTCCCAACGTTTTTTCTTTTTAAATTCCAAGCCTCCCAAAAATGATCTCGACAGTCGACATAAATCTTAAAGAAAATCAACCTTGCAACAAACCAATTTTCCACTCCATTTAAAAAATGCGATATCCATCAAAATGCAAACACAAAGGTTTTAAAAATTCCTCGAACTAATTTTGAGAGCTAAACGGGTCCACATAAATCAAATTAAATTAATTAACAATCAAATTCATTTGTTTACCCGCCATTGGTTGATCAGCACAGGTATTGTGCTACCGCGTTCTTCAACCAACTTCTTCTCATCCGAACCATTCATCCTCAGATAGCATCTCATAAATTTGCATCACTTTGTGGGAAACCTCTGCGTGTAGCACCGGCCGCCACTTAATTATTTCTCCCACTGAATGGGCGGCGGGTGTACGTTTGAACAGACGTCTCCACATCAATTAAGAAGAGACGATTAAATTTAAATAATTTTTTTATTTATTTGCTTGGAAATATAATTTTGATTAGCGACAGAAAATACCGGTTCATGAATGGCTGATTTGCATTGGAAACGAGGTTGGCGCTTGAATTTATTTCCGATTCCACGGTAATTAGTTGACGGTCAATTTTATTTTTTCGTTTCCCATGACAAAGTATCTATAACAGCATAAGATGCGACGCTTGCTTGAAGTAGAGTAGAGCTGCATATTTGATTCTCCTCCAAAGGGAGTTACAAAATTATGGAAATATATTTCGGTCGTATGAATATGGACGAAGGCAGCAGGGCATCGTTGGGCGCCAAAACAGAAGCATCTCGCAATCGCATCCAAATCCGACACATGTATCGCATTTTTCATAATGAAGGTGGAAAATGTAAACAATAAGATTTTTTGTTGGTTTGGAGGTTTTTGTGTGTTCTCGGTTTGCTTACACCCGTGAAATTGTAGCAATGGGAGGGAATTGCTTCAGAAACTCAACGAACCGTCACACTTATGTTATGACGCCGCTGAAGCCGATGCGTTGCAACAAAACAAGCAAGAGAATCGCAACTTGTTGCGAAATGTTTGTTTTTGTTCGAAGTTTACTTTGTGGTGGTTGGGATTTGAATGCGGAAAATTCACGCATTTTATACGAATCCGTTGGGTGTTGGTATTTATAAATTTTGAGCTTAAATAACTCTCCAACACAGTTTTCAGTCAAATTTTGATGTTTGTAAGACTTTCGTAAGACGCTGGGCACTGACAAAATGTTGGTGGTGTTACTTTCGGGATTCGAACCAGTATTTGAACTTATTAGCCGAACGCACTAATCACAAGACCAATGTAAGAGTAGTCTGGTATATTGTGCTAGTTATAGTTCGCAGAAACATTTGCAAAAAGTTAGTTAGCATAGTACTAATGATTCACCAGACTTGTAAATGCATTCTCTTTACACTGTCTGAAGACATTCCAAATCTTTTTTCGACAAAAGTTGACGTTTTCCAATTGCATATACCACGGGGTTGAGTATAAATATCGTGTTTAAGAAAACGCCCCCAAAAAGTGGGCCTGGATTAAAATGATCTGCAGATGAAATGTTTATATTAATGTTACCAATGCTTTTGCGTCGAAAGTTTTTTTTTTGAATATCTCAACAATTTTACCCAAATAAGGGTTTTTAATAAAAAGGCCCCAAAAAGCGGGTTTGGAAAAAAAAAACTTTATATGGACAAAATATTGATGTTAAGATTTTCAGACACTTTTTAAAATTTTACCAAAACAACGTTATACTAAAAGTGGGCGTGGCAGTGGATACATTTAAAAAATGTCTTAACTTGTTCTGCCTACAGGCTCAGTGGCGCGATGGTTAGTGCGATGAACTGCCGCGCAGGAGGTCTGCGTTCGATCTCCAGCCGTAGCAACACCTAAATGATTTTTCACTGGCCATCCTCTCGGGATAATCTGACAAATCATCGGAGTATTATCAACTGTCAAGAAAAGCTTACTGCGTGACAAACAGACATGGCTTGATCGATTCCTATAGCGATTGCGATCCATATATCTATCAAATTATTTCTTTATGTTACAAACTTACTCTCAAAACAGCCTTTGGGATACGGTATAAACAACGGTAGTGAGGTAGTGAGGGTAGTGAGGCAGTGAGGGACCTACCTTCATGTTATTCAGCCCGAGATATCCATCAGAGCGGAAAATTTTTCGATTTTTGGAGGATTTTAGCTTCGAGGTATTTTTCCGAAAAGCTTTTCGAAATATTTCTCCGACATTTTATAACGCATGCCTGCGAATTGCGTTGAAGTCCGCCTTCAGGTGCAGTTTTCGTGCAATTTTTGACAGCTAAGTGCAATTTTCTTTCCGATTTCCTCGGACACAAATTCTTTGCGGAAATTATTTACGATTGTAGTGAAGTGATTTTTGTGATGAAGTATGCGTTGCGGAAAATTGTCCGCTCTGACGGATACCTCGCTAGGGCGGATTATTTGTGGAATAGCACATCTTTCAAATGACAGCACTGGCTTCGCTGGAGTCCAATTTTTGAAGAATCGATCGAATATGTACGATATTCTGGTAACAGCGGCTCGAATATTGGCCTTAACCGTGCCAGAAGTGTTGTCTTTTCAGCATAAAGTAGGGACTTGTCGTATCCCTAGGGAAAATAATCGAGTTATGTCATATCCCAGTCCTGCATGAAGAATGGACTGTCGCAAAAGCGGATGAAAAAATCCTTGGTCGGTTCGAGAAAATGTTTTTTGTAAAATCTTCGATCCCGTTTGCGATGACGGACTTAAGAGACGAAGATTAAACCAAGAACTATACAAGCTGTACAGCTACATACCCCTGGTAAAAAAAACTCCGCATTGGACGTTTAAAACGGCTAGGACATGTAATTAGAACGATTGGACAGTAATACACAGGCTCGCAGAGTGTTGGACTCCCAGCCAGACGTCGGGCGTAGTAGAGGAAGACCTTGCCTTAAGCTCCTCGCACAAGTAGAAACCGACCACAGCCAACTTGGAGTGCGCAACTGGTGGCATTTAGCTAAAGACCGGGCTAATTGGAGAGGCATGTTGGTTCAGGCCCAGATTTACTCCGGGACTGTAGTGCCTCTTAAGTAAGAAAGTAAGTTTGTCAAGTTGTACTTTCACTGCTGCCAATTGATTAACATTCGCCATGAGATGACCCAGTCGCCAAATTTCTCCTTCACAACATCGGACATTGCGTCGCTTTTAAGGCATTCACCGCCGTCTTGTGAAAACCACAACTCGGGTACATAAAACGATTTCGACCTTATGCTACGTTTACGAATAACACTGAAACTGAGCTAAACTGAGACCATCCCGATTTTTCTTTTAAAATCCTAAGATATGGATTGAGATCTATATACACCCCTGATCGTGATCTCATGAATTTAGATCTCAACCCAAGTGCATCTCCAGCTAACACGATACTTGGTTAACTGCCTCCAGTTGCACTTTTCCGATTAGTATTGTCAGCTTATACATGTGCACCACTTAGGGCGTTTGAAAAATTTCCTTAATTTCAATAAAACTTAAGGAAGATTTCTTGGACTCTATCCTCATACTAGTTCGTCATACTAGTGCCTGTAGAGAGTCTGATATTGCTAAGGGTCTGTAGCAAGTGTGATTATGCTTTGCTGTACTCACTACACGTGGACTTACAAAAGGATGCTACATTTTGAAAACCTGTTAACCATCCATCCCGTATAGGTTATAGCCGGCAAATGTGAAAGATCTTGATCAATTTATAGCTCCAACGACCGGATACCTGGTATCCTCGGTTAGCCATCGCGTCGACACCTAAGGGTTTGAAATAACTCGAGTTCTGAAAAGGTATACAAAAGCAGCCTTTAAAAACCGAATTGTTTCTCAGTATTTCTTCGTTACTGTGGAATGTTAGGCACTCGATTTTATATGGGGCCCATTTACGTAAAACGATTATCGTTTAAATCGCCTAGTTATTGTTAAAAATGCGACTACAATCATCACATTTCTCCCTCACAGCGGCTAACATCGCTCTATACTTCTGACCATTGACAGTGACGATGTCTCATTCCTTACTTCGAAAGAAATAAGGTCCGACGATGCCGCCAAGCCATAACACTCACCAAACAGTCAATGCATTGCATTGACGCTTGGTGGAATGCTTGAGGAGTTTGTTCGCTCTTATATTGGAAAATTAGCTTGTTGACATAGCTGTTGAGCTAATAATGATCATCGTCCGAGAAAAAGATTTTTTTTGGCCGAAATATGGATGCCCAGCCAACATTGCCAACCCCAAATTAGTGAACTCACAGCATTGTCCATTGTCGTCTGGCTTCAATTATTGCGCAAGCACAATCTTATATGGATGTAGTCCTAAACTGAACCGCAAAATAAGCCGACTTGTCTCACGGTGATGCCCAATTCAATTAATCAGCACCGAATAGACATTGTTTTCTGGTCAACCTATATAAGCTCTAAAAAAAACAGCTCATTAGTTTAACATGTTTACCTTAAACTTTTACCACTTAACTTCGGGCTCAAGCGCGATGAACTGCAGCTTAGATGGTCAGGGTTCGGCAACACCTAAATGGTTTTTCACTGCCCCTCCTCTCGTGATGATCTGACAAATCAGCCGAGTAGTATCAATTGTAAAGAAAAGCTTATCCCGAATTCGCCATTCGGAGTAGGCATAAAAAACAGGAGGTCCCACCATTGTGCAAGAACTAAACACGCAAATATGAATTGGTGTGAGCTTGGCCCTGGGTTCTTACGAGCCTATTGCACCAAACATTTTTTTTGTTAGTTTTAGAAAGCACAGCTCTTAGTCTAGCGATGGAAAACTTCTGGCCCAGCTCTTTCACAACAAATTTGGTTGAAACATAGCATCTAGGTGCACGTACCTCCTTAAGCTTCTGAAAGAAGCTAAGCCAATGACGCCATTCTGTCGCGTTCAACATCTTGAATTGGATCATCCCAGCTGATCCCAGTACGCTTGGTTTCTTGGAGAAGTATTTTGCTATAACGGGTGATCCAAGTAGAGATACTTTTTTCAATAGCCCTTTTTGACAGATCACGTGTGAGTCGTGTCATGCTGTCATGTTATTTTTGTTTAGTATTGTTTGGCATTTTATAATGGAAAGACTTACGCGTGAACAACGTTTACAAATTGTTCAACTTTATTATGAAAATTCACGTTCAAGACGGCGCCACTTCCCACACATCGCATCAATCAATGGACTTATTGAGAGAACATTTCGGTGAGCACATAATTTCACGTTTTGGGCCGGTCGATTGGCCACCAAGATCGTGTGATATCACACCGTTAGACTTTTTCCTGTGGGGATATGTAAAGTCAAAAGCTTATGCCGACAAACCCGCTTCGATTCAGGCCTTGGAGGAAAACATCACGCGTGTCATTCGCCAGTTACCAGTCGAAATGCTCGAACGAGTGATCGAAAATTGGACTCAACCGATGGACCATCTGCGACGTAGTAACGGCCAACATTTGATAGACATAATCTTCAAAAAATAAATGCCAAAGAATGTTCTTTCAAATGATAATAAACATTCTCCATTAAATTTGAATTTTCTGTGTTTTTTTCTTTAAAAAAGTAGGGAACCTCGAAATGGATCACCCTTTACATAAGAAAATGCGCCGACAGTAACTTCGCGCTAAGTTGTTGCTCTTCTACCTTGAAGCACACTTCCATTTGACGTAAGCGTTATTTCAAATGTAACATAACCTCCAGTGGTACACCATCACATTCCCAATGGAAATGCTCCTTTCACTGGATATCTCATATTTTTAAAACTCGCTATGGATATGCTCATGAGGCCACAAACAATCTCCTTCCTTGGCATTTGTATCATAAAATTCAGAGTCATCCAGCATTTAAAGAGACTGATTACAGGCACATTGGATAAGGACTATCACACATCACCTTGCATGTATCTTTCCCAGACATTTATCTTCAATCATAAATATTTAGAGCCACCAAAATCGAATCAACTTGTCGAATCGGATAAAATTTGACATTTACCACCAAACACTTCCAAAACGTAAGCTTTACAGATGTGCTGTCGCATTGCAGACAACCATTGACCACTTTAATTATACGCTATGCAAATTTTTCAAAATTCATTAATTTCAACTGTCAGTTGGAAGTGACAATTATGTAAACAAAATTGCATAATTATATGCGTACTGGGTTTTTTTTTAATTAGAGATACTTGACATTAGATGGCGCCATCTATAGTGATTTATGATGGCGATGTTGATGCTGAACCTTGTATGGAAACATCATTCTACACGCGTATCTATGACATTTACCAAATATTCTACCACTCTCTGCTTCTGCACAATGACTCATGCAGATACAATTTTTTTTTTTTAATTTCTCATCAATAACTATTTATAGCTCCACTTTAGAGCACTGAATGCAAATTCAATGTACGACCACTCCTTGTGCATTTTCTTTATAATAATCTTCTAACGGCATCGTAATGTCGTAGCGAACATGCACATTGCCCTTAACTTTTCGTGAATTTTCAAATCCAAACGACAAATCTGTTGTCAAACTCGTGATTACGGGCCAATTCCATGCATTTTGGACCCCCCTAGGAGTGTCCATGGCTCTCACAATTCGTGGCGGGTGTACCTAGTCGAGGGTAGTGCGCTCGATGTCTTGGTCTACTGGCTTGTGGCTGTCATTTCAATTGAAGCGAAAACATGTTTGAATATTATTTATACGCCCCCGCGAAACCACAATGCCAGCTTAATGTGCAGAGATTGGATTTTATTATAATTTTATGGGAATGTCGATTATGGGATTGCATGTTTGGTTGCAAACCGGAGATAGAGAGTAGATGCGGCCATGCGATGTGCAAAAAATCGGAAGGACAATCGAAATTTTGTGTTTCGTCGAATGGTTTTGAGGATTTTGAGGATTGTCGACCAATTTTTGTTTTTCGTGGGCTGGTGGAAATCTTCGTAGACACGATGAGCACGTGCCCACAGTAGTGCGAGATTTTTACTCACTAAAACCATCAGCCTTTTGGTATTTGTGTTGCAACTCAGTGTGCGACTTATCTAGCAGTTTTTTTTTTATCACGAGTAATGAATTTTCGCAATGTAACTTTACTTTGAGAGTTCCTGCTTTTTCCGCAATTTCCAGCGCGGTTTTTTTTTATTATCGGGCCAAATCCAAGTGTTAAGTTCTTTGAAGACGACGCAATAAAATTGTTTCGTCAAGAGTTTGCAGGACCTTTGTATTAAAGTGTCCTAATAAACGTTTTTAATGTTTTCGTCCACAATTTTTCTTTCGATCGTTACTTGGCGCTACAGTCCGGAATGAACCTGGGCCTCAACCAACATGCCTCTCCAATTATCCCTTTCCTTAGATAACTACCTCCAGTTGCGCATTCCAAGTTGGTTGAGGTCGCTTTCTACTTGCGTCCTTTTACTGCGTCCGACGTCTGGCTGGAAATCGAAAACTCTGCCAGCAGGAGTATTGGTTTCATTTGGTCCACATGACCTAGCCATCTTAAACGTCCAATGCGAAGTTTTTTCTCCAGGTGCATGTCGCTGTACAGCTCGTATAGTTTTTGGTTGAATCTTCGTCTCCATACCCCGTCAACGCAAACGGAACCGAACATTTTTCGAAAAATTTTAATCTCGAATCGACCAAAGGATTTCTTGATCTGCTTTTGAGACTGTCCATGCTTCAGCGCCGTAGAGCAGGACTGGGATGGTCAGGGTCTTATATAAGATCACCTAAGTAGTTCGAGTGAGGGCTTTACTACTGAATTGCCTTCTTAGCCCGAAGAAGCAGCGGTTGGCGAGTAATTCTTCGTTAAATTTCTGTCGAGATGTTGTTGTCATAGTTAATAGCGGAGCCGAGCTAGACAAAATCTCGTACTACCTTAAAGTCATAGCTGTCAATGGTGACGATCTTTCCAATTCATCGATGATGTGTGTCCTTTCGTGTTTACAGACTTTACTTAGTCTTGCCCTCATTTCCTGCTAAAACCATTTTTGCCGCTTCTATATCTATATCAGCAAACCTGGCTAAGACAACACGTTGAGTCTCACCAATCATGTCAAAATCGTCGGCGTATGCTAGTAATTGCACCGATATTTAGAAAAGTTGTGCCTCTCGGGAGTTTTGCAAAATCCTCTCAAGAATCCACTTGACGAAGTCACATGACAGCTGATCGCTGTCCGATTCCGTCGGTGAGGTCGACCCTGATGGAGCAGCGAGAATTCTCCACCGTCATCCTACACAAACGCACGAGTTTGGGCGGTATCCCAAAACTAGACATGGCTCCGTATAGTTTGTCTCAATAAATGCTGTCGTATGCTGCTTAATAATCGATGCATAGGTGGTGGTTATCGATTTGGACTTCTTGGGTTTTTTCCAGGATCTGCCAAATTGTGAAAATTTTATCAGTTGTGGACTTTCCTGGTCTAAAACCACACTAATATAGGCCGATCAAGTTGTTGGTAAACGGTTTCAGGTGTTCACACACTACGGCAGATAGGATCTTGTGAGCGATGTTGAGAAGACTTACGCCTCTGTAGTTTGTGCAGTTCATACGGTTTCCTTTTTTGTGGATTGGGCAACCGATGCTGAGATTCCATTCTTCAGGCATACATTCTTCCGACCAGATTTACCAAGTTACTTACCTAGTCATCTCCGCCGGCATTATAAATCTCAGCGGGAAGCCCTTCATTTCCGGCGGCCCTATGAATCTTGAGTTTAGCTTAGCCTTGAAAGCCTCGTTCTTGGCTGGACGCATATGTCGGCATTCCTCATCAAACCAGTTGTTTCTTGATGATGGGTGCGAGAAACCTAGCAGATCATTTGCGGCTGATCTTATTTCTTGTTGTCTTGTCTACCTCGACGCTACTAATGACGAAGAATTACTCTTGCCAACTGCTGTTTCTTCAGGCTAAGAAGGAAATTCAGTGGTAAAGCCCCCACTGGCTCTATTAAGGAGATCCTCTACAAGATCCTGAACATCCAGTCCTGCTATTTAGCACTGAAGCATGAACCGTATCACAAGCGGATGATGAAATCATTGGTCGTTTTGACATGTAGGACAAGTAGAGCAAATGGACACCAAACTCCGGCTTGCAGAGTCTTCGAGTCCCAGAAAAGTCGGGCACCGTAGAGGAACACCTCACCTTTAATGTTGCGCACAAATGGAAGCCGAACTCAACCAACATGAAGTGCGCAACACTAGTAAGATTATTTTTTCCCATATACTTCCCCATTTTGGCAGGGAAATCAATCTTGACGCATAAGTTATTAAGTACCAACTACTCTTTAGTAAACCTTCTGAACATAGCTTCAAAGTTGTTTAATAAAAATCAGCAAGAACCCAGCAAACGACTAACTCATAACAGAACTGCAATATTGCAAAATGCAAATCAGAATAGAAAACCAAACCCAAAGCAACGCGATTTACGAAGTATCGAACCAAATGACTAGTTGACATCTTGCAGATGCAGTGGTACAGGGCTACACTTTGTCAACTTGTGAAATTGCTATTATTTTATGCAATAATCATGACCATCGGACATCTTCTTTAGATTATCTTGCAATCCTCTGCAAATTTAATTAAACCTCGAAGGTTGTACCTAATAAGCTTAGTGGGTACCTTTTTACTCAGCACTGCCATCTACAAAAAAAATTAATGGCGACCCCAATTGACGTAACTACCTATCGACTAAATCACAACTGACACCACCATTTTCACCTATTATCCGCTGGTCCAATGTGTCTCTCATTACCGCCTCTTCCTCTTAAACACCAACCAACCGGCAGAAAAGCCCAAACGCACATTAATCACTCTAAGAACCTCTGCCTCAAGCACCACGTAATTAGTATCGTTAAAGACGCACTTTTGCGGCAAGTGCGCGATTAAAAAACCGCCAATTTGCTACCTGTAACTACTTGCGAAAAGTTTGTAGGAAATACGTACCGCCCTTAACCTTAATTCTATCATCGAATCCAACGATACAACTACTGGTATCCGAAGTTGTTCTTCGTAACACACGCGTAGATACAACACAACCACAAGGTCGCTCTGGCTCATGAGAACCATGTGCACATGCAGTGGTTGTAGCTGCAGTGCGGAATCGCATCCGAATGGGAGGCCTACAAAAAATGTATCTAAGACATTGTTTCGCAGAAAGCAATTAACAGCGAATAATGTTTCTCGCGGATTGTGACACTCTAATTGAATTCAGCTGTTTTGACATACCCCGATCCCATCTCCAGCGAGATTCCATTTCAAGACATACCCGATTGCAAGACTCGATACACAAGTCGAAGGCGGTTGTAGAAATCTACATAGACACGGCAATTACCGCTCCTATTTACAACGCTTCCAGCTGAATGCTTATTAATCGGCTAATTCCGCTGACGTTTAGATTGTAAATTTGTCCAAATCGTTGCAGCTCCAGAGTCAAGACGTGTAGTCATCTTTAATAATACATGTCTGTGGGAGAGGTCTGAAGCTGAGAAAAGACAGGAAGGTGGTGTGTCTGAGTATAGACAAAGAGAGGTATTACCTCTACCTGTTTGAGATAATGTGCATTTTAAAGGTCGGACTGAAATCTGTTTCTTGAGTCGAGTGTGGCAGATCTGGAGGTCGCATCGTTTAGAGGTCTTCGGCAGGTTGTATAGGTTGGTGTGTAAAATGGGGGCTGCATGACGTTGCAGGTGTTTATCGTGGAGCATATGGAATGGAGTAAGGAATTAAGGTTTATCCTTGGCCATAGAATAGGTATTGGGTTGACTTGACTTTCGTTAAAGTATAGAACGAAGGAGGCTTTCTTATAGATGTGAATGCCACAATAGTCATCGTCAAGTGGGACTATATTTTGGAAGGCAGAAAGCAATTGGCGATCTATTTGAAACATATGGCTATTTCTAAATTTGAGGTAGCAGATGGTATTGTGCCAGACGAAATTAATCTTATGGCAGATCTTACTATACCATGTCAGTTTCTCTTTCAGGATGGCGGGTTGGGGAAGTGAGTTTATGTAAAACGGGTCAACACATTTTCACACGAAACATTTTCCTGCAATCGACCTAATGCTATGCTTCCTCCGGCAATAGCAATAAGAAGTATGGACCTCGACCTGCTGTTAGTGACCGCATTGATACGGTGGGAAAATCATTGGCCTCTAAAGGTTTCCTCCGACCAACTAAAGCCTACACTTCACAAAATGATGCTGCTGCAAAAATCCAATCAATCTGCTTCAATCTCAACATTTCCACCAAGCCTGATCACAAACTGACCAACTTGGAAGAAAAGTTTAAATTCCTTGAAGCGTGCTTTAAAGATTTCAACCACGGTGTTCCCAACTCACAGGTGCATGAAGTCAACACTGCTGCTGATGTGATTCAGTTCTACAAGACCTCGATTGATACAACAACACATGCATTGAAGACAGCCGACCTTCCACCAAATCTACACATTCACTATGAATACGTGCGTTTCAACCCGGAAACCGACACCAAGTTCGATGGACAAACGGCGTTCCCCAAGAGCTCAACGTTGGTTACTGGCCTCAAATATCGACAGAAATATCCTGGACATGATGCCAAACGGTCGTTCCCTTAATGTGTCTGCATGCTGTTAGATGGCCTAAAATCTATTTATTTCCCAAGGAACAACTTGTTGGTTTTTAGAAAAATAAAGTAAAGTCTAGAGAAAAGTTCAGAGACTGTCTCGATCTCGATCTGGTCAACATGCTTATGATAATGGAAGAGTTAAAAATTGTCATGATAGACCGAATGGCATGAAACTAGTTCGCTTATCACCATTCATTCAAAGGGAAACGAAAAAACTTCCATTTCTGAAGCTCGAAAGCTCTATAGACCTGTTTTGTTTAAAAATTTAAATGCAACCTGTGAAACCAAAATAAGAGTTGGGATGAACGAGTAAATGCAGATTCAGAAATAGCCTACATCTGTTGGCTATGCTCTAACAATGAAAAGTTTTAAGAGTTAAAAAAAAAAACCTTCCAACATTCAAATCAGTCAAAGGGCTTTAAAGTTTAAAGGAAGGAAGTTCACAGACTTATTTTGAAAGTCATGATTTTTGACTTCAAATGTCGGCGCTCGTATTAGATGGAAAGCTAAGCTGAAATCCAGAATATTGGATAAAGAAAAGCCTAGTGAGTCCATTTCTGAATATTTTTCATAGACATTAACAGTCATAAGCTGCAACAAAGCTAATAGGCTTAAATTAATTTAAAGAATGTGTCCAACGGTCTAGCTTTAACACTGGGTTGCAGCATTCTGAACTTGGCAACCTGAGTAATGTCATCGCCTCAATTGTTAAGAAATCGTTTACTAACTCCCTTCCCATTGTTAGATATAACGAAATGCCAATTGCTCTCTTTGATGGTTCACGCAACTACTAGCTTAACGATGTAAAAATACGAACGAACTTAACTAAAATGAAATCACTAGATTTGTGAGAGATTCGCGGGTCTTAATATCAATAACGCGACCTTAATTATTTATAGGAAATGACCACAAATACCTAGTGTCCTCATGTAACAAAATCGTTTTTGGTTAGATTCAGATGTCCAATATCTGGATCTACGATAGATCCTTACTATACTGTAACTGAGCCTAGCCTGGTGATTTTATGCGCTAACAGAAGCCCTTGAGCAGAGCAAAGCATCAAGAGCATATAATACCTGAAGTACATTCTGATATCTAGTTTCAGAGGTTGTTTAGCTCTCTGCATCAAGGTCTTCACAAAATCTACCAAAAAATCTAAAATTGGGGTAACACTTCACAATTTCCCAGATGAACGCGAGATTGTCTGGTCACGGATGCGCAAGGTAAAATTTTGACTTCGAGCAGTTAGATGCGATATTAAAAGTACACTCCAACTCGAACTCGAACTCAAAACTCGTACTTAAGGCGAAGTCTTCATTACGGCTTCGATCTGCCTGTGAATCAAAGAATCTTGGGTTCCATAGGCATCTATGGATGGGTGTTGCAGAACGTGGGTAGACTCTGATTGGCTTTAACTTGGGATTGCCCAGTGGTTGTAACTCTGACTACACATCAAATGTGATCATTTTTAAACTCCTAGTGGCAACCATTGAGTAGTGGTCTCATACCAAACGGATTTGACTTGCTAAACGACAAGTGCGAGTGTTGATAAGAAAACGGAAAACGGCAACACTATAAACAGCCTGGTGAGAATGGCACGGGATAAATACCTGGCCTGCTGTCCCAGACGAACCTATTCAAGCTGCTTCGTCATATTCGGACAACAGGTTGTCTAGGAATTTCAAGTGTAAGTCAGGTCCCTTGAAAATCTAGCCTACGAGAGAACACGTTTGGTAACGGACTAAGGCTAATTGACATCGCTACGGAACGAAATGCCACTATAGTCAGCGCACGGTTTCCTCACCTCGACATCCATAAGGGGACATGGCGGTCTCCAGATCAAAGAACGGTCAACCCAATTGATCACATTGCCATAGACAAGAGGAACGCATCCAGTATTTTGGGTGTCCGAACATTCCAAGGGGCCAACATCAACTCGGACCACTACCTTGTTGCAGCCAAGGTAAGAATGCGTATTTCCACCTGGCCACAAAAATCCAGAAATACTGTGACAAAAATTAATATCGAAAGACCGCAATTGCAAGAGACCCCCAAGATCTTAGCGCAACTCGTATCCCTTAACCTCTCGATTAACACAGCATCGAATATCGAAGAACAATGGCAACGATGTCAACAAGCCATTAGCACCAAAAAGAAATCCTTTGGTTTGATGAGGAATGCCGACAGATGCTCGCTGCCAAGAACGAGTCCTACAAGGCTGGGACTTCACATTTCGGATAAACCACAAAAGTCCAAGTCGATACCCACCTCCTATTCATCGATTTTAAAGCCGCATAAGACAGCACTTATAGGGACGAACTATACAGAGCCATGCCAAGTTTTTGTATACCGCCCAAACTAGTCTATCAGGGTCGGAAACGACCACACTGGCACATTCGATACCAAAAAAACGATTTAGGCAAGGCGACGCGCTGTCATGTGACTTCTTCAATGTGATTCTTGAGAGGATTGTGTAAAACTCCCGTGCCAACACCACAGTCACAGTTTTCCAAAAATCCGTGCTTTTGACATAATTGGTAGGACTCAACGTGATTTCATATGAACGTTTGCTCGTATAGAGGAGCAAGCGGCAAAAATGAGTTTAGCAGTAAATGAAGGAAAGGTTAAGTGTAAGCTGGCAACAAGTAAATAGGGCAACGAAAGAACACAATTGACGAATTAGAACGTCACAATTGACAGCTATAACTTTGAGGTAGTACGGGTCTTTGTCTAGCTCGGTTCCGCTATTAACTCTGACAACAACATCTCGTCAGAAATTAAACGAAGAATTACTCTTCCCAACCACTGTTTCTTCGGACTAAGAGGCATTTCAGTAGTAAAGCCCTCACTCGAACTACTAAGGAGATATTATATAAGACCCTGATCATCCCATTCCTGCTCTACTGCGCTGAAGCATGGACCGTCTCAAAAGCGAATGAGGAAATCCTTAGTCGATTCGAGAGGAAAATTATTTGAAAAATTTTCGGTCCTGTTTTCGTTGACGGGCTATGGAGACGAAGATTCAACAAAGAACCGGGCTAATTGGAGAGTTATGTTTGTTGAGGCACTGGTTCATTCTGGACTGTAGCGATACTAAAGTAAGTAAGTAAGTAATATTGGAGGTTCTTTTGCAAATTCGCCGGAAGCACCACACGCCTCTTTTTGATATGCATATAGGTCCTGGGAAAATTTCAAGGCTTGGCCACATATAGACTTCAAAAAAACAAGCAAACAAACCCACAGTCCATTTTTCAATACGGAAATGATGACCTGGGACAGTAAAATTTGGTATATAAGGTCAACCACGGCCACATCCACTTTGAGAACAAAACGTCGATTGTGGTCAATGGCTAAGGAATATTTATGAAGTTTCTGCACAAGGATGGGATGGGATAGGGTATGTTGCGATGTACACAGAGGTTGTAAGCTTCTATTAGATGTTTTGGTCGAAAAATAAATTTAATTGATGGGATTTTTCTAGACAGAAATTCTAAATAAGTTTTCTTTTGAGTATTTCAATCCAATCTGAGATGTCCCATGTATGTAATATCAATTTCGAAATTACATATTCAGGCCTATCGCGAATATTTTTTTCAGCAAACTTTTCCCTTTCAGCAATCTGATTTACATTGCTGACAAGGGAAACATTTATTCGCAAGCTGGTGATTTTTTATGAGGTTGGTTTTTCAACTTATCAGTACTGGTGAAAAGTTTTCAGTATACACCGCCATTTAATCATGGAAAGACTAACAAACGAGCAACAATTGCAAATTATAGAAATTTTTTATCCAAATTCGTGTTCCGTGAAAAATTTTCACATTTTGTTACGTCCGTACTATGGTCGTCGTAATCATCAAGAATTCGTGCTGTTACCACCGAATTTCGCGCCAAATTTACTTTGTTGGACATTCAACCATCGACTCGTATGTGTACAGTGCTTACCGAGAGAACATTGCAGTAGTAGCGTCCAAGTTTGATGAAGATCGTGAAATGTCAATACGTCGCTGTTCTCAGCAATTGGCCGTGTCTTATTCAACCAACTCGACACGTAAACTCAACCAAATTTTACGTGTTGACTTGGGTATGAAAGCCTATAAAATTTAACTTGTGAAAGAATTGAAGTCGAATGACCTACCACAACGTCTAATTTTTGGTGAATGGGCCTTAGAACAGCTCATCATGAGGCTCATTTCTGGCTCAACGGATACGTCTAAGCAAAACTGTCGCATCTGGAGTGATGAATAGCCGCATGCCATACAAGAATTACCCATGATACCGAAAAAAAAACGACCGTTTGGTGTTGTTTTTGGGCTGATGGCATCATCGGCTAATTTTTCTTCAAATGCGACCGTGGAAGCAACGTTACCGTCAACGGCGAACGATATCGAGTCATGATACGCGACTTTTTTTTGCCCCAGTTGGCTGAGTTGAACTTGGTTGATATGTGGTTTCATCAAGAAGGTGCCACATACCTTACAGCTCGTAAAACAATGGAAATGTTGAAGGATGAATTTGGTGAGCAGCTTATCTCTGGAAATGGCCCTAGGGGTTGGCCGCCAAGATCATGCGATTTACCCCTGTTGATTATACGTTCTGGTCTTTTAAAGTCTTTTATCTATGTAAACAAAGCCGAACACGATTGAAGCCTTACAGGATAACATAACACGCGTAACTCGTGGAATCAAAGAGTAAAGAACTACATAGAGTGCGAATCTCATAGAACGAATATTTTCTATGTGGGGTACTGATATTGATACCTCATTGTTCACAATGCTACCCCAGCTTCAAACAACAGTCTTGCCGACGCATACGCTCTACGAAATTTCCCCTTCGCACTTACCGCCCTCTACTGAAACGACTACAAAATTGTTAGCTGTGATGAGTACTCTATGTAGGTCTACACTCTTTGGTGGAATACAGTCCGAAATGCTCCAAATAGTGACGCAAAGTTGGACCATCCGAATGGACCACTTAACACAGAGCCGTGGACAACATTTACATTTACATCAACATTAACATAGTGGGTGGCCGCGGTGTAGAAAGTAATGTGTTCGTCTGTTGAGTGGAAGGTTGTGCGTTCAATCCCAACCAAAATCCATTTCACTTTTATTTAAAAGAAATAAAAAGGTCGGTGTAATACCTAAAAGTATGCACACCATCTTGAATTTCTTCAAATTTAACGAACACAAGAAAAAGTGACTCCCCGAAGCTAGTTCGGACACCACCCATGAAGTTTAAGTCTCCACTACATCCAAAATCTTTCCTATCCTCTCTTTCTTCCCTTCTCTAACGATCATACTATGGTAACATATAAAAGGGTATTCATAACCCCTTGAGTACGTGTAAATTATAAAAAAAAATTTTACGTAAATAAAAAATAAAATAAATAAATTTATGGCGCAACAGGCTCGTTAGTACCCAAGGCCTAGCTTTTTTCTCACAACCATTCATGTGTGCGTGTGTACCTCTTATCACGATGGCGGGACCTCCTCTTTTTATGCCGAATCCGAACGGCTGAGTTGAGATGAGCCTCTCAAGACAATTGATACTACTTGGACGATTTGTCAGATCATCACGAGAGGAGGGTGTTTTTGAGTGTTTTATTCGTTTTAAAAAAAAAAACTACAAGTCGCAGTACCAGTCGATTGAGTCGTTTTCCAATTTTTGTTCAAAATTGTTTACAATCAATCAGTACGTGTCGTAAATGTACCCAACCCACAAGATAAAAAAAATTGAACAAGATACTGACGAACTTGCGACCCAGAAGATCAGAATGATGATATTGAGCAATCTAAGCGTCATAAATTGGTATCATCATGTACTGACTTCCCGTTGGGTTCGAGTTAATGGCTTTAATTAACTTTTATAGCCCCATTACCTATATGTGCACTGTTCCTTACTGGACTTAATCTCTTTAAGCTCGTTACAATATTCTGATTTATAAAACATTTTTACGATACCTTTCATAAATTCATCAGATTAAGGAATTGATGAACCCCAGCTCCTTGGTATTTTAATTAACCGTCAAACCGCCACATTCAGTGCCACCTTCTCGCGATTCATATACCACGTGTTATTAATTACATTTTTTTGAAATTCCATTGTAACAACTCAATAAATCACCACATGTACTTACATCAACCTTAAAGAAGAAAACATACGCGGAAATAAATGTGTCACAGGCGACCTACACATCCATCGCATAAAGTATCTATTGAATGAAAATATTTAAATATTCTAAAGCCAAACATAAATTCTCAAAGATTAATCGAAAATGTTAGCAAATAAAATAAATTATCAACCGGAGTGAGTGGCTGGTAGGTATCTAATCAATTCAATCACAGGACAAATAAAATACCGTCAACCCTCACCAGCCTGCAACTGAATAAATTACCACAGATGCATCGCGTAGATACACACATAAAAAAAAAAGTGCAACAGCATCTGCATACTGCAGAAATTATTCAATAAATAAATTGAGTTAAGAAATATTAAAAAAAAAATTTTTTTTTTTGTTAGCCACTAACTGGGGTTTATGCTTTTTTTTACCACGAAGCTAGATCAGAGTCATAGAGCCTAACTCACCTGGGCAATGGCATATCCAATGCTACAGATCCAGATAAGGATCGACAAAGTTCTCGTAATCCAACTGCGATTGCGGTGTACCATCATTTTCCAATTCATTTCGATTGTATCTGCAAAATAGGCAAAAACCAGAAAATTATGAATAAAAATAATGAATGCTAATGCCAATGCAAATGATAATGCTAGATGTGGGTGAAATAGTTTGGAATGTTGATAGTGGATGGGTAAAGTAAACTAGTTTTTGGATTTTGAATTATGTTGCAGAGTGATCTTCAGCTTATGGAAATACCATCAGGTTCTAGGTGGGAGTTTCTTGTCATTGAGGATAATCGGGCGAAAAGCCTATAAGGTCACGTTCATTAAATTCCAACATTTATTCATCGATGAAACTACATAATTAGGTGTCACATAATGAAGAGTTATGTAGAGCAGAGTGTTTTTTTGATAATCGAATTCGATTGATTTAGTGGGCATTTGAATGTGAACTTCAAGTTCAGATGGATTGTTGACCAGAGCCGCTGTCATCAATGTCATTTTGTAGTGATTTGAAATTTCATCCGGAATTAATGGGAAGCGGTGAGTATTTAATGCAAAAATTTTGAATAAATTTTGTGCTATTTGGATGGACAAATATTTGCAGGGCTTAGGAACTTGTTTCTCAATTTTTTTTACATTTACATTTAATTTGTAATAAATACGGGAAGTATTAATTTACGTGAGCTTCGTATTTGACATTGTGCCACTTTGGGTTGAGCGCGTGTTTATTCAAAGACTTATAAATCTTTAATTTTAAGGTCCAATGTTGAATGTAAACCACATCTAAACGTCAAGTTCTTTTCTGGATTTCATTTGACATTTATCAATTTCAGACTAACTCAATTTGAACCATGGAAAGATACACAATCGAGCAACGCATTAAAGTTATTCAGGCTTACTATGAAAATGTTTTTTTTTTTCAGCCAATTTAATCGTTCAAATGTGCGTACAATCGGAAAAATCGTGCAAAAATTTGAGCAAGCCGGGTTTGTAGGAGATGTGAAAACACCAGTACATGCTCGTACAGCTCGGGATGTTGAAAATATTGCTGCTGTTCGCGTTCCTGGCGACAAAAATGTTTGTTGAGCTAGGATTTTTGGAGAGGAGGCCAGAACTACCCCGGTCCGACGAGTTAAGCCGTGCGATCACGAGCGTGTCGCGCCCTTCTCTCCAGCATCGAAGTTACCCCTGTGGACAAGCTAGCCTCACAACAATGGCTGAAGAGCCACCTCAACTCGTCGTCGTGCCCAACAATTGCACCTCTCACGCTCGTCGTTGACAAGGTGCAGTTAACTCAAGTACTAAAGTCTCTTGACCATTTCAAGCGTCCTCAATGGTCAGAATGGTGACAAGATATGGCAACAGTGGATAATAAATTTTTGAAGAAAATCATCTTCAGTGATGAGCCACATTTTCACCTCAGTTGATTCGTCAATAAGCAAAATTGGCGCATTTGGGCAATTGACAATCCAAGAGTGATTGTCGAAAAATCAATGTACCCACAAAGAGTGACTGTTTGGTGTGGTTTATGGGCTGGCGGCATCATCGGGCCGTATTTTTTTTCCAAAATGAGGCCGGTCAGGCAGTTACTGTGAATGGTGTTCGCTATCGTGAGGTGATAACGAACTTCTTATGGCCCGAATTGGAAGACATGGATGTGGACGATATGTGGTTTCAACAGGACGGTGCCAATTGCCACACAGCTAACGAAAAAATGGATCTTTTGCGAGACAAGTTCAATGGCCATGTTATCTCACGTGTTGGCGATGTCAATTGGCTGCCAAGATCATGTGAATTGACACCGTTGGACTTCCTTCATTGGGGTTATTTGAAAGGAAATGTGTAACTCGATAAGCCAGCAAGAATTCAAGAGCTAAAGGATGAAATAATTTGGCACAGTAACGGCGTAAAACCTCAATTATGCCTCTGCGTCATCGAAAATCGGGATCATCGGATGGAGGTGTGCCGCTGAGGTCGCGGATGCCATTTGGCCGATATTTTGTACCATACATAATTGAGCAATACCAATATTGTCAAAATAAAAAAGAAACACCAGTAATTACTTGAACAATTTTTTTTATTTTATTTATTGAATATGTTATGTTCAAAATCAAAATCGGCCCTTAAAATTTAACCACCCTTTATTTGTAAAAGAAAAGCAAACTTGGCAAATCGAGAATTCACATTGCGAATATTGTCACAATAGCCTTAACATGACATTTACATAACACATTTCAATAAATATTTTGTTCAAATTTTATCATATTTTCATGATCGCGAAGTTATCGTGGACTATAATATTTTTTTGACAAAATTTATAGAGCAGAAATGTTTAAATATCGATATCTGTTCGAAAAAATGTTTAAGGTGACATTTTTTAAAATTTACAGGATCCAAAAAGAAAACTTCCTTTGTAGGTAATTATTTGTATATTTTGTAGTGTACTGTAAATTTTATTTTTCTATAGCTTATTTTGTATTAATGGTAGAAACCTCAAACCAACACAAAACGTGGCGCTTGCACACTTTTGCGGGATGTTATCGATATTTTATCAAAGTTGCCAATCCCAAAAAATTTGATGACATTCTATACAAAATACAAATTTTTGGCGTAACATGCTCGTTGGTGCCCAGGGCCGAGCTTTCTAACAACCATTCATGTATGCGTGTGTGCTTTTTGCACGATGGCGGGACCTCCTGTTTAATGCCGACTCCGAACGACGAAGTTGAGATGAGCTATTCTTGACAATTGATACTACTCGGATGATTTGTCAAAGCATCCCAAGAGGAGGGCCAGTGAAAAATCATTTTAGGTGTTGTTGTGCTATGTGAATCGAACCCAGGCCTTCTTCGCGGCAGTTCATCGTTCTAACCATCGCGCCACTGAGCCCGTCCGCAGTTGACACTTAAAATGCCTAAGACATCAAGAGTGAATGGACACCAGTACACAGACTCGCAAACTCTTCAATAGCTTAGCTAAACTGGTGAGCACAGGTAGAAACCAACCTCAACCTCCTGAAAATGTGGCTAGAACTGCAATTTCAGAAAACCTCACAAAAAATCTCGATGGATTCGAATCGATCGTGAAGAATTTCCAATATAGCGTGAGCAGTGTGGCACTTAACGCCGGACGTCCTGTTGAAATCACATGTCGTTGGGATCGAAATCACATCATTTAGGCTAAAAAAAAGTTGGTAATCATCGATCTATAGTGCTCGCTGCTGACAGTGATGGCCGGGCCCTGTCGCTTTCAAGGAAATATGGACCGATGACGGCACCAGCCCAAAATCCCCACCAAACAGTGACTTTTTGGGAAAACATTGAACACTATCGGATCTCATGTGGACTGGTATCGTTCCAAATTCGATAATTTTGCTTCTTGACGTATCCAATTATCCAGAAATCGGAATCTTCGCTGAAGATGAAAATTTGGGTCTGTTTCCAACTGCTTCAGACCCAATTCAGCTAAGACAGGCTGCTGTTTATGGTCATTTACCTTTAGCTCCTTGGTCAGTTGAATTTTATACGGGCGCAAGCTCAATTCACGATGTGAAATTCGAAATTCATAGACGTATTTACGGGTGTTTGGTTTATCGTCTATTGAACAAGTGGAACGAAATATCCACCACTGTGAATAGTCCTCTCGGTAGGACGATTATGTCGAAACGTTTCCCGAACAGTTTTACCGTTTACTGAACCAATGAAATAACATTTATCCAGCACTGTTAGTCTTCTCAGTAGGGAGATTATGTCGAAACGTTGCGCAAACAGAACAACCATTTTGATAAAACACTGTTATCATTTGCACGTGTTGTTGAAAGTTATGTCCGTCCATGGTGACTTGCCAAAACAGACTGCATAAATGACAGCTAATTTGACATATGATTCTTCAACAATATGGCTGAGCTATCGAAGTTGGAGAGCCCTAATATAAATTCATACATTCTCTTCGTATTTATCCAGGATCCGTTGGTTTCCAAATAGACAGGAATTCCAACAGATTTATTGGCTGACTTTCAAGTTGAAGTCGATTCTGGCGTACATGAAACCATTTGTACATGGTTTTATAATTTTTTGTGGTTTGGTTTCCATTTACTGGCAGCAAATGGAAACCAATTACATAGAAACCATCCCCTACCTTCTTTCATTGGCATCAGTGATATGAAGTGAATATTTTACTTAAATTGTAGGTTTCGCACTTTCAGACACATTTGTAGGGGTATTCCCTTGATGTATGGCGGTTTCGTTTGTATGGTAATTGTAAAGATCGGTAATCTTTAATTAAAGAAAGCCCCTGGCTATGATTACGTTCTATAAGTTCTACCTAGAAAAGCATTAATTAAGCTTCTCCAAATCATAAATCCGTGCTCAGATTAAAATACGAGCCGACCAATGGAGAATTGCGGAAGTCACAATGGTTTTAAAACTACAAAAACCGCCAATGAAGTGAATTTATATACCAAATTCGCTTCTTCCAGTCATATCCGAAATCTTTGAGACGATATTTACTTATAGATAATAATAATCTTCCCTGAGCACTAGTTTGGGTTCAAAAATAAGCATTCAACGATTGATTGTATTGTATTGTATTAATGACAGAATCTATGAAGCCATTTGAAGAAAATTATTAAAAGCTGCAGCGGATTCCTGGACGGCTATCAAACCTTTGATAAGGTGTGACACGAAGGCATTGAATGGAAATTGTGACGAGTGCTCCCAGGAAGCCTGGTCTATATATCCTCGACTCATATCTCGGGAAAAGACTCTTCCGTGTTAGATATAAAAACAAATACTCGGAGCCTGAAGATAGTTCAGAAGGAAGGAAACTTCCTTTTCTACCAGTCATACACTAGTGATCCATCGAAAAAAGATGGCAGTATAGCTATCGATACTTAGTACTAGTTAAAAAGATCACAGAAACGACTGCAAAACGCACTGAATCAAGTGAATGAATTGACGAGGGACTGATGGATTCCCCTCAACGAAACTAAATCTGCTCACGTGAATTAAGACTTACTAATTTTTCTAAACTTGGCCCATATACCTTTTGCAAGCGTTGCTAAATACCTGTGAATCAAAATCGACTCAAAGCTCGCAAAATACTCCCCAGCTCAGTATCGAAAACCGTTTTCATACAAGGAGCTGCCGGTATGAACCAACGGTATACAACTTTTCTGTAGTACGAGTAAATCAAAAATGCCAATATAAAAACTTTTCAAGCGTGGTATACAAAAAATGACGATATTGATACGGATCGTCGCCTTTCTACAAATTAAGCTGAAACAGGAGTTTCACGCGAAAGCACAGAAACCGACTACTCAACAACAATGTCCTTCAAATTTTATATGATAGCAAGTTATTGCGCCAAATGCAAAAAAAAAAAACGAAATAATCGAGAAAAAAGCATTAATAGCGCAAAAATTGCAGAACATGAATGCAAAAGCCTAAAATCCCCAGTGGGGCTTAGTCCTTCATTTTTTATTTGACTGCACCCAACAATGATGCTTTTCAATGATAGCAAATCATTTCACATTTCACGAGCAAATTTGAATTTTGCGCCATTTAATGGTACTGTGTTGCCAACGAAAAAAAAATAGCAATGTGACAGCTGACACTTCGGGGTCAGTAAAAATGGAGTGCTATGCGTAAGAACAACGCATTTTCATTGTTCAGCAATATTTTTTAGACAATGAAGGTTTGTCAGCTACAGCCTTCAATTTTCGGGCAAAATATCGCCTTCATAGTGATTTAAAATCAGAAGAAAATAATTGAAAATTCTGGTAGACTAGATCAATTAGTGTTTTTAGACACTCTGGGTGTCCTGTCACAAGTCGTTCAAAAAAAAAACAAAGAAGCAGTTCGTGATATTATTATTGGTAGTTCAGCTAGTTCGCACCGAAGTCAAGAATTGGGCCATTTGATAAGCTTTCTACAGCGAGTTCTAAGGATCCAGTTATTGCTATCATTGAAAACCGTCATTGGAAATTTTCTTTTACTTCTTGCTGTTTTTTTTTTATAAATTCAATCAATTGCCAGTTGGTGTCAAAACAAAGAAAATGAATTTTAAAACATGATACCTAAAAAATTTAAATTTTTTATTTATATTTTTCACTGTTCAAGATTTATTTTTGTGAAGTACTGAACTGAAACGCAAATTTTAGAATAATTCCTATAATATCATCCATCATGTGTTGTGTTCCAATGAAGTTGTTCAAAAACTGGACCTCAACGATAGACTTGAAACTTCATACTTACAATGTTCAATGGACTCAAGAACTGAGGACTACTCACCATTCAGCGAGAAGAGAGTTCGTTGAATTGATTTCGCAACAATATTAAGTCGATGCTGATTTTTCGAACAAAATCATCTTTAGGGTGCTGAAGCACATTTTCCTCTTGATGGCTCTGTTATTCGTCAAATTTTTAGCATTTGGGGCTTAGAAAACTCACCAATTATATTTGAGAAACAACGTGTCACTGTTTGGTGCAGATTTTGTGCTGGAGGTATTTTCGGACCAGTCTTTAAAAAAATAAATGCGTCAGGCAGTAAGTAAATGGTCAGGCAGTAACAATTAATGGTGTTCCTTATCGTGACATGGACGGGCTCAGTGGCGCGATGGTTAGTGCGATGAACTGCCGCGCAGAAGGTCTGGGTTCGATTCCCAGCCGTAGCAACACCTAAATTCACTGGCCCTCCTCTCGTGATGATCTGACAAATCATCCGAGTAATATTAATTGTCATGAAAAGCTTATCTCAACTTGGCCGTTCGGAGTCGGCATAAAACAGGAGGTCCCGCCATCGTGCTAAGAAGTACACACGCAGACATGAATGGTTTTGAGAAGAAAGCTTGGCCCTGGGTACTAACGAGCCTGTTGCGCCATAAATTTTTTTTTTTTTTATCGTGACTTGATTACCCAGGCATTACGTAAATTACAAGATATCCATGTGACCAACATATTTCTTCAACAGTACGGTGCCACGTGCCATACAGCCGAAGAAAAATTTTAATTACTGCATGAATAATTTCCTTGTCGTGTAATCGGTCGTTTTAACCATCAGAATTAGAATTCCAGAACTTGCGATTTAACGTAATTGGACTTTTTGTTTGGCAGTTTTTTTAAGTCAAAGTCAAGCCCACGACCATCAACGTCTTGGCAGAGAAAATTGTGCGGTGTATTATTCAAATTCAGATACACTTATACAAAACGGTCAAATTTCAATAAAACAGTTCGTACTTGCCAGCAAAGCCATGGCGGCCATTAATGCGATGTGCTATTACATACATAGCGCCAATATATATATATTCTATGTATATTCTATGAATCAGTAAAAAAATTAAGCTTTCTAATTAAAAATCTGAATTTCCTATGAAAATTACATTTCGCTTGAATTATGGGACAGCTTTTACGATACACATGTTTACATTTACCCATAATTTTTCAACTTTACCAGTATTAACTAAACACCAAGAATCTAGAGCACAAGGGAGAAGCCCCATCATTTATGATTACATACTTCAATATCGCCTTGAAGTTCCTTTCATTGAACAGAATGATAATCAGGTTAGGGAGTGGTTGGTCAACGTAAGAACGCTACAATAGTTATAATTCGAAACCCACAAAATCAACCAAGGTAGATCAAAGCAGGAAATCGCAAGACCCTGAAATCGGCATTTGGAATTGATGACACTGGTTAATTTTTTTTTTATTTTTTTATTACTTTTATACCATTTATGTACAATACATTAATACGCATTTAAACACATCTGTACAGGTGCACCAACCTTTTGATTTTACCAAAAAAGTCTTCAACTTGTTTAGCATCAATTAAAGTTAAAAAAACAACGCAATTCCGTATCTTTTGTTTCACTAACGTTCATTTTAAATGAGTAAACCTTTCAAATTAAGGCGTTTTTACGTAGGCTTGCACAAATCAGAAACTGTGATCTTAATTAATTTCTACATTCGGTCATTCGCAGCAGATCTTTCGATTTTAATGATGTTCAACTTAATGAACACAGTTCCGAAGATTTGAATCTTTTTGGCAGTAGACAAACTTTAAACATAAATCTGTTGAATCACTTTCGAACAAATTCTGTTTGGAGAAGATCGAAAGTAGAAATGATTTAATTATATGATAAATGGTCGTAAGGTGTTCTCACGCTTAATCTTCTAGTATCTCAATAGCAAGACCAGTTCGGGAGACATGAATCAGAAATCTATGAGAATTAATTCCGTATATGGCTACGAAAAATGTTAACACAACAGTCCGTTTACGGAATTAAGTCTTCAATCTGACATAAACAGAATTCTGAATATAAGGCTTGATTCACCAGATGTTGGATACAGAAAACAGTGGCGTTGAGTGTTTTTTTTCTTAAGGGAAACCAAACCAAATTTCTTTAATAAAAGCCCGATGAAAACGATATGCTTTGACATGTATCTTGTGGAAAGCTTAATAGCAGACATTACGAAACCGGTTATCTCAACGTGCACACATTCCGAGCGGCAAACGTCGAATCTGACCATTTTCTTGTCGCGGCTTAATTCAGAGTTCAACGAGAAGAAGCTGTAGGGTAACATCCAACCTACCCAAACAGTCGACTGCAAAAATGCTCAACTTCCGCGCACAAGTACTATATAAGGCCTTCAGAAATAATTGCTTGTGGAAATTAAATTTATAGAGGCATAATTGTTAGTTGGGACGCCAACAATCAATGGTGCCAGTGTCGCGACATCATCAAGGAGGAAGCCGAAACCACTATAGGCTTTGAGCCAACCCAGAGAAAGAGCCCGTGGCATTTTGTTGTTTTTTTTTTTAATTAATTTTTTTTTAATTCATCTTAGAACTAACTTACATGCTAGACAAAAATGTATGAAAAACTAGCCTACTCATCAACTACTTAACTAACATTCACGACTATTTCACCGATCTTACCTAAGCCTTTAGCCTTAAACTTTGTAAGTCGGCCATACTATAATCCAATATATTAGTCAACTGTCTATAACAATCTTGTAGCCACCACAAGAGGTTCTCCTAGTGCAATATACTCCGATGGTCCCAATCGCACACACTCCTGCTGAGCCGCAGGCGCTCTCCTCCGCCTTGAGGGACGACGTCTCGGTCGCATAGGAGCGATCGGAAGACGTGGTTAAATAAGCGGAATCGCCGATCTATCTTGTATCAACCCTCGATTATCCAAATATAGGAAAGCTTCAGTCGGAATGAAGCCGCTTAAACGCGAACTTTCAAAATATTCATCATTGGGGTAGAAGGCCCCAAATATGAGACTACTGCTCGAGGCTATCGCTCTTGCAGCATGAAACCGAATGAGTTTCACCAGAAAATTGTCTATTCTGCTTATATTGGCCCGTTGTATAGTACCTGTGAAGACCACGGCAGCTTCTCAAAGACTTTTCCATTTGAGATGGGGCAACGTTGAACCACACCGGGCACCCATTGGCAATCATCGGCCTGATGAGGGACACGTAGGAAATCACATTCACCCTGCTGTCGAGACGACTGCTATAAAACAATCGTCTTGTCAGGACAAACACTGCCCTAGCTCTCGCCAGAGCAGCATCTACATGTCTTCCGAAATATAGATACTGATTCAGCCAGATGCCAAGGTACTTTATTACAGTCTACTCGCCAGTGGCTGTGCGTTTGGTCCAACGATCACCAGCTTTCGCCAGTTTTTTCTCGACAACAGTGTCCTAAACAGGATAGTTTCCAATTTGTTTACGTTGAATAACAATATCTCTGGGTCCTGTCGAAGTCCCACTGTCCGAATGACCTCGACCGTATGTGCTGTTCTGTACGCGACAAGATCGTCCGCATACGCAACAACCTGCTTAAGAGAATCGTCGAGTTTACCGCTCCCTGTTGCAGACCATTTTTAATGAAAAATTTGGTGGTAGACGTTACATTCCCACCTTTGACAACAAACGTTCTCCCAGTCAACATGTCATGAAGCATATATGGTAGTGGTTTACTTATGCCAAGTCTGGTCAGCTTTAGATAGAGGCCATCTAACCATACGGTGTCGAAAGCGTTCTCTAAATCAACCAGACATGCATCCGTGCACTGTTTTTTTTTTTTTTGGCTTTGTTCCATTGTATATCAGAGACGAGTTTGGAGGCGGCATGAATACTGTCCATCCTTGAAACCAAACTGGTTCTCCCGTATAATATTATTGTCCTCAGACCAGTTGAACAGAGCTCGATTGAGAATCTTTTCGAAAACCTTGCTTTTACTCGGAAGGAGACTTATCGACCGGAAATTCGCCTGATTGGAGTTGACCTTTCCATTTTTCGGGAGAGGATGAACCACAGCCATCTGCGGTTCAGATCTATGGGGCTCATTTCTCAAATGAAAGGAAATAGACCCCACAGGGCTTATATTCTTTTCGAGGTTGAAACAGGTGTTACTGCCATTTGAAATTGGAATTCTATTCAAGTTTGGTGTATGCGAAGTTTCAATTGGAGTAGGGGGGGCATGCTGCCCCCACAAACAAAAGGCATTTACACCAGCGGGACTTATTTCCACTTCCAAAAATAAATAAGCCCCTCAGGGGATATTTCCTTTTTGTTCGGAATTATGCCACATCTGGCTTATTTCCGAGGGGTTAATTTCACTGCACCCATTTTTCAGCGCGTTGTTGAACAGCGTGGCGTAAATGTCCACTGCTGCAGGGAGTTAATGTCGCAGTACAATGTCGGATATACCATCGACTCCCGCTGACTTCTTTTTCTTAATGGAATCGAAGATGATCTGGAGTTCCAACTTCGAGATTAACAGGGGACTAGACCCAATTCGCTCGGCGACTATGGCGTTTGCCAAGTTTTCGTCATCAAACCGGATGAAACCACGGTTCACGGATCGCCATTGCTTTATGTCGTTTCGTAGATAGAAATGATGGAGAAGGGGATTGTTTTCCAGGACTCGGTTCTGGTGAATTATTTCATTCACCTTATACACTTCCTGAAAAACAGCCCCAACCGACTTCTTCTAGAGGATCTTCAATTACATAGAAATCGTGGTCGAAGACGGCTTCCGCCGGATCAATTCCTGCTGTCAAAAGTATGTTTGTATTGTTAGTTGTTCGTTGGATCTTAATACACGGAAGGTCGTTATGACCTTTCATCTTAAAGATCTTAATAATTTGTGGAAACATACTCGGGTCGCGAGAATCAACGGCCCGAATTCTGTTATTCCAAAACAAATTAATGGACAACCGATAGTTCTCCTTGATCATTTGGTTGATGTTTTTCATCGACGCTTTCAGTGTACAAATCTCCGGGTCGCGTGGGTTTGTCAGTCGTCTGTACAAGAGTTTAAGTCTTGTCAGAAGTCCGCTTTTTGTCTGTGTAGGGCGTCAATAGTCGCGTTTCTGTACGTAAGTCGTAAACGTTATGTCATGTTCTTTGTATTTCGGTATCGTCCTGTTCATTGTTCGTTGAATCGTTTCGTCCATTTGTTGTGAGTATTCGTCGATTTCGTTGTTCGTTAGGTTTCTTTTGTTTGGTGGTGAAATGGACCCCGAACGTAGTTCTCTTGATGAGGCGTTGGTGAAGAGAGCCCAGCGTATCTTAACGTAGTTAAAAGAATGCACAGGCACATACTCCTCAAAATTCCACAAGCTCGTTCGGAAGCTGTATTACAGCGGTCCGCAGTGATCACCCTCGTGTTCGATCGTCCGTAAACAGTTTCGCGGGTGTAGAGCCCGTGGAATGATGATGCGTTGCCTGTGCAAGAAAAAGTGACAGAAGATGCACACAAGAAAGCGCTTCATCGCAAACCAAGGGCAGCGAGAGAAGAGTAGAAGGGAGGAAAAGAAATCCTGCGTAGACAGAAGAGGGCTAAAGCAACTTCCCAGCTCAAGGAAATCGAAAAGTCTCGCAATCGCAATAAAATCCGGAGGTTCTATAAAAAAAAAACAATCGAACAAGCCAATTGCATTTGCAAGTTCAGTGGGTAGAGAAACCACTAGGAATCGACTTCTTTAGATACCACGCCACTGGTTACAGCACTTAATTAAAAGCCTGATCTAATCCTCATCTCAATCTATGTTTTCAACTACGAAAAGAGTTATTTACATACCAATCAACAGCATGACATTTAGCAAAACAGGTGTTTTGAATATTCAAATAAATTTCTCTACCTTTAGTGATGCCATGATACAAATGTCAGTTTCCTAATAATTAATTTGACACAATTACTCAATCCCCCGGAGTGAGTGACAAACTTGTCAAACATAACCCCTTAGCTTCATAAATCCATGTCACTATTTAAAAACCAAGGCAAGAAGACGAATTCTCCCACAGGCGCTAACATGCGATATCTACGCGAAACGCGTTCGCAATGTGCTGCGCTGCGCATGCGCAACACTGAATTTGTTTTCTGTGAATTAATTAACATTTGCAGCAAGCCAGCTGAGATTGACTCCGAATTCATCAAATCGTGTAAGATACCGTTAAAAATTCTTGATCGCGTGCAACGTTGTCGTTGTTTTGTCGCCGCCAGGTACACCTATTTTCTGACGCCAGGGGGTGCCATGCGACGATTGTTTGAAATAGATTGTCTCGAGTGCTGTGTATCTCAATTGGACTGCGCGTTGTATTATGATTTCCTTTTAGGAAAACCTTCGACATTTTGACGTGTGAACCATTGCGGTAAGCAATGACTGAAAGAACAAAAAAATAAAACGGGGCTGATCGGATTGAAAATTCATTCCGGACGTATATTTGTGATTTGTTGTCAAGTGATTGCATTAAGATGGAATTTTTTTTTATTATTATTTTACGACTCTTTATGAAGGCAGTCTAGATGGAAGTGGGTATAGGTACCTCCTTGTGACGGATTGATTGTATTCATGGATAAAGTGCTAATTGAGTGGTTGAATAATGAGATGGTGGGTGGTTATAGATTTTATTGGCGGCAGTGACAATAGGAACAAATTGGTGAATGGGGTATGGTATCCAGCACTGACATACGAATGATTATGGGGTAAGCTTCAATGAAAGGCACTATTGTTCTGATGGCTTTTGTTCTTTTGGTACCATTCGATCGTCAGGTTAAGACTAACAGATTCGTTGGGTCAATATTTGTGTAAGAACAATGCTTGCTTCAGTATTCTAAAACCGATTTACAACCACTTTGCTTTGAGGTGCGTCGCAGCAACATAAAAGGTCCAATACATCATACATGCATGCATGCGTTGTAAGGTGGTTGGGCATACAACTGAAAGTGTTGGTTGTAGATACAGAGGATAGCTCAATGAACTAGCAGCTACATCGAGCTACCTTCTCCCATCGGACGCGTCCTCGGGTAGCGGATAAAATTTATTTTTGCAGATATGCGTGTAGGTGGGAACAAAAATACCACCACAAATGTCTCTCCAGTTAGACCCTGTTGATAGCTAACTGCATCCAGTTGCGCACTCCGAAGTGAAACCGAAATTGACAATATAACGACACCGGACATTCTCAAAGTTAAAGCTACTTACTGCTAAATTTGATCCGAACCGATGATTCTGTCAAAGTCGTGTTCTTGTTGACGGTATAAATTTGGTTTGCCCCCAATTTATGTTTAAAATATCAACGCACGCTGATAATTCGTCATGATGCACTCAAGGGCAACCTTCGACTGAGTCCCAAGTCTAAAAGTGTGTCTTTATCATTCATCTCTACATACTACCAGATGAGTTCTTAAAATGGATAAAAAGGTCGAGGGTTTCTTCTTTATATTTCTTGGACTTTATCAGATTCTGCAGAGGGCGAAGATGTATGCAAGATTTGACATTCCAATTCTAATACAGTGATACGGGCTGATAAGGCTTTTTTTTGGCTCAACAGGCTCGTTAGTGCCCAGACCGAGCTTTCTCATAACCATTAATGTGTGCGTGTGTACTTCCTTTTATTTTATGCTGACTCTTTGATTCTACGCGGATGATTTGTCAGATAATCACGAGAGGAGGTCCAGTTAAAAACATTTTTAGGTGTTGTCGAACATAGACCTCCTACGCGGCAGTTCATCACACCAACCATCGCTCCACTGAGCCCGTCCTGATTGGGCTTTAGCTTCCACATAACTCTGCCAAAGCACTCAATGCTCTGATGGTCAAACGATGCTGAGAGTCCACTGAGACCCGGTTTTTTAGCCCGGAATCATCCTAGTTTCGCAATAAAATCCTTTTTGACAGCAAAATCGATAAATCATCCATATTACCATATTTAAATGCCACTCATGGGTACAAATTTAATCTTGCACCAGAAAACTGAGTCATGAATTAACTCCGGATTGAGTTGAAAACGCTACAACGGATAGCATGTGTGGGCGTTACTATTGCAATAAGAACCTCACCAAGACTGAGCATGCGAAGAGTTTAAGGTTTTTGGTGCACAAACTCCTTCAACGAAACAGGAAATCTGTTTCGGCACTAGAAAGGATTCTTAATGGATACAACGTACTCAAAAGCCACAATCTAAAAATGAATCTTATAGATGATGACCTTTGTAGGGGCTGCAGTGGTGAAGAAATAAGCTTGATAAGAGTCGGACAGTTAAAAAGAAGCGCTCTCTCGCACTGTAGTCCAACACACTATCCACTAGGCTGTACGCTGGAACATGAAAGAACAGTAAATCCAAGGAAGTACTTGAATCCTTCCCGATCTTTACACCTTTTCCCCAAAATGTTTACCTTTGCTTTTTTGAGCCTTCATTCGTTAGCTCTATATATGCTTTGCTTCAGATTAACTTCTTGCGAAGCTCTACCGAAACATCTTAACGTATGTTACGTGTACACACATCTCCGGAAGCTTAAAAAACAACCTTAAAAGGTTATGCCGTCATAACTTTAGTAATGCTTGTGAAATTTTCGATATAATGCCTTAAACCGGCTTCTACCCAAACAGTCGACAGCACACAAATAATTGTTAGTTGGGTTGGCACGTGTGTCGTGCCAAGACTCCATCTGAGATTTGAATTGCTGTAAGCATGCTGCGCTAATGGGCTTTTGCATGCAGCGATATAAATACCGGGTGCACCCGTATTGTCATTGTGTTTGTCAAGACTTGTTCCAGGGATTTGATGGCAGCTTGGCAGCCTACATTCTCTTTCAGTCAAGAAAAAGCTTCTTTGATCGCCATGAGTTTTGCCTGGATCATGCTGCCAAATGTAACCTAACTCGAGATTGAATTGGTCGCAGATCACGCTTTATACGTTCGCTCTAGTCCGACCTAGTCCATGCTAGTCTAAGCTGGGCAGCGCTGGTCCACTCTAGTCCGCGCTTACCATTCTGTGTATCAAAACTCATTTTATTTTGTAGTTTACTAGCTTCAACTGCCTGAGCAATCGTCCATGGCTTTTTTACTAACGCAATAGCCCTGACTAGCTCGGACTAGCGCGGACTAGCACACTCGGTTACGTGCGTTGGCCGTAACTGCGCCAAGTCTGTACCGGAAATATGTGTCTTACACAAGGAATTATATGTCGCGTTTTCGATTTAAGTTTGGGTTAAGCTTTCAAACAACATTCCCGAAATCGGAATTTTTCGAAACCAACCTTCATCAAGCTTCGTTAAGCTTTAAAAACGGATGTTCTATCTTTTGTTTTGCGAATAGAAATTTGTGACCTTAAAAGCGCTCTTGCGTTTCTTCCACATTCTGAAAAACTGTTCTTCTTCATTTTCTTTTGAAAATAGAGGTCTCCGGCAATAATTCCTCGGTATGCCGAAACCAACCCTTCGTATCTGGGTATAATAGTCTACATCCAAAGTTCAATCTTTAGTCAGTTAACTTGTTCCCGAAAAACCAACCATCAAGGAAGCTTTTTTCAATCATTCAGCCCAACACAGGGTTTGGCTTCGATAAGATTCAAACAACAACTTTTATAGAGCTTGGATAGTGCTTGTGTACGAAAGTTGAGTACTTTTGCAGTTCTCTTTTCGAAGTAGCGTGTTAAGGACCCTTTGAAATTTAGTTCACAGGCTTTAAAGGTATAGACGCCATGATGTTCAGATGTTAGTGAGCGGTTGATCCTTTAATTAGAGGTTCGGTAGTCAATAAAACCTCAAAGATGGGGATTCTACTTAGAAATCTTTTTGGCTGCAGTATTTAGCTGTATATTAGGATTATCCAACAAAGAGCTGTAGTTCTCTTTCTTTATGAAACCAACGAATATTTTCCAATGAATGGTACCAACTTAAGTCTTGTGTATACGTCACATCCAGTTAGATAAACTCCTTAATTATCTCAAAGTTATACATTTTTACAGGGCCAGTCTTGACACTATTAGCTAGTCACAAGCAAGTAACATTAAAGACCTAAGATTTTCAGGGACCCAATTGTTTGGGACTACAAACATTTTGTTTTGGCGCAACAGGCTGGTGAGTATCCTACCCAGTACCGAGTTTTCTCACAACTATTCATGTGTGCGTGTTAACTTCCTGCACGATGGCGGGACCTTCGGTTTTATGTCGACTCCGAACGGCGAATTCGAGATAAGCTTTTATTGACAACTGATACTACTCTGATGTTTTGTCCGATCATCACGAAAGGAGGGACAGTCAAAAATCAAAATGTGTTGCTACGGCTGGGAATCGAACCCAGACCTTCTGCACGGTAGTTCATCGCATTTACCACTGAGTCCGTCATTATTTGGGACTATAATTCTAATTGGCGGAAGTAGCTCAAGAAAACGTTTCCACCAACATATATAAAATCTTATAGCTCTGCAACCATCATCTTAGGGCGCTCCTGAAGCTTAAAAGCTTCGCATTAAGTGAGAAAAGATTATAAAAAATAACGATGATCCAATTAAAAAAAACCCTTTGGGAGTTAAGTCATTACTTCGATATCATTCGCGTTTCGACACTTAGTTTATATTACATACTTAGTGTCAAGACGAATATGCCATGTGAAAGGCTCTCAATGAAAAAGGTGCCAACTAAACAGGCTCCCCACCTTCATTGCATTTCCCAAAAAGTTCAACCTTGACATATGAATATTGGATTAGTTATTTATATCGTCATCCATCTAAAAATAATTATTAAGCTAAAATCCTGTTTAACCCCATCAACGCCACATCAAACTAACCTCCATATGATGAATGATCTTCTAGTAATGATAAATCAATCTTTCGCTCTTCAAAATATTGACATCTTCCCGGATTGACACACGCATTCTCATATCAAATGCATTTTCTCTATCCGCTTATCGATTAATTGGAATCCGCATCGATGACCCCACAGACCACAACAATCATTGCCGACACTCTCGATCGGCCAAGAAGCGTAAAATTACCCCACAGAGGCACGTGCTTTTACAGCAGCAATCAGCATCCAATGCCATCGATCTTTACAGGCTGAGTAACCACCAACGTGCAAGTGTAGTCAAGACATCGTGCTGGTACAATCCAAGCGACTTGCACTCTTTCAAAACAAGTTAACGCGCAATATAGCCCAGCGGCACAGACCTATGCCTAACGAGGAAGACTGTGCTTCTGATGCCAAACCAAAGTTAACTCTGCCAAAGTGGTATTGCTTTCAATATTGGTGACACCAACCAAATAAAATTTAAGACTTATGACACTCGTATTGTGGTACAGAGGTTGTTCCCTTTGTCGGAAGCCGTGGGGTCTTGATTTATTGGAAACCTCTACTGTGCCCACCGCTAACTGACACCAGGTGAGACCAGGCATTTGAATGGAATGGTAATTGCCAGCCAGGGGTTTTAATTATATGCACGGGTAGTAAAGAAATTAATTTGTTTACACGACGCAATACTGTAAATACGAGTATCTCAGACAATAGTCCGATAGTCTTATGAAACCAAAGGGGTTTCAGTTGGTGACTCTGTGTACTCTTGAACAATTGTAGAATCTATTGTCAATTGGCCGATGTGTGAGTGTGGGGTTGTAACTGCCGACTCATAATTAAAGTGTCGGTAATTTTTGTGGGAGTTTTTATTCAATTAGTTTTCTTTTTTTTTTTGTTTACATTTAGTCACTTGACAATTAATTATTTTGAAAGTAATTAAAACGTGTACTGGATGAAAATGAATTATGAGTGCAATCATTGCGTGAGAGTGGTTTTATTTAGTTGAATAAAAGAAACATATGATAAGGCAGTGCGCGAAAAATTTGTCAACTAGACTTTCATGAGAAAGGCCAGCACTGGCAGCAAGGGTGACCCAAAGGCGTCTATATGATGGGAAGAGAAGAAATCTGAATGATTGTGTTGTTTCAATAACCATACAGAGAACTAAACGTTCAATTAGCGTCACAATATTAGAAGGAATCTGACGAGGACACTTGGTAATATCCGAAATAGCTTTAATTCTTACCAAATAGTGTTGTTGGTACAAAAAATTGTTGTTGTAATTTTGATCATTCGATTCTGTTTCACATTTCGGACCAATAACCTCGGAAAAGACTGATTTTATTGTTGACGACCCTGATGAACGAAAAAATGACAACGACATTCGTTTCTGCAACTGGAATGTAAGAACATTAAACAGGAGAGGTGCAAGCGAAAAATTAGCAGAAGCCATAAACTGCTACAGAGCAGACATTACTGCCATCCAGGAAATACGATGGGATGCTCCGGGCAAAAAGAGGATGAACAACTGTGACATCTATCTATCTGAGGACCGTGTTATAGTGAGCAGAAACAGCGACTATTCGGATGCGGATTTGTTATAAGTGCCAGACTTAGGCAAGAAGTCTTATGTTTCCAAGACATTAGCGAACGCATTGTAAAAATCCGCATCAAGGCTAAATTCGCCAACATAAGCCTTATATGCGCTCACGCACCAAGGGAGGAAAAAGATGATATAGGATACCTTCTACTAGCTCCCTGAAAATACCAATGAGCGACTCCCGAATACGATGTGAAAATCGGGAGATTTTAACGCAAAGGTAGGAAGAAAGGACATCATTAACAGTAATACCGGAAAACATAGCCTACACGGCAACACGTCTGGTAACGGACTTAGGCTAATTGACTTCGCTACGGAACGAAATGCCACTATAGCCAGCTCACGGTTCCCTCACCTCGATATCCCTTAGGGGACATGCCGCTCTACAGATCAACGAACGGTCGATCAAATTGGTCACATCGCGATAGACAAGAGGCACGCATCGAGTAATATGGATGTCGGAACATTCCGAGGAGCTAACATTACAGTCAAGGTAAGAATGCGGATATCCACCACGCCACAACAATCCAGAAATAATGTGAAAAAATTTAATATCGAAAGACTGCAGTCGCAAGAGACTGTGAAGACCTTCGCGCAACGCTTATCCTTTAACCTCTTGATTTACACCATACCATCAGCATCGAATGTCGAAGAACTATATGACGCCCAGCTGCAACTGATGTGCTAGGTCTCTCGGGCCCACCAGCAAAAAACCACTGGTTTGGTTAGGGATGGCGACATATGCTCGCAGCTAAGAACAGGGCCTACAAGGCTAAGTTGCAGGTGAAGACGAGAGCTGCCATTAATCTCTATAGGCAGAGAAGAACGAAGGAACACCGGCTTTTTAGAAAAAAAGAGCAAGCAAAGCGCGCGATCGAGGATATAGACAATTGGTACTTCAGAAAGGAGAAAGTGTAAAACTTCAAAGCCAAGGATACAAGGCTCGAACAGAATCCTGTCGAGATGAACAAGGAAATGTTGTAGTTGATACACAGTCGATGCTGAGAATGTGGAAAAACCACTTCTACAGACTGTTAAACGGCGATGACGAACAACATTCCGCTGTCAGGAAGAACCAAGCATTCAACAAGCATTCAACAAGAACAAAACCTTCCAACCCCCCGACCTGAATGAAGTGAGGTTGCCAATATCTAAACTCAAGCTTCATAGGGCTGCCGGAAATGAATGCCTTCCCGCTGATCTTTATAAAGCCGGCGAAGATGACTTAGTAAGTATCATCCACCAACTCATAAGCCAAATCTGGGAGGAAGAAAGTATGCCTGAAGAAGCATCGTTTGCCCGATCCACAAAAAAAGTAGACCCTCTGAACTGCGCCAACTACAGGGGCATAAGTCACCTCAACATCGCCAACAAGATCCTATCTGCCATAAAATGTGAACGCCTGAAACCGTTTACCAACAACCTGATCGGCCCAAATTAGTTTGATTTTAGGACAGGAAAGTCCACAATCGATCAAATTTTCACACTTCGGCAGATCCTGGAAAAACCCAAGAAGTCCAAATCGATAACAACCACCACCCACCACGAGCTTAGTTGCGCGATGGTTGGTACGATGAACTGCGGTGCAGAAGGTCTGGGTTCGATTCCCAGCCGTGGATTTTACTGGCCCTACTCTCGTGATGATCTGACAAATCATCCGAGTAGTATCAATTGGCAGGAAAAGCTTATCTCAAATTCGCCGTTCGGAGTCGGCATAAAACAAGAGGTCACGCCATCGTGCTAGATTTACACATGCCCAGATGAATGGTTGTGAGATAGCTTGGCCCTGGGTATATATTTACGACAGCATTTATAGCCATGTCTAGTTTTGGTATACCGCCTAAACTTATCCGTTTGCTCACCGACACATTCGATACCAAAAAGGGATTTAGGCAAGGCGATGCGGTGTCATGTGACTTCTTCACTTTGATTCTTGAGAGGATTCTGCAAAACTTACGAGCCAACACCAGAGGCACAATTTGCCAAAAATCGGTACAGCTACTAGCATACGTCCACGATATTGACATCATTGGTCGGACCCAACGTGATGTTATAGCCACGTTTGCAGTAAATGAGGGCAAGACTAAGTATATGCTGTCAAAACGAAATGACACACAACATCGAAGAATTGAACAGAACGTCACCAATGACTGATATAACTTTGAGGTAGAACGGGACTTTGTCTATCACGGTGCCGCTTTTAACTCTGACAACAACATCTTGTCAGAAATTAAACGAAGAATAACTCTTGCCAATCCACGTTTCTTCGGGCTAAGAAGGCAATTCAGTGGTAAAGCCCTTACTGGAACTATTAAGGAGATCCTATGTAAGACCCTAATCATCACAATCCTGTTCTACGCCGCTCTCAAAGGAGAACGAAGTAATCCTTGGGCGATTCAAGAGGAAAATTCTTCGGTCCCGTTTGCGTTAACGGGCTGTGGAGAGGAAGATTCAACCAAGAACTATACGAGCTGTACAGCGACATGTCATGGTAGAAAACTTTTGACGTTTGACGTTTAAGATGGCTAGGGCATGTAGAACGAATGGACACCAAAACTCCGGCTCGCAGAGTCTTCGATTCCCAGCCAAACGTCGGACGCAGTAGAGGAAGACCTCGCCTCAAGTAACGCGCACAATTAGAAACCGACCTCAACCAACTTGGAATGCGCAACTGGAGGCAGTTAGCTACGAATCGTGCTAATTGGAGAGGCATATTGATTGAGGCCCAGGTTCATTCCGGACTGTAGCGCCACTTAAGTAGGTAAGATAGTAAGAAGAACCTCATTCTTGAAATAAGAAATTTATGCTAAATAGAAGATAAATTGTATGTTGGGCTATTAGATACTATTGGATGCAACACTAAAGGAGGATTCCACAACCTTCGTAGATTTCATCTAGACCTAAGCATAAAAATGTAATATCCATGCGGTCATAATCGCATGAGCAACCTCCAAAATAGCATGCAGTTAAAAGATATATTCAATTTGAATTACATGTAAGTAGTCAGAAAAGTATCTGCCGGAACTACATGTTAGAACCACAGTTACACAAAAATTTATATGTTTTTTTTTTAGTTTCAAACATAATCGATAGTGCTAAGACCACCTTTACAACCCACAACGCCTAAGGCGAAAACAAACGGAAGGGGCGTCTTAATGTCCCAACATTCTCATTAGGTCAACGATTTGTTTCCCCATGTTAAGTCAACTTTATGTCTCACCATCGCAATATGCTGAGCTTTCAACGTATCTGTCAAAACAAGCTGTAAAATCCTCTCAACAACTATGTTACCTACTCTGGCGGCTCGTTTTCCCATTTGACACGCGGAATGATTTAATGCAGTTTTTGACATCAAGCCGGTTGACTTTATCGTAAACTTTTCTCCCAATCACCATTAACAGGTTTTCATTGACTTGAAATCACTTGTACCACACGAAAATTGTTTTATCTTATGAACATCAGTTCCCGGCCTCTAACGATGATTATGGGAACCATTAAACTTGTACTACGTCAGACTTCGCCTGATGACATTTCTAATACAATGAAAGCAAGCTTCCTAACAAAATATCACTTAACCTACCTTCCATTCATAGTGCTTACAATCAATTTGTACACCGAACGTACGATCAGATCCTAAAGTAGGGAAGTTGGAATAATCACCTGTCACCATTTCGTCATCAGCGGCATGGTTGGGAAATGTTGCTAAAGCCCTAAAAAAGAAGCGCAGCAAGCCGCCAAATGATGTGCATACCAACTGGAAAAAAGTGTCCCTCTGACATTTTCCGACTTCCTTTACATTTTCATTCGTCTTTTCCTCAATTACCCTACCGCCGCACTCTCGGACTGGAAAATGGAATGAAAATTGTGATGATCGCATCGCTGAAATATAAATCTGCGACCATGTGCTCACTGCCTAAGCCATGTTGGCAAATGTTTTTGTTGCCATTTCGCTTGCCACCATTTGGGCATAAATCGTCGTTGGAGGCACAGTCTCAACAAGTGGTATGGCAGCGGTCGGTAGCGGCGTCTCAGCAAAGATATTTTCGCCTCCACCTATATCTATGTAGCTACTACGGAGAGAACCGACAAGACTCAGTTTGAGATTCCCTTTCATTTTGGAGGAAGCTTTTGGCGTTGTTTTTGTGGGATTCTGTGTTTTGTTCGGGCTTATTGTTTCTTCGTTCGTCTGTTGACCTTTTAATGATTTTTTTGTTTTGATCTGTTTCGCTTTGTTCCTTGTTTGGGGTTAACCTTCTTAACTGGTGCACAACGTGCGACGTGAGTAAAAATCTGTTTCAAGTCGTCTGACTTTCTCAATTCGAAGATGTTTTGACATTTCATGTGGATCGAGTGATATCTGCTGCGCTTGAATAGAATGTCAGTGGAAGGGAATTCGGTCGTATTTTGGAAACGGGGTGTAGGCTAGATTGCCAAAAAAAAAAAATAACGCTAGAGATTGATATCGCTGGTTGTAAAGATGCCAAAATGAAGTATGCCGGAGAATAAAATTTTAACTGGAGTTCGAATTTATTTGACAATCAGTGGATCTTAATTCCGTGAGATGTTGTTGCATGCAATGCAATTATTGCGTGTCTATACAAACGATAACCTTGCATGTCAAGATGCCAGATACGCTTTTTACTTATCAGTGATTGCTAGAAAAATAATAACGGCATTGCTACTTAAGCCTTCATTCTGAGGCGTAGAAGTAACTCAAATGTCCTTCTTCACAGATCCAAGAAGTGGTAATTATTTTAATCATGAAAGAAGTTTGAGAAGGTTTGAGGGAATATTTTTGGTCATAAAGCTTAAGTTAAAACTGGTAAATCGATGAAATGGTCTTCTCGTTACATCTTGTATTCAATGTCACATATATTTAGTAGACTGTAGTACTTAGTGGATTTTAAAAGACAACAACCTTTGAGATATATTTAACTTTTTGTCAGAGACTCCAGAAGTCGGGTATTTTAGGTGAAAAAGTCAATTTACTTGGTGCCTGTATGCGTTGTCGGAAGATATAATTAGTAGACCATGATATGTGCCGATAGAAAGTCAAATATTGGTCACAATTTTATCATGATTCATGCGTAACCTCACCACTGTACTAGACTTCACATCAACAAATCGCCGACCACCAGTATACTGGGGGAACCAAGAGAAAGCAGAGCTAGGCAGCAAGTGACATAAGGTTTAAAAATATTTCCCATTAGGATCTACAAAGGCAATACCAAAATAGGGACGTAGGTACCTGAAACTAGCCATCCGGATTTTTCTCGCAACAGGCTCGTGAGTAACCGGCGCCTAGGTTACGCACAACCATTCATGTGTGCGTGTGTACTTCTTGAGCTATAGCGTGACCTCCCGTCTTATGCCCACTCCGGTTTTTTTTCCGTGGGCTTGTGAAAATCATCGGTATGGTATTCTGAAATAACCGGGCAGTTTGCACTCGGTTTTGGTTCATTACCTTATTTTCATGAACTCTTTAGGGTCATATTTTCATCCTTAAGGTGGAGAATTTCTTTCCGAAGCTCTTCGCAGAGCAGTTCGACTTTGTTTAGCTTTCAATTTTCACTGATTCTCGTTTGTCGTGAACCGACACTTCTGGGGTTGTCGAGCTCCTGGAGACGCATATAAGTTGTTCAGGTCCAGATGTAGGTGACCTCGTTACCCTTGAACTTTATCCGAAAGGGTTACAAAATTGCAATAATTGGCTCTCCCCAGAATCCGTAGAGTCGACCTCCGAAGAGGGTGGATTTTTCAGTGAAACTAGATTGCCATCTGGGGTATTACATCTTTTCGTTTTATTCATTGCATTTTTTTTTTTGTACACACCTAAATTCGGTTTACGGGAGTGGATTTTAGTCGCCTTTTACGACAGGCATGCCTTACCTCGGGTATATTCTAACCCCTAACCCGAAAGGGAGGTTGGAATGAATCCGAATGGCGAATTTGACATAAGCTTTTCTTGACAATTGATACTTCTCGGATGATTTGTCAAATCATCACGAAAGAAGGGCCAGTGAAAAATCATTTAGGTGTTTCTACGGCTTGGTATCGAATCCAGACCTTCTGCGTGGCAATTCACCACACTAACCATCGCATCACTAAGCCCGTCTGTCTGTCAAAACAAAGGCAACAGCTTTAAGAAAAACTCTGCGAGTAAGCAGACATAAATCATTGTGACCCCGCTTAAAGGGCAGTCATTACAAAACATAAGTGCACTAGGGCAATCCTACTCTCATGCCCTTTACGTCTGCAAAAAATAGTGTCGCGATTATTTCCACAGCAAGCACCAATAGAAGGTTTAGAACCTCTCAGGAACTGCATGAGATCCCACCTGCCATGCAAATGGCACTCCCGGATGTATACAACCGATTCAGCAATAATATTGCTGGATTGAATGGCATACTAAGCAAGGGCGTTAAGCTACCCGTAGAACAAACACGGAACCATTTTTGGAACATTATAACAATTGCTGTGAAGAAGAAGTTTTTCCAGACCAATGGAAAAAGCTGCTGCTGAAAAAGTCCCTGATGGTAACTGGTATTTTTAGGAGATTACACATCCTTTGGCGCAACCGAAAAAAAAACAAAAAAAAAAAACCTCCACCAGCAAGAAACCCCTTGTGAAAACATATCCTCTTAGCAAAAGTATTAAACCATTCAGTTGAAAACGAGAGTTGCTGAAAAAACGAGAGGTGCTGATCTGGTGTATTGAAATGGTGTTCGAAAGAAGGGCTAAGCTGAATCTTGTCGATATGAAGAAGAAAAATCAAAGTGAAACCACAATCAACGCTGAGAATATGGGTTCGATCTTAGCACTTTGGTGAGAATACTTCCCTTACGTTCATGCAAGCTTTGGAAGCAGCTCGAGGTAACCTTTTAGTCTCCTACTATAATAGAATAGGTTCCGAAGCGAGCTGTAACTCTGCTGGTTCAATACTCTATTCTTGGAATGTTCTTGAAAATGTCGGAATAGGTTCCGAGATGTGCTGTAACGTTGCTGGTTCAATGCTCTATTCTTGGTATCGTTTTCACTTTAACACTAAAACGTGAGCCCAACAAGGCTTCCTGAAATGACGACCTACCTGTGGAGCTATACAAAGTAGAGCAAGATCACTAACCACAATACATCAACTTATTACTTCAATTTTGTCGGATGAAAGTATGCCTAAATTACTGAAAATCATTAAAAGCTTTAGATGTCGATTGTTACTACCTGTCCGATTCGTCAATGTTATGCGTTTCTTCTTGTATGCCTTGCCCTTCTTTCAACCACGGTTGATCAGATTCTTGCCGTTGACCTTTGATAACACGTACGCATTCCCCATCTGGTTGTATCGGTTTTCGGTTTTTGCTATGGCAAAGGCTTAAACGAATCCGTTCTTTCGGATTGTAGAACCAATGCTAACTCTTACCAATCGCCATTTCCTTGGAGTAAGAATGCCCAGCTGTTAACAACCCTTGATCATCCTAGGCACTGAAGCATGAACCATAAAATAAATTGTCAGACCGGTTTATGTTGATGGACAACGGAGACAACCACAATTACTACAAGCTGTACGCGGGTATAGTCCTGATAAAAAAAAACTTCGTATTGGAAGCTTGTCTAGTACATGTATGGCGAATAAAAAACAATGCTCTAGCCCGAAGAGTCTTTGAATCTGAGCTAGATGATAAAAACAGTACAGAAAGACCCCATCTTAAGTAGCGCACAGATGTAGAAACTCAAACCTCAACGAACTTGAGGAGCACACCTTATCACAGATAGCTAAAGACCGATCTACTTACAGACACATCTTGGTCAGATTTATCCTGGAGTGCAGCGTTACTTAAGAATGCTGAGAATCCTAAGGTTTGATGAAATTCTCACAGCCAAATAGTTAAGTTATCTGATTGATATTATGATAGATTAACACTTAATCGTTATTTTTGTGTACCTGTTAAAATTGTATAGCAAACAGAAGTTAAAATGGTTTCTTTCTGAAAAAATCATAGTCTATACAGGCAGGTTAGAAGCTTTCCTTTTCGCAGCTAGTTCTAGCTTACCAGGTAGCTCTTCTTCTCCACCTTCATTGAATCCGATTCAATATTCTTTAGGGTCAACATTCTCCCAAACCGTTTAACGATTCGAGTCTTTAGAGATCTCAACTGCACTAGAGCTTCAGCCCAAGATGGACTTACTTCCCTTGTTCCGAATAGGTTTTTTTTATGTAAAAACGTTCGTTTTTTATTCCTCTTTCGAAGTAGATGTTAGAAGCAATCTTTTCTTTTAAAAATACATTTACAGGTAGTTGTCTGGGAACTTGAATGTGACATCCAGTCAATTTCTTGTACACGGAGGTAAAGGTATCAACTTTATGTCCAATGGTGGTTTGTTGATTCTTGTCCAAGTGCACATTGATCAGTTGGGTGCCATCGAGCTTGACGCGGATGCGCTTGCCAACGATTTCGACTGGGAAATCCAAATCTTCAAGAATGGCATCGTACACCGATGTGAGAGGGCGCGAACGTGATATCTTCTGCTTCAATGGGTTCCTTGATTTCCTAGTTGAGTTAAGTAAGATCTTACGTTCTCCAATAAAAACGACATGTTTGCCAGAGAACTTCTTCTCCATCTGACGAACCAAACGGATTTGGATTTTTTGGAAAGCCTTCTGCTTTGGAATTGGAATGGAGATGATGACAGCCTTCTTATTGTTGAATTCAATTTCCCTGGCACGGGTAATGTGAAGATAGGGCAATTGTGGCTTCAATTCAGAGTTCATTTCCAGCTCCAAAAGAGCTTGGGCAAGTGACTTTTCAAAGTCATCGGGCTCAGCGCCACCGGGTTTGATCATTTTGTTTCCAGTCATCATTGCCAGTTATTTTCAGAAATACCCACTCTGACCATACCTGTACGCAAACTTTTTCACTTGCCTTACCCTACAGGTATATTTCCGAATGTATACCTGCTCATGCTTAGCGGATTCCAAAAATGAACGATTAAACCTCCCTGTCAAACTACCTATACCGATTTATTGCTCTAACGTCAGAACTTTCTAAGGTCGAGAAGAGAACAGTCAACTGTCACCTCATGAACTAGCTAACAAAAAATCATCTCCTAAGTGATCGTCTGCTGATCTTATTCAGTGCCTAACTAAAAAAATGGAGCTGTAGCGTTCACCAATCCGGTGAATGTAGAATTGTTGCTCTTGATAACCCTTCGATAGTGTGTGGTATAGCACTCTTGTCAATAAACTGTTGGTTTTGGTAATACATTCATAAATTGGATAACTAATTTGCTAGGTAGCATATCAATACAAGTTATGAGTCAACTTTCATCACCTTTTCAACAAACGATGGTGTACCCCAAGGTACAGTCCTCTCACATAATTTGTTTTTAATTTTTTTAAAACAAGCCACTGCTTCTGACTTCTAATTAAATCTTCATTCGCAGATGACAGCACTATTGACATTGTTTGCTCTTTAATGACTGCACCACAAGCAGAGCACCAAGTTGTATAATCGCAACGCCAACGAATGCCAACTGAACTCCACTCCAAAATTGGCACAATTATCAAATAGGGTACCAACGGCCGGGTTGGGTTTAATGCATCGAAAACATAGTGCTGGGTCCTATCTCTGACGACAAACTGACAATGACTCGAAACACAATGGCAAATGTATTTTTATTACCAAAACCAGCAAATAAAACGAAGTCCTGGGACGTAACTCTTCAATAATCTCGCGTCCCTCCTCCAATCACCTTAGCGGCGGATACCGGGCTTCAAGCCAAGTTTTTCGCTTCATTCGTGGATGCGAAGTTATATTTTTCCCATAAAAAATAAGACCACCATTTCAACCCCGACTTCAAACGGCAAATTTGAGATTCTTTTCATGTCAGTATTATAACCCAGACTTTCGCAAAAGGATGGGCAGTGAACGAAGTTTTGGTGCTGTAACTTTCGGGATCTTAACTAGGTTATCTGTCCTTTGTAGTCTAACTATGCCACTGCAACTACCTCATCCGAAAAAAGTGCTCATAAAGAAACAAACTGCTTCACCTCTCACTAAGACATATGAAATCTTAAAGCAACACCTAATAGCCCCAGTATACAAAGTTGGAAAAAAACTGTAAATTAGAAGTTCTCGAGATTTTCTGACCATCAATCAGCATTAATGCTTCTCAGCTTGAAGTGTACTTTTAAAGGGGCTTATACAATGAATGACTCTTAGCTTGACTTTGACTTGATGCAATAGTTTAGTGCTTATACACATAAACGTCCAATGCGCCTCATTCATGTCGGCTTGCACCTTTTATGCAATACATCAGTGAAGCATCAATGTGCCCATTGTATAGCGAGTGTCAAGCTTCACATATAGCTCGTAAATTAACAATCTGTTGGCACTTATGTTCAAGGCCAAGATGCCATACGAAATTGTAAATTTCATTGCCATTTGGTCACATAAATCTTTTGCGGTTGTTTTTTTTTTTTTAACTGTTGGACATACCATATCATAATTTCGAAACATGCAGTCCTGTCGGGAATAATTTTTCCCGGGAAACGGTTCCCATTTAGTTATCTGATTTACATTGCTGACAAGTGAAAAACTCTCGGGAAAATTTATTCCCGATAGACCTGAAGAAGAGTTTCATTCGAGTTCGAAAAGAACCAAAATGGAATGGGATCTATGATCAGAGCATATGTTGAAATGAAATGTAGGTTAAAAGCTTCTCGGAACTAACAAAACAAATACTACACTACATGAAGAGGTTTGATGATCCAAGAGTACAAGTTGACATGCCATTTGAAATTGAACGTTTGAAATCCGTATACAATGGCAGCACCTTTTATTCGTCAAAACAAAAACTAGTCGAAAACAAAGCTTGAACACACATATGGTTACCGAAACTCACCCTAGTCCACGCAAAGTTTAATCAAACACAATCTCAGCCTATCTTCAAGTCTGGTATCGAAAAACTTCGATTTCTACATTGCAAACCAAAGAATTGAGTATCTGTATTCAACTATACCGAGTAGATATCATTGAAATGTCGATCGGAATGACGGACTGAATAAATCCCTCTGTTAACATCTACCATTTAAAATTTGTGAAAGGAATAAAATATCTACTCCCAAACAGTACATATTTGCAATTTCCTTATCGAATATCACAAATGCAGGTCATAGATACAAATTTCGAACCCCCGTCGTTCTTCCATTTGCGAATGAAACCAGTACACGATGCCGATCTATCGATGAATCAGTTTCTCACACCTCATACCACCTGCAATAGCCTGCATTCCATAGATTGACTTATAAAAATGAGGTTTAATGCGTCAAACTTATTCAACTGACATCCTAATCGCAGAGCTAATATACGTCTAAAATTTATATCACCATCGTCGTCGCCCCCACAAAGTCATTTGTCCGATCCTCTGTACTGCACATATGCACATGCACAACTTTCGCATGACCTAACTAGGTGCTATTACTTAAGCTGCTGCAGCTCATAGATAAACAAACTCAAGAAATGCCAAAGTTCAGCTCGAAACGACGACATCAACCAAAGTATTCCACAATTTACTTGACCAGATGCACACAGAGTAGGCCACAGAGTAGGCCACAGAGTAGGCCAGAGACTAGACTATAGACTAGGCGACTTTTTCTGCTCGAAAATGTTAACAAAAAGTAGATCCCAGTCGGGTTGTATGCGAGTAGATTCATATGGCTGGCAACACATGATTAAGATTCAAAGACTTGGATTTTTTGTTGACTGACCCAACAAATAAGGAAATTAATTGTCGTGCCTTCAAACATCTGCATTAGTCAGAAGCCAGTGGCTTAAATTGCATCGCGCATACTCTTTGATTCCATATAAGGGGGGTATGCCGAGTAGTCGTCGCCTCTCGCCGATGGCTGCTATCGACACAAGTCCACACCTCGCCGAGATTCCCCACATCGAATCATCGCCATGAGATGAGGTAACAGCCATGAACTTTAATTTCAGCGATCCGAGCACATTCCTTTCTTGGACTGCAAACACGAGCATCACAGTCATGTGGCTTTCACTTGATATAGATTTTTCTCCCAGCAAAAAAGCAATAAATAGATTTTTTTTCTGCATTCAGTTATATTCCCATTCTATGTACTTGTATGATGTATCGTTGAGGTTGAACATGACCTTTGTTGCATCGATTAATCGGAGATGAATTAAGATGTTTTATAATCGCACACAAGGAACAGTGGTGGCTAACAGTGGAAGGGAACATTTTTGTTTAATAGTTTTGCATTAATAAAAATTGTTTTTAAAAATTTTGAATAAGAAAAAATCCTAAGTCACACTTAAAAAAGATTCACCTAACCAAATAAAGGGTGATCCATTTCGAGGTTCCCTACATTTTTAAAGAAAAAACACAGAAAATTCAAATTTAATGGAGAATGTTGATTATCATTTGAAAGAACATTCTTTGGCATTTATTTTTTGAAGATTATGTCTATCAAATGTTGGCCGTTGCTACGTCCAGATGGTCCATCCGTTGAGTCCAATTTGGTAACGACTGGTAACTGGCGAATGACACGCGTGATGTTTTCCTCCAAGGCCTGAATCGAAGCGGGTTTATCGGCATAAGCTTTTGACTTTACATATCCCCACAGGAAAAAGTCTAACGGTGTGATATCACACGATCTTGGTGGCCAATCGACCGGCCCAAAACGTGAAATTATGTGCTCACCGAAATGTTCTCTCAATAAGTCCATTGATTGATGCGATGTGTGGGAAGTGGCGCCGTCTTGCTGAAACCAAATGTCGCCGAGATCACGAGCTTCGATTTCAGGCATCAAATAGTCGGTTATCATGGCGGTCGCCATTGACGGTTACGTTCGCACCGGCATAATATTTAAAGAAATATGGACCGATGATTCCACCGGCCCACAAACCACACCAAACCGTTGTTTTTTCTGGATGAAGTGGCAGTTCTTCAATCTATTCATGTTGCTCTTCGTCCCAAATGCGGCAATTTTGTTTGTTTACATACCCATTGAGCCAGAAATGGGCCTCATCGCTAAACAAAATTTGCCTCGAAAACGTCGGATCTTCTTGGAACTTTTCAAGAGCCCATAGAGCGAAGCGATGTCGCTTGGGAAGGTCGAGCGGCTTCAGTTGTTGCACAAGCTGTATTTTGTACGCTTTCAATTTAAGATCTTGACGTAAAATGCGCCAAGTCGTTCCATACGTCAGTCCGAGTTGCTGCGAACGGCGCCGAATCGACTCTCTACGGTCTTCGTGTACACTCTCAGCCGCTCTCTACGGCCGCTATATTTTCTTCACAGCGTGCTGGACGTGGTCTATTCGGTCGAATATTATCCAATAATGAATGCTGGGTCGCAAAATGAGTGATGGTGTTGCGAATAGTACGCTCAGTAGGCCGATTATGTTGACCATAAGTTGAGCGAAGTGCACGAAACACATTCCTCACAGAACGTGAATTTTCATAATAAAGTTGAACAATTTGTAAACGTTGTTCACGCGTAAGTCTTTCCATTATGAAATGCCAAACAATACTAAACAAAAATAACATGACAGCATGACACGACTCACACGTGATCTGTCAAAAAAGGCTATTGAAGAAAGTATCTCTTCTTGGATCCCCGTTACAAAGCAAAACCGGTGGTGAGGTAGCTCTAAAACCAGAAAATGAAATATTCTCTCAGGTGAGGCGAACCTACAATGATGAAATAGCGCCTCGATATGTTGCTGTCAGGTGCTTTTTTTTTAGCAAATCTACTTTCGTTGGATACTGTGTGCAAATGGAAATATTTATGTCTCCTGAAAGTTTGCTCTATTGTGTAGCATATGTTATAATGAGACCAATTTTCTACCAGTTTCCGCTGAGCTGTTGACTGGAGATTTGGGAAAGGGAACAATTGTCTATGTATCCAACCTACATATTTCGGGCATGGTCTTGTTTTTGCTCAATGGAGGAAAACGAGTTAGAATAATGTAAACTATCTCCTAGCTTCAAAAAGGGACCTTAGCTTAGCTGCCTCTAATTTGATAAAATTGACATAACATGTATGATACAATTGAACCACTTGTGATGCAGAGAAGGCTCATGGATTAGCCATGCTTTCATAGCTCTAGCCTCCATTTCTGCGGAAGAGTGGAATTCTTCTTTTGTTGGAACGATATGTTCTAAGTATGATAGTATTAAGCGAATTGCGCTCTATAAAGCAGCGATGAACAAATACAGGATCATGTCGCAATCGATACAGCTGTGTTGCCTAACAATGGAACACATGTAATGCAGTGTCTAGTTCGGCAGTCACTGATCTTAAAATTTTCTAAGCATGTAGACAAAGATTCAACCAAGAACTATACGCATTGGACGTTTAAGATGGCTAGGACATGTAGAATGAATGGACATCAATACTGCGGATCGCAGAGCTGTCTTCGATTCCCAGCTAGAAGTAGGACGCAGTAGAGGAAGACCTTGCCTTAAGTAGTGCGCACAACTAAAACCGACCTCGACCAACTTGGAGTGCGCAACTGGAGGCAGTTAGCTAAGGACCAGACCAATTGGAGAGGCATGTTGGTTAAGGTCAAGTTGCATTCCGGACTGTAGGGTCACTTAAGTAAGTAAGTAAGTAAGTACCGAATTTCGGTAAGGATATGCAATATCATGGGATATCATCAGCCTTGAGCTTGAATAGATAGTGCTTAGGTAAGGTAAAAACAGGAAAAGCTCGTCCTCTTGCAAATCCTTCCAGTTACAATTGCTTGGATGATATTGTCCATTACTGCTTGAATCGTTCCCGGATTGTTTGGCATAATATAGGTTCCCCATAAAAAAAGTCCAAAGGCGATAAATTGAAGATCTGAGCGTCCAATTGACATCGCCAAGACGGCTGATAACAAGATCTTGGAATTTGGAAAGCCAAAAATCGATTGTGGCATGGGCTGCATGCACCAGAGGTAGCTCAAAATCATATCTTCAATTTTAGTAAAAAAGAAGTCAGTTAACATGTCTCTGTCAAGCCCCTGTTGACCAAAACGTTGTTTTCAGTCCCATTTTCGAAGAAAAATTGGTCCAATGATGCCTCCACTTCAAAGTCCGCACCAAAATATCACTTTCTGTGGATGCATCGGCTTCTCGACAATAACGTGCGGGTTTTCCGAGTTCCAGATGCGCCAATTTTGTTTGTCAACGTAGCCGCCGAGATGACAATACGACATTGCGACTCGTCCGAAAATATGACTTTTCGCGCCCAAAATCTTTGTCCAATTCAAGCTGCTCTAAGGCCCCCGCTGCGAAGCGATAACGAAGCGGTTGGTCATGCGCCTTCAATTACTGAGTCAATTGCACCTTGCAAGCAAAGAATCCGAGATCTTTGGGCAGAATTCTCAGCAGGCTATGTTGGACTGTTGAGATCGATGGCGAGTTTATGTTCGTGAATTGAGAATTGAGTCTCACACTCTCGGATACAGCAGCTACGTTCTCGTATGTACGCACCGTACTACAATGGGGACCTTAAGTGTTGTCCACTCACTCCCCAAACTGTTGTGTTGTTGCCTTTTTTGATCTCTTTCACCACAAAAGGGGTCAATCGCAAAAGAATGTGGATCCGCTACATCCAAATTTTTGAAACAATGACATGCTCCACCATCAGCTTTAGCCCCCAACAAGCTTTTATTAGCTTGATGTATTAGATATGTACATGCTGTAGAAAATTATGGAACAAACAAACCCTAGATTTGAAGTATGGCTTTGGACAAAAAAATTAGATAGAAATATCCAACCAACAATTTTTAAACTTCAAGAAGCAATTACTTCTATCTAGCTTTCTTTATACTCGTGCTCCGAAGTTGAGATTGTAAACTAACTCTTGTAGGTAAATCCAAAGGCTTTATAGAAGATGTGATGGTATGTCATTTCTAAGACTTTTATAAAGCTTACGCATGGTGTGTACATGTGACATTTGTAAATATGTTTTGGTAGAGCTTCCGTCGAATTTATGTACCTAAAGCATGACATGTTTGGAGCTTCTGACTGAAGGCTTATAGCAGCAGTGACTACTTCAATACCCAGTAGTTGAAACACCAACATGTTTTTATACCCTAGCCCATAGGGGTATATAAGTTTTGATATAAAGTTTGTAACATAGGGAAATAATTTAGCTAGATATACCACAAAGTATTAGGATCGACTAGGAATCGCTAGCTGAATCGATTAAGCCATTTCTGCCTGTCCATCCGCCAGTCCGTCTGTCTATTCGTCACAGATGTTTGGGTCTTAAATTTTGATCAAGGATAATAAAATTTGGCACATCGGATCCTTAGCCTACAGAACGAGTTTAAACATTTTTGAAATCGGCCCACTGCCACGACCACATTTTAGAAAAACGTTGTTTTTGGAAAAACGGTAGGAAATTTTGATTAATTAGTTGAACAACATATTTAGACTGTCTCAATATCTACATTTCGTCTTTGGGAAGTTTTCTGTCACGCCCACTTTTTGGGGGCGTTTTTAGCAAAAAAAAACATTTTTTTCGGTAAAATTTTAAAAAATTTCGAAGAAAAATTCGATGCAAATACTTTCATAGTGTCAATATAAACATATCGTCTTTAGTTCATTTTAACCCACGTCAATTTTTTGGGACCTTTTTTTACAAAAACAAAATTGTATACCGTACCCCATAGCTCATGCCATAGAAAAACGTCGTTTTTTTGTCGAAACAAAAAAGATTTAGATACTATCTGAACAAGATGTGCTGATAATGAAATTTTCTTTATTTCATTCCCATTCAGTTTTAAGTCACTGCTAATTTTTCGGGGACAGCAATTTTGATTGAATCCTTCTCATATGTTTTTAATAACTCTCCGATGCGATATACCATAAATTGTTGTAAGCAATTATATATTTATATTTATTACTAAGTAGAAAGATATATATAAATAAAGCACAGAATTTCTGTGAAATAAAACATCTTTTGGGACGGTGTGAATCAGATTTTATGAAACGAAAAAGTGTAACAAAAGAGGAACTCTCTTCCAAATTAACCGGACCACAGTTTCACTTCTACGGCGTGTGAGCTCTTACCAAATTTTTGTGGCACTTTCGTTAATTTTGAGTTTTGTTAAGGCTTCATTCACTAAGGAAGTTTTATAAAAGTCCAACAGAGTGTGCCAAATGCATTTCCTTATGACATAATACAGTTGCTGCAGGGGAAATAGTTTCGGTTGTGCTCTTTCCAAGCGATTTCATATGTTACTGCAAACGTTTTTTTGGCAAACAGATTTAAAGAAATTCGGAAAAAAAAAGTTTTCACGAAAATATATAAGTACAAGGTGGCGCAAAAGTAATCCTCCTATCAGAAAATGCTAAAAATTCTGCGATTAGCCCCTAATGTCAGTTCTATTTTGACATTTGTGTAGTAAACACATGCGAAATACACGTTAATAAACAATGTTACGCTACACTGCTCCAGAACGCGGAATATTGGTGACTATTTATTTGAGCAATAATCGGTCGGTGACTTTGGCACAACGTGAATTTCGTCGCAGATTTCCTAGCCGTCCAACGCCTACTGGTGAAACACTGCGACGTTTAGCCGCTCGCCTCGAAGAGACTGTCACAACACGAGATGCTGCCAGACGTGGCAGACCCCGGAGTAGCCGTTCTGCAGAGAATATTGCTGCTGTAGCCGAAGATGTCATGGAAGCGCCGTCGACATCGACCAGACGACGTGCCACGCAAATGGGTATCAGTCGACGGTCTTTACAGCGAATTTTGGTACAAGTTTTGAAGATGTTTCCGTACAAAGTCCAGACGGTGCATCAGCTGTTGGCTGCTGACCGCCAATCGCGTCTAACATACGCTCAAGCCATCCTTAATCACCACGAAGAGGAAGATGATTTTTCATCAAAAATAATCATGAGTGATGAGGCCCATTTATATCTTAGCGGGTACGTAAATAAGCAAAATTTACGCTTCTGGGGCACTGAAATCCGCGTGTAACCCACGAAGAGCCATTACACCCGCTCAAAGTCACTGTATGGTGTGCTGTTTTCGCTGGAGGAGTCATCGGACCTTTTTTCTTCGAAGACGTCGCGGGCAAAACGTTTACTGTGAATGGTGAGCGCTACAGAGTAATGATCAACGAGTTATTTTTGCCGCAACTTGATGAATTTGGATTGGAAAACATGTAGTTCCAACAGGACGGTGCAACGGCACACACTGCACGTGCCACAACCGATATGCTGAAGGATTCATTTCCCGGGCACCTAATCTTCCGTTTTGGCGATTTGCACTGGCAAGCAAGATCGCCTGATTTGACCGCTCCAGACTTCTTTTTGGGGGGCTTTTTGAAGTCGCGGGTTTATGTCAATAAGCCTCAGACTCTTGCAGCTCTTAAAGACAATATCCGTCAAGAATGTGAGGACCTATTGCCGGAAGTTTTGGCCAAAGTGATGGAAAATGCCATAAAAAGGGCTCAAATGACAATCAACTGTGGCGGCGGCCATTTACATGACATCATATTCTCGACTTGATGTAAAAAAAATTGAAAGACCAAATAAAAATAATCCAAAAGAAGAATCAAAGTTTTTCTTTTTTTTTTTAATTACAGCCAAAAAACATCGGAAGGTTATTTTTGCGCCACCTTGTACAACGGCAAAATTGGTAGATATGTAGTTATATACTTTTTCTTTATAGCATTTTAAAGCACGTTCACTTTTTGCGGATGTTTTCAAAAAAAAAATTTACCCAATATGTTTTTGGTTAAACCATAATAAATTTTGAAAAGATGGAAAAACAAGAATTGTTCAATATTCTACCTTTACAAAGTTTCTAGCCACGTTCAATTTCTGAGATATAATGGGTGATCCAAGTAGAGATACTTTTTTCAATAGCCTTTTTTGACAGATCACGTGTGAGTCGTGTCATGCTGTCATGTTATTTTTGTTTAGTATTGTTTGGCATTTCATAATGGAAAGACTTACGCGTGAACAACGTTTACAAATTGTTCAACTTTTTTATGGAAATTCACGTTCTGTGAGGAATGTGTTTCGTAAACTTCGCTCAACTTATGTGAAGAAAATATAGCGGCCGTAGCTGAGAGTGTACACGAAGACCGTAGAGAGTCGATTCGGCGCCGTTCGCAGCAACTCGGACTGACGTATCGAACGACTTGGCGCATTTTACGTCAAGATCTTAAATTGAAAGCGTACAAAATACAGCTTGTGCAACAACTGAAGCCGCTCGACCTTCCCAAGCGACATCGCTTCGCTCTATGGGCTCTTGAAAAGTTCCAAGAAGATCCGACGTTTTCGAGGCAAATTTTGTTTAGCGATGAGGCCCATTTCTGGCTCAATGGGTATGTAAACAAACAAAATTGCCGCATTTGGGACGAAGAGCAACCTGAAGAGATTGAAGAACTGCCACTTCATCCAGAAAAAACAACGGTTTGGTGTGGTTTGTGGGCCGGTGGAATCATCGGTCCATATTTCTTTAAATATTATGCCGGTGCGAACGTAACCGTCAATGGCGACCGCCATGATAACCGACTATTTGATGCCTGAAATCGAAGCTCGTGATCTCGGCGACATTTGGTTTCAGCAAGACGGCGCCACATCCCACACATCGCATCAATCAATGGACTTTTTGAGAGAACATTTCGGTGAGCACATAATTTCACGTTTTGGGCCGGTCGATTGGCCACCAAGATCGTGTGATATCACACCGTTAGACTTTTTCCTGTGGGGATATGTAAAGTCAAAAGCTTATGCCGACAAACCCGCTTCGATTCAGGCCTTGGAGGAAAACATCACGCGTGTCATTCGCCAGTTACCAGTCGTTACTAAATTGGACTCAACGGATGGACCATCTGCGACGTAGCAACGGCCAACATTTGATAGACATAATCTTCAAAAAATAAATGCCAAAGAATGTTCTTTCAAATGATAATAAACATTCTCCATTAAATTTGAATTTTCTGTGTTTTTTTCTTTAAAAAAGTAGGGAACCTCGAAATGGATCACCCATTATATGTTTAATAACACGCTCTAACGCTTCTGCTGACGTTGATGTTGTTAATGTGGTATTCACCACAAAATACACACTGGCTATATAAATTGTGGCGCTGTTGTCGATATGTTGTTGATAATTATTTTCACTGGCCCTCCTCTCGCTATGATTTGACAATTTCAACTCGCATCGATTGTGAAGAAATTCTAATCTCAACTCAGCCGCTCAGATTCGGCATAACACAGGAGATCCCGCCATCGTGCAAAAAATACACACGCACACATGAATGGATGTGAAAAAAAAGAAATGCCCTTGGTACAAACGATCCTGGTGCGCCAAGAAATTGTATTTTTCTGAACATAAAACCCAAGACCTCAAATGGCATCCACTGGTTAAACAAATTGCCAGTCATACGACAACAACCATAATCAATATTTCAATATTGAAGAATAATATTGCATTAGCATAGCATTGACCAAGTATCGAGTTGTTGTTGTTTTTTTTTATCTGTTGAACAAGTATCTAAATATTTGTATTATGTTTATATTCGTATCCATCAACTCGCATGTGGTTGATTTTGAAGTCAGTTACCTATACCGGCGGTGATTCAAGCCACAATGTCACCATACGCCCATTTTCGCACTAAAACAAATTAACACGAATTTTGATAAAATATGCGAATATGTGGGAAACAACGTCGATGGAGTAACACGATTAATGTGGGGGCTGTTTAATAGACTGCACCTTATCTGGCCAATTGTGAGGTCACAAAGGATGAGTTCAGGAATGTTCTGTCCCCAGACTTTGTGTAGGTGCTTCATTCATCCGATCGTCGTTTGAGATACTGACCAAGTGATATGGCTTTTGTTTTTGATGGGACCTCCTTATGGTGTTTAATAGCTTGTCCCAAATTCAGAATTGGGGTTAGTGTTCCATAATTGGTTGAAGTGCTTGAAATGGATTACCACACTAAAAAACAAAAAAACTGTTTCAATATAAAATTTGCATAAAATAAGTATTTTGTATCTTTTACGCATTTTGAAACATTTCAAGGTCAGATTTAAGATTTCTCATGAAATTTTGGTTACTCTGAGTTTCCACATGGAGGAAATTCTACAAAGATCTACACCGGTGAGTCCCAAGCCCACAACCAAAACTACGACTTATGTTTGTCTTAAGTTATTCCCCATAAACTGGAAATACCCATAATCGGTGTGAATCGGAAGTGACTCGTTTTAGCTAATGCGGATGATTGATCAACAAAAAAGCCGCCCCCTTGACACACTCGATTGATGTGGTTTGTTGGTCAGGGCGCCTACACGGAAACTGGATCTGCATTTTTAATTAGGCACGCCGGACAGTACCTTATGTTAGGTACTGTCTGACGTGCCTAATTTAAAATGCAATTCTAACAAAATCGTCGTGAATTCACGACAATTTGTGGTTTAATTATTGAAAAGATGAGAGTTGTATCTCAATGTCTTGTTATTAATGGCTAATTCGGCAACAAATGAAGTAAACGTGCTCTGTGCTCACGTTGTCACCTGAGGTGTACTTAATTTTTTGTGTCATTGGGTTATTATTAAGGATAAATCGGGCTAAAGGTGTATTTTAAAATTTTGTTTATTTTTTGCAAATAATTGACTTGCTAAATGCCATCGTTTTACGTATTGGATATTGGAAGGCTCACGACTTTTGAATGGTCAGGTGATGATTGTATTTTTGTAGACTTTTGTTGACGATACATCCGTATTGTGCAAGGACGGAATTAAAATGGTAAATTTCTCGAAAATATAAATAATGCCTCTTTCTGTGCAGTCCCCGCTGTACATAAAATCCTAAGGTATATTCCAGACAGAGGAGGATTTTTTTTAAATTTCACTCCATTCGTGAAAGAATGAGTTGGGACTAGAGGTGGTCAATTGGCAAGCATTGCGATTATATGCAACCTTGAGTTTTCACATAGCTGATGCCTACCAACTCCGACTTCATGTGGATACCGCTGAGTGAATAGTAACTTGACCGTAAATAGGGCGATAGTGTCGTCTACAGTACCAGGCAAAATTAATAACCCTAATAAGATGCTTCGACATATTGGGCCACTTGAACAGAATTCGAGATGCATAAGCAGAAAGGCTAAAGGTAGCACTCAATCACGTGGCGGATACTGATCAACCACGGACCGTGTTAAAGTGAGCAGAAACAGCGACTATTCCGATACGGATTTGTTATAAGCACCAGGCTTAGACAATAATCTCATGTTTTCAAGACATTAGCGAACGCATTGCAACAATTCGCATCAAGGCCGAAGTTGCCAACATAACATGCGCTCACGCCAAAATTGATCTAGCGAAAGACTGCTTCTACGAGCTCCTTGTCCAAATATTAAAATCTTGCTGGGAGATTTTACCATAAAGGAAGGAATGGAGACATCTTTAGTGGTATTGTCGGCAAGCACAGCCTACACGACAAAACGTCTGGCAACTTACTTAGGCTAATTGACTTCGCTGCGGAACGAAATTTTATTAGCGCCAGTCATGGCGGTCGCCTGATCAACGAACGATCAATCAAATTGATCACATTGCGCTTGACAAGAGGCACAGATCCAGTATTTTGGATGTCTGAGGAGCTAAAATCGATTCGGTCAACTACCATGAACCAAAAGGTAAGAATGCGGATACCCACCACGCTAAAACAAATCAGAAATACTGTAAGAAAAAAATATTTCGAAAGAATGAAATCGCAAGAGATGGCCAGGGTCTTCGCAGAACGCGTTTCCCTAAGTCTCTCGATGAAGTCTACCAATTTCATTACAACACCATACCACCAGCATATAACGTCCAAAACACTGGCAACGATGTCAACAAGCCAATATCAGCCGCAACTGACGTACTGTGTTTCTCGTGCCCACCAGCAAGAATCACTTTGTTTGATGAGGAATGATAATAGATACTCGCATCTGAGAACGAAGCATAAAGGACTAGGCCACAGGTGAAGATGAGAGCTATCATTGAGCTCTGTAGGGAAAGAAGGAGAGAATAACACCGGCTTTGCAGAAAAAAGAAATAAAATAGCAGGAAAAGTGATCTATCGATGATATAGAAAGGTGTCTCTCCAGAAATGGTGTTCGTAAGTTTTATCAAAGATGAAATCGTTAAAGCCAGGCAAACAAGGAAAACTTGTACTTTGAAAATAAAAAACATTAATATGAGTCAAAAATACAAAGTCGGTACAACTTTTGCAATTCTGATAATAAACTCTGAAAAACTGCATGCATCCTACCTTTTTTTTGGACGCTCTGAATTGGATTTATGAAACGAAAAAGTATAACGAAAAGAGACAACTTTTAGGATTTACACTGTCAGAGGATAACCAAAAACGAGTTTTGAAAATTTAAACCTTGCGCCATTTAATATTTCTGTGTAGCCAACGGAAAAAGATAACAAGCTGACAGTTCAATGACAGTTCCAAGACAGTTTCACTTCTACGGCATGTGAACTCATACTCGATTTTTTCTAATGCCTTTCGCCGTTAACTGCTGCCAAAATTTGCAAAAAATAAAATTATCCAAACCGACTCAACAGTTTTTCAGTTATAACGTAATTTAGTGAAAAAAAATTTTAAAAAATCAGTTCGGAGTGTAAATCTAACATTTTGTACCTGCCACGTCTCAATTTGACTAAACGTGAAATTTTTAGAATATGAAATGTTGCTCAACAAACTGAGGCATGCAATTTATAAAAATATCGTGAGAACGTCACTTGCAGCAGAAAGAAATGCTCAGTGAGGCCAAAAATGAAGACCCCAGTGGAAGATCGTTTTTTGGTGATGTGCAATCGTCGACATCGGTTCAAGACTTCGGTAGATCATAAAATCGATCTGTGTCGAGCTACAAGAAAAATTATTTCGTCCACCTCAGTGAGGACAAAGTTCGTGAAAACTGGGCGCTCAAGAACCAGAGAATTGATCTGGGCTCAAGAGCGTCTTAATTGGAATCAACGCATGTGGAACAATGTTATCTTTCCCGACGAATCAAAGCTTAATCCGCATGTTGGAGATAGGAGGATTCTTGGTGATGTGCAATCGTCGGCATTGGTTCAAGAATTCGGTAGATCATAAAAACGATCTCTGTCGAGCTACAGGAGAAATTATTTCGTCAAGCTCACTGAGGAAAAGGTTCGTGAAAACTGAAATCAACAGCATCTTAATTTGACTCAAGACATGTGGAACAATATTATCTTCCCCGACGAGTCAAAGTTTAAACAGTATTTTGAAGATGGGAGGATTCTTGCGCGAAGAGAACCAAAGGAATGACTGAGCACTAATGCATCTTACGGATGACCCCAAAAACTGAAGTTGTTATGGTTTGGGGGTGCTTATCTGGGGATGAAAAAAGTTAGAATCGAAAGGTAATGCAGAAGTGAGTGGAAAGTGTATTATATCCCTCCGCCTTGTAGCATTTTGGCGACACTTGCAGATCATTTTTATAACAAAACAATGCCATTTGCAATACAGCCAAAATTGTAAGCATAAACTTGCTTTTTATGACTTAAAACAATGTATAGGCATTTTTTTTATTTCTTAGGATAAAATGTACTTTGAGAAAAATAAGTCGATATATTAAATTGGCCTCCATACAGTCCAAATGTGCATTCAATTGAGAAGATCTGGTCAACAATGAAACTTGACTGTACTGGTTACTCGGAAAATATTCGAAGCTTAACCTTGATAACAAGCTGCAATTATACAAGCAAGTGCTTAAGCTGGTTAGAACATTCGGTATATAACTATGGGGTTGTACCAGTAAAACGAATCTAAGCATTCTGCAAACTTTTGAAAACAAAATGTTAAGATCATTCTTCAATGCGCTGTGGTATATAATGAATGAAGATCTACTCAGAGATCTGGGTATTCCTGCGGTTAAAGATGAAACGAATAATTTTGCACGCAAACATAAAAAAACGTTTATTGGGACAAGTTAACACAACGGTCCTCAAAATTCTTGACGAAACAAATTTATTGCGTCGTCTTTGGGCCTTGGATTTGGCCCGATAATAACAAACCGCGCTATAAATTGCGGAAAAAGCAGGAACTCTCAAAGAAAAGTTACCTGCTAAACATTTATTACTCATGATAAAAAAATTGCTAGATAGATCGCATACTTAGTTGCAATTCAAATACAAAAAGAGTGGTGGTTTTGGAGGATTTAAGTTGCACACTACTTTGGGCACGTGCTCATAGTGTCTTTTGAGATTTCCACCACCCTACGGGAAAAAAAAAATAAATTTATCGTTGAACAATGGAATTCGCATTAGAAAACAAATCCGCATTAAGAAAATATGTAGTTATTCCAACAAATTTTACAAAATTCAAAAAAAATGTTTGACCATCATTTTTTGAACGACACTGTATTCTGATACCAGGACACTAGTCTTAAACAGTCAGTTTTACTGTCGAAAAGTTATCAATCATGTTTGGAAATCATTCTCTAGCAACGCCATGTTGTTTTTGAGAAAAGTTTATAGCCAACAAATTTTTCAGACTATGGACTATGTTCCTGATCATACTGTACTTTCTTTAAATCTATTCCCCAAAAAAAATTGGTTTTTGCAAGTGCAGTATTTATATTGAAAATTTGTATCACCTAAATTTATTTTGTAAAAATGCGTTTTAGGTTTTTTTTAACTAATTGGATTCGCAATTATTTGTCAATACGATTTGCAAATAATACCTCCAATTTCTTTTTCGAAAGAGTTTATCTCACAATTGGTACAAACTAGAGAATCTTTTTGTTCCTTTTTTTATTACAGATAACTGAGAAATTTGTTTGATTCGTGCTGGGGTGCTAATTTAACTTTTTTGTTGACATAAAAAGAAAGACTAACAAAAACATTTTATACACGAATTTCATCATTTGAAAGTCCTAAACGATGAGCTCAAAACGAGTACAGTACAACTTTGTCTAAAGTTTATTCAAAAAAAAAAAAACTATTAAAACAAATTGTTTCCTCTAAAAATGCATGCAAAGAAACTGATTACAATACGAACAAAAAACTTACCCAAAAACTCCAAGCTGGTTCCCTTCAAAGCCGCCTCGAAAACCCAATACTGTGGGCTCACTTTAAACTAATGATCTTAACTTGATATTTAGCACAAACTTCTCATTGACGTGGTAATCACTAATTGCAAATGCACTTCAATCCTTTTTGAGTAGAAACTGACACAATCAGAGATGCGCCAACTAACACAAAACGAAAAAAAGAAAATCAATCAAATCTGCGATGTCGTTAGTTAATGTCAAATCAAACCAAGCCCGTTCGTCAAACCCCGTAACTAGATAACTTTTCGCATTACTCGTTAATCATCGACCAACAAAAAAAAAACAACAGAAGATCGTTAAAACGTTGAAAAATATGTTGCAGAAATATCAAAGCAAATTCAAGCCACTGCTAGTAGGCTTCACTCCCAGAGAAGACGCGCGTTACATCCATTTACGTCAGATTTGTATGTTAGTGCACTTTAAAGATCACCAAAGATCTGCAGATCTCAAGGAGGACTTCTCGAAGGTAGATAAAGTGTTAATATCAGTTAAATCAAATTCAAACTCTTTTCCAGCAAGGACGATTGATTTAGGGAATTCCCGTAAATTTTAAACTCTTTTCGATACAAATAGACGAAAAACCAAAATTGTTAGCAAAGCATTCGTTGAGTGTTCCGCGTTTCCGTGAACACATCCGATCTGAACGGTGATTGTTAAAGAACTAAAATTCCATTCATGACCGAAGATTCCATTTCACACAGTACAGTGTAACCGCAGCGGGGTTTTAGATGCTATTTCTGGCCGTCGTGGTGTGGAGTGGAAGATGTGCGCGCAATGGTGACGAAGACAGCTGGGGGCGCTTGGGCAAAGCAGGGGAGCTGCCTCTGAGCTCAGCTGTTTCTCAGAGGGCGATGTTGGTTGGGCTCCATTTTTATCTCTATGAAAATGCGAAGATACAAAGCAAAACAGAAAAAATGATGTTCACCAGAGAGATATACAGCCAAAGATCAGTGCATGAGAAAGCTGCATTCGGTTACAGGTAAAGTGTTAGATACGCTATAAGATTTATGACATAAAAATTGAGAGGCAGAGAAAAAAATTGGAATGCGTAAACGTAAACATTAGTGTTAGCCATTTCCTCCGCGGTTTTAATTTGTCTAATGTGAATATTTTTAATTACACTTTTGCAGAAGCTTATATCGAGACACGGTATTTCGGTGACGATTGTGTTCGTTTCATAATCGATTTCTCGGCGGTGGTCAACGTGATTGCGTTGCAGTGGAATGCTGTGATAATCAAATTTAATGTGATCTTAGGAATAAGTAACCGAATAGTTGGGAAAACATGAATTGGAAAACATTAACGCACTTTTTTTGGTCTGAATTAAGTGTGTGAGAATGATGAATGAAATGCCATTCAGCCATTGATGAAAAAATCTAATATATACCCTGCTATAGTGAATAATAAGAGATAAATTCGAAGGTTAGTAGAAGAATTGAATACAACATTGAACACGAATCATCTACCGTCGACGGTGATTTACGGTTTTCCTAACCCACAGTTCGTTGCACAACTCTTTTGTTTGTTATTAAAAACAAATATGTAGCGTGGCTCATTAAATGTTAAAAAAAATGGAAACTTTATTTTTGGTACACAAAAAATGAGGGTAAAGTCTTCTATTTGGTTCCTTAGATCAATGTAGATCCATAGTGATGGCCTTGGAGTGTGAATCTCTCAATTTGATATGAGAGGTTATGTTCCGTTTGGTTTCATGATTTTCTCCTATCGTATCAAGATCGGTTGTGATCCCCTTTCTGATAAGACTATAACCTGCCATTCTTTGAAATACCCTGAAGCTGAAATGATGCTTTACAACTATTTGAATGAACAAACTCAAGTCGTAAGTTGCAGTTTGCTTATCTCTATCAGATAAGACATAGAAACTGTGTTTTGGCCGATTCTCCTCGATGCCACCATAGTCTATGCGAATGTCTGAATTATAAGGCTAATAAGTGATTATAAGTGAAGTTTTTCAATCGCTTTTTTTGTACTTAATAAACATTTGATGGGTGGGAGCAGTCACCTACCTATTGGTTCTTTACACAGTTTATGATGAGGATAAGGAATAACCCATTCTGCAGACTGTTAAACGGCGATGACGAGCAACATTCTGCTGTCAGGCATAAGCAAAATCTGGTCGGATGAAGTATGCCTCAAGAATGGAATCTCAGCATCATTTGTCCGGTCAACAAAAAAGGGTACCCTCTGAACTGCGCCAACTACAGAGGCATAAGTATCCTCAACATCGCCTGCAAGATCCTTTCTGCCTTAGTATGTGGATGCTTGAAACCGATTACCAACAACCAGAATGGATTTATCGGTGTGGTCTTAGGCCAGGAAAGCCCACGACTGACTAAATCTTCATATAAGAAGTTCAAATTGTTACACACCAGCTATTGATCGATTTCAAAGCATCTAGTTTGAAACGAATGTATGTGGTCAAGTGCGAATCGGTTAAAGGACATGGTGGCTTTGTAGATGGGTAGATTGTAATTTTAGCTCGCCCACTATTTCGTTGCTGCCTGCGAATCGGAGTGGAACCACCACCAAACAGCAATATCCCAGAAAAATGCAGACATTTCGTCCCTTTGATCTGCGTCCAAACTCGAGGTTTATTTTATTGGGATGCGCTTCGTTTCATAGTCGAAAGGATTCGATAGCTTTTCGATTAGTTTCCCGCACGATAATGTTTACGATTTCCTCGTAATGGGCCTATACGGGTAATAGTTGCCACATTATGCAGACGTGGCCTTCAAGAAGCTGGTGGTTTCACAATTTAAAACCGATTCGGTCTGGCCAGACCCATACGCTCATCGGAGGGTCAATCTGATTTATGAGAGCATTGTGCAAGACTCCTGAGCCAACACCAGAGGCACAATCTTCTGAAGCTTAGACCGTATCAAAAGTGGATGAAAAAATCGATTTGAGAGGAAAATTCGTATGTTCCGTAAAAAAAAACTCAGAATCGGAAGTTTAAAGTGGCTAGAACTGTGGAACAAATGGATACCAATATTCTGACTCGCTGAGCCTTCGATATTCAGCCAGACGTCGGAGGCTGTTAAGGAACCCTCTTCTTAAGCGGTGCGCGAAGGTAGAAACCGACTCAGCAAAAATTTGTTTGAGTGCTTAACAAAAGATTCATACGTTCTGTGTTCTGGATCTAGCACTTAAATCCGTACTTCTCCTTACGTCGTGAGTTATTATTGTCAGTCATTCTGAACGGCTAATCAGGGAATTTGAACCATCGCACAAATCCCTAGGTCACTTCACCCAGATTAGCCTGAAATAATAGGCGTGCGTGCAACTTTTCCAGACCCATCAGTAAGATAGATTCGCTAATGGAAAAGGCTTTTTGGGATAGCAATATTGTCTTCCAGGCGTGGTATTGCATGTATATTTGTATATTGGCATCTCCATTTATAACTATGTGCTCTGACAACCAAGCAGCCATCATCAGCGGTGTCTCCGATCCTGCTTAGGATTGTACCGAACGCCGGACTCCGAGTACATAAAATATTATCGCAACGAGGTTCTATACAATGGGGCTCAGTTGAATAGAATTAACAATTTCCTGATTAAGGTGACGCGAAGGCACGCTGCAAGGGCGATGGCTAGCGACAACAGCCTGATCTTTGGGGCTTATTACCCCAAAGATTTATACATGGAGAGCACGCTTATATCAGGCTTTATTCCACCAGAGGCATTTATTTACATCGATTCGTTAGGGTTAGTACAACACAGGAACGGTATCCTAAATTCACAAAGTTCTGACGGTTTCGAGATGAGTCTCGCTTGAAATTTCCCAATACCACTCTCCATAAGTTCTATGCAACACCAAATAACCAAACACTGCATTGTACACCCTAACATCACCCACAAACCACAACAGATGCTAATGCAGCTTCACTGCTTCACATCAATCTGTTTACAAGAGATTCGTTTCGAATCTATCACTCGCCTCAGTTCCACTACCAAGTCATGCAACCATCCACCGAATGGGTATACAATACACACTTCATGGATGTGTTGCGCTACATTTGAATGCTCTATGCGCTTCATGTTCGACGACATGCCACCAAGAGCACTTTACCCACAAAAGTGCTAGACATCGGGTTGAGCGGCGGGCGACCACTTCGACTTCCAACCGTGTAATCACCTTTAAGTGGGAGCTGCCGAGGTTAGAGCCATGGCAGAGCCTACAACTAACCGAGGTGTGGCGGGAAAGGAACATCTTCCACTCTAGCGATTTCACTCCTGTCCACTGATAGGGTTTTTCGTTGGATCTGTGCTCGGTGCTGTTAGGGGATTATCTAGAAAAAGCCTCCAAGCGACTCCACAACATAGAACATGCTGATGGCACTCAGTGCGGCGAGTCGCTTTTGTATTTACCAACAAACAACGTCGCCGATATCAAGAAACGTGTGTCGTGATAGAGATCTCGCAGCAGCAAGGCGCGATCTACTCTGCATAGATCTTTAGATATCTGTGCGGATCTCGCGCTGAGAATTTGAGATTGTTGTTCGCGGGAACAATGTGATCGTTAGATCGATTGTTTTGGACGAGAGTTACCTGGCTGTGACACGGCATTGGTAGCTTCTGGACAGGTTGACTTTTTATATTGGAATTCGCTCTCTCGGGAGGAATTCGAGTTCCAAGTCCAGCAATTATAAAAGTTGTTCCTCGTGCAGATTTATGTGGCGCCCGAGGTGTCCCAATGTAGTTCGACTATGGTACTTCGTCAGACTAAAGACGTTGCCAGTAAATTGTCCATTGTTTCGGAGTCGGAAACTCACCGCACCGAAGAAGTGCTCCAGAGTGATGAAAAGAAATGAAACATGAGACAGTGAGAACACTTTTGGAGTAGATGCGGTTTGGTCTTCTTCGGCGGTGTTTCTTTTTTTTTGCAGCTGGCCCAAGAGGAACTCAAATGAGATTAATTCATCATCGGATTGAAAATGTTTTGCGAAAGGTTTTGAGAGCGTGTTTTTTTTTATCAAAATTTGTAATCTGATGCAAGGGGGATTTCGAAATCGCGCACGTCTACGGAAATTAATCTGCTCTTCATTTTGTTTGAAGGAAAACGTTTTTTTTTTTTTCGCTGTTATTGTGTTGAGCTAATAGAGTATTTATGTGGAGTCATGACAAGTTTGTCTCTGGCGGCAAGAGGGCTGTCATCAATGTATCTAGGAAAATCGTTTTTTAAGTGGTGATGAGGTTTGATCACGATGTCTTTCTAAAACTCATCAGAACTGCGATGGGGTACTTATATCAAGATGAGATACATTTCAGAGTAATTACAGAGCCTTCTAAGTACGACTTCTTTTCATGATAAAACAGAACTTTAATCCAAAAGAGGAGACCCTCTGCACTGCAGCAACTACAAAGACATAAGTCTCCTCAACAAGACCCTATCTGCTGTAATATCTGGATGCCTTAAACCGTGTACCAACCGTATAGCCCAGGAAAGTCCACAACTGACCAGATTCTGAAAAAAAAACAACATGTAGTCCATTTCGATACCCACCACCTATTCATCGATTTCAAAGCCGCATATGACAGCATTTATAGAGACGAACTATACAGAGCATCCTATACATGATGACCATGAAGAATTCTCGCTCCTCCATCAAGGTCGAAAACGACTTTACCGAAACTTTTGATACCAAAAAATTATTTGGCAAGGCGACGCACTGTCATGTGATTTCTTTAACATCGTTCTTGAGAAGATTGTGAACAACTCACGAGCTAACACCAGAGGCCATAATCTTCTTCTTTGGCGCAACTACTATCATACGTAGACGATATTGACGTCATTGCTGGTCGGACTCAACGTGATGTCATAGGATGTATGTCACTTTATAAAAGTGACAGAAGACCAAATTCTAGCATTTGGCATTATGACACTTCGATAAAGTGACACTTAGCGAAATGAGGAAAGTGGCATAAAGCCAAATGCAGCTCAAATGAAATATACACGTACGGGGAAGCAAATATAATAAGCAATCGAAAGTGTCGTAAAGCCAAATTAGTCTTTTGACGCTTCATAAAGGTGTCACAATACCAAATGCTAGAATATGGCCTTATGTCAATTTCACAAAGCTTTAATAGGCTAAATTTATAAATTTGGCCTTATGTCACGGCACCCATCTTCACCACTAGAAATTGCAGTGATTGGTGCTTCTTTCTAAGGAAAATAAACGTCCAAGAGTACTCTCACCTCTCGCTCCAGCCGAAGAAGTGAATTCACTATCAGACTACCAGTTTGGATTCCGAATATCTAACTGCGCAGGAGACGCCATTAGCATGGATGTCCACACAACTGCATTGTGGGAACACGATAGCGGTGTGGAAAAAGGTGGTCCTGCTAAGGAATTCTCGATATCTATAGGCTGACAAACATCGAGAATGCCTTTAATTCCGCAAACTAGTCCTGCACTACGAGATCGGACAGAGATAAATGTAATCAGGGCCTGGTTGGAGTCCGCTGTCCATTTTGTCCTTCAATTGAACAGATTGAAGACGCAGAGCATTATATTTACAAAATGGTTTGCTTTGTTCCATTTTTTTTTTCTTGCAGGACCATCTACCCACCTATACCCACGTTTTGACCACATCCTGCAAGAATGAACACCGACCTACCAGACGCAAACCACATAGTTCGAGAGAACTATCGTTTCCAGAGGAAACGTGGAACCTGCATCCTAATCGAATAAATGACAATTGTGGGCAACCGAAAACCGAAGAGGAGCACACAACCTGTAAGGCTAACCAGCCACGCGACATAACATCTAACGTCAGTCTAGCGGGGAGTGTGGTGACCGAGTGTACGGATGTGTTTTAGTGCGTAGGTGTCAAGTGCGAATCGAGCATGCTAAAAGCATGAACTACAAGCATCTATTGAAGATAACACATCCTGTGGCGAAACCATACAAAAAACCTGCCCATTGTGAATCAGTCTCTAATTAATTAAAACATGCGGCCTTCATCAGATCGTCTTAAGCTATTTGCTCAAATCATCCGCCACCGCATTATTTCTATGAAAACCAATCAACCAAATCCTCCACGTCGAACGAGAAGTGTTATTGTCCCAATTGCTCTGCAAATACGAACAATCAATCAACCAAACAGCTTCCAATTGCCCGTTCGCACCCAATCACTCACTTTCAATCGCGTCCTAAGGCGATCTTGTGAAGGTACGCACGGACAATTCACACACACCTCAACCGCAAGAAGAACAAATATTTAAATTGAACTCACCACAACGATCGTTCAATAAGTTTTTCACCATCACAAGATGTGACATCCGTTCGGAGTTATGTAAAACAAAAAAATCGGGCGCGAAATTTTAATTCGTTCCCCTCGTGCAGTGGATTCATTGCCAAGAAGCGCTTACAAAAAAAAAAATGTTGCAATCGGGCACATCTTCAAAGCTTCGAAGAGTGTCCTAGTTAAAATCAAATTAAACTCCCACCCCCTCCACGGGTGATAGATACTCGACTCATATTAAGTTTCGCCGCATGACTTGTTGATGGCAAATTGATTGAAGCGAACCAAATCGGTGGAGAATGAGAAACGAACGAACATCCATCACCTCATCAAGTTGGACTTGGAGTGGCTCATAGGTTTGGCGCAGAAAATCTGGTGTCGCCGCGGTTTTTATGATGGCAGTCCTGTCAGTATGTGGCTATAGCTGTCAATCTATCAAGGTACGGCACAATGTCAAACCTGACATTCAATTCGCCTTCGAGGGATGGTTTCGATCAGAAGCTCCCTCAGCACCTTTGAAACACTTCCACTGAAGATGGCAATTGCCGCAGAAAAATGCCAGAATTAAACTCAAATTAGGTCCGCAGATTGATTCAAGACCTCTGATTATGCAGTCGATCGATGATGGCGGCGCTGATGGCGTATGGTTTTGCAATCGATTGGCTTTGATCATGAAAATTCCACAAAAGCAGAACAAGTCGAACAAAGTCTTGATTCTGTTCATATAGTCTTGGTCTCGATTTTTTATAGAGCGGAGGTGTGCCGATCATCCGCGCGATCGTTTCGAGGTCAAGTTGTTGTGCATCCATTGACAGGCAAATGAGTATTGCGCGGTTCACAAGCGGATCTATTTCCAGTAGGGAAACTCACATCGGGGTAGTGTTACATTTTGGGGGGAACAAATTTGCAATCCTCTGATCTGAAAAGGTCATGGTTACGATTTATGAGATGCAATCAAAGGGTATATGGTGCATGGATGTAATTTCATGGGAACCGTGACAGCGCAGGCGTGTAGTTCTCATCGTTTGGTATATTTATTGCGTGTCGCTAGTATCCAATGATTTGACAAATTGGGATAATTCCACCTTAATTAATTTATTCAGATGTAAATCCGTCCATTTGTTGTGCTCGTGAATATTTATGGCTTATTATGGCGAAACGATTTGCATAAATTATGAAAAACCGAGTATTAGCATGCGATGCATTCATATGCATATTGCTGCTAATTTGAGCATGCAAGTCCAGCGTTGACAAGTAACCAACAAACAGGTATGTAAGTACTGTTATTGGATGGATACTAGAAATGGACTAATCATCATGCGTTGAGGGATACAATGGGGATATGTTTCAAAACTAGTAGTGGCAGTTTAATTTCGATCATGTTAAGGTTAGACCACAACTAAATTTAGTGGAGCGTAGAATGTTTTCATTGAAAGTTTTCTTCACTTCTGGGAAATAGGTCGGAAATTTTTATATTTTTTAAAATGGTCGGACTGATAGATTACTTTACTAACTTACTTAAGTGGTGCTACAGTACGGAATGAACCTGGGCCTGCCTCTCCAATTAGCCCAGTCCTAAGCTACCTCAAAGTTATATCTGTCAATGGTGACGTTCTGTCCAATTCTTCGATGTTGTGTGTCCTTTCGTGTTGACAGCATATTCTTTGTGTTGCCCTCATTTACTGTTAAACCAATTTTTGCCGCTTCTTTCTCTATACGAAAAAACGTGGCTATGAAATCACGTTGGGTCCGACCAATGATGTCAATATCGTAGGCGTATGCTAGTAGTTGTACCGATTTTGGAAAAATTGTGCCTCTGGTGTTGACTCGTGAGTTTTGCACAATCCTCGCAAGAACCAAATCGGAGAAGTCACATGATAGCGCTTCGCCTTGCCTAAATCCTTTTTTGGTATCAAATGTTTCGGTGAGGTAGTTTCCGACCCTGATGGAGCAGCGAGAATTCCCCATCGTCATCCAACACAAACGGACGAGCTTTGGCGGTGTACCAAAACTAGACATGGCTCTGTATATTATGGCAAATAGGATCTTGTAGGCGATGTTGAGGAGACTTATGCCCCTGTACTTGGCGCAGTTCAGATGGTCTCCTTTTTTGTGAATCGAACAAACGATGCTAAGGTTCTTGTCTTTATCAGCAGCTTAGCCTTGTAGGCCCCGTTTTTGGCTACGAGCATCTGTCGGCATTGGGCATCGAACCAGGAGTGTCTTTCTGGTGGGCGCGAGAAACCTAGCACATCAGTTGCGGTGTTGGGATCGTTGCCAATGTTCTTCGACACTCGATGCTGGTGGTATGGTGTTTTTCGAGAGGTTAAGGGATACGCGTTGCGCGAAGATCTTGACGGTCTCTTGCGATTGCAGTCTTTCGACATCAAATTTTTTCACAGTATTTCTGGATTGATGTGGCGTGGTAGATATCCGCCTTCTTACCTTGGCTGCAACAAGGTAGTGGTCCGAGTCGATGTTAGCTCCTCGGAATGTTCGAACATCCTAAATACTGGATGCGTGCCTCTTGTATATCGCAATATGATGAATTTGGTTGATCGTTCGTTGATCTGGAGACCGCTATGTACCCTTATGGATATCGAAGTGAGGAAACCGTGTGTGACTTATTGGCATTACGTTCCGTAGCGAAGTCAATTAGCATAAGTCCGTTACCAGACGTGTTGTCGTGTAGGCTATGTTTTCCGACAATACTGCTAAAGATGTCTTCTCTTCCTACCTTTGCGTCGAAATCTCCCAGAACGATTTTAACATCGTACTTCGGTAGTCGCTCATAGGTTTGGTCAAGGAGCTCATAGAAGCAGTCCTTAGCTATATCATCTTGCTCCACAATTGGGGGGTGAGCGCATATATGTTGGCGAATTTTTTCACATGAAGTTTAATGGATGAAAAAATAGGTGAGGTATTAAAATTGGCTTCGCAACCGCATACAAGTTGAATTTGAAAGGAAACCTGTACCCCAGATGATAGCTAAACTAGTGGGTGCGTCAACAGTTTTTATCGTAGATGGGATACGGTTAATATCTTGATATCACAGTTAGTTACCTACATTATCTACCTCCGCTTCCAGTTAGAAGGTACATTGTGCAATGGCAAGCTGTGGTATTGAATTGTCTGTACACCTCCAAGGTTCTTGCAGCACATAATCATCTCTTCCCTTTGAAACCCTATATTACTTTTAAGAAACATTTGGTTCATGGAATTCAATCCGTCACGCCCTTTTCATTGAACCCAAAGCAAAGTAATTTCACGACTAACAGCAAAAGGCGGAACACCAGATGATCTTACATTCTCAATACCAGCTACATGCTCTTAATCGCCAGCATCTGACCCCATCCTCCTCTATAAAGATGCATAAAACATTGCGTGGGCAGATATCATCAATAAATAATAGGATTACCTACCCCGCCCAGCCTTTGGCAATGGACTCCCCACAAAAGGGCAGCACAAGCCGAGTTGACGCATATCCAATGGATTGCATTTATGTGACTATTTGCTCATCGATCTGGAGGAATTTAACTTTTAACCCGAATGGAGAGGCGCGTGCGATCACAGCGTCCATCAGTCTGTATGTAAGGTCAGCGGTGTGCCATGCCGCGAAACGAATGGGCGATTCGTGAAAGTGACCTTCCCACAGCAATGCCATGCAATTAGTGCCATTAATCCGTTAAAGGGTGATAATCCAATTGATAGCATTGTCTTGTTGGACACATCGTTGCCAAATGAGATGGGAACCATCAAATCATGGCCTAGAAATTTGTGGAACAGTTCCCATAAGCTTTATAGAGCTGTTAATGTGGTCTTTTGTAGGTTTGTTTGCTATTATTAACCGGACAATGGGTTTGAGTAGCAATTTGCTAAAGCTAGGCAAAGCTCCATAAGCCTGGCGATAAAGTGAGGGAATCTGTTAAAATTTATTCGACATTTACGACGGGAAGACTAAAGACGTGAGTGTTGATGAACATGGCAGTGATGGATGTAAATCAAATATGCATTTGACACTTTGACAATGCACTTAGAGGTTATGCGTAGCGTTTAACAAAACTAATTAGATGCGGGGCTTGAATGGTGATATGCTTGAGGGGGAGACATTTATGTGGGAAATGGTGGATTGAATTGTGCTGTCGTTGGTCAACATGACAGCTGGAAAGCCTAGATGTCACAACAGCTCTTTGTTAGATCAGCGGCGGTTACATTGTCTTGAAGGGTTATTAGAATAATATTTCGTAGATTGAAATGGTAGGTCTGTTACTTTCGACCATGTGCCAATTCAGTTTAAATTTTAAACAGCGGATTAGTTTTAGAATTAATTAATTACAGTCCTGGACCTCAACCAACATGCATCTCCAATTAACCCGGTCCTTAGCAAAGCGGTCAGAAGTTGCACACTTCAAGTTGGTTGAGGTTAAGGCGAGGTCTGTGTCCGACGTCTGGCTGGAATCGAAGATTCCGCAAGCATATATTTGGTGTTTCGCTCATTTACAGCTTAAACCATTTATGCTTACTATACTAGCAAACGTGGCTTTGACATCGCGTTGAGTTCGACCAATAACTTCAATATCGTCGGCGTATGCTAATAGTTGCATCGATTTTTGATGGATTGTGTCCCTGGCGTTAGCTCGTAAGTCTTGCGGAATTCTCCCAACAATCAGAACAAAAAGTCACACAACATTGTGTCGCCTTGTCTAAATCCTATTTTGGCTTAGAATGTATCGATGAGGGCGTTTCCGACCCTGATAGAGCAGCTCTGTGTAATGTGTCTCTATGCATACTGGCGTATGCCTTCAAATCGATGAATAATTGGTGGGTATCGACTTGGACTTCTTGGTTATTTTCCAGAATCTGCTAAAGTGTGAAGATGTAATGAGTCGTGGACTTTGCAGACCTGAAACCATACTTATAAGAGCCCATCAGGTTGTTGATAAACGGTAGATTGGAGCTTGTAGGCGATGTTTAGAGGAATAATGGCGTTCTTGGCGCATGGAAATCTTTTTGCTGCAATATTTTAACGCTACAACTGGAGTACAAAATTCTTCCTCTTCCTAAGTGGCGCTACAGTCCGGAATGAACCTAGGCCTCAACCAACATACGTTTCCGATTGGACCGCTCCTTAGCTAACTGCCTCCAGTTGCACACTCCATGTTGGTTGTGGCGTGGTCTTCCTCTACTGCGTCCGACGTCTGGCTGGAAATCGAAAACTCTGCCAGCAGGAGTATTGGTTCCATTCGTTCTACATGTCCTAGACACTTTAAACGTCCAATGGAGAGTTTTTTGAACAGGTGAATATCGCTGTACAGCTCGTATAGTTCTTGGTTGAATCTTCGTTTTCATATTCCGTCAACGCAAACGGGACCGAAGACTTTAATTTCTGACGAAATGTTGTTGTCAATGTTGATAGAGGAGCCCAGGAAAACAAAGGACCGTACTAGCTCAAAGTTATATTTGTCAATGGTGACGTTCTGTCCAATTCATCGATCTCATTTACTGCTAAGCCCATTTTTGCCGCTTCTTTCTCTATACCGGCAAACGTGCCTATGACATCCTCTCAAGAATGAAATTTAAGAAGTCAGATGACTGCGCATCGCTTTGCCTAAATCCTGTATCCTGTATCGAATGTATCGGTGAGGTCGTTTCTGACCCTGATGGAGCAGCGATAATTTTCCATCGTCACGTCACCCTACACAAGCGGACGAGTTTGGGCGGTATACCAACACTAGACATGGCTCTGTATAGTTCGTCTCTATAAATGCTGTCGTATGCGGCTTGAAATCGATGAATAGGTGGTGAGTATCGATTTGGACTTCTTGGGATTTTTCCAGGATCTGCCGAAGTATAATAAGAGCATATCAGGCTCTTATGAGGAGATGTTGAGGAGAACTATGCCTCTATAGTTGGCGCAGTTCGAAAGGTCTCCTTTTTTTGTGGATGGAGTACAAAATGTTCAATCGACAATGATGTCCAACACAGCGAATTTATATCCATCATCACGGATGTATCATATTCAAAAAAGACTAGGCGCTGTGCACTTCTTTCGTTTGTATACATTTTCGGCTCAAAAGGATCGTCAGTAACCATTGCCTAACTTTTTCGGTAGTTTTTATCAGGCCGCCGTTTTTCAGAAAAACAATCAAATATCGATATGTAGCTGATGAACTGTCAAAGCCAGCCTGTCAAAACCTGAATATCAGCCTTCCTGGGTACGTCAGTGGGCATGGGCCAATAACTTTTGTAAAAAGAAGCACACAGGTGGTCACAGCCCGACTAGTGCTACATGTCTCTGCTCATTTAACGGGTGGTTAAATTTTAAGGGCCGATGTTGAAAGTGAACCACACCTAAACGTGAAGTTTTTTCTGAATTTCATTTCACATTTCTTGATTTCAATTTGAACCATGGACAGATACACAATCGGGCAACGCGTTAAAGTTATTCGGGCTTATTTTAAAAATGGGCGTTCAAATCAAAATGCATATCGTGCACTTCGTGATTTTTTCGGTCAATTTAATCGTCTAAATGTGGGTATAATCGAAAAAATCGTGCAAAAAATCAAGCAAACCGGGTCTGTAGGAGATGTGAAAATACCAGTGCATGCTCGTACAGCTCGTACTGCAGAAAATATTGCTGCTGTTCGCGATAGTGTGGCTGAAAAGCCGTCTGGCTCAACTCGTCGTCGTTCCCAACAATCGCACCTCTCGCGCTCGTCGTTGATGAACATATTGCATAAAGACTTGCAAAGCCTCTTGACCATTTCAAGCGTCGTCAATGGTCAGAATGGTGGCAAGAAATGGGCAACAGTGGATGAACAATTTTCGAAGAAAATCATCTTCAGTCAATAATCAGAATTGCCGCATGTGGGCGAATGATAATCCAAGACTGATTGTGGAAAACCAATGCAAAGAGTGTCTGTTTGGTGCGTTTTATGGGCTGGCGGCATTATCGGGCCGTATTTTTCTCCAAAATGAGGCCGGTCAGGCAGTTACTGTGAATGGTGTTGGCTATCGTGAGATGATAACGAACTTTTTATGACCCCTAATTGGAACATATGGATATGGACGACATTTGGTTTCAACAGGACGGTGCCACTTGCCACACAGCTAACGAAACAATGGCTCTTTTGCGCGACGAATTCAATGGCCGTGTCATCTCACGTGGTGGCAATGTCAATTGGCCGCTAAGATCATGTGATTTGACTCCGTTGGAATTCTTTCTTTGGGGTTTTTGGAAAGAAAAGGTGTACAACGACAAGTCAGACACAATTCAAGAGCTTAAAGATGAGAAAATTCGGCACATTAACGACATAGAACCTCAATTAAGCCTCAGCGTCATCGAAAATTTGGACCATCGGATGGAGGTGTGCCGCTGGTATTTTCTTCTATACATTATTGAACCGCAACAATATTGTCACAGTATTTTCTTAAATAACTTGTGTTTTCTTCAATATCAACATCGGCCCTTAAAATTTAACCGCCCTGTATAAGGCACTTGACACCATAAACCCGATATTGTTAAGCAGGCATTCTCTTCGACTGAGTACAGCCTGTAACGATCGTAGCAGTAGATGGAAAAATGAAGAGGAGGAAAAAGTGATTGAGTGATTGCATTTCATGGTGACGTAGATGGATACTACTGCAGCGAGCAACTTCAACACGGCCTAAACTGATTTGTTAAGAAATCAAATTGGTGGTAGTAGTAAGGCTTCAGAATAAAAAGCTGTCATGAGAAACTGGCAGCAACGTGCTCAGGATCGAAGAGGATGGAAGGCTGCTTTGTCGCAAGCAGAGACCCTCAACGAGTTAAGTGAAGTTAAGTTAGTAAGGCTGACGGACTAAATGTGTGGTTTATAATCCTACGAAACTATCGATGTTCGTCTTTCCTTCTCTGATTTCCCTTTGTCTCAAAGGATTCTGTAGATTCTGCTTCAGGTTGAGAAGAACAACAACAGAAGCTCCAAAATATTGGTTCGAACACATTTCATGTCACTAAAAACCAGTCAAAATCATAACTTCAAGGGGCTTTGGAAAGCATGGCTTCCGCTGTATATCTGTTGGAAAAATCAAAAATTACCCATTACCTGTCCATAACTGGGATCAAACCTAGCTTCTTCATTCATATGATAAGCTATATTTTTAGCTTAGCGAATGGATCGCTGTAGTAGCTGTACAGTAGCTATTCAATCATTCGATTATTCAAGTGGGCCTTGTAAAATCTGTTCGAAATGATCAGAATAAAAAATTTATTTCGCTGGTTAGCCTGTCGATAAAGTAGCTTTTTTCAAAATCAATTATGTCAGAGGAGGATAATGTCGACTTCCAAAACTCAGAAAATGAAAACGAGAATCCACACCAAGAAAAAGACGATGAGAGACGTGCTAAACAGCTCGAAAAACTCAACGAGTATGTCAACCAAATGGCCTTCAAGCCTATCGATCCCCCTTTAGCATCCGAACGTACTGAAAAGTTGGCTAAAGTACATAAGAGAAATATTATTGGCACCTATATGGACCACAAGGATAATCTAAAACCTAAGGAAAGGTCCGAACGTGTTGGTCGAATTGTGGCAGAGTACCAGCCAATTACTATCGAGTGAGTTAAACTTTTTTTTAATGCATTTTTATTCCGACCTAGGTTTGAAACTTTAGTTAATGAAAGGAATTGAAAAGTTCACATTTTCCTATACCTATTCTTTTCCGTGCAGGTAATACCTATAAAACAAGCATAGAACCCTTTGAAAGGTTTCTAGAAAAGCCTGAACCATATAACAATTCCATCTCCTTTCAGACAACTCTCGGAAAAAATTCGCCAACATCGGCAAATGCAAGCCAAATCTGAAGAAATTAAGAAGAAGCGGAACGTCCTCTATCACCAGACCCTCACCAAATTAGAAAATCAATGCAAGGAACGTCTGATGAGTTCAATTGTAAGAAAATTTGCCAAAGAAGTTGTAAAAAGTGCTTCAAGTAATTCAGCATCGAATCTTGAAACGGAAAGCTTTCAGCGCTTACAAAATTCAATTCTGTGCAACATATTCTTGGCCTTGAATGTTCCAAATGAAGATCAGTCTCAGGATTACGTGATTTACAACAAGTTGGCGAATGTTTTTGCAAATAAGCTGAGTCAAGCTTTATTTCTGGCTGAGAGTGAGGAGGATCAACTACTGGATATGGATATGGGAGAATATAATATGCCTAGGAGCAACGAGGAAGATCTCTGCATCCAGCTGAGGGCACTTCGGGCAGCAAAAAAGAAAGCTGTGCCAAAGAAGACTGGGAAGTTTTAAATTGCTGTTGTATACCTTTATATGCAAATAAACGGAACTAATCTTGGAAGTATCAGAGGCAATTTTCAGGGTTACAAAAATCCTAAAAGGGTGCCATGAAAGAAAGTTTTCAATTCTGGGGTTCTCCGAAGAGGGAGTGCAGTGGAATGGTCTGAATCCAGAAAGTGACAACACCCCTATTTTTTTCCTGCTACACCTCTTGCTAAAGTTTCACAAACTGCCAAGAGTAACACTGTCATGAGAAGCATTTTCCGTTCGGGTTGGGCGTTACTCAGGAGATCCTATACTTTGTGGCAAAAATAATAACTTCGCACACACAAATGAAGTGAGAAGCTAGGTTTAGGGACCTCTATGTGCCGAAAATGCCAAATTTTTCACATTTATTTCACCACAATTGCAACTCGTCCATTCAAGCTATTAATCTCTCGATTAATATCGGCTAGATCCCAGGACCTTAACTAAGTCTATAAACCTATTAAACCGGTAAAGGTCTGTAGTGCGTATACACAAGAAAGGTAAAATTAGTCTAAATGTCTTTAAATTAATGAAGGAATCTACCTGGGCTAACATTTTATCTCGACTTAAAATCGAATACTTGATCCAGTCAGGTAGGTACGATAGACTTAAGACTTAGCAAACTATCTGAGTTGAAGTTTCATCCTGATCTCAACATGGAGTCAATGTTTATTCTACACAGTCATTGCAACGTATAATTAGTTGACTGATGTAAATATTTATCGAGGCTTATTCTGAATTTAGAATGATCTTGCAATGAAAAACTGACAACATCTGGGAAATTACTGAAATCACAAGAACGGTTAGTCTTGCAGACTTTAATCCCTTTTTTGCCTTTCTGTTGTTGTAGGCATATAGTTATCATCAGTAAGACTAAGCCGCTCTCAACAATCTGGCTTACCTTGCTTCATGTTTCCTCTGACAAGACCTACTTACTTAAGTGGCGTCACAGTCCGGAATGAACCTGGGCCTTAACCAACATGCCTCTCCAATTGGCAAGGTTTTTAGCTAGTTGCCTCCAGTTGCGCACTCTAAGTTGGTTTGCGTTTCTACTTCTGCGCGCTATTTAAAGCGAGTTCTTCCTCTACTGCGTCCGACATCTGGCAGGTAATCGAAAACTATGCGAGCTGGAGTATTGGTTTCCATTCGTTCTACATGTCCTAGCCATCTTAAACGTCCAATGCGGACTTTTCAGACCAGGGGCATGTCGCTGAACGTCTCGTTTAGTTCTTGGTTAAATCTTCGTCTCCGTAGCCCGTAGCAAACGAGACCGAAGATTTTTCGAAGAATTTTCCCCTCGAATCGACCAAAGATTTCTTTTGAGACGGTCCATTCTTCAGCGCCGTAGTACAGGACTGGAATGATCAGGGTCTTATATAGGATCTCCTTAGTAGTTTGAGTGAGGGTTTTACTACTAAATTGGCTTCTTAGAAACAGCGGTTGGCTTAATTTCAGACGACAGGCTGAAGTCGTTTTCGATTCCACACAATTCCTACACAAACGGACGAGTTTGGACGGTTTACCAAAACTATACATGGCTCTGTATAGTTAGTCTCTATAAATAATGTCGTATGAGGGTTTGAATTGATGAATGGGTGATGGGTACCAAATTGGACTGCTTGGGTTTTTCCAGGATCTGCCGAAGTGTGAAAATTTGATCGTGGACTTTCCTGGCCTGAAACTATACAGAAAAGGGCCGATCAGGTTGTTGGTAAACGGTCTTTAGGCGTTCACATATTGCGGCAAATAGGTCTTGTAGGTGATTTTGAGCCTCTGTAGTTGGCGCAGTTCAGAGGGTCTTATTTTTTTGTAGATCGGGCAAACGATTCTGAGGTTCGATTCTTCAGGCATACTTTCTTCCGAACAGATTTAGCTTATGAGTTGGTGGATGGTAAGTAACATCTCCGTCGGCTTTATAAAGCTAAACGGGAAGGCCGTCATCTCCGGCAGCATTATTAAGCTTGAGTTTAGATATTGCTATCCTCACTTCACGCAGGTCGGGTGGTTGGCAGTTTTCGCCAATATTGAATGTTCGTTCTGCCTCACAGCGGAATGTTGTTCGTTTAACAGTCTGCATACGTGGCTCTTCCATATCCTCAGCATCGACTGTGTCTCAATTATGATATTTTCTTGTTCATCTCGACAGTATTCTGTTCGAGCCCTGTATCCTTGGCTTTAACGTTTTACATTTTGGTAAAACTTGCGAACATCGTTCCTGGAGTGGCAACTCTCTATATCCTCGATCGCGTGCTTTTCTTGCTCTTTTTTTTCTTCTTTCTGAAAAGCCGATGCTCTTCCCTTCTTTTCTATCTATAGAGCTCAATGGCAGCTCTCGTCTTCACTTGCAACTTAGCCTTGTAGGCCTCGTTCTTGGCTAAAAGCATCTGTCGGCATTCCTCATCAAACCAGGGGTTTCTTGCTGGTGGGCACAAGAAACCAAGCACATCAGTTGCGGCTAATATAATGACTTGTTGGCATCGTTGCCATTGTTCTTCAACATTCGATGCTGGTTGAGTGGTGTTCATCGAAAGATTAAGGGATACGCGTTGCACGAAGGTCTTGGCGGTCTCTTGCGATTGCCGTCTTTTGACATCAAATTTTTTCACAGTACTTCTGGATTGTTGTGGCGTTGTTAATATCCGCATTCTTACCTCAGCTGAAGGCAGTGGTCCGAGTCGATGTAAGCTCCTCGGAATGTTTGGACATCCAAAATACTGGATGCGTACCTCTTGTATATCGCAACATGATCAATTTGGTTGATCGTTCGTTGATCTGGAGACCCCCAAGACCCCTTATGGATATCGAGGTGAGGAAACCGTGTGCTGATACCTTGGAAACATAAGACTTCTTGCCTACGTCTTGCACTTATAACAAATCCGCATCCGAATAGTCGCTGCTTCTGCTCACCATAACAGTTTTTCATCCTCTTTAAGCCCGGCCCATCGCATTGTATTTCCTGAATGGCAGTAATGTCTGCTTTGCAGCAGTTTAGGGATTCTGTTAGTTGTTCGCTTGCACCTTTCCTATTTAATGTTCTCACATTCCAGGTACGAACGCCATTGTCCTTTTTTCGTTTAGCAGAGTCGTCAACAATAAAATCAGTCCTTTCCGAGGTTATTGGTTACTTCGTAACATGAAGTTTTTTCATGGTGGCGTTGTTAGCCCAAAGCACAACCCCCAACCTGGAGGGAAAGTTCCAATTTATAAGACACGGGGACACGGGGACAAGGGGACACGCACACGGACCATCAATATCCACTACGGATTGAGGGCTGCCGTTGGCCTTTCGGTTCATCCGCCACCATCTCTGTTCAAGGGGCCTGACTAACCCTTGAAATTCATAGACAACCTGTTTCCGAACATGTCGAAGCAGCTTGTCTGGGTTCGCTTGGGACAGCAGGACGGGTATTCATTCCGTGCCATTGTGACCTGGCTGTTTATAGTGTTCAAGAATAATCGGGACTTTGAATTCCTAATATCCCTTACGACTTGGTTTCGAAGAGAACCGTAAGTTTGTCACACTTCATCAAGACGGAATCGATTCCAACGGTTATAAACCTGATCTTGCAGGTTAATGAGCTGGCGAATATGCGCAGTGAACCATGGCTGTTCTTTAGGTTGAACGATTTTAGTTATCAAAGGAACATGATGATTAAAGTCTTTTGATGTTTTCGTTGAGAAATTCGACCTGTTAGGTGATGTTATGTTATAAACAGAGTCCCAGCGTATGCCGCTTGAATGTTTTTATATTTCAACTCAGAAAAACCAATCCAGGCAAATACTCCTAAAGCGATCTAAATGACTATAGTCAGTATGCCCGACCTAAAGACAAAGCAACCCTGTTACTACTGGCTCAAAAATAGGCCTGACCAAGTTAAACTTTTCAATAAGAACTATAAGTCTCACTATAATTTAATTCCGCTCGTTTCAACTTCCCTTTCTTCAAGTTTTCACCAATGTTGAGCTTCACGATCTCGAGCGATTAACTTTAATCGCATCATCCACAATTTAAGTTCCATGCTTAACACGGTTGTTTATCAATTTTTTGTTCATGTTGAACTTCACTTAAATGGTCATGGCACTAGCATTCCCAAAACGATTTAACGATCACGAGTTCTCCACAAAGATCTCAACCGCATATGTCTTCATTTGGACATCATTAAATAAGAATGAACCACGATTCGATAGTTCACTAAGCTCTAAAGTGTCCTTAATGCGCACGATGGTACCATACTTAGCTGGAAACTTAATCACTTACACTTTGCACACCGCCGAGTGCTGTGTACATTCAAACTTCTTAATCATTAACCCCTCCAGCCTCCAGTCAGATAGAAATCAAAAGTTAAGTGACCTGAAGATATACTCATCTAGGTAGGTGCAGAAGATGGCTTAATGCCTCCTTGTTTGCTTAACCACAGTGTCCATATACATTTGACTGTGTAATTTCATTAAATCGACCTTGCATCCGTCTTCAGATAAAGCCTAGATACAAAAGTATCTCATACTCAGCCCAACCTTAAGCAAACAACGAAAACATGAACACTTGACTTTGAGACCGAAAGTACGATGATGTGAGGTTACCCATTTCATACAGATTCAATGCGCTCTACATGTTTTCCACCTCTGGATGGATTTTCCATAAACAGCCTTACCACACATAACCAATAAACAACTCGATCTTCTGTGCGATTATGCAAAGTTTGCCGCACTATAAGTGGCGGGCTTGAAGAACAAACACGCTTCAACACACTTTACCGCTGCGTTCGCACTTGATCAAGATCATGTCCATTGCTGGAAAAACGATTCAACTTCAAGCCAAGATTAGGCAATTTATCTTCGTCAGCTCACCATCGAAAATTGCTGCGAAAGTGAAAGATTGCCAAGAGACTTTTGGCGTCGAGCTAAAATTGGAAAGGATCGCTGCGCCAACGCGTTCCCTATATCAAGCGTCAAACGATCGTCACTTTGTCATCTCAAGACCGTGGCTTCATTGGTATGTTGGTATCTCACCAGGCACAGATACTATAGTACTTCAGCTCCATGACACCTACTCGCACTTTGACAACCGAACGGTGGTGTAAACTGTTGACAATTATCCCGGCAATAGGCACTATTGGTATGATTCGTCATTCTGTCTAATTAAGCTGTGTGCGGGATTGTCAGCATGGGTTTTATCATTTTTTTTGTGACTTGGGATTATTCAACAGTGATTCCATTTCGAACATAATTACCGGGTTGCCAATGCGCGGTGTGTAAGTGATAGGACGTGATTTGCAGACACGAGTCAGGGAGTCGTCACATCTCTAGATTTAGACATCGTGAGATTGGCATTGGTATGATAGTGGGCGCTCCTCTCTATGGGCTGGGGATGCGAGATCCAGTGATTGAAAGATTGATTTGAGTGTTCATATAAAAAGGTTTTTTTTTTGTTTACTAAATAATTACAACAGTCACATTTAATGGCTGCAAATTGCTTGGCATTTCGAAATTGGTTTGGAGAGTTATGCGGGCAGTGGGATGCGAAAAAGAAGGTATTGAGTGAGTGGCTGGTGAAAGAGTGGCTATATTTTGTGAACAGATTGGTGGTTAAGTTTGTTCAAGGGCGTTAATTTAATTAAGAAGTGGAACTGTTTTAATTTAGACCTTTAAAGATATTTACTTAAAAATTTAAGGAACCCAGAGAGATTGAGAAATTGTACTGATACGAGGCAGCTTTTAGCATCCTCTTCGGTACTGGTACGCGGATTTAACTTTTATAAGGTGCAAGCGTTTTGGCATCCATGTGCAATTCATACCAAATCCAAAAGTTTGGCCTTTCTTGTCATCAAGAACCTGAAGACAGAGAATCGGAGATCCCGTTGGCTAGAGTGCTACACAAATCTTTTGTTCAACGTCGTTGTGTTAACGAGGTCGACCCGTTTTTTTTCTTCACTTTTTGAAAATATAAATATATCTGGCATTTACGGGCCTTAAAGAGCCTGAAACCTATATTTGTAAGCGCAAGTTATTAGAAGCTTTACATGATGGTTTTTCCAAGAGAAAAAAAGTTGTTTTTTTCATTTTAAAGATTTAAACCAGAACATAAGCGTGCGACAGGCTTTCAACAGGAATCCACCGTCGTTGAAGCCCACGGCAGCATCAGACAGTACGGTCTGAATAGTTCTATGAGTGAGGGAGGACGAACAATCTGCGAGATCAAAACTATGATGACGGGTGGGGGAGGATGATCCTTGGAACCTACGCCTCAAACAAGCGTTTTCGTCATCAAATGTCAAAAGGTTCGATGGAAAGGTGAAGACGTTCTTCTCTTACTACGTTTAAATGCGCAGTAAGACCTGGCAGGTGGGAACGTGTGAACAAAATAAGTAAGCGCGAACGCACTTTCCAGCCAGGGCTCAGAAAGTAGTCATAATTCGATATAGGCCTTACGAGTAGAAAGTAGTAGGTGTTAATGAAATGGAAATCCACTTCTTGGATATCGGCCGAAACGGTTACACGGGCGTTGTTAGAAATTGTGGAATAAGTTTAGGTTTGTTGCTTTTTCGTCTTAATTTTTTTTTTTTTTTTTTGTGAGATAGGCAAAGGAAATGGAGGAGCTGAAAGGTGAAATACAAAAGGGGAAGAAGGAATGAGCAGGGCGGAACAGGCAGGAGAGAAAGAAGGAGCAAGAAAAAAAGATGTAAGAGTTGAACATCAAACACTAGTCAACAAGTCTGCTTTCAGCCGCAAACGGTACTGCAGTTCTAAATTTTGGAACCAAACTCTTAAGACTCATCATTGGCCTTCGTCGAAATTTTACCCATACTTTCGTCTTAGCATCAGTTAATCGCCCAATCTTGGGCGCTGACTTTTTAGTGAAATTCGGTTTGTTAGTCGATATGCATAATAAACGCATCATAGACCCATCAATCAAAAGGAATCATCAAGACTGAGACGACCCCATCACCAATTTTCTTTACCCTCGATAACCAATACGGAATAATACTAAAAGAATTTCTCGTTCTGCATATTTTTTTTTTTTTCATTTCAATTTATCGGGCTTACGTTTTCTGTAATTTCTTTGTTATTTCTTGACAATTTTGAGGTTTTGAAATTTACCCGAGCAAACAATTACGTGGCATCCCCAAATTGTCGTTCAATTGGAAGTAAAATCCCTCCAAGTTTGAACAAGTTCCGCCTCTCATATAGTCCACCTACAAGAAGTTGCTAATATTCGAGGGAGTAATCTATATTTGACAGTTCGCTCGCAAGCATTTTTGTAGCAACATACTAACTCCTAACTTAAGGAGTGCTGGCACGTTCTCAAATTGAGAAAAGTCAGCTCTTCAACACTTGATAAGTCGAAGCACTTTGGCGTTAATGATAGGTTGAGTCTCATGACGGGTTCAGTCGCGCGATGGTTAATACGATGAACTGCCGCACAGAAGGTTTGGGTTTGATTTTCAGTCGAGTCTCAAACCGGATGATCAGTCCAGATTTTCTTGCCATCTCGAATCTGAAGGCTGAGAATCGAAGATCAGTTTACTTGGAGCAATACTGTTCATTCAATCAATGTCGTCAAATCTACATCTTGGTAAAAGCCTGTAGAGGGCCGTCCAAAAAGGACTTTCGAACTTCCACAGTTGATTGGTGCCATATTGTTTAAGCTACATCTGTCAAATTGGCTGTCATTTATTCAGTCTGTTTTGCTTAATCACCACGGATGATCGAAATTCTTTTATCAAAATGGGTTCGGGCAACGTTCCGCGAGCTTCTCCCATTTTACGGTCGCCATAAATGTCCTACCGAGAGGACTTTTCGCAGTGTGGTGGATATATTTGAGTCCACTGGATCAGTAAACGATAAACCAACACCCGTACGGCAACGACACCAAAGAGTATAGAACTACATAGAGTGCGCATCTCACACAACGAAAATTTTCAATGTGGGATACTGATACCCCAGTGGTCACATTGCTACCCCATCACCAAATAACATCAAAGCCGACGCATAAGATTGACGAAATTCCCATTCGCACTTACCGCCCGCGTCTGAAGAGGCTTACATTTTTTTAGCTGTGATGCGTACTCTATGTAGTTCTGTACTCTTTGCGAAACGCAAGATCTTTCAAAAACATCGCTGTCCGTGATAATGTGCAGAAGAATCCGAAGCAGTAGATTTCGCGTCGATCACATTAACTCGTCCCTTTCGTAGAGCACAACTTGGTGAATTTCGCGTCGTTTCTTGAGCCTGCATCATCAAAAAATCTTCTTCAGTGAAGAGGCCCGCCCATTTCTGGACGAATGGGAACGTCAACAAACAACATTTTAGAATTTGGGACGATACCAATCCCCATGAGATCCAAGAGGGCCAATGCATCCCGAATAACTAACTATTTGGTGTGTATTTCGGGCTGGCGGTGTTATCGGTCCATATTTCTTTGAGATCGTCTTTGGCCAAACCACCACCGTCAACGGCGAGCACTGCTACATCGATGATTACTAACTTTTTTAGGCCTGAATTTGATAATACGTACACCAACGACATGTGGTTTCACACAGCTTATGCCACATTGGACATTTTGTACTAGCAATTCGAGGGCCTTCTTACGTGGAAGTAATGTGAACTGGCAACCGATATCGTTCGATTTTACACCGTTAGACTTTTTCTTGTGGGGTTTTCTGCAATCGCGGTCCAATTTGAATAAGCCATAAACCACAGCGGCCTTAAAAGCCAACATAACCCATGGCATAGGTCCAATTTTTCCTAAGTAATGTGCAAGAGTCGTAGAAAATTTGACATTTTGGATGCGAGGCAAAGAAGCCGAAGCGGACATTTGAACGACGCTATATTCCTTCCATAATGACTTCGATAGGCCTTTCAAACGAACAAAAATTTCGATGATATCACACACATTTTTTTCAAATTTAAAGATAGGAAGAGCTTGATTGTGTCTAGCTATAAGCCCGATATGATAACAAATATATTTCTGAAAGAATTATTCGTATTGTCCTTCCACTTAGTGTGAAAGTTCGTAAGGCATATTCGACAAGACATAACAAAGTCCTTTCAATTTTTTATCAACAAACTCTGGAGAATTCTCTATTCCTTCCAGAAGGCATGGTATAGTTTCCTCCTCTATCAATGCCAAATCAAAAAAAATATTTGATAGGAGACCATACTCTGCTAGAATTCCTTGTCTTTTTCAGCTCAAACCCTATTCTATGACTGATGCCACAATCTATAAGCCAGAATGAATGCCACCTTATCTTGACACCCCGACAGTACCCAAAGCACAATTTCAATTTTGCTAACAAGCAGCCTTCAGGCAATCTCATCAACCTGCCACACCATCTCACAAAAAGACCCTCTTCCAGAGTAATTACTGTCACAGACTTTTTGGCCCACAAGCTGCCTATTATTCTATTGGAATGAACTTGACGTTTCAGCAACTTGTTGTAATCAGTGTTATGTTCCGGTGGAATCTGTCAAATTATCCCCTATAAATGGTTTTTCCCATCTCAAGATGATTACCCATCAAGTCAAGGTAGTCTCACGTCCATGTCAATTGCCCGCGAAGCAGATCAGCTAATGCAATCAGACGTCAAGTATGTTGACTTCTTGACTTTTGTGTCCATTTTGTGTTGTTGTCGTACCACCGATAACTGTATGGAGGTGCCAGAAAACCCCACATCTTGAAGTGTGGCATTTCAGTAGATGCATTTTTGGAATTTTTCAAGTGGATATCTACCTCAAGAGGAGGTGAGGTAGGGCTAGCATATGTATTGACTGCCATCCGTGACAGTGATTATGGAGGTGATGATGTGATGCCAGTAATGCAGTGGAAATGTCGATTGAGAAAATTATGGTCTTAAGTTAGATAATTGGGTCAGATGTCGGAATACTCTCAACTCTGTGTAGGCATCCACCATAAGTGGGCAGATGCTGTTAACAGCAAATAAAAGTGAAAATCTCCATCATGAACTGAGACTTGAGAAATAAGACTAATCCGCGAAAAGAGATGGATATGTCACGAATTTGCATATAGGATACGATAGGAAAAATGTCTTCCGGTAATCTATTGGTACGTGCTGGATATGCTGAATGAGGTACACGACTTGTGACTGGAGGAGAAAATTGCTAACAGATGGTCAAAATGGTATGCATTCCAGGAGATGACTCCGTGGGTATGTATTTGGGTTCACAGTATGACAGCAAGAAAAGGTTTACAAGCTCGAGTCTAATATTTCATTTGTAATGGATTTCGAAAACGTTGACAATTCTATAAGAACGGTGATATTATTCAATCTAAAACTAAAGTTAAGTCATTCATAAAAGGTGTTTTTTAGTAATTTTTGTGTTCGCCGTATGACAACAACGACATCTACTAGTCAATCTGATACCTGACACCATCTTTTTATTCACTATTGGTTGATAAATCACCACGGATAGTTGTATAATTCATGGGTTATCGGATATTTACTTCCAAAGTTAGTAACGATGTTCATTAATGGAGCATGGACCGGTATAGACAGTCAAAAAGGTGACTCAGCTAATTAAAAATAAATATGAAAGTTGATATATTATTTGCAGGAAAACCTGAAGCCAGGAGATCATCGTTTGCGTCGTGACTTCGCTGATTGATAAGCTCGAACTTGAACCACTTACTTTATTTGCTGAGCGATGACGTTAATTTCTATCTCTAAAGATTGAAAAAACTGACAATGCACCCTGAAAAATGTTTTACCAGCGAAGTCATCTTCAAAATGAAGTCGAAAGTCGAGAGGAAACCGTCACTCGGGTCGCATCGGCCGGTTGTTTGAACCCATAATCAACGATTTTTGAATGCAAGGTTTTCACACAGGACTTAGGTTTGATGGGCTGTTGACGCTTAGGTGAGTCATCAAACTCGCAAACATCGGCCCATATCGGTGTTGCTCCCGAAATCCCAAATGTTCAGATCATAGAAAAATAACAAAAAGTCCAAATAGGTACGCACTACCCCAACGAAACATTCGATCCAAAAATGGCTTCTCTGGGTAGCGAGCATCCGAAATATCCAATTTTCCATGACTCTGAGCATAAATCAGGCTAAATTTGACCGATGGCATTTGTTATGTTGTCTTTGAGGGCCGCTGTGGTTGGAGGCTTGTTAGCATAGACCTGCGACTTCAGAAAACCCCAATAAGAAAGGCCTTACTGTGTAAAATCGTATACTATCTGGTGGCTAGTTCACATTACCACCACGTAAGGTAACCATATCTCGCCGTTCGGGGTCGGCATAAAACAGGAGGTCCCACAATCATGCAAGAAGTACACACGCACACATGTATGGTTGTAAGAAAGCTCTGCTCTGGGTACTAACGAGCCTGTTGCGCCAAAAATTTGTATTTTTTTAAAACGATTAAGGCGACCGCAATATAGGGGAACTTTGCCCGAACACATTCTCATAAAACAATTTTATCATTTGCACGTGTTGTTGAACGCTATCTCCGTCCATGGCGATTTAACAAATGGGAATGAATAAATGACGGCCAATTTGATAGATGTAGCTTCATTGGTATGGCCGCTATCAACTGTCTAAGTTTGAAAGTCTGTTGGAAAACTATTTAGAAAACCCACTTAGTATCGAGGAGATACATTGACGAATCGGACAGAACGTCACCATTGACATATATATAATTTTGATGGAGTACGCGACTTGGTCTACCTCGGCACCGCTATTAACTCTGACAACAACATCTCGTCAGAAATTAAACGAAGAAATCCTCTTGCCAACCGTTGTTTCTTCAAGTTGAGAAGGCAATTCAGTTGTAAAGCCCTAACTCGAACTACTAAGGAGAACCTATACAAGATCCTAATAATCCCAGACCTGCTCTAAGGCGCTCTAGTCTTTCAAAAAATGATCGGTGCCATTAGCGTTGATGGCCATCGTGGATATACAACCACCAACTATGCGGGCTGTCAAACAACTCTTCACAGAAGCTTAAGATGGCTAGGAAATGTAGAGCGAATGGACACCAATACTCCAGCTTGCAGAGTAATCGATTCCCAGACGTCAAACGCTGTTTAGAAAGACCGCAAATTAAGTAGCCCGCAAAAATAAAAACCAATCTCACCAACTTGATGTATGCAACTGTACGCGGTTATCTAAGTACCGGGCTAATTGATAAGCCATGTTGGTTGAGGCCCAGGTTTATTCTGGACTGTAGAACTACTTAAATAAATAATTGAGTTCGATGAGCAAATGATCTCCAGACATGAACCTAAGGTGATTCATGAAAGGTAGTAAGGTTTAATGCAGCTGTACATTTTCATGACCTAGGTCTATGGGAACAAGCCAGTAATTTGCGAGTTCTGGAAGCCAACATTAAACATACCATTTGTGATATACGGCCCCAAATGCTTGAAAATCTGGTAAAAATTTTAAGCTTCAGGATGCGCTTCATTAAACGCTCGATAGATGATATATGCGAGAAGCACAAGTTAAAGTGGTACGTTGAAGCTTGATGTGGATTTTAAGATCTTTATAGACGTTACCATTTCAGTTCTCGAACTGTAAGGTTTCGCATTCTCGCCTTTTTTTCAGTTTTATCAAGTCGAATGATTCTTTAAGTTTTTTTTTTATTTAAAAAAGGGTCCCAAATAAAAAAGCAAACAGACGGCACGGAGGAATTCTCAAGATAGAACCAACTTTGATGTCTGCAGTTAGTTAGGCTGTACGAAGTGGAAAACTTAAATGAGCTGCTCTGTCATATTCAGACCACTGTCCATATAGGAAAATCATGGTTTAGTCAAGACCCTTAAATAATGATTATAAAACTAATATTACAAAGCAAACAGAAGCCTCGGAAAGGACTGATTTTTTTGTTGACGACCATGCGATAAGAAGACAATAATGTTCCTATCTGCACCTTGAAATTTATAACGTTCAATAGAAAAGGTGCAGCAAAATAACCAGCGGAAGTCTTAAGCTGCCATCCAGGAAAAACGATGCGATGGACAGGGGAAAGGTAGGTTTGTTATAAGAAAAAGACTTAGGAAAAAAGTCTTACGCTATGAAGACATCGTTGCGCATGCCCCGAGGGGTCGCCATCCTGATTGCGTCTTTAAAAATGTGGAACGCTTCACGACTTTGCGTGTCATCCTTGCGCAAGGGCCATGCTAATCTTTTCTTTATCGTTCCAATTTTAGTATATGTTCTGCCGAAGCAAGAACAAATTTCTTTCTACGAACTCCTGTACAAAACATATGAGCGACTACCGAAGTACGATGTTAAAATCATGCTTTGGAGATGCATGTTGCTGATCGACTCTCTATTCTGATTGAAACAACGAATGTGTGGCTTTTAATTTATGGCAACACAAACGTTGGAAGGCTTAGATAATGATTTTTTTTCTCATTTGCCATGCAAGATAATTGACTTTAATCCTTAAACGTTCTATGCAATAGTAAGAACTTAATAAGAGGGCTAGATATCAAGTGCTTTTCATACAGCAAGGCGACATTGTTGTAGAACAACTATTGGGAATCGTGTTGTGTGAACCGCACGCCACTGGTGTAAACTGAAATAAATTGCATTACAGAAGCAAAAGCAAGTCGAATCAGTAAAGCCCAGTGAATTGATTTTTTTTAATTTTTCTTAATATGCCTATCCGTCTTACTAGCATTTCTACCTTCTAAAAAAAAACCTTAACAGCATTTATTCAGCTTGCTTAGCACACTACAACCCAATTGGAATCTCCTAACTCAATAATGTCAAGCTATTTATTTACACTACAAGTCGAATCTTCTTCACTTATAATAGGTGAATGCAATTACTCACAGATTTCAAAATCGAAACGAAATCGAGAAATTCCGTGAAAGAAAAAACCTTTAAAAAAAAGATCATCGTGAGCCGTACTCACTTCGTGACCACACTGATCCGTTTGCGCTGCTAAACACTTTCGTCGTCGTCAATCAAACTGCGCGAGTGTAACCGTTTTTGCGCAAGACTTTCTCGAATTTGTAATCATAAATCCGTCACAGTTTTCATCGATCATTTTTCAACCCAGCATAAAAGAAATAAAGACCAATTCACACTCCAGCTCCGAGGGTGGTAAGATCTTAACAATGATCCTCACAAATTGAATTTCCTATACTCTTCCGCTTGCCAACCAACCAAATCGAACATGTGTGCTCCATCCAACGAAATGCTTTTAAACTGTACACTGTCGCCATGTTAATCGAGACTGCGGAGATCCAGCAGAAAGATCAATTCCAGGAAAATAGTTAAAGATACACAAAACTATCTGATCCTACTGAGTGGTGTCATATTTCCGCAGATTTGCCGCAATCTGCATCCATTGTCACCTTTCTTGAGGTTTTCGGGTAGAGAACCAACGTATAGCACGAGTGTGAGTTGTGCCGTCAATTGAAGCTATCACAGCGAATGATCGATGATAAGTGACTGCTGGTGGTAGACAGTGGCATTTCCCGGAACATTTTGACGATGAAGTGTGACGTAGAATGAGCGAAGTGTGATTTTTGGATAGCTTTGGATTTTGCGGAAGCATTTGTTGTGGTAAAGTGAATGTGTTTGGGGAACTCAAGGGATTCAGTCAATGAGGTCGCAGAATTGGGAATGCATATGTTGAAGTGTAGGAGGGAGGTGGATTGGCAGTGGTTTTAATTAATGTTAGGGAGACGTTCACATTTGGAATTGGAAACTATATAAGACAAAGGGAAAGGTAACATACTAGAGACCGGAGTCGGTAGAATTTGGCTACCTCGAGGTTAAGCTTGTGTTCTAGGGAATCTGAAAAGTGATATGTTGCATTTATCCCTCCATAAAAGAAGATTAACTTGCAACACTATTGCGACTTTTATCCAGATAGACTGACTAGAAAAGAACTTAAGGCCTTCACCTTGGGCGATTTTAACGTACCCAACTTCAATGCTTAAGGCGTTAGAAGAGAACGGATGACAGAGGAAAAGGCAGGACGAAATTTTTGCCATAACTAGCAGCTTGACCCAACTTGTCGAGGAAACCAAACATATTCTTGATATTCAAAACGACCTTGGAATTTTTTTAGATCTATTCCTCACTTCAAATCCAGATAACTCCAGGATATCTGCTCTTATAGGAACTTCAGATCACAGCTTAATAACAGCGATCTATGCATAATTAACAGCGATGGAAAGAATACAGGATCATGGCCGAATTTTGTGGAACTATTAAGCAACTGGGTGCAGTGCCCAAGTTTCGCTTTGGACTACACGCTTAGTAGTCCCTGGCTCAAAAATACCAAGACCAACGTTTTTTCACTGCTCCAGCTCTTCCGAAAAAACAACAACTATTCGGATGCGGATTTGTTATAAGTGCCAGACTTAGGCAAGAATTCTTATGTTTCCAAGACATTAGCGAACGTATTGTAGCAATCCGCATCAAGGACAAATTCGCCAACATAAGACTAAAATGCGCTCACGCCCAAACGGAGAAAAAAGATGTTATAGCTGAGGATTGCTTCTAAGAGCTCCTTGACAAAACCTATAAGCTAATGCCAAAGTACGATGTACAAATCGTGCTGGGAGATTTTAACGCGAGGGTAGGAAGAGAAGGCAGTATTGTTGGCAAACATAGCCTGCACGCAAAAACGTCTTATAACGGAATTAGGCTAATTGACTTCGCTATGAAACGAAATGCCACTATAGCCTGCACACAGTTTTCTCACCTCGATATCCATAAGGGGAACGAACGGTCAACCACTCGGACCCCTACCTTGTTGCAGCCCAGGTGAGAATGTAGATATCCTTCACGCCGCAACGATCTAGAAATACTTCGAAAAAAATTGATGTCGAAAGACTGCAATCGCAAGAGACCGCCTTAGCGAAACACGTATCCCTTAACCTCTCGATACCGACATATGCTCGCAGCCAAGAAGGGGGCATACAAGGCTAAGCTGCAAGTGAAGACGGGAGCTGCTGTTAAGCTCTATAGGCAGAGAAGAAGGGCAGAACATCGGCTTTTCAGAAAGAAGAAAAAGGAGCCAAACAAATCGCGCGATAGACGATATAGAGAGGTGCCACTCCAGGAACGATGTTCGCAAGATTTACAAAAGTGTGAAACGTCGAAACCAAGGCTACAAGGCTCCAACAGAATCCTGTCGTGATGAACAAGGAAATATCGTAGTTGAGACACAGTCGATGCAGAGGATATGGAAGAACCACTTCTGCAAACTGCTAAACGGCGATGTGAGGCAGACGAACCATTTAATATTTTCAACAACAGCGAAAACTGCCAACCACCCGACCTGAGTGAAGTGAGGATAGCAATATATTAACTCAAATTAATGAGGCTGCTGGAAATGACGACTTTCCCACTGAGCTTTATAAAGTCGGCGGGGATGACTTAGTAAGCAATACCTGCCTAATCTGGTCGGAAGAAAGTATGCCTGAAGAATTGAACCTCACCGTCGTTTGTCCGATCCACAAAAAAGGAGACCCTCTGAACTGCGCAAACTACAGAGGCAAGTGTAGCGTTTACAAACAATCTGATTAGCCCTTGACAGTGTGGTTTTAGGCCAGGAAAGTCCACAATCGATCAAATTTTCACACTTCGGCAGATCCTGAATAAAAAACCAAGAAGTCCAAATCTATATCCACCACCTGTTCATCGATTTCCAAGTTGCATAGAACAGAATTTATAGAGACGAACTATACAGAGCCATGTCTAGTTTTGGTATACCGTCCAAACTCGTCCGTTTGTGTAGGATGAAGATGGAGAATTCTCGCTGCTACATCAGGGTCGGGAACGAACTCATAGACAAATTCGATACTAAAGAAGGACTTAGGCAAGGAGTTGCGCTTTCATGTGACTTCTTCAATTTGATTCTTGAGAGGATTGTGTAAACCTCCCGAGTTAACAACAGAGGCACAATTTTCCAAAACTTGGTGCAACTACTAGCATACGCCGACGATATCGACATCATTGGAAGGACTCAACGTGATGTTATAGCCATTTTTGCTAGTATAGAGAAGGAAGCGTCGAAAACGGGTTAAGCAGTAAATGAGGGCAAGGTTAAGTATATGCTGTCAACACTTAAGGACACACAACATCGACAAATTGGACAGAACGTCATCATTGACGATTATAACTTTGAGGTTGTACGGGGCTATGTCTATCTCGGATCCGCTATTAACTCTGAAAACAACATCTCGCCAGAAATTAAACGAAGAATTACTCTTGCCAACCGCTCTTTCTTCGGGCTAAGAAGAAAATTCAGTAGTACAGCCCTCACTCGAACTACTCAGCCATCCTATATAAGACCCTGATCATCCCAGTCCTGCCCTACGGCGCTGTAGCATAGACCGTCTCAAAAGCGGATGATGAAATCCTTGGTCGATTTGAAAGAAAAATTCTTCGTAAAGTATTTGGTCCCGTTTTCGGTGATGGGCTATGGAGACGAAGATTCAACCAAGAACTATATGGGCTGTACAGCGACATACCCCTGGTCAAAAAACTCGGCATTGGACGTTTAAGATGGCTAGGATATGTAGAACGAATCGAAATCAATATTCCAGCTCGCAGAGTCTCTGCGCAATAGAGGAAGACCAAGAATAGCACCAGTATACGAAGCTTCTCAACGTTCGGATTCGACGTTAAACAGGAGGTCCTCATCTTTGTAGCAAATATAATAAGTTCGCACACACAAATGAAGAGCAAAGCTAGGTTTTAGACCTTTTATGCGGCGTTAATGCCAGATATATATTTTTTTTTTAGCAACTTATTGGGATAATCTGTTTGCCTTTGTATTAGATAAAGAAACGTCAATACTCGCTCCGAGGCAGTGACAGAGATTATTCTTCGGGATACGAAAACATCCAAGTAGACAAGTTCTCTTAAGCCATGTTAATATGACTGAAGTGGCCGCAACTGAGGGGGCTTACATTTTAACCTCCAATGACTACTCAGGTGTCATTTTATCTTACATTTATTTTGCTACATCCAAGTGTGAGAAAGACCAGCTTTGCATCATCTGTGTGGAACGATTCTGTCTCAGCAGAATGTGGGTCTTCGTCGTCATTATCCAGTCTTCAGAAATTGTTTTCATATTCTCTACACTATACGTCTGTTATAAGGTTTCTTTTTATTTTCATAAGGGTCTAGGTGGGTTTCCCCTTCTTTTTGTTAAACGTAGAATATTAGTTGCGTCTTTGGCACTTGATGCTAGGTAGTGATGCTGGCTACTTTTTGCGTCGAATGTAAATCGACGGTCTGGCTGTGATCTGCATCAAAGCAAGATTTCACTTTATTAGCCTCATATATGCACATGCCCTACAGATGAGACTGAAGACCCTATCATGAAGGAATTTTAGTACTTCCGGGTCCTGTCCGAAAAACTAATCGTACAAGGGGACTTTAATCCGAAAATCGATAAGGAAAACCTCTTCGGCGGGTTACTTGATCTTATTTCACTGCCCAACATCCAACAGTACGAAGTCGTCATGAGAAGCTTGTGGAGATCGAGTGATCATACTAGACGACACAAGCTTCTCAAATATAATTTTTCGTCAATTTTGAATGTCAGCAAAACCACCTCGGTGGTCTTGGAATCACTGGAGGATCTAGTGCTGCATCATGTTGCCAGTAATTTTTCAAATTTTCGTGATTCAAGATATTTTACAAGCTGGCAAGAAAGGACGTTAGTACAACTGAAGTAAGAATGTTCAAATCCTTTCGGTCCATACAGTTTTCAATCGACTCGGAAAGAGTCCAGGTGAATAGGATGCCAGCGTGTAACATGGATGATTTACTGTCTCCAAAGTAAAGGCCAAGATTTATCACAACCATTCATGTGTGCGTGTGTACTTCTTGCACGATGGCGCGACCTCCTGTTGTATGCCGAATTCGAACGGCGAATTTAAGATTAGCGTTTCTTGACAATTATTACTACTCCGATGATTTGTCAGATCATCACGAGAGGAGGGCCAGATAAAATCACCACACCACTGAGCCCAATACCACCAATGAAATTGCATCATCGCCATGCTGAAATCCGCTACATGTTTGCAAAAGTTCATGTGAGTTGCTACTAAACTAAACACATTGCATCTGCAGCTATAGGATAACCTACTGAATCAAATTTTTAGACTTCCAAGTCAACTGAAGAAAGGTAATCGTCCTATAGAACAGCTTCAGTCAATGGTGTCATACACGGCTTTGAAATCGATTAAAAGAGGAATGATTTTCGACACAAAATTTGGTATTTGCTGTCACCAACTACACAACCTTTCTTGGACCTTCATTTACGAAGTTGAATCGCATGCATTTATGCTAAATAAGCGAAATTCGTACCAAGCGATATTTTACTTGTTGCTCGCAGAACTCTGTATGTAATGACTACAAGCTGTCTTGCAGAAATCCGTCGATTCTTTAAAATAAATCTTTCCCCCATACTTAGTACTTAGAGGCCAAAGCCTTCACTTGCAACGAGACATTGATTGACAACAGAAGTTAAATACAAACAAACCTTTAAGAGAAGCCAGCGTACATGTTGATGGATACCTAAGCTGTATGCATATTACAATATTCTAGCCTCAAAGGTGCATTTCATTCGATGCACTCTTCAATCATCTTCCCCAACAATCCGTGTATGAAATCTAGGAAAATCCGCTTTTGTTCTCTCATCCATACGCACCGAGAGTGAACAACAATCTACACCAAAAGTCAGAACCTTATCCATTAGTCAGCATGTCTATTCAGCATCAACAGCACTTCACTCAGTGGATAGTCATCGACAAAGCCCATAAACAAATCTGAAGAAGTTCTATTGTCAAACCAACAAGGAAGTTTGCTACTCAACTCTTTTGTTTTGGAAATATGGTGGCAGCTTCTTTGTTTGCTTTTATTGGTGCTTGCTATTGGGTGTGTTTATTTATTGGATAAAGTGTATAATAAAAGAAAATGTCAAAATAATCCGGGATTTAAATGTTTACGATTGTGAATTTTGGATTGATTCAGCGACACGTTTCTGGAATTCTGACAAAATTTTGCTTGGGGGTATGTCAGTTTCAACGCGACTTCCCACAACATCACTTATGGTCGGTGCATTATTTTGATCGAATAATATGTCAATGGTTATGCGAATACCTAGAAAACACAACAATATGAATATTTTCCTTAGATAGTCTTGAATGGGAACTTACCATCAGCTGTCTTGGAGATGGTCGTCTTACTTTGGTATGAGTTCTCGGCTTTACTCATATCATCTGTTGATTGTTGTTTTATAATTGATAACGAATGGCGGGGCTTCTTTTCTCTGGGAGCTGCTTGTGGTGGTTCTCGGATTCGTGATAAGTTCATGAAACTCTTTTGAGACTGAATCATGGGTTTTGGTTTGTCATGTGATTCTCTAGGAGATCTAGAGAAATGCAATCATAATGGTCGAGTAAAAATCCATGTAGAACTAACCTTGCTGGTCGGATAGTTTTCCTGGATTCACAGCTACTTGCAGCACTTGTGCACAACTCTTGATCTTTCATACCTGCAGCTTCCAATTTGGAATTCGAACAAACATCCATGACTGGGTTATTCGCTTTCACTCCCAAATATGATGTCCTTGAGGAAATCACTGAGGAATAAGATGAACTCGCGGAACTCGAGCTCACGGCCGTATCGTATCGACGTATCATATCACGTACTCTTAGACCGTTGGATGTATTCCTTTGAATGGGCATTTCCTCACATAAATCGTTTCCGTTTAGAGCCATGATTCTTCAATGATGTCCTTATGCAAAGCTTGTCAAATTTTTAATTTTGTCGGTGGTGGAAAGACCCGCGCAAGTCAAGTAAAAAATAAAAAAATTCTAAAAAATAAAATGGAAAAAGGACCCTCAATAGAATGCGAATTCGACGCCAGCTATGCTTTGAATAAATGAGGAGTAAAGATTTAAAAATATAGTGTGCGACTAGAGGGTATGAAATTTTCGCGATTGTTGAGTATTTTTGGGGAATTGTAAGGTATACGATACGGAGTAAGGAACAATGCGTTACCACCAGCGTTAAAAGAGAATAAGCATCATCCGCCACGCCTAGTTATCAGTCAGTAAAACGTTGTTTTTGGCCGAACGGTTAAGAATTTTGAAAAAGTGTCAGAATAACATATTCAGACAATCTGAATGTCTATATTTCGTCCATAGAAAGCTTTTTGCCACGACCAATTGTTGGGGATATTAGTTTTTTACGATAAGATGGGTTGGGATAAGGATTCGCACAGCGGATTGTAGTCTTCTCATATGTTTTGTTTTTCAATCAACTAATGGTGAAACGTGACATGGCAACAGTCAACGTTTTGAAGATTTCTGCAACTTCTGCATCCCCTCACCCCCACCCTAGCACGGCACCACTAAGTGCACCTTTCCCACATCACAGTTTTGCGTCATATAAATCGGGGGTCGACCCTAAACGGACAAACAGGGAGTTGGAGCAAACTTCAAAATCATCACTAATAGATATAAACCTTGAACGACTTGACGCTATTTACTTTGGGGTTGACACTAAGTCAGAAGACCTGGCTAGCTGAAGTAGACCTTAATGCATCCGATACAGACGACGCCTAAAACACAGTGGCAATGGAACTTGCTCCATCACCACTGGGACAAGTACCATTACCAGCCTCCCTTCTTTTCCAACTAAAAAAACACGGAGAAGACTTGGTTCTGATCCAAGAACGCTGGGTTATCAACAACTGCTGTGCGGACTCAGAATTCAAAATTATAAACTGCTCTACGAAGGTAAGCCTAGAAAATGTATTCTTGCTAAGAGCGCCTTAAATATATTTCCACACTCTAATTGCAGCAATCAGGATACTTTCGCAACCAATATTGAAACAAAAGTAGGCAACTATTGGCTGGGAAGGATAAGCCTTGGAACAGCCGAAAGGCAAAACAAGACCAAATATTCTGGTGGCAACCCTCTCACGAGCCCTAAGCTTCATAAGCATGCCCTATCAAACGGCCTCGCGGGAAGCCTAAGACTTAGAACAACCGAGTAGCAAAATTTAACCAGATATCTTGGTGGCAACCCTCTCACGAACCCTAAACTTCATCAGCATGTCATATCAAACGGCCTCGCGGGAAGGCTAAGCCTCTCTTGAGGAACTCTTACCTCGACACGCTTAGGAAATCAAGGTATCAAACCAGCTCTTAGGTAAGGTTACGTTATACCGGCTGCGTGCGATGTGTGTGCCGACTTAGACCTGTAAGGTCTGTTGTGGACACCGATGTTTGATCTGTTCAGCATTGTCAAGCAGAGAGAGCGTTTCTGGTTATACCTTAGCCAGAGTTGTCGGGATATAAGATACTTTGCGCCGTTTATCAATCTAAGGATTGCTTTCTTGATCGCATACAGTATAATTGGTGATTAACATCTAGAGGTATGCATGTCAAGCGTAGCAAGCTCATCTGCTTTACAGTTCTCAAAAGAGGTGAATGGTAAAATGGTGTGACATCTCGTTAAGTAGTAGTAGGCGCAACATTGTACAAAACAGCGCCTACTCTCGGGGTCATTCAAACTCTTTTGCAGCGTGACTTCGATAAGATCCAGAGATAATGTGATGACTGGAAGTTGAAAATCAACTTTTGAAATTCATCGATTTCAAAGCCGCATACGACAGCATTGATAGAAACTAAATATACAGAGCCATGTTCAGGATGTGTAGGATGACGATGGAGAATTCTCGCTGGTCTATCAGGGTCAAAAAATACCTCACCGACACATTCGACACCAAAAAATGATTTAGGCTGCCATGTGACTTCTGCAATTTGATTCTTGAGAGGATTGTGCAAAACTCCCGAACCAACACCAGAGGCACAGTTTTCCAAAAATCAATGCAACTAGAGAAGGAAGCGGCAAAATGGGTTTAACACTAAATGAGGGCAAGACAAAGTATATTCTGACAACACGGAAGGACACACAACATCGAAGAATTGGAAAGAACGTCATCAATGACAGATATAACTTTGAGGTAGTACGGGACTTTGTCTATATCGGCTCCGCTATTAACTCTGACAACAAGATCTCGTCAGAAATTAAACGAAAAATTACTCTTGCCAACCGCTGTTTCTTCGGGATAAGAAGGCAATTTAGTGGTAAGGCTCTGACTCGAACTACTAAGGAGATCCTATATAAAACCCTGATAATCCCAGCCCTGTTTTACGGCGCTGAAGCATGGACCGTCTCAAAAGGGGATGAAGAAATCGTTGGTGGATTCGAGAGGAAAATTCTTAGAAAAATCTTTGGTCTCGTTTGCGTTGACGGGCTATGGAGACGAAATTCAACCTAGAACTATACGAGCTGTACAGCGACATGCCCCGGTCAAAAAACTCCGCATTGGACGTTTAAGATGGCTAGGACATGTAGAACGAATGGACACCAATACTCCGGCTCGCAGAGTCTTCGATTCCCAGCCAGACGTCGCATGCAGTAAAGGAAGATCTCGTCTTAAGTGGCGCGCACAAGTAGAAACCGACCTCAACTAACTTAGAGTGTGCAACTGGAGGCAATTAGCTAAGGATCGGGCTAATCGGAGAGGCATGTTGGTTGAGGCCCAGGCATATTCCTGGATGTAGCGCCACTTAAGTTAGTAAGTACAGTGGCCTTACGTTAACTGTTACGAAAGAACGTAAGCATGACCTGACTGATATGCTTTTACCACCAACATTTAATGGATTGAGCTTGATAAACATATTGTTCCAACTGGAATTCACCACTTTACTAAGGTACACCCAAAGGCATAATGGAATTGCTGAGGTATCTGTTTCTGTGCTCTGCGAAATTAAGCCCTGCGGTGGTTGACTCCCAAAAATAGGAAATAACCCCCACAGGGTATTTCTCCTTTGCATACCACCTACCTCTTACGCAAACTTAATCCAACAGTGAGTCCGAGCAGGGGGTTGCAGCCTTGAACTGGTATGTTCATTCATTGTTGTTTTTGTTTTTTTTTTATAAAAAAATTAATAAATTCCATTTCAGTTTGTTTATGCTGGGTGGATTTTTTAAATTTGTCACAGATGATCTCGGAATTAGAATGCCATTGCGTAACCATATTCGATTTTATGCAAACACTAGTATTTCAAATATTTTTTCAAATGACCTTGAAAAAAAAAACAATCAATCAAACTGTATAGATAGTATTTGCTGAAGACCTCTGAGGCTATTTCAATCGCATATAATCTCATATTATGTGCTTAGATAGGTTGAAAGCACTCAATGGAATCAAAACAAAGACTTTCCCAATCGTCTATCAGAAAGTCATTAATGGACTTATTGGCTCATCTTACTCAGATAAAATATTATAAGCAGCCCTATCTCCTTCGCTTCTTAATTTGATTAATTTTTCAAGCGATCACATTGCAATGAAATTCGAGACCCATATCTATTTGTTTAGGGCTAGCTAACTGATTAATTGAAGGCGTTCGGATCAATAAAGTTTGTTTTCATTAATCGTTGATGGTCGGTTATTTTAAGGAACTTAATTGTGCTGAGCTGTATCTTGAGGGCGTTTTGGATTTTGGATTTTTGTTTATGTTTAATGGATTTCTGATCGGGTTAAGTGATCAAATGTTTCGTAAGTTTGAAGACGTTATCTAATTAAAGTATGATTTATTGATTCATGTTGTATCTCTGGCTTGTACAGTAATATTCCTCTTTAAGCCTGTTAACAGAATGATGTTACTACTGAGACATTCTTTAATACCCTGCTAACAACAAATCATTCACCTACTTGTGTGCAGAGCATCTGTAGAATCGTTTGAACTGAAATTCAGCTTTTAAGTCTGGATACATACTTAAATCGCGCAAAGGTCCGGAATTTACCTGGGTCACATACATAATTCCTCTGAATTAACCCGGTTCTTACTTAGCTGTCTCAAGTTACGCACTTTAAGCTAGTTGAGGTCGTTTACTACTTCTAACCGAGGTATTCTCCCTCTACTGGGTCCGACGCGACGCCTGGCTGTGATTCGAAGACTGTGAGTCGGATTGCTTGTGTCCATACCCTCTTCATGTCCTGTTATTTGCAAGGATTTATGGAAGATTTGGTATTTAGTGTTGCCTTTCCAATTTCACAGAAAATATTATTACATCATCTCACGATATCACTTTTTTTGCGAATCTGAACCAGCTCCTGTCACTGCCAAAACCTTACATACTCACTTAAGTGTACTAAATGCTAAAAATGCTGTCTTACGCGGCTTTGAAATCGACGAATAGTTGGTGGGTATCGATTTGGACTTCTCGGCTTCCTTAATAGTTCTGCCGAAGTGTGAAGATTTGATCAGTTATGGACTATCCTGGCCTAAGCCCACAATGATAAGGGCCGATCAGGTTATTGATAAACGTTTTCAAGCCAATATTACACATATTACAGCCGACATTGTCTTGTAGACGATGCTTAGAAGACTTACGACTTTTAATTAAATGGCTTCCTTTATATAAATATACAGTTGGATTTTGTATCTTAGGTATTTTTAACCGGGCTTAATTGCTTCGCTTAAATCCTACCTCTTTGAACGCCAATACAAAGTTGTGCTTAGATGCTCTGTATCGGACCTCTTTTTAGTCACATCCAGAGTGCCTCAAGGTAGCCATCTTGGTCCGTTGATATTTATTTTATCTATCAAAACTCGTATTTGTCTATGCCGAGATTTAAACAAAGAGATTTAAACAACTTTTCAACCTGGTGCCAAAAAAAAAAGTCATGGAGCTCAATGTCATCAAATGCCAGACCATGACATACTCCCGTAAGCGTCTCCCACCAGTCGCGAGATCCTATTTAATGTTTGGAGAGCCCGTTATATGCTTTTTATGCGTGATCTGTGTGTTATCTTTGCGAAAAACTTAACTTTCGTTCTCATATTGAAGATATCATCAGCAGAGCCAACTCCGTACTTCGGTTTGTAAGACGCTGGTCTAAGGAATTCTCTAACCCCTATGTCACAAAATCTCTCGTTTCCCATTTTTTAGACTTATCCTTGAATATGCTTACCAAGTATGGTCGCATTTACCTTCTTCTTTGGGTAAAAAGCTCAATGGCAGCTCTCACCTTCAACTGTAGCTTTTCCTTGTTGGCTTCGGGCATCTGTCGTTGCCATTGTCCTTCGACAATAGCTGCAGGTGGTATTACATTACAGTTTTCCACAGTATTTCTCATATATTGTGAAGTGGTAGATTCCGGTCCGAGTCGATGTTTGATCATCAGAATGCTCGGAATCCTAACCACTGGATGCGTGCCTCTTGTCTATCACAATGTAATCAATTTGATCGACCGTTCGTTGATCTGGACAACGCCATGTCCCCTTATCGCGGTATAAGGAAATCGTGTGATGGATACAGTGGCATTTTGTTTCATAGTGAAGTCGATTAACTATGGTCAGCATACCAATATAATAGTCCGGTAACTTTAAGGATTGCTAAGTTCACATCATACAGGATTTATTTGTACGCATTGCTATCATTCTTCAAAAAGCTTCTGTTCAGTACTAATCTGGTTGCCGATTGCGTCTTGTGCTCCGATAAGGGTTACAAGAGACTTTGGCGCCAATATTTTTTGAATGGTCTCGACCTTTTGGAGCTATTGCAATCGGTCTGAGTTTTGAATTTCAAACACGCTTTCAGATTCCATTCGCGTTAAGTCCATTCGGAACTTTTATGGAGAACTAAATGCATTTTCTCGTCATCAATTATTTCCTGGGAAATTCTCGAGTGCCATTTTCTCAAGTATCCTTATCGTGGGGAAAAATTTCATTTGTCAGCAAGGGATTTTGTATTTTTTTGTTTTCGCCCTGGAGGGGTGGATACTCTATGTAATTTTTTATTTAGCTTACTGGTTGTTTATATCCTCCTCGATATTTCCTCCTAGATAGCAACGTAGATTCCCCAATAGTATACTTATAATCCTTAGATTTAGATCTCACTTGATAGACCGCACATCATCGAAACCTTGCTGTCATCACTAGAACTTGTTATATAGGTAAGGGCTTAATATGACCTGGTCGTTTAGCTAATCATCGGCAGGAACTTTATATGGACACATCAGAGTAGAAAGACCCGGTCTTAAGCAAAATAAAGCTTCATATTGGAGACTGCTACTTTTTAAATCTCTGTTATTTGTCCAATACAGGATAAGCCCCAAAATCCAATTGCTATCATAATGAATCACAATTGAATTAAGAATGCTGCAAACACATGGCAGCCACTTTAACCTTACCTAACTTTTAAGACTCTAAAGTACTTACTTTCAAACCGATTCAAGAGATAGACCATTTCGTATGTCGCAGTTGAACTTGACAAAACAAAAGAAGAGAAGATCGTAAGCAAGGTGTTCTTTTAGGAAATACCATGTTCATAACTTTCAACGTATCAATGTAAACACATCATCCTCCAGGGAAATCAATAGGTCTTATGTCTTCGGTAAGCCTCTTAAGTGCCTTTGTGTTATCAATGTCTGAATGAATTGCTTTTCTTTATCAAATAACGAAGTTTCCAGCTTCACCTTGAGATGTTAACCCAACCCGGAATGTAAACAAAGCATATAATTTGTACTTGTATCTAATTCCACTGCCCCTCAGGAAATTTTTTAAAAGATTGCCGGCAGGCCGCCATTAAAGGTGATTCTCTGATTGATGTCAAATTAATTTGATAACATTTCCGTTCAAGATTGATATCTCAATCTGAACTTGCTGACCTGTTTTCACAACAAAGTCACGCGTGTCACGGGCCCAATTTTTACAATTTTTTAAGAAGTGATTCCACCTTATCCAATCATTCACAAGGTTGACCTCATTTAATGGGTTCCGATGCGTAAGTAACCCACACACAAACTGTCTGCAAAAGATGAATTTTAGCATAACTCCACGCAAATGTCAAAAAAATGAAAATGACATATAGGCTTGGGGTCTTAGAAGGTTAGAACATCGTTAGAAAGTAACCGATGATCTCACCAGCAACACCTCGTTACCTACTCTGTCAGTGGATTGTCATATCTCTTCTTTACTCAGGTGACACACGGCACACTATAGTCCATCCGTGGATAATTCTTCTCAGTGGTAATCAAATGAATTGTGTAATTTAAACCTAAGCCCCTCTAAAGACTTAAGGTTCCCCCAAACATAGACAGAAGTCACTGCCGTCGCGCAAATGATTACTATCGCACGCAACCGCAACCGGATTTTTATGAATCTCAAGACTAACGCTGCACTAATGGAGACGTGGGCTTGTTGCTTTTTTTTTTCTGTGCAGAGCTTGATTACGATTGTACTTGGAGATGGCTTTCTTCTGGGATACCTATACAATTTAATCGCCCCTTAAGGCGTTTGTTGTTTTTTTTATGGACCGTTTTTTTGTGAGGAGAACCCCAATTCTTGCACATTAGCAGGTTGTGGACTGTGAGACCTATTGCTGGGCATTATGATTTTTATTTACTGATGAGCGTGCGAAGGGGTCATGAGCTTAGTTGCATTCCAAATGCATCTGGGTATCTTTTGGGTTTTGGATTGTTTTTCTTGTGCGTGAGCTTTTGGATAATTATAGGATTTGTGATTGCGCCATGGCTGAGCTGTTTTTCTAAAGATACTTCGTTTTCTTAGTGTAGCCATCTGCTGTGTTTGCTGTAACTAATTAAGTCGTGTTTGTAATTTCGATAAGAGGAATCGTAGTCCTCTCGTCCCTTCCGACTTCATTAAACCACTATGCCGGTTCATTAAAAAAAAAGAATCAAGATAATAACAGCAAAAAGACTTGGTCATAGTCTGGCTGCGCTGAATTGGGAATAGCGTTTACACGTTGTTGCCATGATACATCTGGTCGAATTGTGATGCCTAGCAAATGAATGGATTCATCTGATTAAAATACTGTTTTCTCCCTTTCGATTTGCAGAGCTGAGGACTTGTTCGCCCTGAATAGTTTTATATTCTATCTTTTGTAGGTCTGTGTTTAAAAAAGACCTTCGCGCAACGCGTATCCCTTAACCTCTCGATTAACACCATACCATCTGCATCAAATGTCGAGGAACAATGGTAACGGTGCCAACAAGCCATTAGATCAGACGCAACTGATGAGCTAGGTTTCTCGCGCCTACCAGCATAAGAAACCCCTGGTTTGATGAGAAATGAAGACAGATGCTCGCAGCCAAGAAGGAGTTCTACAAGGCTAGGCTGCATGTGAAACGAGAGCTGCCATTGAGATCTATATGGGCAAAGAAGAAGGGAAGAACACCGGCTTTTCAGAAAGAAGAACAGCACGCAATCGAGAAAATAAAGAGGTGCCAATCCAGGAACTGTGTTCGGAAGTTATACCAAATTGTAAAGCCTTAAAGCCAAGGATACAACGCTCGAACAGAAATCTGTCGGGATTAACCAGGAAATGTACAGTCGATGCTGATAATATGGAAAATCCACTTCTGCAGACTGTTAAACGGCGATGACGAAAACATTCCGCTGTCAGGCAGAACGAATACTGGCAACCACAGCTTAAACTGCCAACCATCCGACCTAAATAAAGTGAGGATATCAAAATCTAAACTCAAGCTTATAATAAGGCTGCGGAAATGACGGCCTTTCCACTGAGCTTTATAAAGCCAGCGGAGATGAGATCCACCAACTCATAAGCCAAATCTGGTCTGAAGAAAGTATACCTGAAGAATGAAACCATAGCATCGTTTGCCCGATCCGCAAAAATAGGAGACCCTCTTAACTGCGCCAACTACAGAGGCATACGTCTCCTCAACATCGCCTACAAGATCCTATCTGCCGTAATGTGTGAACGCCTGGAACCGTTTACCAACAACCTTATTGGGCCAGGAAAGTCCACAACTGATCAATTTTTCACCTAAGAAGTCCAAATCGATATCCACCAAATATTCAACGATTTCAAAGCAGCATACGAGAGACGAGCTATACAGAGCTATGTGTAGTTTTGGTATGCCGCCCAAACTCATCCGTAAATAAAGGATGAAGATGGAAAGTTATCGCTGCTTCATTAGGGTCGGAAACGAACTCACCGACACATTCTAGTTCTTGAAAGGATTGTGCAAAACCCCTGAGCCAACACCAGAGACACAATTTTCAAAAAAATCGGTACTACTAAACTACTAGCATACGCTGACGATACTGACATCATTGGTTGGACTCAGCGTGATGTCATAGCCACTTTTGTAAGTATATAGATAAGGAATCGGCAAAAATGGGCTAAGCAGTAAATAAGAGCAATGCTATGTATGTGCTGGCAACAAGTATATAGGGCAACACAATCGACGAATTAGAACGTCAACATTGACAGAAATAACTTTGAGGTAGTACAGAACTTTGTATACCTCGGCTCCGCTTTCAAATCTGACAACAACGTCAGAAATTAAACGAAGATTTACTCTTGCCTACCGCTATTTCTTCGGGCTAAGAAGCCAATTCAGTAGTATAGTGCTCACTCGAACTACTAAGGAGATCATATATAAAACCCTGATCATCCCAGTGCTGCTCTACGGCGCTGAAGCATGGACAGTCTCAAAAGCGGATGAAGAAATCCTTTGGTCGATTCGAGAGAAAAATTCTTCGAAAAGTCTTCGGTCTGGTTGCGTTGACGGAATCAACCAAGAACTATACGAGCTACACAGCAACATGCCCCCGGTGAAAAAAGTCCGCATTGGACGTTTAAGATGGCTGAACATGTAGAACGAATGTACACCAATACTCCGCCTCGCTGAGTCTTCGATTCCCAACCAGACGTCCGACGCAACAGAGGAAGACCTCGCCTTAAGTGACGCGCACAAATAGAAACCGACCTCAACCAACTTGGAGTGCGAAACTGAAGGCAGTTAGCTTAGGACAGGGCTAATTGGAGAGGCATGTTGGTTGAGGCCCAGGTTCATTCCGCACTGTAGCGCCACTTAAGTAAGTTAAGGCCCATAGGAAAAGCTGTCTGATTAGGTTTCGCAGCCTAACTACACAGGGGCTCTATTACATAAAACGAAACGACCGGCAAGAATAATTAAAAAAAATACAGAAGTAAACGATAATCACGGCAAAGTACGATTGTTTAAAACGCGAAATATTTATGACAGCTCAACGAATACGACTGCCAAATGCCAGTCGTAAGAAATTATGTGTATCGCAAGACCTAGAACAATATACGTTTTATGTAATCGAATTTGAAAAATATCTAAGTGATTTCGACGATATTCGTTTTATGAAATACGTCGATACTGGCGCTGCTTGATTGCTGCAATAGTTCAATTAAATTTGAGTTCATAAAGTTTATCTGAAAGTGCTGCTGCATATTTCCAGCAGTAACTTTAACAATTATGAACTCAGCCTGTCCCCAAAAAATAATTTTGAAAGAAGATACAGATTAAATTTATACGGAATTAAATTTATACGGAATAAATGGACGCCACGGCTTTGCTGGCAACAAATTTTATTTTATTTAAATTTTCTATGACCGTTTCGTATACATGTAACTGAATTCCATAACACACCTTGATTGCACATACCTTTGACTTCGAAATACCCCAAAGAAAAAAGGCCAATGGCGTTAAATCGGCATTGGACTTGGATGGCCAATTCTGGGGTCGAATTACCACATCAATTAACGAGTGAGTTAAATGCATACGTTATCGAATGATCGAGTAACGACATTGGGATGATCACAAACGAATGGTCACGTATCGAAGGCACATTGAAAATTGTACCAATCGTACTAACACAATTCTGCTACATTCAGGTTTGATGGCTGACAAATGTCAAATGTTATGTTTTTCTGTAAATTTTATAAAAATAAATTCGTGCATTTAAACGTCTTATTGAAACCACATGTTGGTCATATCCATATCTTATAATTTAAGCACTAAAACTGCGTTATCATGTCACGATAACGAACACAATCAACTTCTGTTTAACGAAATAAATAAATAAATTGATTGATCACCCGTCGTATCTGCAAAAGCTAAAACACCATCAATAAAACAAAACATGTACAAAGTTGGAATTTATTTTGTTGGTTTTATTTTTCTTTTCTTGTTGTTTGTTTTAATTGTGTTTATTCTTATATTATAATTATTTTAACTGTTTTTCCTTTTTTTGTATAGATTTATTTTTACGATATTTACAAATCTATTTATTTATTTTTATCTTGTTTATTTTGTATTACTTAAAACTACTCAAAATGATAACAATTGTCGGACGAGCTTAACTTGTTAATTTCAGTTTTTTTTTGTTTTTTTGTTTTTATTTTATTTTATTTTATAAGAAAAGCAAGTTAAATTGTTGTTTGTGTGTGTATGTCTGTGTTTATGTGGCTTAGATTTAGAAAATATCTTCTAACAGTTTTCTCCAAAGTCATCATTTCAGTATAATCGTCGATTTAGGAATAATTCGGAAGTTTTCTTCTAATATTTTGTTTTATCTATTCTTAGGTGAAAGGTTTTTTTTTAGTTTTAATTTAATTTTATTTTTTTTTTTTGCTTAAATCTCTTAAAATTCTTTTTATTGTCTAAATGACATTTTTCTTCTCTTATCGGTGTAGCATTATTATTTTTTTTTTTGCTTTTCTCTACGATTTCTCCTCTAAGAGTTAACTTTATGTAAATTTTTGTATGTCTTTAATAAAATGACATTTTTTTTTATTTATTTTTTTTTTTTAAAAGCATTTTATCTGCAAATAAAATTACGTTTCATGGACAATTTGCAATTTGTTTTTAGTTTATTTTGTGTGTTTTTTTTTTTGTTCCTATAAAATACAATCTCTGGTTGTAGATAAAAAGCACGCAAAGCTATAAAAAATCTTCTAAAGATTTATTAAAAAATATTTTTTTTATGTGTTTATTATTTATTTCAATGGAAAAATAATTTGCGAAATAGAAAACAACTCATTGATCCTGAGAGGGATTTGTGTCACATGCGTGTTCTCTAAGTGTTATGTTGTATGTGCATTATGGGACGAATTGTTTTGCATTTATTTATGGCAAGCTTTTACTTAGTTTTTTTAATACATAATTTCTACTTTTAATTTTTTTTTTTGTTATCCTAACACTAATGTTTTTTTTATAATTAAATTTTCTCACTAACACTTTTTTTTTATTTTTGTGAAGAAAATAATTTTTTTTGAAAATAAAAATAGATAAAGACAGTGGTGCAGTGAGGAGAAACTTCTGGGATTGCCTGTAGCAATGGTGTGTCTCATGTAATTTTTTTATCAAAAGAATTTATTTATTATAAGTATTATTATTATAATTTATTTTATTTTTTTTTAAATGTTTTATTCAACTGCTGTCCATTTTTTTTATTGAATTTAATTGGTGTTTTCTGTGGTTTTGAATCACAATTCTTAAAATTATTGTTTTTGTTTTTTTTTTTACTAAATATAATTATTTTTTATTTTTTTGTTTTCCTTTAATATAAATATATATATTTATGTATGCTTTTTAAGACTTCACAATGTATGAAATAAACATTTTAAATTAGGATTTTTTTTTTATTTGAAATAGTGCTTTTGTTTTATTATTTATCTATACAAACAAATTGTATATAGTTTATGTTTTTTTTTTTAAGAAAACGAAAAGTGTTTTTCCATGTTTTATTTATTAATTATTAATAAATTTAAGATTTATGGGATGTTTTTACAGGCACAATAAATATTATTTTATTTTATTTTATAATTTAAATCGCATTTTTATTTATTTTTATTTTAAGAAAGAGCTGTCTCTCATTTTATAGTAAACCGTAATTTAACGAATATGATGTTGTGTTGTGTTTTTTTTTTGTCAGGGCAGAAAGTGTTTTCGTTTAAGGCGGTGTCCAAGGTTTATTACTCGAAAATGAGTTTTGAGTTTTAACCAGGGGTACTACTGTGTATTTCATTGCAAAATTTTATATTTTTTACTCTCATTCTAAGAAAGTGAATAAAATATACAACTTTCGAATATGTAAGCCCGAAAACGGAATTTAGTTGCCTGGCAGTCCGTAGTAATAGTATTACAGATTTTCTAATAAAAAACGAAACGAAAAGCACTTTCGAATATAAAAGACTTTCGGAACGAAATACAAAGTAGAACACTTGGTTTACAATGATATTTCAAAGGTGTTGGGTTGCTGACATTCTACGTTTTAATCATCTCGCCTGTAACCAAGTGAATTACTTCCTTGAGCTTATAAAGAAGATTCAATCATTTAAATTCCCTCGTCAACAGATGGGAGCCATCGGTACCTGTTTACAAAAACCGTCTTTGATTTAAGGTGTGCTTGCCGATTCGGGTGTCCCAATTCTCTGTGACCTTGATGCCAAACATAGGGGCGACTGCCGGTTCCATTAAATCGGTGTACAATTTATAGTGTAAGGCTAAAAAAAAAATGAGCAAAACAAATTTTTCAACGTTCGAAAGGGTTCGGAGAAGACTTCCAACTTTTTAAGTGAGATCTTTCCTAAAGCCTCTTTCGCAAACCTGTTTTACAAAAGGATCTTGACACGACGCTGTCTGAAGAGTACTCAATGCGGCACTAAGCGCCATTGGTTTTTCAAGAACGGATCGAAAATTATATTTCTGGTGATTTCCAATTTGTTTTCCAAATTTGCATTTACAGTGTGGACCAAAAGTCTCTTTCACATGTAAAAAATATAATAACTCGTTTATCTGTAGAAATTTTTGAGTAATTTTTCTTGTTTCAGACAAGGCTTGGGAGATTTAGGATGGAGCAGTACACGATCACACAACGTAGCAAAATCGTTAAATAATTTTTTTTTGAAAATAGACCGTCAAAAATTTGTAGACACCTTACGAGCCTAATTTCAATTATGGCGCTGGAAATGTTCCAACAACACCCACTATTTATGCTGTGAGGGTTAAATTGCCTTGTTTTGGATGATCGGTCGAAAATACCAAGGTCGTTAGGAAACGTGTTGCAACCGATGCTGAAACATCGACACGACGACGTTTAACACAGATAGGCATACCGCGTAGCACAATTCATCGGATTTCGAGGAAAGATCTGCATCTGTACCTGTACATGATACAGTAAGTCCAGCACAGTTCAATCCTGGTGACCGAGAATAACGTCTGGAGTACTGCATAGCTGTCCTGAATATCTTCGAAAGTGACGAAGAATTATTTCAAAATTTTATGGTGGCTGACGAGGTACACTTTTATCGGGAATGTAAGAAGCAGGTATGTAAATAAGCGAAATTGCAGATTTTGAAGCACATTGAATCCCAAAAATCTCAATTACCGTCCCTTACACTCAATTTGTGTTACTGTTTGGTGTGCAATGTAACCTCGCACAATATTTATGGGCCATATTTCTTTGAAACTGATGCGGGTGCCAGCGTTACGGCCATTGGGTGCTGCTACACAACAACGCTTCAGGACTTTTTTTTTCCATTTGTGCAGACAACAAAGCTGATTTCGTTTCAGCAATGTGGAGCTACCGCTCATGATGCTTGTATGACAATGAACTTGTTGCGCGAACAATTCCCCAATCGCATTATCTCAAAAAACGGTGAATGTTATTGGCTGCGGCGACAGCCTGATCTGTCGGCGCCGCACGGCTATGGAGTAACGTGAAGGAAAAGGTTAACGTAAAGCTTTTTCTTCACTTGACCCAACATTAAAAAACCAACCACACATTATACAGGAGCTGAAACTCAACATTCGTACAAATTACGCTGGCAACACTTCAAAAATCCACGGGACGGTTTCATTAAAAGAGCCCATGAGTGCATGCTTTCTAATGGCGGCTACTGAACCAATAAACTTTTATCCGCAATTTATTTCATTAGTGTTAATCTTTTCCTTCAAATGTAATTCCACTTATACGTAGGAAAAAGACTGGTTACTATAACAGAAATTTGTCCATCCACCTTGTTTTTAAAATAACCCCACAGTATAATCGTTAAGTCGGAATTGTCGAGACGACATCGTTTGGATATCATATGATATGTTATAAATTGTTCTACATTTTACAAAAAATACAGAGGACGACCCTGTACAATCGTCTCGATGGCTATCGTTTTTTCAAATTATCCGATTTTAGCACAATTATAACTGACAAAATTGTTCATACTTCTCGGAGATCAAACTGTTGATGACGATATTCTGTACAATCGTCTCGACGATTATCGTTTTTTTTAATAACCCGATTTCAGCCCTGGATATAACTGACAGAATTGTTCAGCATCCTCGTAGATCAAACTGTTGTTGTTTTTTTTTTTTGTTGATAACCCGATTTTAGCACTCGATAAAGTTGACAGAATTGTTCATACTTCTCGGAGATCAAACTGTTGATGACGATATTCTGTACAATTGTCTCGACGATTATCGTTTTTTTTTAATAACCCCTGGATATAACTGACAGAATTGTTCAGCATCCTCGTAGATGCTATAACCCGATTTTAGCACTCGATAAAGTTGACAGAATTGTTCAGCATCTTCGTAGATCGATAGATTTGACGATATCCTGTTTTATACAACATGCGACGGCTATCGTTTTTTTAATTATCCGATTTCAGCCCTGGATATCTATAACCCGACAAAATCGTTCACCACCTTGAAGGTCAAACTGTTGACGCTGTTCTATTCAATCGTCTCGATGACTATCACTTTTTTTTATAAATTATGCGAATAAAACTATTGACGACCATATTTTCTACAATCGTCGCGACGACTATCGTTTTTCAAGTTACAAGATTGCTACCTGGACTTAAATGAAATACACTTATAACCAAATGCTTACTTTTTCTAAAAAAAAAATTTTTTTAAGGGATGGTCAAGCAGAAATCTCTATTCCAAGAGCACCACAGAGTTTGTTCCTCTCCAAGTATTCATTGAAAATGTATACTCGCTGTAAAAAAAAAATTAAGTACCTACGTTCCTGATGCTTCAGAACGTTTTTGAATTTTTTTTTTCTTAACAATTATTACAAAGCGTTTGCTAAAAAAGTAAAGAGAGGACGTTATAGTTTTTTTTTGTATCATCAGTGAGATCAGTATTTGCATGATGTTAAGCAGTTAAGTACAAATGCTACAAAGAACAAAGTCTGTGTCTGTTGAAATATCGAAAATGTCTACTGACCATCTCCTGGTCCAAGGACACCATCCACAAATAACAATCTCTGTCCTGACTGCGTATACGTATTTCACTGTTTTTAGGCGGTTTTTAATTTTTTATTTTTTTTGTGGGGGAAAAGTACGGGTGATCTTATCGATATGGAGAGGCATGTATTTGTTGTTATACGTTTGTTTGGTATTGTTTATCATGTTATTGCTTTTTTTTATATATTTCGGTCCTTTTTTACTTTTTGTTTATTAAAAAATATTATAAAATGCGAATACATTATACAGTGTAAATTACTTCTTTTTTTATATATATAAAAAAAAAGAAAACAAACAAAATTTCCTATAAACTTTGCAACAAAACTATATATATATATTGTATGTATATACGCATATTATATCATTTCACTTAAACGCAACAAAAAAGAAATGCATCACATGAAGAAAAATAAAAATAAAAAAATAAACAATTACAGACAATAGACACGGATAAACGAAATGTAATAAGGAATCAATAATTATAATAATAAGTCTAAGATAGTTACATTGGTAAACAACAACAGGACGCAATTGCTTATCTAAATAAATACAGTAATCGCTAGATTTGTTAAATATTAATATGAATGGTGGTATATACTTAAAAATAGTATTTTGTGACATAATGATCTGAATCGTTCATTTTCTCGCTTAGTTTTGATTTTTTTTTAAATGATTTATCGCTGATAATCAGATATCTATACACCTCTAAAAGAAAGTGGATTTTTGGGGGTTTTTTGTTTGCTTAAATACAAAATTTTAAATCTTATTGGATATAACAAGGTTTAACTTAATTACTTCTGCCTTTATCAAATGGAAAACAAAAAAAAATAGGGAAATGTATTCCCTTTCCCTTTAATGCCAAGGAGCGCAATTGTTGTTTCGTCTTGATGGCGTTGAAAGTTTAATCTGTTTTTTTGAATATCTGTTGTGTTTTTGTTTGTGTATATTGTTTTGTATTATTGAACACTAACAAGCAAAAAACTACACGCGTGCAAGATTATATTAACTCTCGGCTGGCTGATTTGTTGTGAACTCGGTAATGCCATCGCTCTCCATGGACTCGAGGACATCAGTTACGTAGGCAGCAACATCTGTGTGACTGCGTTCGCCACGCTGTATGAACGGCATTTGTAGGAGACGACTATACTTGGGGCGTTCACTTTCGTTCTTAATTAAGCTGAAAATGGAAGTTGTTGACAGGATAATGTTTTGTAGGAGTTTAAATGATATTTTAAAAAAAAATGCAAAAACAGATCCTAACAGACCTTTAAAATAAGCACGCAATATATAGGGAAACTGGCAACATGAGTAACTTTATTTCATCTGTCCCTACTGTCCCAGCTACGAACTAGTTATGATGCTTTTCCAGCTTAGTTGGGGTTAAGATAATTGGAATCTACGCTGTCTACGCCTTTGTAAAAGAGTAGTGAAATACAAGTTAACACGCTTCATTTCAAAAAGCTATTTTATATAATACAGCCATGAACTGGGGTTGTCGGATTTATTGCAGACTTTGGATTCTGACAAAAGCATATCGCCAGAAATAAAACGAAGATATGCTCTTGCCAGCCAACCGCTGTTTCTTCGGGCTAAAAAAGCATATAGTAGTAAAGCGCTCACTGGAAATGGTTAGCAGGTCCTATATAACACCCTGATCACTGATTATCCTATTCGTGCTCTACAGTGCTAAAGAATGGACAAAAGCAAATGAAGGAATCATTGGTCGTTTTGAGCGAAAAATTCTTCAAAAAATCTTTGGTCCCGTTTGTGTTTACGCGCTATTTATATGAAGATTCAACCACGAACAATTCGAGATATACAGCGACACAGATCTGATAAAAAAAAACTTCACATTGGACGTTAAAGATGGCTATGACATTTAGAGCGAATGGACACCAATAGTCCGGCTAGCAGTCTTCGATTTCCAGTCAGGTGCCAAGCGCAGTAGAACCCTCGCCTTAAGTCGCGCTCACAAGTAGAAGCCGACCTCAAAACCTATTATAGGATTTTTTTTAGAGGTAAAGAACTCCCGAAAGCGATAACTGTAAAACTAGCTGCTTCTAATGAAGTTCTTGATATTTTTTTGTCAGTATATTTTGGCAAAATCATCATGGAAAAACTTACACCAGAACAACGTCTACAAATTGTAGAAATTTATTTCAAAATTCGTGTTCTGTTCGCCACACTTAAATAGCATTTCGTCAAGTTCATAGTGCCCGTAATCGACCACAGATCAGCTAATACGCAATACTATGGATCGATTAGTGACCACATTAACTCATTCACAAGTTTTTCAAGTAGTGGACGGGCAGAGACTGAGTTGCTAAGAACGGCGTCGGATCGATGAATTCGGTTCCTATGTCACACTCACGCCTACAGCGGCGATGGCTAATATTCATCCAAATTGAAATCTTACCGTGCGAACAGAAGAAGTTACCGCCGCTTAAGACGTGAGTGTGCTTCAACAAGCAATGGGGCATACAACACAATGATGGGAGTGTTCGGTGCATGAGTGGAAACCTAGAGATTTCAAGTGGACTATAGTTTTATTGATGAATTCCTGGAAGACCCCCGATGTAAACCCTCTGACAACGAGTTTATGTTCAATTAAGTGTATGTGTTGAGTTTTGAATTTTGTAGTCTTTACGTAATCAAGCAAAAGAAATTCTTCTTTGGAATTTGGTTGAGGCAGCGCTTCACAAAAGAGTATTTACCTATCTGAACGGCACGAACTTCGATGGATTTCAGTAAGGAAAGACAAAGTCCGCAAGTTGACCCTCCAAAACGTAATGGCGTTAGTTTCATCAGCCACGTGTCTGGGTCTGGTCATAGATAAGAAATTTAACTGAAAAGCATGTAAAAACGCAATCGGGAAAAAATGGGGAAAGCGACCATATAACACTTTCTAGCTATATGTGTCCATCATTAGACCAAAACTCTTGCATGGTGTGTAAGTGTGATCGACAGCTTCATCCAAACTTCTGGGGAAAGATCTGCGTGCAAATGCTTTAGCGTAACTCTAAAATCCATCCCCTCCGCAGCCTTAGATGCTGTCCCGCCATAATATTCTTGGCAAACAGAACGCAGCTTGTGCAGCTGTGAGACTAAAAGCATCGTTAAAACCAACACCCTTTCAAGGCGAACACCCAAAGATACTGAGTCGCCTAAAAATTAGAGAATATACTAACAACATCATTGCCTAACCCAGTTTTGAGCATAACTTCAAGTTGACCATTTCCAGTAGCCTCGAATAAGAGTCGGATATAGATTGGAGATGACAACACTATCACATTTAGGGATCTAAAGACAAATGAATCTTAGGAGGGTGGAGATGCTTTCTTCATCGCGATTGTCGCTGATGTGAAATGTAATCGCCACAAAGTATATTTACATCTTCAGTGACAGGCAATCAACTCCATGGGATCCATTTCCTTCACATCGAAATCAGCCCACGAATGCTGACTATCTCTTAACGAGATGAAAGAGCCATTTACCATTTACCTAAGGGTCGCACAGATATTCCAGGAAACTGTTAAGCGGATTAGCTTGTTAGACTGAACACTACTTTCGATATTTTACAGCCAGTGGAAATGTTAGGTATGCCCATCGCTTCATGTATATCGTCAATCAAACTGGATGCAACCAAGAAAGTAAGCCACGGATGGATAATCGGCACGACGTGCCTTATATCCTAACAACTCTGGCCTAACCAGAAACGCTCTATCTGCTTGACAATGCTGAACTGATCAAACATCAGATTAATTGCAGACACAATCAGGCCTATCGCGCATAAATTTTTCCGGGAAACTTTTCCCATTCAGCAAGCTGTTTTACATTGCTGGCAAGGGAAAAATTCTAGGGGAAAATTTATTCGCGATATGTCTGATTACGATATCAGTGCGATTTTATGCCGAAATGTTGCTATTGCCAAGGCTGTCGTTTGCCCATTTTATAGAACGAGTTGTAGTTTCGATAAGATGTAAGTTTTCCACAAATTGTACACGACAAAAAAAAAACAGACAGTCAAAACCATAGCGACTGTTCGAAGACATATACAGCATGTACAGAAAGAAGACTTTAGCGACAAATAGGAGAAACACTTTGTAATGACAAGAAAACATTTCAGGACAGTTAAACAGTCACGATCTTAGGAACGCATGTCCAATCGAAAGTGTGTACAACAAATATGACAGATCCAAACTATAAGCCTCGTCTATATGTAGTGTTTTCACAGTCAAATTGTTTAACTGCCGTGTCATCCATCAACAGTCTAATTGGTCTTCCAGCAGACCAATAATTATTCACAATGCATTAGATCTCGGAAAATTTCCAGGAATAACATGTCGTTATGTATATTCATTTGCTTATGAATTTAAAAGTCGTTGAGGAAAGTATTGAGGAAGATAAACTATAAAGGCTCATATTTCTAAAAAATACCCTCTGTTCCGTACAATTTCCTCATAATCGTCATAATTTGCAGAATGGTGTAAAGCCATTTAAGGGGTCATCGACGAAGAGGTAGTTTATTTTCAAAAGGGGTTTTTTCGACAGATGCCATGTGGTTTTTATTCAGCATTCATACAGATTTCATCATTGATACACCCGAGCAACGGGTTTGAATGGGCTCTCGATAGCAATCCTGAAGATCCAATGTTTTCGATCGGAATTTTGTTCAGCAATTTCTGACACAATTAATACGTCAATAAGCAAAATCTCCGTATTAGGCCGAAGAGCAACCGGAAGAGGTTCACGGTCTGCAGTTACATCCACTCAAAAACCCGTGTAGTGAGGTTTATGGAACGGTTATTTCGTCGGTCAGTATTACTTCAAAAATGAGGCTGTTGCCAACGTTACTGAAAATGGTGATCGTTATCGCGGCATTATAACGGTCTATTTTTTTAACGGGAAATTGAAGCCCATAATTTCGACATTTGTTTTCAACAAGACGGAGCTACTTGCCACATATTGAGAGAATTATTTTCACCCTTCGGACCAGTGAATTGGCCACCAAGATCAAGCGATATCACGCCGTCAGACTTTTACCTTTTGGGCTACCTAAAGTCAAAGACAGTTGTGGATAAGACAGCTACTATGAAAGCATTGGAGGCCAACTTTACCCGTGTTATTCGCGAGATACCGACGAACATGCTAGAGCTCGTCATCGAAAGTTTGAACAGTTGCGGCCAACATTTGACGAAGATTGTCTTTGACAAAAATTAATGTCATGAATGGTTTTTTAGACTAATAGTGAAGTTTTCAAGATTTATTTTAATTTTTTTGTGTTATTTCGCATTTAAAACAAATATACCTCTTGATTGACTACGCTGTAGTAACGTAATGGACACAAGCGCCCAGCCTATTGATCTTGTTTAGACTTTACACAGGACCAATAGCCTAAAATAAAAAAATAATTCTCTACTGCTGTTGTTCCAAGAGACCAATAATGAAGACTTACTTTAAACGTAAATAACCATAATAAAGCAAATTGTCATACACTGCATAATCCATGAATCAGTGAAAAAAAAGTTCTTTGTCTTCCGTCGCGCTCGTTCGGACATCAATACCGAAATTCCCAACATTTGTTATTTGAAAAAAAAAACTGCTAACTTCCTCAAACCACCGAGATTTCTCATAAATCCCTATGATTCATATAAAAAAAGCTTTTGAAAAGCTTTTTCAAATTTGCAAGCAAAGCCGTTCGCACATAAACGAACTTTGCCGAGACAATTTATATATCCCATATGGTCTAGTGGCTAGGATATCTGGCTTTCACCCAGAAGGCCCGGGTTCGATTCCCGGTATGGGAAGTTTTTTTTTTTTTTTTTGAATAAACTCACCACGTATTTACAAAGTCTACAAACTCAGTAGAGAACTCCATTCCATTGTACGATGGCTGTAATCGTGGCGGATCACCTTGGACAACCTGCGAATTAATTAAAAAACCAAATCACACAACTGGGAAAGGAATGGGATTCGAGTTGAATTTACCTGACACAACTGTTCGAAAACAGAATCCCACTTTTTGTAGGGGAAATTTCCAGTTGCCACCTCCATTAGTGTGATTCCCAAAGACCATACATCACTTCGAACATCATAACCCTTCGCCCTTTCGGGGTCGATCCTCTCGGGCTGTAAAACAAAAACACATTTCCTTCTAATCTGCAGTACAGCAACATTTTTATTGAATACTCACTGCCATATATGGTCGACAACCAGCGTCCTTTGTCTTGGCTATTGAATCGACTAGCTGACCAGAGATTCCAAAGTCACACAACTTGATGTCACCACGCTTGTGCAGCAGAATATTACTCGGCTTGACATCTCTGTGGATGATCTTTAATTTCTCTTTGAGATAATTTAATGCGTTCACCGTTGCGACGGTGATTTTGGCCAAAATTGACTCGGGAATCCTCTGGCATTTCCGTTCGTAAATGTATTTATAAAACTTATCCAGAGACGTGTCCATTAGTTCCATGCAAATCCAACAATCACCCTCTTTGAAGAGCGCACCAAAAAACTGCACAATATAGTTGCATTCGTTCGATTTCATTACCACTTCCAGATCCATGAGCAACTGCTTCTGCTCCTTCTCGTCGACAGTGGAACGAATGCGCTTTACAGCCATCACGAATTCGGTTTTCTTGAAGATCATTTTGTTCACAGCACCAAATGCACCTCGTCCGATCTCTCCCAAATCCTCCATGTCGTCCGATGTGAAGTGATACACATGCTGACCGAACTGAAGTTTACCCGATGCTTGGATCTTGATGCGCTCACGAGTCTTGTCTGGTAATGGAGCTGGGATGACTGCGGGACCATCGGCCAAACTAAGCGTAAGCTGCTTCTTTCGCTCCGGCTGTTGTCTTAAATGGAGGCTGTTCAGACTCAGTTCACCTGGTGGGAGACGGGGTCGGGCACCTGTACAAAATTGTCGCATGTGATTTAATGAGCGCTTTACCAAGAGTATTCGTTGGACGGGGGTGTGCGAATATGATTTGTTGAGAGAGGTCTAAATGGATGGGCGCTTGAATAGTTACAGAGTGAATGTGGAGGGTGGGTCTAAGCTGCGTCTGCGTAAATAGTAACTGACTGAAGTGGAATACTTTAAAACGGAGTTCCGTTTACCTGATATGTTCTATATGCGGCTAATCAACTTAACGAGATACCAAACGGTGCAGAACTCCCCACCGATGTACCTATGGAATGCTGTCGTTGTGAGTGTTAGGCAGAAGATCCCATTCAATTCTGTATCGTGATCGAAATAAAATCATGCATGTAGCTAGATTTAAGGACCTTTAGCAGCTTTAAAAAAGGCTAGGATACATTGAAGGGTATGGGGATCCCCATCCAGCAAAAGAGAACTTTAATAACAAAGAGTAACGCATTTTAGAAAAACCGCAGTTTAGGCAGATGAGCTAGTTGAGCATTGAGACGAACCAAATCCAGGTGCGAAACTGAATGCACCTAACTAATGAATAAGGAAAGTCTTGTAAGCTAGACCCGGAACGTCACCGGACAACGACTTGAATGGAACGTACGCACAATGTACACACCGGGCTCTACTCGAAACTTGAATCTGTCCTCGCTTGGTACAGGGCGATCCAGGAAATACGTGGGACAGGAACAGAAATTAACAAACGAAAAATATGCGACACCCAAGGCTGCAAGTATTAGGATGGAGAATCGTCGTGGGAAGCCGACATTGGTCAAGAATAATCGATATTGAGCCGGTTAGTGATCGCCTCGTGATCCGCATCAAAGAAAAATTTTGCAATATCAGCCTACCGGTGAAACTGAAGACGCTATCAAGAAGGAATTTTACGACATCTTGAATGGAACCTGCGGAGCCTGTCCGGAATACGAAGTGAAAATCATGCTAGGCGACTTCAATGTGAAAATCGGTTAAGATAATGGCTTCCGACTGACAGACTTTGCGGTAGCATGTAATACGGTTATTAGCGGCACTAGGTTCCCACGACTTTAAATACACAAAGCAACCAGGTGATCTCCAGATGATCGAACCGCCAATAAATTGATCATGTGCTCATAGATGCTTGGCACATATACAACTTCCGGGGTGTAGACACATTTAGATGGGCAAACGTCGACTCGGACCATTTTTGTCGTAGCCAAATTCAGAGCCTCGCTATCTACAGAGAGGAAACTGCGAGTGGTGCAAACAAAAAGACTCCACGTTACACACTTTAAAGAACTGGAGATTGCCAAAGTCTACGAACAAAAGCTGAGTGATGCGTCCTCATCGTTCACCAACGTCAACGAACTGCGGATCGCAATATGATCAAAGATAGTAGCCGGAACCACCATAGGCTACCAACTACCCTCAGACAGATGTACGTTGTATAATGGTATTTGCAAGTACCAAACTATAATGACAGACGAGGTACATAGCGAGGAGCTACAACGCAAAAATAGTGCCGCACGGAAAGAATATCGAACCAGCATAACGAAAGAGAAGCATATCCTGCGTATGAAAAAAAAGAAGCATGGGAGCTCAGGAAAATCGAAGAGTCTAGCGACAAGAAGAACATCCGTCTATTCGACAAGAAATCCGAACAACTGGCAGTTGGTAGGAACTCAGACTCTGCGAAACTACAAGGGCAAACAAGTCATTAACGCTGAGGAAATTGTTATTCATCCAGTATTTTCAGCAGATTCTCAATGGGCATAATTTCGAGATAGAGAGAAAGAGAGAGAGAGAGAGAGAGAGGTAGGGCAAGAAACCAGCCCACCTTTAGTCAACTACCTCTCCGTTGACTAAAGGTGGCTGGTGACACTCTCCCAGTATTGAAGAAGTTAGAGCAGCCATCAAAAAACTTAAAAACAACAAAGCAGCCGGTACTGATGTATTACTTCACCTCTTCAAGGTGTTCGGAGGTGTTGCTATAGAAGTGTGCATGCACCAAACAATCAACAAAGTATGGATGGATGAGAGCATGCCTGATGACGGGAATATCAGCTCCATATGTCCAATCTAAGATAAAGGCGATCCTATCTCTTGCACCAACGACCAATGCATATCCTTGGTAACTATGTTATGTACGATTTTATCCAATGTAACACAACTATGGGCGCTTTCCAGATCGATAATCGACCAAATTTTCACACTAAGGCTTTCACCCGGTTCGAATCCCAGCCTTTAGGTTCAAGGCGACAAGGAGAACCGAACCTCCGGTTTAAGGATCACGCCTTCGAGAAAGCCAGAGCCCTTGGACTGAATAAATGGCAACAACCCAGGACCGAAGAGGATGGAAGGCTGCATAGTTGCAGACAGAGGCACTCACCAGATCGGGAGTCCGTTAAGACAAGTAAAAGTGCTGACAAATCTAAGCTCTTTAAAAAATTGAAGAAGTAATAAGCCTTCTATTCATTGCTCTACAGTTTACGTACTGGTCCGTCTCTGCTAGCTTGTCGGAACTCACAAGGGTCATTTGGATAATAACATTTCTAGATTGTCTTTAGCCAATTGGGAATTGGAAACGATTGTAGCTTGACTGTGGCGAGGCGATGTTCAATGGCAACGTTATAATCGACAGCTACAACTTTTCCGGTTCCGCTAGGAACTCTGATTACGACATCTTGGTGTAAATCAATTACTCTTGAATGGATTTTAAGTCTTAGAGCCCTCACTCGAACTACTAAGGAGACCCTTTATAAGACTCTGCATCATGGACTTGATCATACTTGGTCGTTTTTAGCGAAAAATTCTTAGGAAAATCGCCTGTCTCACGGGCGTTGACGGGCTAGGAAGAGGAAGATTCAACAAGGTCAAACGATGTGCGATCAAAAGGCTGTGTCTGTGGCTGTGGCTGTGCAATACAACGTTCAACGTTTGGAGAAAGCTCATCTAAACTTTTCCAAACATGTATCTGATTCCAACAAGAAGAAGAGTTATCTTGCGATTTTTTTTTTTGTGTGCTGGGAGCTATACCTAGTACTAGGGCAGGTGTAAACCCGTAAGGCATAATCAATGGCTTCTTCTAATTTTCGATTTCGTGTGTGAGGAAGGCGAAGATAACACCGTGGACTTTATAGAGTTCTACCAAGATGTGGATTAAGTACAAAACGTACAAACACCTTGAATACATTCACTCGGCTACATCGAGCGATAATGCCTCAGCCAAGGGTGCAAGGAACAGGGAAAACCGAACCTCCGGTTAGTGGTCGAGCGCCACGGCCAGAACCGATTGATTTTAATGATTGGAAACAAGGATTAGAAGAGGACGGAAGGCTGCCAAGCTAGAGGCCATACGAAATTAATGAGAAGAGAAGATTTAAGTAAATTAAGCATTAAAACAAATATTTTGGCTTATCACCTAAACAAATCTAGAACCCTTTTCTTAAGGCTCAGTGTTAAATGAAGCTCCTTCCCTACAATAAATTTGGCCACCTTAAGTTGATTACCATAAAAGCTGATAAATACTCGAAGACTTCCAAATAATTCTTTGTTTCCCTGTCCTACGTTACTGATCAACGGCTTCCCAACGCTGTTGAGAGATTTCACAATGCTTCAACACACCATACAACCATTTATCTTGCTATCAACCAGTCTTATCAAAAATAATCTAAAAAATGACTAATGTCGCGAATTCGTAAGAAAATATCCAACTCAATGGAATTCGTTTTATCAGAGATAAGCTATTTATATGCGTCCTTTGGCCAATAAAATAGTCATCACATTATCTTCGTCTCAAGCCAAAGCCTCAGAGATCCCATTATAGACTTCCAATTACCACACCAATGTCCAGCGAAAAAAAAAAACACAAATTTAGCCACCCCCCCAAAAGCACCACGGTTCCGAACGAATACTCCCAACAACCACTGTTTCAAATTTTCTATTTACCTGACAAATTATTTTGACGTTCCGCCATTTTTCCCACTGAGATGAGATGGAAAACCCTTTTCGAAAATCCTGTATTTGCACACGCGAAAAATCGGTGTAAATAAACTCTACGACAGCGTACACGGACTTCTTTTTGTTTTTTTTTTTTGTGTGTAACCAACGACGACGAATTGAGTGGAAAACACTAAAAACCAAAGAAAAATCTTCGCCCTTCCGCGCCCGCAAAGGAAAACTCAAACGAATGCAACGAAAAAATAAACCGAAAATTTCCAATCGAATTTATTTTTTTCTTTTGGATTTTTTTTTTTTTTTTTGTGTTTAATGGGTTCGTTCCATTTCGTCGGCCGGGGTTGGTGAGCGAATGCTGTTTTCGATTTGAATTACCGATGAGATAAACGATTCGCAGTGTATACGGGTCGAAGAAATGCGCACTTTAATGTTTTCCGAGATTATTTCGGCAAGAATTTTCACAAAGAAAATTGGATTTCCTTTTGATTTTTTGCTAACAAAAATTTTCTTTTTCTTTCCAAGTTACAGCACACAGAGAGGAAGCACACACTGCGAAAAGACGAAAGAAGAAGAAGAATGTAGTGTACAGTGTAATGTCAAATTGATTATTTCTCGAGTGTGGTGGGTTTTGTTTAAGTGTCGGACTTTTGTAGTGTCAATGGGATAGGGTATGGTGTGCGGTGTTGGCTAAGAGTTGAATAATTATTATTATTAAGAACGTGTGTCAATTGCGTTAAAATTCTAGCCAGTGGATAATATTTGAAATTAGTATGGTGAATGGAATTTTCAAAATTTTAACCAGGTCAACAGCTAGCTAAAATGTATCCAGTGGCTAATTTTTGACATTTAGTATACCTACTGAGGGTTGACAGAGATGGAAATGCACGCTCATGAATTATTAGTCGATATCAGTGTTCACATGTGGCAGGAAAATAGAACAACATTCAGATTATTAAATTAGAAGTAAAGAACACATTTTAATCAGAAAATGTAATGCAAATCGTGAAATAAACTAAAATTGCATTTTTAAAAAAAGGTTGTTCCAAAAATGTTTTGATTACATTTGTTTCGCCGTATGTGAAATTTGATTAACATTAACAAAGTATGGTGGATATCTTTAACTATTCATCAGCACAAATTGTACAACAATATTTCTATTACAGACAGTAATTAATAACTAAGGAATTTTTTATGATCTTTTTGGAAATCCATTCGGTATTTTTTTATTACAAGAATTTATAAAGAAAGGAATTTTGTTTCAATTCTTTTGGGTAATTATTGAAAACAGTATTGAATTAAAATCCCATTTAATCCAATTGAATTGATGCAGAAATGTCAAAAACTAGCCAGTGGATAAAATTTAGCCCGCATTTTAACGCAATTGTTACATGGCCTAAGTGTATTCCAATCATGCAACGTCGTTGTTTTACTACGTGCGAAAGATTGTAATTTTACGACGACGTTTCATGAACGACCTTAGAACTGTACCACTAAATAATGCGGTAACCCTCTGAGTTGAATCTCAAATTAGTAATTTATTTATTGATACAATTTTGTTCCGTTTGTTCTCTCTCCGTTCTACATAATTTGTTCAGTTTAGCGAACACGTTTGATGTGTAAGTGTAAGTGACTGATTAAATGTCAAATTAGCATTTCAAATGCTTAAAACGTTTTTTTCCCGATTCCGATTCCGATAATTTTGGAAAATATTTCGCATACAAATTTTGACAGTTCATTTACGTTTACGACGACTTTAAGACGCTGCATGAATACCCCTCTTATTATTAAAAAAAAAATTACCAATAAATTGAATTGCATTGCCAATAAGTATTAATTATATAGATCTAGCTGCTATATGGCTTTCGGCTAAAATAGGTGAATGAAGTAGGTCTGTTCGGGTACTTTGATTTGAAGCTTCACAAAGCTGTACGCATACTGAGAAAATTGTAAAAAACTGTACGAATTTGTTTCTTCTGCAATTTTTGCTGGTGAGAAAATGAAAACCGCCAAAGGATGACAGCATAGGAGTTCGACAGAAATCAACAAAATAATTCTTTTTATACAATATCCCATAGGGATATATTAGTTTTGACATTAAGTTTGTAGCATGGTGAACAAATTTCGTTAAATATAACTCAAAGTATATGCATCGACTCAGAATCGGTAGTTTTTATTCAAAATATATGCGGAAATGTTTATGTTTTGTAGATTTACTGTATATAATATCTGACTCTCTAAAAATGGTTTTCGTAGAATTTTTTTTTATTTCGTCTTGCAGTCAAAAGGGTTGCTAATATATTAGCAACTCAAGAAATGTTCGCATACAAGTGGCGTGGTATGCCAAATGGATGATTGATGGAACGCTGATAATAATAATCGAAATGAGTATGAAGAACGCTTTATTGATCGACATGGAAAGCACTCAATTATTTTTATGTTTCTTTGTGTCGCTTTTACTATTACAGTGGCAGATGGTCATTCAAAGTTCATGATGTCAGCTTATTGTGGAAGAGTGATGAATGATGAAATAATCTAAGATCGCATCCAATATCGATCTTAATTGGGAATTTCGGAAATGCTTGGACAGACTTGCAAATATCATCTAAGATTTGCAATTTAAATGAAGATTCGCAGCAAAGATTCAAACGTTTACATTAATCTACAAGGCTGCTAATCGAAAATTCAATTGATTTATTGAAAACATACAAGTTAATCCAATATACAACTACAATATAATACAAAGGGTTACACACTTTGTCATCTAACGTAACAAACACTTTATCAAAATTAAGAGGAAGTTGACCACTTTAGGGGAAGACACAGTACTTGAAAAACAACGTGACATAATAAATACGGCTCACGACTCACTCAGTGCAAAATAATCATTCGAAATGTTTTTTGGCCTGTGAGTCGTGTGTAAATTTTTGATCAACTCATTTTTAACAAAGAGAACTTCGAAAATAGTCTCACGAGTCAACATGTAAAAGCACACTTATATCGCATTCTTTAGCGCAATTGCAGTCAGTTTTTTTTGTCAATTTAAATAGCCCACTTGTAATGAGACTTCATTGCCAATCAAGGCAATCTCTGACACATAACCGGTTGTCTTTTCAAAGAACAAACCATTTTGACATATAATCCTTTCAATTTAAAAGCCACTTTTTCCACCTTCACCGTTGATTTGGAAACCCATTGAAGTTATTTTTCTAAAATATGGATATTCCCAAATTAATACACACCGTTCTGTCACTTGTGTCTTGTGTGTCGTTGAATTGAGTAACCGTGTTTGAAGACAGTAAAGCGGAAATCTAAGCAACCTTTCTATTTAAGGGGTAAGCGGCTTAGAAACTATCTCCATACCGATAATTCACTTTAAAATGGATTCTCGGTGGTTTTTCGGTCGAATCTTGCATTCATTTTTTGGCCCACGCACAAGGATTTCGTCTTTGTCATAAATTGCGAAGGAAAACATTTTCTTTTGACAAAACAAGTCCATGTGACTGTTGTTTCACTGTATAAAATATATCAGCTGAGAGTGGTGAAGAAAGTCTCTGTAGTTCACCAAGTCAAATACGTCTAATTAAATACAATCGCTCCTATCGAGGTATCCGTTCGGAACAAAATGTTCGATATCGGAGAATTTTGTACCAAAGCATCCGTTCGGATTTGCATTCTGAGAAGGTCTTCCGAAAAAATTGCAGAAGATCATATGACTACTTAATGCGTTAAGTCAACAATTTGGGACAGTTTCGACCGTTGTTGCGGAATTCTTACGAAAATGAAAACCACTTCAAAATTGTGCTCTAAAAAAAAAACGACAAGAACGCAACAAGAAAAATTTGTTTTCACTCACTTTTCAGATTAAATAAATTACACAGCTGATGGATTGTCAAACGGACGCGAATGTATGCTTTAATCATTTTTTTCCGCAACGGGTATTTCGAAGGTAAACTGTTTTTCAACGGATACCTCGATCGGTCTGATAATCTAACGCAATTGTCACATTGTTTGTATATTGCTTAATGCGGACCAGCATTTAATTGTTTTACAAAATTCAATATCTTACCTCACCGCCACCCCTGTAATTCTCCGGAAAATTGGTTAACTCTCAACTGTCATACACCACTTCGCTTGACATCTCTCTCTTTCAAAAAAATGCACATTTCTCGGTCTGTCAGAATTCACTCTCTTCTCGCGACGCATTTCTGTTTGCTTGCACTCCGAATTTTTTTTGTTTATTTTCTGCAGTTCGCGAAAAAATAAAATTTTCCATATCGCCCCCAAAGTGTCGAACAAAATCACAGCAACGCGGTCAATTAATCATCAATTCAGTGTTTCACTTGCAATCGGGCACAACGCCATTTCACCACAATGAATGACATTCATTGTCTGTCGAACTTTATCGATTATTCGCCGTCGATCCATGAGCCCTTGAAGCACAGCAATCGAATCAAGGTGAGTTCCTGTTCCTGTGTGCTATATAGCATCCCACTGATAAAATGTGTATTTGCAGTACACTTGCTTTGACATATCGGAAAACTATATCATCTTTGGAGCCACCTCTGGATCGTTGTATCTCTTCAATCGGCGTGTCTGTAAATTTCTCCACCTCATCCCCAACAAGCATGGTCCAGTCACACATTTGGAGATATCCTCGGGCGAGAAATATGTGGCATTCTCTACCAAGAAGGGCACGATTTGCGTTTATGTAATAAATTTGTCTGCTAATTCGTCGCCCCAGGTGATTTACACACCTTTGGGACCAGAGGTGCAGGTCACCTGTATCCACTGGACATTGGATGAGAAACAGTTCTACTACGGAGACAACAGAGGACAAGTGAATCTAGTTGTGCTCAATTCATTCATTGTAAGTCGGTTAGTTTGATATGTGACAAGTGGCTTGTAACGATGCTTATCTCGTTTGTAGGGGCGTAGTCTGCTGAATCTGTCGGTGCATCCGATTTTGTTCCTGGAACAGCCTGTCGTGCAGATAGATGACTTTGAATCGTTGCTATTGGTGTCGAACTGGTCCAAGTGCATTCTCTGTAACACCGAGTTCGAGGAATACAAACAGGTAAGTGGTTCAGGGATTGCCATTTGGCACGGACAAGGTGACACATCATCGCGCATCGGGTGTGCGATAAGACGTCTATTTTGAAGGTGGAAAATTTCTTATCTCCCGCGTGACGTAATCCGCAATCGCAGCTTGAACTGAAGCTAATCAGGTTTTGTCTCTCTTCACAGATCGGCAATCGCCTACGCGATGGAGCATTTGGGGCTTGTTTCGCCATGTCCACTAATGAATCGCTGACACCGTCTCGAATTTACTGCGCACGTCCGGGCTCCCGTCTCTGGGAGGTCGACTTCGAGGGGGAAGTCCTGCAAACGCACCAATTCAAAGTTGCACTCGCCTGCCCGCCAAGTAAGATACAAAAGTCCACCGATTCCGAGACTGAGGCAATGCTCAAGTACTCCGAGGAGAACAGCGAGTTGCTAGACTTCCAACCACAGACGCTGACATTCAACAAACTGCAGATGCTCTCACAGGACTTTCTGCTCACGTATACCGAGCTGGGACTGTACATCTTCGATGTACGCACTTCATCAGTGGTGCTGTGGTGTAACCAGTTTGAAAGAATTGCCGATTGTCGGGTGTTTGGTCCAGAGGGAGAGATTGTCATCTTCACACAAACAGGCTCCATGTACAGCGTGAGTCTGCTGACTCTGCAATCGCACGCAATGAGCTTGGTTCGCTCCGAGAAGCTGCTAGAGTGCAGCTTTTTACTCAAGAAAAATCTTAAGTACTTTGCTGACAAGGCACGAGAGGACTACGATCTGATAATCTTGAATCACATCAAGAACTTCCTCATCGACCAGCAGCAGTACGAGTTGTTGAATGACCTCTCTGTTATTTTCGACAGCATCGCTCAGAATGAGGGCGATACGAGCTCGGGAAGCTCTGCCGAAAGGAAGTCGGGGAATAGCCAGGCAATATCGCAGCGGCCATTTGATTCTGTAGACCCGCGAACGGAGGGCGTGTATGTTTTGGAGAACTCGTTCTGTGACAATCTCCGCGTGAAGGAGAAAGATCGACAGTTCAAGGACGCCTTACTCACCGTAACCGGCAAGTTTGGCAAAAACATCATCAAGTACAAGTTCAACATATTCTCCGACGAGCAGAAAAGCCTGGTGAGTGACCTCATCCCCACCAATGAACGCACTTTGCCCTTCCAGCATATCAAGGAGAACGATGGCGAGATTGTTTGTCGCCGAAAACTACCACCAACGCCGCCAAGGGGCCGCCACATCACCGATGAGGAAAAGATCATCTACAATCTCTTCATGATTTCACGATCGTCACAGATCAGCAACACGAACTTCCTAGAGCGCTACCGGCACCTCTTCGACGAATACACTTCGCGGGAGATCATTGGAATCCTGTCCAAGCTCGAGGCACTAATGCTGGAGCACGGCGACACCGATACACAGGCCAAGAAAAACTGCTACGAAATGTACTTCAACTACTTGAACCCCGAGCTGATCTGGGAGGTGGACGAAGTCTCGCGAGAGTTCATCATAAGGGGATTTGTCCTGCTAAATGCCAGCCAAGACGCAATTCGTTGCGACAACTGCGGATTTCCGATCCGTTTTGACAATTCCTGCCAATTCCACGAACTGGGCGACGTCCTCATGCGGTATCTCTGGTCCCGCAACGACCAAGGCAGGTGCTTTGAAATCCTAAAAGACGTACCCGCTCTATTCGACGTGCTGGCAAAATTCTACATGGCCGACGGGCACGTCGAGAAGATCATCCCAATAGTAATGAACTTTGGCCAAACCGAATTACTAGAGGAGGCCGGCCGAGGCTTCTACCTCCCAGCATGGGACCGATGTTTTGACAAATTCGTAGCCCTGCAGCAGGGCCGACTCAGTTGCATCAACTGCGAACGCATCACAGTGGTGGAGAATGTCAACCGACATTTCTTCTACACATGGAATTGTTTCCTCAACATATCCTTAGAGTTTCTCGAAGCCAAGGAAATCTTGGCGTTAGTCTATAAGTACTCCAATTACATTCCTAACGACGCCATCGATAGAGAGTTCTATATGAAGTGCATGCTCAAGTGAGGACACCCACCACGAGAGAGAGAGAGATATTACATGAATGATCCTAGATTTACCGATAAACCTGTTTAATCACATTCCTGTTAAGCTACGCTTAATTAATCGCTTATCCTGCTGAATATCTGATATCAATGATAATTATTCGATACGTTCCATCTGAGCACTGGTCAACTACCTCCAAGCTGCTTGGGTACCCAGATTCCTGTTTGTTTGTGATTTGTTTTTTATTTTTTTTAAATTTTATTTGAACTGTTTGCGCAATGTTTGTTGTTTTGAGAAATAACAGGAAAATTTAACATACAAGTATTCATTTGATGTGATGCAACAAAAAGGAGGAACAAACAAATAAAGTGTGACTCTTGTTTGAACGTGGTGTTGTCTCTTTTTTTGTAACGCGGTCGTCATATCTCTTGAATATGGGACGAGTGTTCTGATTTCTTGAAGTACGCGGTTGTGCTATTGTTATACTTCTCTCATGTAAGGTAAGGCATCGCTCTAGATTGTTTATGGATCGGAAAATGTACTCCGTTCCATTGTTTGGCTATACTGTGTGTGGCACGTTGTAAAATGAACTGCAACTGCTTGCCTTTCTTGCGAATGTAACACGTCTTGGATAGGCTTGACTTCGCTTGTCTCTTCTGAACACCTGTAATCTATAACAACGAGCTTTTGCTGGGGTAAAGGCTGAAGATCTGATCTGAGAAAAGACGAATCGGACATCTTCGAATGGAGTGCAGCCTTTGCGGTCCGCCATGTCCCTCGCAAAACGCGTGTCCCTTAAATAATCCATTAACACCATATGCCAACAAGCCATTAGGCTTCTAGCGCCCATCAGCAAGAAACCATTGACTTGCTAGAGAAGGCCGCGGTTACAGCCAACGCTAGGAAATCTAATGTATGGGTAATCAATAACGTGGTCACAGATCACGCGTTTTGCTTTCGCGTTAGTAATAGAGTCCGTGCTAGTCCACTTTAGTCCACGCTTATAATTTGGTAGATAAAAATTCATTTGATTTCCAAGCTAACTAGCTTGAGCTAGTGTGAGTAATCGTACACGGTGTTTTTACTGGCACACTAGAGGGGGTCATGGCACCCATTTACCTGCATTGGCCCTAAGCTGCAGGTGAAGACGAGAGCTGCCACTGAGCTCTAATGGCAAAGAAGGACTGAAGAAGACTGGCTTTCCGTAGAATGAAAAAAGATCAAGAAAAGCGCGCGATCGAGCATACAGAGAGTTGTCACTCCAGGAATGATGTTCGCACGTTGTTCCCAAAGTGTAAAAGGTCAAAGCTAGGGATACAAGGCGCGAACAGAATCCTGTCGGGATTAACAAGGAAATATCGCAGTTGAGACACAGTCTATGCTGAGGATAAGGAAGAACCACTTCTGCGAACTGTTAACCGGGGATGACGAACAACATTCCGCCTTCAGGCACAACGAACCATTGAATATTGGTGACGACAGCGAAAACTACACCCTACCTAAGTGATGGAAGCAATATCTAAAGTCAAGCTTAACAAGGCTGCGGAGATTAAGGTCTTCATACTCAGCTTTAAAAAGCCGGCGGAAAAGACTTGGTAAGTAACATTCACCAACTCATAAGCCAAATATGGTCGGATGAAAGTATGCTTGAAGAATGGAACCTTAACATCATTTGCCCAATCCACGAAAAAGTAGACCCTATGAACTGCTCTAACTACAGAGTCTCCACAACATCGCCTACAAGATCTCACCTGCCATAATATGTGAAAGCTTAAAACGTTTTACCAATAACCTGATTGGTCCTTATCAGTGTGGATTTAGACCATGTGGTCAAATCTTCACACTTCGGAAAAAAAACCCAAGAAGTCCAAATCGATACCAACCACCTATTCATCGATTTCAAAGCCGCATACGACAGCATTTAACAGAGCCATGTCTAGTTTTGGTATACCGCCCAACCTCGTCCGTCTGTGCAAGATGACGATGGAGAACTCTCGCTGCTCCATCAGCATCAGAAACGACCTCACCGACGCATTCGATACCAAAAAAAGCATTTAGGCAAGGCTGTCATGTGGCTTCTTCAACATTATTCTTGAGAGGATTGTGCGATTCACCAGTGCCAACACCAGAGGCACAATCTTTCATAAATAGCTGCAACTACGGCATGCGCCGACAATATTGACATCATTGGTCGCACTCAACGTGATGTCATAGCCATGATTCCTAGTGTAGAAAAGGAAGCAGCAAAAATAGCTGAAGCTTCAACCAGATCCAGAAGTTAAAAACAAGGCAACCCGCAAGCGCCTACACAATGTGTATCTTCGTAAATCTGAAGCTTGGAGTTAAATGTAGGGCAACTTCATACAAGAAATGTATCTCTCTTTTGACAGCGACACAAGATACCAGCTACAGATTCGCATTCTGGGCGGTCCTTGGTTGAAGCCCAGGTTTATTCCGGACTGTGGTGCCACTTCAGTAATAAGTAACGCTCTTTATCAATTGCAAAACCTAGGTTTACCATTTATGTCGGACTTTGCATTTCTATTCACATAAAATTTTTATCAAAAATGTATACATGAACAAGGCCAATGTGCTGGCCAAAAATAAAACCTAGATATTTCCATATTACACTTACACTTACACTGGGGGGTCATTCCGTAACTTTGATCTTACGTGACGCAGTATGTACCGTCGGAATGTTATCGATAATCGCTTTACGTAATGAGGCCCCTGGTCAATATTTTTGAGTCCATGACGAATTAAGAATGTTCGTGTTTCGGATTTCAGATTACAGCTGAAAAATAAGGTAAGGTAACCCTATTTTATATTATTTAGGCCGCGTGTCAATTGCGTTAAAATTGTTGACATTAGTATGGTAAATAGAGACATCAAAATTATAGGTTGGTTAGCAATGGCGTCCAAACGTCATCTGTCAAAGTGAAAAATTTTCAGTACCTATACTCTGTCATTTAATATGAAAAGACTTTCAAACGCGCAACGATTGCAAATTATTGAAATTTAGGCCGTGTGTCAATTGCGTTAAAATGTTAGCCAGTTGGTAATTTTTGACATTAGTATGGTGCAGAAAAGTCCAAAAGTCTTTTTAACGCAATCGACACACGGCCTTATTATCAAAATTCGTGCTCTGTGATAAATGTGCATCGTTTGTTACGATTATAATATTATGGCGACCAGCGATGAGGCTTATTTCTGGCTCAACGGATACGTAAATAAGCAAAACTGTCGTGTGTGGAGTGATGAACAGCCAAATGCCATACAAGAATTATCGATGCATCCCGAAAAAACGACAGGTTGGTGTGGTTTATGGGCTGGTGGCATCATCGGTCCATTTTTCTTCAAAGACGACCGTGGAATAAATGTTACCGCCAACGACGTGACTTTTTTTTTGTCCCAGTTGGCTGAATTGAACTTTGTTGACATGTGGGTTCATCAGGATAGTGCCACATGCCACACAACTCGTGAAGCAATGGAATTGTTGAAGGATGAATCTGGTGAACAGCTTGTCTCTCGAAATGGTCCTGTGATCATGCGCCAAGATCATGCGATTTAACGCCTCTTGATTATTTCTTCTGGGGTTATGTAAAGTCGTGACTCTATGTGGACAAGCCGAACACGAGTGAAACCTTACAGGATAACATAACACGCGTAATTCGTGGAATATAAGCCGAAATGCTCGAAAAAGTGACGCAAAATTGTACCTTCCGAATGGACCATTTGAAACGGAGCCGTGGACAACATTCACTGAAGTTCTCTTTAAAACGTAAATGGCAAAGGGATATTTATCGATTACAATAAAAAATTTGAATATTTGATACAAATTTGAGAGTTTTATTCGATTTAAAAAAAATACGTTATAAAATCACCCGTTACAAGCTAACCACAAAGTCTAAACTCACCACACTTATGTCAAAATATTTAAAAATTACTACTTTGCGGCTAAATTGAGAAGCTTTTCACACACACATTTTTGATATCCATCTGATAAAATATTAAATTTTATAGCATTTAATGAACAGAAAATATGTAAGGTCGCAATATTTACCTAGGAACGGATTTTCCTTATGCCTTTTTCAAAATCAAAACAATTGAGTACTTGACAGCTGCTAATGTGTGAGAAAAACCATTCCAGTTCCAGTAGTCAATTGAAACGTAACCTTAATTTTATGAAATGTCACTTACATATACATCGGCATTGAATAACAGTTCCCATGCATAACCTTGTTACATAGCAGACTACAAAACGTACCTTTACGGTAAATACTATGTCTGAAGAGAGTAACTTTGCTGGGTGGCTCATCAAATTCATGGCATCAGATGAAACTTTTATGAAACCATTTGTGGAATTGATTTCTGACAGATGAGATGCCAAATCCTTGCCGCATGTCAGAAGCTTATTGCAATATTTTTCTATTCCAACATTTTACACACAAGTCGCACCTCAATTCCAACTAAAGTCCCAAAGTCAGCAGAACCGAGAAAACCTGCACCGAAACACCAAAAATATCACATATACCAATCTACAACATATCCAGGCAGACAGTGAAAACCACTGACATTCAGACAGCTGAACAGACATCACCATGGCATTACCCACACCGGCAAAGAAGTCAAAATTGTTTCATTTTTTGCACTTTCACCCACCATGGCGAGGGGGCGGGTATTAAAATCCGTCTATCTACCAAAACCGGTGGTGGCCATTGAAGGTCGTGAATGCCGTGCAGGTCGAGAAACTACTTCGCGCTTCTACGTCACTACAGAGCATTTCCCGCCAACAAATTTACTTTTTCCGTTCGGGGTCGCTGTCTCCGGCTGGTGCGTCGTGTCGTTGGCGTGCAAGAGGATGATGAGTTTTGGTAGACTGAGTTCAGTCATGGAAATGTCTGTTCGTGAGACTTTTCACCTCCCACGGGAATCGGAGGTCGTCGGTCGGTGCGGAAAAAAATAAATTTCACGCGAAAATCGAAATGAAACTCTATGTGTTGGGGGTAGATAACATGCAACCAACACAACAACCATCACCATCATCATCCATCTTTCTGCTCACATATCTGAGTAAGAGCAAAAGATAGTTTCGCATAGATACACGGAAACATTTTCGGCTGATGTAGATGTCTGTCGGACTGTCTGAAATTGGATGGAGAGCGACTGACTGCATGTTATTCCGAGATTTCAATATGTTCTTCGTCTTCGTTGGCATATGTCAAAAACGTTTCGGAAAATCTTTTAGTGAGAGAGAGAAAAGGTGCACCGTTGGCATTATCTACTCATAATTGTATCTAACTGCCTGTGTGATTGATCTATCATGTACAAGGTTGATGGTGCTTTCGAATTAAAAGTGATAATTTGGGAACAATTTCAGTTAGCTGGGGAAGTACTATTGTAAAGTATTCACACGATAATACGAGAATATTGTCAATTAGGATTCAGAATGTTTTTTTTTTTTAGCAAATGGCTTACAACTAACATCGGGCACGATAATTCCACAAGATGGTGCGAGACGTGAGTTAGCTGGAGTTATAGGTGGCTAAGGCACTAGTTGATAAACAAAATAGAAGGACTCAGTCGTTAAGAAAGACACCAGATACTTATTGTTTTATGATCCCATGGTTAGCTGTTTCGCAAGTTAGTCTGCTTCTGCTATAGATCCAGTGGCGCAATACATTTAAACGGCAACAACAAGTGAAATTTATCCAATTCTGCTTTAATTATTTCAGGTACAGGTAGATACAATTTCGTGACTCATCAAATTTCCAAAAAATTGTTATAGCTAGCTTAACTTTTAGCAGGTCTAGTAGAACTGAGTTCTTACATAAAAACTTAGGTGGTGCTACAGTCCAAAATCAACCTAGGCCTCAACCAACATGCTTCTAAAAAGAGCCCGGTCTTTAGCTTACTACCTCCTGTACCGCACTTCAAGTTGGTTGAGTTCGGTTACTTCTTGTGGGTACCACTTAAGGCTAGTCCGACTTCTAGCTGCGAGTTGTAGTATTCGCTCTACTTGCTACATCCATCTTTTCGACTAAAGGTATGTCGCTCTACAGCTCATATCGTTGTCAATTCCTCAGTGCCTTTGAGCAGGACTGTACTTTATGCTATTAAGGCGCTAACATGTCTAAAAGTCGATCATTCACTTGGAATGTTGATTAATTTGCTACTAAATAACCAGATTATCAACACAACAGCGGGTTGTGCTTCGACTATAAGACATTTCAGTAGAGGGACCCCACAAGGTGGAGTCCTGTCCCCTCTTCTCTGAAACTAAGTGTTAAACGAGCTTTTACCTATCCCGGACGCAGAGGGATGCCATGTGATTGCCTGGTTGCCATGTGGATGCCATGTGATTGACGTTGCCATCGCTGTCCTAGAGAAGCACCTGAATAAACTCAAGTAGCTTCTCCAAAACGCACTCCAACTGCTAAGTCAGCTGTTTGACTGGGTGTCAACCCACATAAGACTTAACTGGTCTTATCCACTAGGAAATATAAAATTCCTCCCTCTTAATGGAATCGAACTAGTCTTCTCAGAAAAAGCTAAATACCTGGGACTCATTTTCGACAGGAAGCCTTACTAGAAGCTAAACATAACAGAAAGTGTAAATAAAGCGACCTTCGCACTTTATTCTTGCAAGAAAGCCATAGGCTTGAAATGGGGAATGAAACCTCGTATCACGCATTGGCTCTATATATCGGTTATAAGACCAATACTTCTTTATGGATTAGTGGTATGATGCACAGTGCTAAAGATAGCTCTAAATAGCAAAAGGCAGCTAACTCAGCCATACGTCTTAAAGCCATCCAAAAATATAGGCACCAACGCAGAAAGGCTGGGCCTCTACTCAAACGACTTCTGTAGGAGCTGCATGAGCTCTTCATAAAAAGCTCAGAATGGTTGTCCCATGGATTGAAAGGAGTGTTGTCCACAACATACACGTGCTATCACAATTGACCAAATCGTCTAAGTGTGCTGGCGAATGCTGTCAGCGACTCTAACCTAACCTAACCAGGACTGGAATGATATGGGTCAAGAGTGAATCCCTGAGTTTTATTTCGACGAAACGATTCTGTCAGATTTAATATCGAAGTAATATCTGCCAATGTTGACGTTCTGTCAGCATAAACGTGGGTTTACCCTCATTTTGGATAAGCCCATTTTTACCGCTTCCTTCTCTATACAAGCAAACGTGGCTATGCCATTACGTTGAGTCCGACCAATGTTGTCAATACAGTCGGCTTAAGCTAATATTTGCACCGATTTATAGAATTTTGTGCCTCTTGTGTTGTGTTTTGCACAATCCTCTCAAGAATGGTGTGAAAGAAGTCACATGACACTTAATATTTTTTTGTCCCTGATGGAGCATCCCATCGTATATCCTCGACGGCAGTAATGTCTGTTTTGTAGCAGCTTAGGGCTTCCGCTAGTTGTTCGGCTACACTTCTCCAATTTAATTTTCTCACCTAGACTTAGGCAACAGCAAGATCGCAATCTATGCTCCATAAGAAAACTCAGATCACACTTTCATAACAACTACCCATATTGATGCCAAGGGTTAAAGACCATCCACAACTTTGGTGAACTGCCGAATAACTAACTGCGATAATCTGCGAAACTTTTACGGTTCTCTTTCTCTTTCAGACGTGTTTCAGACAAAGTGGTGTCAATGCTTGCACATAGGCAGTAACAGAGATAATTCTTCTAGGTACAAGCGGTGCCAACAATAGAGCACGTACCCTTAAGAATGTAAAAAAGCCACTGGACCTCCGTCAGGGTCCACCTACAAAATGCAAAATTTTTGAACAACAGGCTCGTTAGTACACCAGAAAGATTGCAACCATTCATGTGTGCTTGTGTACTTTTTGCCCGATGGCGGAACCTGTTTTATGCCGACTCCGAATGGCAAATTTAAGATAAGCTTTTCTTGACAAATGATACTACTCGGATGATTTGTCAGAGCATCAAGAAAGGAGAGCCAGTATTGCTATGGCTGGTAATCGAACACAGACCTTCTGCACGCCATTTCATCGCACCAACCATCGCGGTCTAATTCCACCTATTGTACGTACAAAATGCGCACCCGAACTTGCATCCATACTGTGCAGATTATTTTGTCATGTGATCCAAAGGTTTCTGCCAGCTGCTGGAAAATTTCTCGAATCCAACCGATTCCAAAAAAAGGAGGAAAATGCATATCTGAAAACTACAGACCCATTCCATCTATACTTTCAAAGGTAAAGGAAATAACATTTACCACAGAGATTGTCAATAACCTACAAAGGACGGTTCCGAAAGAAACGCTAAACTAGACACCTGCTAAGTTATGTAAACCATCTATGGTCGTCTGCGATGAAAAGCCATCGGGAATCAAGAGCTGTTGCATTGGATATTTCTAAGGTTTGGCAATGGTTTGCTATCCATATTTGACAGCATGCCGACTTCCTCAAATACTGTGCGATAAGATGGAAAAGTTTCTTTAAGATAGATCTTTGCAAGTAGTGGTGGATGGAGTTTCCTCGGATAGATTCTCTATAAGCGCTGGGGTACCTCAAGGATCGATTCTCTTACCAACTCTGTTTCTGTTGAAGATTAATGATATTTTGAGGAGAGCTAATCATTTTTAGCTTTGTGCTGTAATAGTGTCGAAATTCAAATGACACGCCTATTACCGCTATTGCTGCACGACAGCAGAAATGCGAAGAAGTCCGCACTAAAGCGAAGACCTACAAAGGATTTCACAAGGTGAAAAGAAAAACTGGGTTCAATTAAACCAACAAACGCGTAGTATTCTACATTTACGAGAAAGAACTAGTCCACAGTTTTGAAAATGAGGATACAGTCCTCCAATCAAAAGAATCCATGCATCTGCTAGGCATGACAATTGGCTAGCAGATGCATCATGACAACAACATGTAACATCTATTGCCAAATCAGCGGGGTCCAAACTGAGCTACCTTTTCAGAGCTTTTCAGAGCTAAGAGACCAGCTTCTACTTCTCTATAAAGTACTACAAGTACGACGTCGTCTTCAATACTGTGCTCAAGTTTAGAGTTCGGCCCCGAAACATAATTTGAAATAACTGGATTCTTTCCAATGAAGTGAAATCCGCCTTATTGACGAATCTTCATTTACTACAAAGCTGAAACCTTTGGCATAGCGAAGGTTGTAGGAGATCTGTCTCCTTATTACATATATTATTATAGCTCGGAGGAGCTCAGAGAATTCTTCCCTAGACTCGTGGCATTTCAAAGACCTAAAAGACATGCATTTTCAGTTCACAGCCACACTGTCCATCTAAAAACCGCACGAAACACGCAGTACCAACTTTTTTTTTTTTTACAAAACAGAAAAACCGTGGAAAGAACTTCCAGAAGATATATTTCTACCTACATACAATCCAAACAGTCCAAGAGCAAGCAAAGTCAATAAACATTTGCAGGCATCATCGCAAGGAGCTCCTTCGTCTGACTTGAGAAAAGTTTTTTAAAAAATTGAAAGAGAAGAAAAAAAAAAATCACAGTTGATACTGAAAACTTAGAAAGATGAAAACAAAAGCTTAACAAAGATGCTGTAAATAATGCCTTACATGTGGAGCTAACGGGTGTTTTTTTTTTTAAGAGGTTAGCTTTCCGAATTGAGACAAAAGTTACATTTTGTGGTCAAATCGGGCAACTCTAATGTTATTTATGGTCAGTTTGGTTTGTCATTTTATCATGAATAGGCTGAAAAACGCTTGCAAATCGTGTAGATTTATTTCGAAAATAATAGTGCAGTTCGCGAAGTTTACCGCAAGCTTCGTCCATTTTATGGACAACATAATCGTCCATCAGAGCAATTAATTCGATTAACAATGGCCGTTGTAGAGCACAGTGTTGAAGAGGACCCGAATGAAACGATTCGCCACCGTGCACAGCAATTGGAGCTTTGTCCATCAACCTTTTGGAAGATTTTGCGCAAAGATCTTGGTTTACGACCTTATAAGATCCAGCTTGTGCAAGAACCAAAGCCCCGAGACCATGCAATGAGTCGTGATTTTGGTGTATGGGCCGAAAATGAGATTGATCTCGATGCTTATTTTCATCGCAAAATTTTGTTCAGTGATGGGTTCATTTTTGGTTGAATGACTACGTCAACAAGCAAAATTGCCGCATTTGGAGTAAATAAAAGAATCCACATGAGACCCTTAAGAAGTCATTTAATTCTCGAACGTACTGTTTGGAGTGATGTATAGGCTGGTGGAGTCATTGGGCCATACTTCTACCAAAATGATGCTGGAGAGTCAGTTACTGTTAATGTAGACCGTTATCGAGCCATGATAACCGACTATTTTGTTCCCGAATTGGATGGCATGAATGTGGATGAGATGTGGTTCCAACAAGACGTCGTAACATGCCACACAGCGCACGTCAAAATCGATTTATTGAAGGAAACATTCGATGAGCGCATAACTTCGCGGAATGGACCTGTCAATTGGCCACCAAGATCGTGTGATTTGACACCAATGGATTACTTCCGTTGGGGATATGTGAAATCGCTCGTCTACGCCAACAACCAGAAACGTTAGGGGACTTGGAAGCCAACATTCGTGTTGTTATTGCCGACATACGAAAAAGCTCGAATAAGTGGTTGAAAATTGGACCTCTAGACTTGGCTTAATTCGAACCAGCCGCTGCGGCCACATGCCCAAGACATATTCCATCATTAATGGTATAAAATCATCCTTTAAATATCCTTCATCCTTCAAATTGATGGGAATTAAAACGATTTTCTTACGTTTTATTTTAATTCGAAGTTCTATACGTCCCTAAACACTGTTTATATAAAGTAGGGGAGATGGTTTACAGAGCTATGCGACCCTGTCGTTAATTATTCAACCCATTTAAGCCAAGTCCTTCACTTTGTATGGGCAAGCTGCAAAGGTCGCTAGGTCGGTTTTGGCAACTTGCAACTTGACAAATTTTTGCAACCGTCAGAATCCTATTTCTAAAATAATTTATCTCTTCGCATATAGTCGAAACAAAAAAACAATAAAACCCAATGAACTCAACCACACACCATGCACATACACTCCAGTCAAGTGCACCGATAATGTCACTGTCCATGACAATGCTAAAAAAAGCCACATAACAGCGCGTGGCAAAAACCATCGCGCCGGAAGCAGACAACCGCCATGCGATATCAATTAGTGACAGCGCACCGACAAAACTACCGCACAATTTCCATTTGCCTGCTCACTTTGGTTTGCCAGGTGGAGAGTGGAGAAGGTAAACTCCCACCATTACAACAGTTAAAATTAAATACAAAACCCGATGATGATAGCTCTCAGCTTTTCATTAAACACAATTTTTAGGCCCTTTCCCGTGTAACTTTCTAAAAAGCGCATTCAACTCGAATGCAACCGAAACAACTTTTTACACATTTACAGTTGACATCCTACACACAGTGCGGTATGCTGGCAAAAGGACATAGTGCGAATCGGCCATTGCAATGTTATATCGTTGCCGTGTCCTTTTCACACTTTCCCGGCCACCACTGCGTATACGTAACAAAATTTCGACAGTGGCGGGGTGGTTTTTTTTTTTTTTTGTCGGTCGCCCAACTACTCCACCGGCGTTATAATTGGCGACTATGCAAACTAAATCGGACACCAATACAACAGCGGCCAGGACTAGTGAAATTATTTTTGGTGGTCAATTTGAAAATGTCCCACGCATAGGTATAGGATAGGAGCGGCGGCGGCATCCTCATGCTTCCCGGCTATCGTTTTACGTTGGAGCCTGATTTTTTTTCCTGTGCTATTGGTTGTGTGTGCGCTTCGATTGGTTGCGAATGATAAGAGCATTTCTAACGGTCAATTGAGCGTTTTAAAATATTATTTTGAGTGCTCGACACGAGTTTTTACCAAACATTTTCTGTTTTTGTTTTTTTTTTTTATTCCAAAAATTGTTTCCGGTTGGTTATATCGTTTGCCAATTGAATAGGAATTCGCTGAGGACGGTCGGCGGTGAATGTGTTGATCATCACATAATAGCCAGGACCTGGATGTGTAGATGGGAAAATTTAATTTTCCACGTCCGCAGAAATGTGAACCTATTGACAGTGGGCGCTGCTGTGGTGGTGTATTTATTTTATGCAGGAGATTTAATTAGAAAAATAAATTGAACATTTATTTAAAATGAATTTATAATGGATTTGGAAATTTCCTATTTGAATGGCTGAGTATGAATCCATTTCGATTTGTTTGCACAATTAATTAGTTGGGTGGGCTTGGAGGGTGCTCTGTTTGGGTTTGTTATGGAAGTGCGGCAGGAATGAGTTTGTGGTCAAATGGTGGTTTTATCGGGATTATGTTTTTAAAAGGCAATAGCTGGGGTTGCACTTATGTGACAGATGGGATTATTAGTCGATTAGTGTTTCGCAACACAAAGTCTGTTGACCTCAAATGGAAAAGCACTTGAAATTGGATGAGCGTATGTTGAAATTGATATTGGAAGGGAAATTTCAGTGAATATTTAAAAAAAAAACACTACTGCTTGCTTGAATAGGGCAACTTAACAATTTGAAAAAAAAATGTTATTCTAACCAGAGTTTTTCACATAAATTTTGAAATAACTTTGTAAATTATGCCTCCGGTTAATTTCACCCGCTTAGCTGCATTTTCCGCTAAATTGCGTTTAAAATTTAGAATGGTTGAAAATTCACAAAATATACTAAACTATGTCCATTAAAATGCAGTCCGCCTAGTTTGGTTTTGTTGTTAATTGCATTGAAGACTTTTTTTTTTATAAATGCATACATTTGTCCGCTTAAAGGCATCAAAAACAGATTTAAGTAAAAATGGGCTTTTCAAAGTGTTGTACTTATATATTAATTTTTCTCAGGTGAGACGAACCTATATTGCTCCAGAAGCGCCTTGAGATGATGCTTGGTCGATGTGATTAACCATGGATTGCTGTAACTCAAGACAGAAGTAAGGCATTCCTGATGTCATTGATTACGTTCGTTAAACAGCTCTGACTCTTATCATTGGAATTTTATTAAGTTAAGACAATATGAAGCCGGTATCACCATTAACAAAGTTAATGTGAATCTGTGAGATATTCAGCGATTTCATATCGATTGACGGGCTTAGTGGTGCGATGGTTGGTGCGATGAACTGCCACCGCAGAAGGTCTGGGTTCGATTTCCAGCCGTTGTAATACTTAAATGATTTTTCACTGGCCCTCCTCTCGTGATGATCTGACAAATGATCCGACAAGTATCAATTGTCAAGAAAAGCGCATCTCAAAATCGCCGCTCGTGGTCGGCATAAAATAAGAATTCCCGCCATCTTGGAAGAAGTACACACGCAGAGAAGAATGGTTCTGAGAAAGCTCGGCCCTGGATTTTAACGAGCCTGTTGTGCCAAAAATTTGTATTTTTATATCGACTGTGATTTGGGGACTTTCGTATTGAAGGCATAAAGTTGCTTGATGTTTTGCCTTTCCCAAGCTTTTAGAGAGGTTGAAGTTGTGACGGTCCTCCTTAAGCACTAGCACAAAGCAGAAAGTGTTCCTTTTTTATCAAGATTCTATAAAAAGTGCAAGGTTCAGTGGAACTTTATTTAGTGTGATCAATTGCCGTTCTAGGTTTTATTTCCAGTAGTAGGAAAATAAAAGGTTGTAACTGGCCCCCTTTAGCGATGATCTGAAAAATCATTCAAGTAGTATTAACTTTCAAGAAAACCCACATCTCCACGTCCTTCAGATCCCCTTGAATGCAAAAATTTCATGCTCTCTTATTAGCCGGATTTCTCATTTATTTTTTTAATATCAGTGTCGCTATGGTTAGTGCGATAAATTTCCCCGTAGAAGGTCTGGTTTAGATTTTCAGCCGTAGCAGACCTCACGGTGATCTCGCAAATCATTCGAATATTATCAACTGTCAAGAAAATCTTATTTCAACTCAGAAGTTTGGATTCGCAATACAAATGAAGTTTACGACCTTCAAATCCTGAAAATGCAATTTAAAAAAAAAAATGCGAATGCAGCAGAGATTTACTTTAACAGGAGATTACCCAACTATTTTCCGTATAGATCCGGTCATAGTTTAGAGACTCATGACAAAGCAACGTCACACGAAAACGTGAAAACAAAATTTAGATATGGTTTTCATTACTAATGAATGTCCTGAATGAATCAATTGGTAAGGGGGAAAATCATCAACATGTTTACTGCAAGTAGGCTTTTGCTTTTGTCCTAGTATAGGCGGAAACTTGTAGTTGGCGATGCAAAAAAAAAAAATTTCCTCCAACAAAGTCGCATTGTGACCAATATGGTTTGATGCCTAAAATAGTAATTCCCTTTACCAATGGAGTAATAAGGAAGCAACTGATGGTTTTAGGTGGACGGTCAGACATAAACATGCTCAGCACAAAACTAACAATCACAATCAAAACATAAATTAAACAGCTTTACAATATCATGCCTCCAAGACAGAAGATACCGGGTAATGTCAAAAACCGGAGTAAGCGTTTGGCAAAACTGGGGTGAACGTTGGAACACTAATCGATTTATCCATTTGGAATGAATGAACGTAGGGAGATTGGTGGCAATATCGAAGAGTTAAGGGTAATGAGTAAGGTCAGATACGTGTGAACGTGTGTCGGAAAACAATAGCAAGCGCAAGTACACAGGGCGAAAATGTTGTCAGATTTCCGATTACGAGTGGTCTAGATCGATACTAGATGACTGAATTAAATGAACATAGACTTCACTTCTCGGTGTTCCGATTGTGCCTTTATTCCATTTTTTCATTTTACCAGGGATTTCCCAACTAAATATTTTTTTATAAAGCAATAAAATTTAATTTTCACAAGCAATTAATTCTGTACGCCTTTTATAGTAATGGGTGATCCAAGTAGAGATACTTTTTTCAATAGCCTTTTTTGACAGATCACGTGTGAGTCGTGTCATGCTGTCATGTTATTTTTGTTTAGTATTGTTTGGCATTTCATAATGGAAAGACTTACGCGTGAACAACGTTTACAAATTGTTCAACTTTATTGTGAAAATTCACGTTCTGTGAGGAATGTGTTTCGTGCACTTCGCTCAACTTATGGTCAACATAATCGGCCTACTGAGCGTACTATTCGCAACACCATCACCGGCCGGTCGATTGGCCACCAAGATCGTGTGATATCATACCGTTAGACTTTTTCCTGTGGGGACATGTAAAGTCAAAAGCTTATGCCGACAAACCCGCTTCGATTCAGGCCTTGGAGGAAAACATCACGCATGTCATTCGCCAGTTACCAGTCGAAATGCTCGAACGAGTGATCGAAAATTGGACTCAACGGATGGACCATCTGTGACGTAGCAACGGCCAACATTTGATAGACATAATCTTCAAAAAATAAATGCCAAAGAATGTTCTTACAAATGATAATAAACATTCTCCATTAAATTTGAATTTTCTGTGTTTTTTTCTTTAAAAAAGTAGGGAACCTCGAAATGGATCACCCTTTACTTGTGCGCGAAGGTTGAGCATTTTTGCCGTCGATTGTTTGGTTATAATCCTGTTATAATCCTGCAGAAAAATCAAAGACCATAACCGAAGTTACCGTGCGAGAGAATGCAAGTTGGAATCTCAGTAAGAAAAGAGTTTTTATATAATTAATTGCGTTTAATTTCATACTTCCATAATAACGAATTGGGTTTAAATAATTTTAAAAGATTGAATTTATAAATTTAAATAATATAGTAAAACGTAAAAAAACAAAAAGGAAATAATAAAAAAATTATTTTATTTTGTATCTTCGAGGAGGCTTGCAAATATCTTCGGAAAGACTTTTAGCAACCCATCTAATTTACTTCTATAAAGCCTTTTCCAGCAAACACATTTTTTTCTGTAACGCTTTTTAGAAGTATTTAAAGAAGTCTCATAGAAGTAAATAGCTTTCTAAGTATTTAAAGAAGCTTTTTATGCTTATAGAAGAAGCTTATAGTGCGCCAAATATTTCTGTTAAGACTTTATACAGGTAATATTGCTGGTAGGGAAATAGCTTCGATAGTGCTTAATTGACGCGAAATTGTTAGTTGGGTTGTTATTTTTATTATTGTAGGTTATTGTTCTAGTAGGAAAGCAGGAAAAATCGACTAAAGAAAGGGAAGGAAAAAATTGCGTTCACAGCAATTTAGAAACAGACGCACACATTAAGAATTCATAACTCTGGTGCAAGAAGTATCATCTCAATCGATGAGAAAATACCTTAAGTAACAATAATTGCAGCAGGCTTGAAAGTGACCTTGTACTTTCAGGGATAACCCACCTATTAATGTCGTCTACCATTATGATTCAAGGTTAACAGGATAGAGTTCCAGCCATCTCTTGTGCAGGTGGCCATGGCTCAGAGGAATGCGTAGTTGATTGCTAAGCCAAAGCCCCAGCTTCGGCAGCATTTTTTTCTACTAAATTCACTCGGTATTCCAACTGCGGGTATGGGATCTTTCCCTACGACGTGGACTGGAGCTAATATATTTATACATACCTGTAAAATTAAAAACAAAAAATGCGTTTTGTCGTCATAACCGTAAATGAAATCACAAAATTTCACACAAATTATTTGCGAGGTCTGAGTTTTGTCAAAATCCACCCACTTGTTCCTCCATAATGGTAATGAGGGGAGGAGGGGAGGAGGGGAGGAGGTGAGGATGGAGACTTTCATGAAGCTGGTCCAACCCAATCCAAAATGTATTAGCATTATCTGCTAGCGATGATCCCTGCTCCGAAACGGGAAAAAATTGCCTCAAAAGGTTTCTTCCCCACCTACTAATACCCTACCTGTATTTTTTTTAAATCTAATTTTTAAATTATTCCTTTCTTCAACCCTTCTAATTCTAATGTGATTGGTCAATTTCTCCTTTACAAACATTTTCAAAATTTTTCCAATAAGTTCTTCTTATTTTTGTTCTACGAAACTTTCCCCTGTTTAAGGGTTACTTATTCGAACCCGTTTCAATAGATGATGCACTGCGGAGCATCGTATCATGTTTAAGGATACAATTCGGCTGTATTGTTAATATAACGTCATTCTGCATTGATATTTCCAAAATCCTTCTGCCACAAATCACCGTAAAGCTATACATCTTGTCCAGAACGTAAATCCAGCTGTTGCCGTCGCTTAGCTGAATCCATATGAGGGATGGATTGATACTGCGCAACTTACAGTGGATGGCAAATCGTCCGCATGAGTTAGCAGATCCATTTCACACCTGCTGACATAAGACCGACGATTGAACATCGGATGCTGTTGCCAACAAATTCATACACAACTGATGGACCAAAATGTAAGGTTAAGATTTTGACACAAATGACCCCTTACCACTGATGGGAGGAAATCTAATGAATACGCTATGAATAACCTTTTAGTAATACCATCATGCATTTTTTTCTTCTTCTTTGAATTACAAAAATATTGCATACTGTACAATTATAAAAATATTAAAATTACAGGCAGCAATTCTGGTGAGAGCATTTATTATTGAAAGAATTAAAAGAATTTATATGAAATGAGCTAAAACTGTTTGGTGTTGTCACCATGAAAACTTCCATCCCGATTCAAAGAAGATTTTGCGGTCCAAATCACCTAATCTCAATAAAAAAAATCCTTGCTCTTTGAACGGGGCCAAGACAACAAAATATTTTCAAAAATGGACGACGGTGCATGACAAAGTACTTCATAGCCACCGAATGACCCTTTACTTATATGAAACGTCGTGATTTGGATATTCTTAGGTATCGAAAAGTTTTTTATGCATTAGAAAACTGCTTATCACAATTCCTGCCTCAAAAAATTTCCCTCTCAATTTTGTTTAGATAGCAAATAGACTTTTGGGACACATTGTAATGTGTGGTTAAATTTGAAGAGCCGATGTTAAATGTGAACCACACCTAAACGTCAAGTTTTTTTCTGCTTTTCATTTGACATTTCTCAATTTCAGACCAATTCAATTTGAACCATGGGAATAAAATGGGCGTTCAAATCAAAATGCATATCGTGCAATTTAATCGTCCAAATGTGCGTGCAATCGGAAAAAGCGTGTAAAAATTTAAGCAAACCGGGTCTGTAGGAGATGTTAAAATACCAGTGCTTGTTCATACAGCTCGTCCTGCAGAAAATATTGCTGCTTTTCGTGATAGTGTGGTTGAAGATTAACAAATTAATTAACAAAATGACCCGTATTTCTCATTGTATATAGTTTAGGTGTGAAAATTTATTTTTTACGTCAACTAGAACAGCTCAGCTTTATAATAAGTGATCGACCATTAAAATCGGCCTAGGCATTAGCTGGGAATTCGATTCGCAAATCACGCTAGACGTCCGAACCAACTTAAAAAACTCTAAGATTTAACCCAAAAATATTTTTTTGGGTGCAATATTAATGCAATATTAATTGGTGTAAAGTGGATATGTAGAAAAAGTTTGTTTGGAGTGTTGTAAACCCAGTTAAGTCAGTTTTATGGAACAAATACGGAGAGATGTATGATTTTGATGATTTTGGACAGTTTAGATTAACAAAATGACCCGTATTTCTTATTATATATTGTTTAAGTGTGAAATTTTTTTTAACGTTAACTAGAACTGTTCAGCTTTATAATAAGTGGTCGACCATCAAAATCGGCCTAGGCATTAGCTAGGAATCGGATTCGCAAGTCACGCTAGACGTCCGACCCAACTTAAAAAACTCTAAAATTTAACCCGAACTCGTCGTCGTCCCCAACGATGCACCTCTCATGCTCGTTGTTGATGAACATTATGCATAAAGACTTGCCTTTACATGCTTACAAGGTGCAATTGACTCAAGAACTAAAGCCTCTTGACAATTTCAAGCGTCGCGTCATCAATTGTCTGAATGGTGGCAAGAAATGGCAACAGTGGATGATAAATTTTCGAAGAAAATCGTCTTCAGTGATGAGGCACATTTTCACCTCAGTATATTCGGCAATAAGCAGAATTGCCGCATTTGGCCGAATGATAATCCAAGAGTGATTGTCGAAAAACCAATGCACCCACAAAGAGTGACGGTTTGGTGCGATTTATGGGCTGGCGACATCATCGGGCCGTATTTTTTCCAAAATGAGGCCAGTCAGGCAGTTACTGTGAATGGTGTTCGCTATCGTGAGATGAAAACGAACTTTTTATGGCGCGAATAAGAAGATATGGATGTGGACGATATGTGGTTTCAATAGGACGGTGCCACTTACCATACAGCTAACGAAACTATGGCTCTTTTGCGCGACAAATTCAATGGCCGTGTTATCTCACGTGGTGGCGATGTCAATTGGCCGCCTAGATCATGTGATTTGACATCGTTGGACTTCTTTTTTTTTTGGGGTTGTTTGAAAGAAAATATGGACGTTGATAAGTCAGCAACAATTCAAGAGCTGAAGGATGAGATAAGAGCTGAAGGATAAGATAATTAATACATTAACGGCATAGAACCTCAGTTTTGCCTCAGCATCATCGAAAGTTTGGACCATCGGATGGAGGTGTGCCGCCGAGGTCGCGGCCGATATTTGATCAATATTTTGAGCTTTACATAATTGAACCATACCAGAATTATCATAACAAAAAGAAATGACAATAATTTCCAAAACAACTTGTGCTTTATTCAAAATCAACATCGGCCCTTTAAAGTTAACCACCCTTTATAAGGGATGACACGGAATGTCTACCTAGCCATTCAGGTAAGCTTTTGAAATCCAAATCATCTTTGTAAACAGAAGAAACCTTTTTCTCTGAATTCAGTAAATGAAAGCAAACTATTTACAAATATGGAAGGCGGTTCACAAAGTACAGCTACTGAATGCCCCTTTATGAAATGAAACGAGCTCCATATGGCCAGGCAGTAAAGTTAAATCGTTGCCATCAAATCGGTGGGCCTAAAAATACTACCAAGCTAATCCGAATTCTTGCTTCAAATAATTGCCAGCTCAATTATTGAGGTTCAAAATGGAACTCGAACTTTTCCAATTGATTGATATCGGCCGAAATACGTATAAAAACACATTTCTCACTTCATCCTGGTGTTACTGGCAACACCAGCTATATGTACTATAAGCCCATAAACATTTCCAGCAACATTTCATAAAAATAAGTTACGATCTACATAAAGAATACGACGGCCAATACCTACCGGCTTACGCTTAACACGTATTCATAAAACAGGGCGGATCTATAATGCTAATTCCCCGGCTTAGCACCCCCACCAGGGCTACTTAAACAGAATCCCTATTCATAACTGCAATTCCAACAGCATTTTGAGCGGCATAAAATTCCTTCTACTTCTTAGCTCGTTTCGCATGAATTTTTCACACTTGTTGTTGTTGGTGTGTGTGTGTGTGGGTTTGTGTTTTTTGTCGTCCATCAAACATTTTACGCGCTCCCACCCCATAAAGTTGCCCTGCAAACGTTCGTCACTACGATTTATACACACTCCCCTGTATAAGCTGTTGTCCTGGTTTATTTTTTTTTTTGTTCACGCGAACTAGCTCAAGGTAACAAAATGGAACACAAATGCGCAAAAGTAATCATAACACTAAAGTAAATCTCCTTCTTGGGATTTTAACTATCCCTCCATGAAAATGGCAGTCCTTGCGAGGACGATGACGACCGAAAAAGAGGGTAGCATTATTTTCGGGATATTTAATTACCAGACTCGTCGTTACTCTGGAGCTCTGCGAAAGCGAAACTTAAATCGCAATTAGCCAAGTTAATTCCTTTTTCTGCTTTCAGTTTATGATCCTGCGGCATTTGTACTTAATGCGTATAACCTATACTGGTATAGAGTCGGTGCCGTCCTGTGGTGTGATGGTTGTGCATTTTCAACGCTGCCTTTGTTGGGTTTGTCATCCAATCTGTGCGGTCACATCATCATCATCATCGTCGTAGTAGTCGTTGTCGTCATCGTCGACGATGTCCTTTGCAAGTGCGGCAAAAATAAAAGAGCAAAGTCCCTTTGGAAACAAAGGATGGCAAAGACATCATCTCACACATCTGCACCTTCATTCGGATCCTGGTCATTGTGGATTTCGTTTATTCGGTTGTCCTTTCGCAGTAGTAATTAATAAAAAGGAATATTTGCGGGGTGTCGACATATGGCCACAATAGCTCAGCCACTCAACCACCCATGGAGTCATAATTAATATTCCAGGGTCATGGAGGAGATAATAATACGCTCTCGACGACCGATTCGAGTAGTTGAGTCCGACCACCCGGCCGCTTATCCCCGGCGAACAATAAAATCCTCGATGGAATTCGCTTCGCCCGGTGCTCGAGGGTGGGTTTGGGGGGCTCTTTGAATGGTTAGTTAGATCACAATGGTTCAATGCGAGGTTGAGAGGGAATAAGTTATTGCCACTCCCGATTTTATTATCACTGTTATTCTCTAATTAATTGCAAATGATTTCTGCCAAGGAGTCGAGATGGAGAGGCAGCCAGCCGGTCGGCCGTCAATTGGGGGGGCGGTTGTTATTTAAGCTGTTAATGGATTTTCTGTTTTTTGATTTTCCGTGTGGCGGGGGTAGGTTCCCCATTGGGGGGTTGCAATTTTCTAAAATACGATGAATTATTCCGAATGATTAAATTGGAAAATTTTAATTGAGTAATTGATTACCCAGAAGATTTATTGAGATGATGGCCACATCAGAGCGGACGTGTACCTACTAAGTGGAATTTTTGAGTATTATCGGTTGGCATTGATGGGGCTTGGTTAAAAGAGAGGCGGCGTAGCACGAAACGTAATTTTGTAAGAAATTTTGTTGATTTGTTATGCAAGACACGAGAGGGATAATAGCTTTTTAAAGGGCCGGTCTCAGGATTTTTTCGCCTACAAAGATAAATGGCGGTGAAGTTAGGAACGATTCGCATTGTTCGTTAAATGTATTTTATCAATTGATATAAACCGATTAAATGTTGAAACGCGATTAAATGTAAAAAAGTGACTTCCTACCTAAGCTTTGTATGGTCAAATGTTCTACAGATGACGCACAGATAAGATTAGAAGAGGAGTTTTGTCGGATGAAGATATCATACGACCCGTGGAGAGAATCAGCTTTACAAACAGACCCAAGTATTTAAAATCATTAATATCAATCAATATCTTCATATTGTTTATCCTTACCTTGGCAGGGTCTGGGTTCGATTCGCAGCCGTAACAACACTTAAATATTTTTTACTGGTCCTCGCCTTGCGATGATCTGGCAAATCATCCGAGAAGTATCAATTGTCAATGTTTATCACAACAGAAGTTGAGCTATAGTCTGGAATAAACCAAGGCCTCATGGCTTTCCAATTAGCACGTTCCCTAGCTAACTTCCTCCAGTTGCGCACTTCAAGTTGCTTAAGGTCTGTATCTACTTGTGAGCGCGTCTTAAGACGAGGTGTTTTTCGAAGACTCCGCGAGTCGGAGTATTTGTGTCCCATCGCTATACATGTCATTTTTATTTTATATGTGCTATGCGAAGTTTTTATTTGACTAGGAGTATCTTGCTTACAGCACGCATAGTTCTTGGTTGAATTATCATCTCCATTGCCCATCAAAACGAACGAAATCGAAGATTTTTCGAAGAATTGGTTTGTTGGTGAGTTTGGATGCATGAAAGGAAATAAAGGCGTTAACAGCCGCAGGACTTATTTCCATTTCCAAAAAATAAGCCCCAATGGGGTAATTTCCTTTTTTTGGAATTAAGCAGCATGAAGATTATTACATTCGACCTTTGACATCACATTGAGTCCGACCAATGATTTCATTATCGTCGGTGCATGCTAGTAGTTGCAAGGATTTATGGAAGACTGTGCCTCTGATGTAGCCACGGAAGATTCCCCCAATCCTCTCAAGAATGATGTTGAAGAAGTCAAATAACAGTGCATCGCCCTGTCGAAATCCTGCTTTGGTATCGAATGGGTTGGTGAGGTCGTTTGTGATCCTGATGGAACAGCGAGAATTCTCCATCTTAATCCTGCACAGAAGGACGAGTTTGGCCAGTGTACCAAAACTAGACATGACTCTGTATAGTTCGTCTCTATGAATGCTGTCGTATGCGGATTTGACCTCGATGAATTGGTGGTGGAAATCGATTTGGAGTTATTAGATTTTTTCCCAGGATCTGCTGATATACAAAGATTTCATCAGTTGTGGATTGTTCTGGCCTAAAACCACACTGATAATGGCCGATCAGGTTGTTGGTAAAAGGTTTCAGACTTTCGCGTCGATATTGAATGGTTCGTTTTGCCTGACAGCGGGAGATTGTTCTTCATCGCCTTTAAACAGTCTGCAGAAATGGTTCTTCCATATTCTCAGCACCGACAAAGTCTCAACGACGATATTTCCTTGTTCATCTCGGATTCTGTTCGACCATTGAATCTCTGGCTCTGATGTCTTACACTTCGGTAAAACTTGCGAACAAGGTAAACAGTTGGTTGCCCCAAAAGTCTATAAATACCATTAAGTCTTAATTACATTCCACATGCCTCCCAGGATACCTTTCATCTGCCTTCTTACCTCCTACAACACCTTCCACATCATTACCTTTAATCATCGGCCGGCTTATTTTACTCCAATCACCCTCGACCAGGTGCTCCAGTTAACCATAAATGCGATTGAACGTTTACCAAATTGAAACCCACTCCTACTCCATTTACGAATCACTTCCTCGCACGTGGCCCATATATAGCAAAAGACCGTTAAAAATACATTCCAACCGCTCTCATCCCATCCCCAAGACTCAGATTAGTCCCTCATATCTCTGCCCACATGTATGTAGCTGCAAGGCAATAGCAATTATCACATTAGTTCTAGAGATAGAAATGATCCTTTCATCCATTTTGTTTACAATTCCCTGCAGCCTGCGCTAGATAAAGCATAAAACACCCAAAGTGTATTAAAAATATGAACCGCACAACTTACTAACACCCGCCACGCCCCCTTGTGAAGGCAACCTCCAACCATCACAAAAATGCTGAAATGGCAAAAATAAAAATTGCATAGCACACCCAGAGTAGCGCAAAAATTGTTGCAAGTGTATGTTCTCGCTGCACTGCTGTGGTTACCCCAAGGACGATACCCCAACAAAACAACAAAAAAAAAAGGAGAGAAAGGAAAACACACACATATTTCCCATCTTTTTCCAGGATATAACGAACTCAGATTTCAGGAAAAATTCCATATTTTAAAATATCCCGTAATGGTGGTGTGCGCGCTACTCCCGTTGTGTAGACGAGCTACGTGGCAGTACGTGCCGTACGTACATCATTCTTGTCGTCGTCGTTACTCATTTCCTGAATGTTGCATGCACCAGCAGGAAGGATCGCAGGTTGGCATTGCTGATAGTATAGTAGTCGACGTCAGATGGAAGGAAGTTGCGGTGCGGGAGATGGAAAAGAAGCAAAACGGTAAATTGTTAAAGGAAGAAAGGCCCTCCTCGCTAAAGTCGACGTCTTTGGGCTTTTCCAATTTTTCAAAATGTAGACCATGATATGGAGTTTTCTCCAGAATCAGTCAGAGAATCAGTCCACGGGGGTGCAAGGACGTCATACACTATACAAGTACGACTACGCGCCTGTGGAAGGACTTGCACAGTGTGGAGAGAGTTGAGCCTTGCGGTTAAATCAATGTCGTCGGGTGGAAATGGGAAGTATGCGGACGGTGTACGGGTACCGATAACAGGAAATCATGCACTAGTGAGAAATAGATTTCCGGCAGAGAATGGCAGTACCGGAAACCGAAGCGAAACTGAGATCATCATCGGTTCAATGGCAAAAGCAGTCACAGTACACATAATATTGACTTTGGGGTTTTCGGAGGATACTTAAGGAACATCTGGACTTTAGTTGGAAAGTTGGAATTTTCAGATTTATTGGGAATTCTTTTTCTTATATTTTATTTGATGGGATGGATGATAGTTGTTCCATTTTACTGCATCGAGACTTGTCCGCCTGTAACTTGTTAGACCTCAAAGAGTATCGGATCAATTCATCACAGAGGCCGATCAAGTGTCATAGCTTTCGTGTCAATCGAGTGATTTAGGGATTTTTAGATCTTTTCTTACTCAATTTAATGGTCAAAAGGTCACGCCGAATCCCAATGCTCTTGACGAATTTTAAATAAAGGAAACGATAGGTTCTGTAACAAGAGGTGTTACTTGGCAGTGGATGTCTACCAACGGAAGGTGGAAACTCCCTCTGGCACATAAACAACTTATTTTTGACCAACTATTTCACTCGAGCAGGGCCAACTCACAACCGCTTCCTTAAAAATGTAAGTTAGGTTAGCTGAGGTTATAGTGGCTGCACGCGATGCGAGTGCACATTTATACCATAAAGGTCCGTTGTGGTACCACATGGATCTTTCGACTTTCCCTATATTTGCTCGCCTAATGGAACCATTTAGAGCTGACTCTATAGCGTAGGAGGTTTCTGACATTGGACATCTTATTTAGATTATCATAAAGAAGAAGTTTCCCAGATGGAGTTTTGTCGGAGGCAGTTGTTCTTAATCCAAGCAGCTTCTACAAAAGTCATTGCTAAAGCTATTGGTTCTGATCGAATCCGAATCCCATTCAAGGCGACTGGGAATGGTTGTCTGAAATTATGCTCAAAACCGAGTTGGTTAGCGATGTGGTCTGTGATTTCTGTAATGTTAAGGTGATTCAGAATTTTTTTGTGTTTACCTTAAGTTTGTGTTCATGTGACGAGGCGCTCAGTCTAACAGCTGCACCAGCTGCTGTCTGTTGGCCGTAGATATCTAGGGGCACTAGATGAAGAATAGCATTTAGGGCTGCGAAAAGGGTTGTTCTTAGAGCTCCGCTTATGCATATGCAAGCCGATCTTTCAATTTTACCTAGTAGGTTGTGGTTGAAGTCTGTTTCTACAGCGGTCCACCAGTCTAAGGCAACATACAGGAGTATGTGTCTAATGATAGACACCTAAATCCAGAAGATTTACAAGACTATAAGGCTACGGTGGCTTTCTTAACGCGTTCTTGGATGTTAGCTTTCCCAGGTATTTGGCTGATTCTGCTAACTTGAAACTGACGCCATTTAGTTTGGGAGGGTCAATGTGCGGGACTTTGATGTATTTCCTACTGGAAAGGACCAATTCGGTTTTTTACCTTTTGCGCCTATTTAAAGCGCAGAGAGACCATTTTGCAAAAGTTCCATAAGGGTATTAAGGTATTTCCCTGATACAGATATTACCATGTCATCCGCGTAGGCAATCACTTTGCATCCTTCTCATTCAGATTCAAGATTTTGAATTTCTGTCCACTTTTGGATTTTACTAGGTGGAATGGCGGAGTTAGTTGTCATTAGTTTGCCATGCATATCAACGGGTAGAAAGTAAAACAGAATTTGTATTACTGTGGCCGATTCGGTCTTAAAGGGCCAGTATGTGTTGGCAAGTTCCATTTTCCAAACTTGTGATTATTGGAACAGAGGGCTAACCCTCGGTTTGTTAACTCTTTCCTTATATTTATCTTCAAGCTCAGTTTTCCTTCCAAAATGGGACCCAGGTATTTAGCTTTCTCTGAAAATGCGTATTGGTCAGTGCGTTGGGTCCCTGGTTGAAACCCCAAAGTGACAATATCCAACGATTTTCTCACTGTCTGACAAACATCCAAGAGTAAACAAATATCAGGAGAAGCTTCTCGAAATGGCAGCTTGGAATCGGCGAAAAAGTGTGGGTTCCCTTTTTTAAGTCAGTCAAAAACATAACGCATGGAAAAGCGAGGTTTTATCCCATTTAGGAGCCGCTTATGCGTATTTTTTTTTCTGGGAAACCTAGACTAAGCGGCTTAATGATGGCAAATCAACATGCGTTACATTTTTTAGCCACGATCATTTGTTAGGAGATCTTTTAAATACAAAAAAACGTTTCCTGGCAAAAGTTTAAGAGAAAGTTCGAAATAGTGAAAATACTTCGAAAATAACTTAATACGGATTTCGTCTATATATTATTTGGCCCACGCCCACATCTTGGGGCGATTTCATAAAAAAAACGATTTGTACCCTACCCCATCATATCATATGCAATAGTTGTTTTTGTCGAACCATGAACGATTTTTATAAACTGTCTGAACAATAAAATGATTTCCAGAGAACGCGATAGCAACGTCATCCACATAGACAATAACGTGGGATCCATATGATTCCAGGACAAATTAAAGTTTCTTTACAAAATGAAAGAGCATGCTTTTATCATGTAGAGTAAACGTGGTGCGAAAACGTTTCATTCTCAATCGAATTAATTGCTCTGATGGACGATTATGTTGAATATAAAATGGACGTAGCGCGCGATACGTATTTCGAACAGAAGCATGATTTTCAAAAAAAATTTGCACAATTTGGAAGCTTTGTTCAGACGTCAGTCATGTTAAAATGCCAAACCAAACAAAAAATAAATTACTTGACAGCTGACAAAATGGCCGCCAGTTGAAATAGTGTTGCCCACTTAAAGTTCTATGCCTCTAAAAAAACACCCGATATATAGAACCTGAAAACTGGGATTCGGAGATCCTTCCTCGTAGCACTGTTTATTGGCTCAGAGGCTACATTTACGGGACAAATTATTCAATAAAAACTCCAGTCCTGTTTGCGTTGGGGGCTAAAAACGTTGCATTGGAAGTTTAAGGTGGAAGAATCTTCGTGAAGGCAGTAAGCTTAACCAGAGCTAATAAGAGAGGTACATTACAGCCATCGCCCATCTAAACATGATTAATGAATTGATTTCTTTAGTAGACATCACACAAGCGCTGACCTCTTTTGTACCTGGAGGGGATGTTAATTCTATGATCACTGGAAGTGATCATTTTTGTTCCATGAGTCTATCGACACTAAGGCTATTAAGAACGCTAGAAAATGCTGCTTGGAATCATCAAAGAGACCATTTTGGTTTGGCAATTGTCTGACCTTTTTATTCTTCGGCGTATAATACTGCCAATTATAACTTTTTGCGAAAAATAAGATCAGCACTTTTCATGGAGCTCGGATTAGAGTTAGTAGTGTAGACACACGCATGCATGTAAGCATCTAATTAACTTTAAGCATGACCACGCAAGTAAATTTAAATCCAAGTACTAAACACGTTTCCATAAAAGTGTGCTTAAATGCTAATTTCGTTAGCTGGGCATGCACAGCAGTGCTCGCCTCAAAAGCCTATGATCATTCATCAAGTAGCTTCGCTTTAATCCAGTCGACACAATAAATGCTCGTTAGACAGCGTCTCGTAACTCGTATCGCGTAACACAGTCAATTTCAGTGTCAAGTTTAAGTTTATCAACACCGTCATGCCGATAGCTTTAACAGTCAACGGAACGCCATTCAAAGGTTTGAAGAACATTGCAATTAGTAGAGTCACTGAGTCTATAATTTTCGGTCTGTCTTATGTTTAGTAAACTTACACAATCTGCCCGCTGATGTAACACTTAACACTTTTATCCGGGAGAATGCTGGTCTATCGGGTACAAAGTTTATGTGCCTCGAAGGAGGATGTGGTGTATGTGTTTGCGTGGTAAAAGGACGACATCCAGTGAGTGGAAAGGAACACACTTGGAGTGTAAATTCGGTATGACATTCATGGTTGACACAAGCTCCCGATTAATAGTTTTGTCTTGATAGTGCCTGACGCTTTTGAACGTCTGCGATGGCTGGGATATAACGACCATCGAAGGAATTGGTAGTAAAGCCAATGGATACCATCCCATCCAAATGAAGTTGGCGGAACTATATGGAAGTCAATGTGGATACTGTTCTCCCGGATTTGTGATGAATATGTATGGGCTGCTGAAGTCGAAGAATGGTAAGGTCACCATGGAAGAGGTGGAGAACTCATTCGGTGGCAACATTTGTCGTTGCACTGGTTATCGTCCGATTTTGGACGCAATGAAAACCTTCGCAGTGGATAGCCCCACACCGGTGGAGTGTCGCGATATCGAGGAACTAGGCAGTCCATGTCGTAAGACGGGCCAACAATGTGTAGGTCTATGTAAGAGGGCACCAATGACCTATGACAATGGAACTCAGTGGTTTTGGCCAAAAACTTTAACAGAATTGCTCAAAATTGTTATACGGTTTAAGAATGAGAAATATATGCTAGTTGCTGGCAACACTGCTCATGGAGTATACCGTCGGTCGCCAGATGTTACACATTTTGTTGATGTCAATCAAGTTCCTGCTCTGCGCAGTCATAACATACTCAAGACGAGTGTAACCTTGGGAGCAAATTTAAGTCTCACGGAGACTATGGAGATTTTTCGAACTGCCACAACTAATCCGGGGTTTGAGTATTGCCAGGAGTTGTACAATCATTTTGAACTAGTCGCCAATGTTCCGGTCAGAAATGTGAGTATATGTTAATTGTTTTTGCTTTTTGTAGATGCAAATCGTGATTAAGGCCAGTTTTATGTTATTCAGGTATTATTATCATTTTAACCCGCGGCTACTTTTTGTGGGCGTTTTTTTGAAGAAAGGGGTTTACAAGTGTGTACAAAATTTTGAGCCGAGATAAATGAATTTGGTTTATATGCTCCTCGTCCATGCCTCTTATACAAGTTTAAACTATAAAGAACCGTAAAGAATTTTGAGCAACGCCTGAACAAGATATGTATTAAGACATTCCCAAAATCTTTATTTCGCCTTTATTGTTGTTTGCCACACCCACTTTTGTGGAACCGCTTGTAAGTTTCTAGAAATGATTTTATTTGGATATGTTTGTTGAAATTCAGTCACATTAGTCGTGGTTCCGTGACAACTTGCTCCGTTTTGCTGAAATCAGGCATTCTATAAAGATCCTCAAATTCCTCAGCATTTTTAGAAAAACGGTCATCAGTGACCTGTGTAATTGCATCCGTTTTCTTCAAAAAACTTTGGAACGACAATGTAGGTTGAGGAAACTGCATCTCACACTGTGACTCGAATTGGAAAAAGTTCAGTTGCATGAAGCCACAATTTCTTCATGGAATATTGAACAATTTTGCTGCTAACATTGCTACTTAAGTCGAAGTTGGCTTCAGCCGATATAAAACTAAAGGACGGTTTCGTCCTTGCCTACCATTTGAAGCAGCTTCTGCAAAAATTCCAAGCGGGCCGGAAGGTCTGCGGTGTTCAATTTCAAGTAATCTAAAACGTTTAGGGAAACAAGTTCAAATCCTTATAAGTCTGCCTGCTGATACATCTTTGAGCAGACAAATTTATTTTAGGGCAACGTGTATAGCAGCAGCTAAAGCAGCAATTTTTTCCGTCGTCCGAATTTAATTATTTGGACGATAGCGATCGTTCAACTTTCGGAAAAAAAGTTTATCAATCTCATTATGATCTCTCGGGTAGGAGGCGTGCTGCCAATCGTGTGCCAACCTTCTCCTTGGTCACAAAGTACAGACTCCAGTCCATGTCCAATTTTGCGTCACTTTTTCGAGCATTTCCACGAATTACGCTTGTTATGTTATCCTGTAAGGCTACAATCGTGTTCGGCTTGTTCACATAGACTAACGACTTAACATAACCCCACAAGAAATAATCAAGAGGCGTTAAATCACATGATCTTGGCGGCCAACTCACAGGGCCATTTCGAGAGATAAGCTGCTCACCAAATTCATCCCTTAACATTTCCATTGTTTCACGAGCTGTGTAGCAACAGGTACCGTCTTGATGAAACCACATGTCAACCAAGTTCAACTCAGCCAACTAGGGACAATAAAGGCGGGTATCATGGCTCGATATCGTTCGCTGTTGACGGTAACGTTTCTTCCACGGTCTTCTTTGAAGAAAAATGAACGTATGATGCCACCAGCCCATAAACCACACCAAACTGTCGATTTTTCGGGATGCATCGGTAATTCTTGTATGGCATGTGGTCGTTCATTGGTCCAGATGCGACAGTTTTGCTTATTTACGTATCCGTTGAAATGAACACAATTTTCCGATAAAACTGCGGATTTTCACATTTTTAACAGATCATGCATTTTAGTAATAAATTTCAATAATTTGCAATCGTTGCTCAATTGTTAGTCCTTCCATGTTTAAATTGCAGAGTATAATAAAAACTTTTCACTTTGACAGATGACGTTTCGACGCCATTACTAACCGGTGCTGCCAACCTGAAAACTTATCTCTTAAAAATTCACTCGCTTTACGCGATATCTATGGTCGTCAAAATCGACCAACTACCCCCGCAACCGATAAAATTGTGAAGAAATTTGAAAGGAGTGCCATCTTTACTGATGTCGTAAGGCCTGTAGATTATTTAAATGCACACTCTGTAGAAAATATTGCTGCTGCAAGTATTCCAGATGACTAGAATTTATCGATTTCTCGGCATTCGCAGATATTGAACGTGTCGTAAACCTCACTATGGTGTAAATTGCGTTTAGTTAGATTTGCATTTCCATTCTCATAAAGTTCAAATTAATGCCGTAGATACGCTTCTTGGGTGATGAACCAACAGATAATAATCTCAAATTTTTTGAACAACATTTTCTTCAGCGATGAGGCACATTTCTCACTCGGAGCTCAGCAAACCTCCAAGTGAACGAATGGGTTCCGTTGCATCCAGGCATAGTGACTATTTGGTCAAATGTCGCCATTGGTCCGTATTTCTTCAAAAATGCCAATGAGTAGACGGCGGGCCGGAGTTTTTGCCGGCGATTGAAGATCATGACTTGGAAAATATGTGGTTCCAACAAGACGGGATAACAGGCCACGAGCAATTATGGCCTTATGAAGTGAGAAATTTTCTGGCCGCGTAATTTCACGTTTTGGCGACGTCAATTGGCCACCAAGACCATACAGTATGATATCGTTTTTCTGTGGGGCTACGCAAATGACCGTGTTTACGCGAATAGTCCCCGAACTCTTGACGAAATTAAATCCAACATTACTCAAATTAGGGCAGAGATACCTCAAAAGAATCGCATGCTGCTAATCTTCTCAAGGCGGCCATTTGAATGATATTGTTTTTCACACTTAATGGCAAAGTCCAAACTTTAAAATGGAACTACCAACACGGCCCGACTTCGGCCAGCTAACATTTTAATGACGAAAATTTTAATGACGACCTCGAATGCTCAGCTCTTGTAAATAACAGGGCAATTTTGAATACACTATAGCATTCCCAGGAAAGTGCAGATCAAAACAGTGAAACCACATCTAAATCTGTTCAGCAGCTCTCGAGATAAGCGCATTCATACACGTATTAATGCAACTACGTGTGAAAGATTGTTATTTTACGACGACGTTTCGTAAACGACCCTAAAACTGTACCACTAAATAATGCGGCGGTAACTCAATGATTAAAACTCAATTAAGTAATTTATTTAGTGATAGAATTTTGCTCCTATTTGCTCCTCTTTCCACTCTATGTATGCTTTTTCAGTTTACGTTTACGTTAATATCTCAGTTGACACGCCCAACTCCTGTGAGAAAATTCCGATATTGTTGGAAAGGATTTTCAATGCAAGTTTTGACAGTTCCTTTATCACTTCGTAATTTTATCACGTTTACAACGTTTACGTGGCATGAACTCCCCAACTATGTATAAACAGATAGATAAAATTTTCAGCCTTTTATTTAGCTTTACTTCCGAAACCGAAAAATATATGACCCACTTTACGTGTAGATATAACTGGTTGAAACCGTAGACAACGTTCTTTTTTTGATAAATTTACTAAGGGCGAACAAAATTTGGTCTGCCTCGGGCGACCCCAACCTACGCTACGCCACTGCGGTGTTCCCATGAGAGCACCCATCTATGATCTAAGTACCGATGTTTCTCTTTTTCGTTACAATTTTTCGTTTCATAAAATCCAATTCACACCGTCTCAAAATAAGTTTCACTTAAAAAATTGAATGATATGTTAAATTTGAAAATTTTAGATAAACTACATTCCTACCGAACCAAAACGCAATATTTTATAAAATAATTCAAACACGCATTCCAATTGTAAAAAGCTTTCTTTTAAGTGATTAATTGGCGTTTTTGGCTGAGTTCTTCTGTTTCCACTTATTGTACAGATATTTCGTTTTTTCTTAATTTGTCAATAAGAAATGACTACGGAAACACACGTTCATAAAATGTCTGTAAAAACACATGTAAACGAGTTTTAAAAAATCCATTTATTCGTGGGTCTAATCTTATTGAGCGGTTAATCTCTGCATTTAATAGTGCGTTCCAGCCAATCCCCGCTATGACTTCCTATTGTACTGAAATGACGCATTTACCTAAAATAACGACTGAATGGATGCGTTTAAACTCGTTGGAAACGAACTATTAAAACAATAAGTGTCCAAAAATAAAATAAAACGAAACCGTGGTTTTCAGAAAAAATAAAGGAAATTCTTGTCATGACCTCATCATGCATTTTAAAAGATTTGACTACCACGGAACTTGCTAAATCAAGTAAATCAGGCACCTAATTTGTAAACATCTCATATCTATCAATTCCACATTAAAAATGCGCAATACACAAAAAAACCAATTCATTTACATTTTAATTGAAAGACGATTAAAGGCACGATTTGGGACCTTAATTCTTTAATTTTAAAGCTTATGCGACATGCGATATCTTCAAGCTAACAGAGTCAAGTTGCACTTTGTTAACGTACACCTATCGGCAAAATGTTTTTGATGAAAAATGTCGTAAATAACAAATGACCTCGTAAAAAAAGTCAAGATATTTTTTTGGAATACGCTCGATACATAAATTACAATTTCATTAAAAAGACTGATTTAAGTATGATTAGCGGCTTATTGGTATCAAAACAAAAGTCGCACACTTTACGACCAAGTGGCAGTTAAGCTCCATTGACAAGCTAAAACAAAGTCACACAACTTACGGTCATTTATTTGAATTATAAGTCTACCGAACTATGCAAGACCGTTTTTTACTTTGACTGTAATTGGTGTTGATAATTATAATCCATTAAAGGCACAAAGAGGCTTAGGAGGACGATAGATCTGATCAAGGAAAATCATTAAGAAGAAACTAATTGAACTTTCTGTTTGCATTAAGAGGTTTGAAAAGTTATCGGATACATTGTGGGCCTTTATAACTCAGATTAGGAGGTTTATAGATGACGAATTTTTGAGACACTACTTTGAAACTGATAGTAGTACCATAAAGTAGAGCTACAGCTCGAAATGAAGCTGGGCCTCGACCTACATGCCTTTCCAATTATCCCGGTCGTTGGCTAACTGCCTCCAGTTGCGCACTTCAAGTTGGTTGAGGTCCGTTTCTTTTCGTGCGCCCCACTTACTACGTCCGATATCTGGCTGGGAATCTAAGACCAGCTAGAGTATTGGTGTCGATTCGCTCTACATTTCCTAGCCTCGAATGCGGCGTTTTTTGACAAGGGGTATGTCGCTATGAAGCTCGAATAGTTTGTGGTTGAATCTTCGTCTCCATAGATCGCCAACGCAAACGGACAGAAGACTTTTCGAAGATTTTTTTGCTAGAAATGACTTAGGATTCTTCATCCGAATTAGAGCAGGGCTGGGGCGATCTGGATCATGCATATGATTTCCTTAGAAGTTGTAAAAATAGTTACATGGCAGTGCATCGTCTTGCCTAAATTCTTTTTTATTATCGAATGTGTTGTCGAAGTCATTTTCGACTCTGATAGAGCAGCGATAATTCTTCATCGTTATCCTGCATGAATGGACGATTTTGGGCGGCATGATAAAACTTGACATGGATCTGTATAGTACGTCTCTATAGCCTTACATGGTTTTGACGTTTTGCACTTCGGTAAGACTTGGGAACAATTCCGCTTTACCGCTCTGTTTTGTTCTTTCTGAAAAGCCGGTGTTCTTTCCTCCATCATTGGTTAAAGAATTCAATGACAGCACTCGTCTTAGCCTTGTAGGCCCTGTTCTTGGATGCAAGCATCTGTCTGCATTTTTTCATCAAAATAATGACCAGTGTTGTCTGTAGCCTATAAAACCCCAGATCGAGGACGGAAGTAGAGGTTGTTCTCTTCCCCAAGGCTTACATGTGAAATTTAAAGATCTCAGATCCTATTCCTAATTTCTATTAACAACTTGGAAATGATTAAATGTTCTAGACGTTAATTAAATCATTAAAAGGACACTGAAACACGTAACATATGTAAAAAACAGTCGGAAAAACGTGGCGTTTACAACAATAACTTCTGAGTTTACCTAGCCACCATCAGATTCACCTTCTGTCACAAATCGCAACCTACTAGGAAAAGTTCAGAAACCAGTCGGATATGCTATAGCGCATCCCTAAGTATCCTTCATCCAGTGAATTCAGGCAAACAGACGATGGCCTGTCAGGCAGTGAGACTAAAATGATTATCAAATGGGAAGCTTCTTAGGGAGTATCTTCGTGTACTCCATCACCTAAACATAACACAAAGTAATTCCTAATCGCTGTTTCGTTTTTCAGGTGGAAATCATAGAAATCATGACCATTAAAGAAGCCCAGTTCTGGCTAAAGTGTAACGTGATATTCACGAACACTAATTAAATATTTGGCGGCAATCAAATCCTTTAGAACGATCACATTTTGATACTTCAAAAACTATGCTGTCAATTTTTCCCGCGTTATGATCTGTCAAAACCCAAGATCATGAGCCTGGAAAGAAGGTAGACTTTGCCGTAGGTGGCTACCAGAACCTGGTTTGCTCAGCGTGTGGTGTGGGCTCGTGTTTACACGAGACTTAAAAAGATGATATGTTGGACGCCACGTAATTTTTCACTTGATAAATTACGAAATCCTTTTTGACGATCTGAATTTGAAAATGACTGACCACCAGGATGGTGGACTTTCTCCCGAATTAAAAAAAAACACGATTTTACTTGAGTGGCGTGTCCCGTTTTCTCTAGGGAAGTTTTTGGTCACGAAACAACCAACCCTAAACTACTTTTCCTGATTTTAAGCGCACTCTACTTATCTTTTCAGTTCAACTCAAAATCACCAATACTTTTCCAAGTTCGAAAAAAGCCAGAACCAAAATATTACAAAAAAAAAAACACTTCTATCGTTCCAACAAGATAACCAATAAGTGATTTTCAATTCCGATTCCTTTGTCCAGGATTGATTATTCGCTCTCACATTTGCTCTTGAGATTCAGAACCAGAAAGCCTAACTGCGAATTCTAACTTCTCTTCGCTTTCCAGCTGGAGAGTGTGTTTTGCGCTTACTAGTGTGTTCCTCACTTCATGTGACTTTACGATTTTCTATGCATCACCTTCAGGTAATTTCCCAACGAGTGCTATCACCATCTGTGACACCATACTCATTCTATCCAATAAGTTATGACGAGTCTAACATTCGTTTTCACCGCTACAGCGTCGGACTATTGCCACCGATTGCGAACGCTACTCAACCTTTCAGATTTATCCGATCCCGCCAGTATTCCTATGGACACTTGTCAGTATTCTAGGACATTAGGTGTCAGTCGGGGACAACTCTTTGTGTCAATCGAACATGTGCCCCAAATGCCAATGTTTGCTTCACGTATTTATCGTGACTCTACTTTGGAGCAGGGAAAAACGTTGACATCTGTAAGGAGGGAGTTGACGCCGCTTATTTTAGCCCTCAGTAAGGTTGGACTAGAAGGGGCAGTGTAACAATAAAATAAATAAACTTTCGCGAACTACGTTGGCGGTTTCGCGTGCAGATTTTGGGATTCGAGTGCCATCCTTCGCATTAACCATTCTATATGTTTGGCTCGAGACCTTTCCACAGCATGTGCTTGTGGTTATCGCTTTATTTTTGTTTTTGCCTTCGATCTTCTTTGCTTTAACCGACTTTTTGACGAGTCCCAGCTGTGGACATGTCCGTTATTTGTTTTAGACATCACCATGGGTCTTATGTGTTTCTGTCTGGCCGTCCGCCTAAACACCTCGCTTTCTCCTCCGTTGCTTCATCGGTGGAGGAAAGAGATCGTCCTCTCTTGGCCATCGATCCTGATTTTAAATGTTGCGGTCTTTTGGGGTGTCCACCCCATGCCTCTGCTGCTTCTCCGTTGCTCCAACGTGGGGCGAAAAGAGAACGTCTATTTGCCATCGAACCTGTTTATGTACGTTTGCGGCCATGGCGTGGTTACACAAACGCTTGTTTTGGGGTGTAAGTTCTGCTCCTCCCGCAGCCGTCATTTCGTGCCACATTTATTAGGCTTAAATTATTCAGAAGTATAGTATATCCAGACAGAAGGGGTGGATGCTAAAGAGTTCAGTCATGTACCACACAGACGGCCGGCAAGTAATTGACTTGATCGTTCCCCTGGCCTGTCACTAAAGTGACAAAATGTTCTTCGTAAATATCACGTTACACTTCAGCCTTGATAAAGCTTGTGTAATTGCGATGATTTCTCCCTTGAAAACGCGAAACATTACCATCAGAAATAGGGTGTGCTTGGTCACCCGCAGTGAGTTTCAGATCCGTCCGTTTAGAGGTAAAAAAATTTTGTTTAGGCATGTAAAGCACAAGCACTCTTTAATACATCGATTTGGTCGGTTCTTATTCCCAAATATTTTTATACATTGGTCACCTAGATACATCCCAAAAAAATACTGAAAATATTAATTCCATTAAGAACTTTTATCTACCTCCATAGATGGGCACCCTTGCTGGTAATTTGATGCTAAAACATGCTCATCCTGAATTTCCATCGGACATATTTATAACCTTCAAAGCGCTTAACGTGATGGTTAAACTAGGCCGCAACCTTGGATATGAAATTGTTACTATGTCCAAATTTCTGAAGACCAATATGAAGAAAAAAATAATCACAGCATTCATCCTGAAGCCATATCCGAAGGAAAAATTCATTTTTAAATCATACAAGGTAAGTATTTTAAAGTCGGTATGCCTTGTTTCTTTTCCGTCCCTGCCTTTGAGAATCATCACTGTACCGGGTAATGGTTTCTTTCAGATAATGCCAAGAGCTCAAAACGCCCATGCCTATGTCAACGCAGCGTTTCTCCTTGAAATAGACCCACTCAACGGGCTAGTGGCGTCAGTTCGAATCTGCTTTGGAGGAATCAACTCTGAGTTTGCGCATGCTTCTGAAACAGAAAAATTTTTAAAAGGAAAGCAACTCTTCTCTCACAATGTTATTCAGAATCTGTTTGCTCAACTAAATGTGGAAGTAACCCCGGATATAGATCCAGTCGGTGCTTCAGTGGAGTACCGCATGGTACTCGCTTGCGGCCTCTTTTATAAATTTCTTTTAGCAATAGCTCCAGTGCAGGCGATACCGACAAAGCTAAAAAATGGTGGAGAATTACTTAAACGCCCCTTGTCATCAGGACGTCAGATTTTCGAGAACAACTGGGATATCTTGCCAGTGACGGCGCCCCCTAAAAAGCTTGAATCCATGGTTCAATGTTCAGGTGAAGCTAGATACATGAATGATTTACCAGTCCAGCCAAGGCAAGTTTGGTGTGACTTAGTTCATGCAACAAAAGTTGGAGTCACAATTCAAAAGATCGATGCCTCGGAGGCCTTGACAATACCAGGTGTTGTGGCGTTTTATTCAGCTAAGGACATACCAGGGAAGAACACGTTCGTGAGTACAAAGGCATTTTCTTTGCTCGTAGATGAGGAGTTATTCTGCTCTGGCAAGGTGATATACTTTGGCCAGCCTGTAGGAATGATTGTCGCCAAGTCCAGAGCTTTAGCTTCATATGCAGCGTCCAAGGTTGTGATCACGTATAGCGCGGATAACCCAAAGGTATATGTTGACATGAAGGACATATTGGAAGCGAATCTGGTTGATAGAATGATTGATGTTATAGTATCTCCAATAAAGGAGCTTCAACTTGGCCCTGAGGTGGTTATATCTGGATCGGGATCATTGAAACTCGGACAGCAGTATCACTTTCCAATGGAAACGCATACAACTGTTGTTGTGCCGATAGAAGGACGGCTCGATGTTTACTCAGCCTCACAATGGATGGATGTTAACCAGATGGCGATTGCAGAATGCCTTAACATGAATATGAGTGACGTTCAGTTGAATGTTCGCAGAGTAGGTGGAGGTTTCGGAAGTAAACTCAGCAGAGGCGGTTTGGTAGCATGCGCAGCAGCTTTGGCAGCATCGAAACTCAATCGAACAACACGTTTTGTGCAGACAATAGAATCAATGATGGGGTCCCTTGGTAAGCGATGGGCCTGCTACAATGAATACGAGTTCCATGCAAGCTCTAGTGGAAGGGTTCTTGGAATAAAGAATATGATCTTTGAGGATGGTGGTCACACACCTAGTGAGAATGCAATTGTGGAATTTGTCGAACCGTCGATGAGAAGTTGCTACGATTTCAGTGATAAGCTAAAAGTTGACGCAAAGATAGTTCTGACGGATGCGCCTAGTCATACATGGTGTAGAGCTCCGGGTACCCTGGAAGGATTTGCAATGATTGAAAATATCATGGAACACATTGCATTCAAAGCGGGTCTTGATCCCGTGAATGTTCGGTTAGAAAATATCGCATCCGATCACAAGATCCGTGGGCTGTTGAATAGGTTTATTGAAACTTCTGAGTATCGGAAGAGAAGGGACGAAATCGATTTGTTCAATCGGGAAAGCCGATGGAGGAAGAGAGGAATCGGTATTTCACTCATGCAATTCCGTTTGGTTCATTTTGGGCCGTATCAAGCAACGGTGACAATCTACCATGGTGACGGAACAGTGGTGGTGTCACATGGTGGAATAGAAATAGGGCAAGGGCTGAATACAAAGGCAGCCCAAGTTGCCGCCTTTGCGCTGGGAATTCCTCTGGAAATGGTACGCATTGATAACAGTAACACAGTGAATGGAGCCAATTCCATGTTTACAGGTGCATCCGTAGGATCTGAGGGTGTCTGTGTGGTCAGTATGATATTCTGGGATTAGAAATTTTGTTTAAAATCTTATTTTAGGCCGTTCGTAAAGCATGCGATACCTTGCTGAGTCGTCTAAATCCGATAAGAGAGACCATGGAAAGTGCCGCATGGGAAGTCCTTGTGGAAGAAGCTCATCTGCGTCGTGTGAACCTTATCGCTAGTGACTACTTCCATACAAATGATTTGGAGCCTTATAGCATTTTTGGCATGTCCCTGACAGAAATGGAAGTTGATATCCTCACTGGAAATTACCTCATCAAACGGGTGGACATTCTAGAGGATACCGGGAAGAGTATCAATCCATCAGTGGATGTTGGACAGATTGAGGGCGCATTTGTAATGGGTCTTGGGTATTATTTGACAGAGCAATTGATCTATGATCGAGACTCAGGAGAACTGTTGACCAACCGCACGTGGAATTATAAGCCACCGGGTTGTAAGGATATACCAATTGACTTCCGGATTGAACTTATTCAGAAAAGCCCAAATCCAGCGGGCTTTATGAGTTCGAAAGGTATGCTAAGCTATTGGGTTGAGATAGTAATGTCTAATGATGTGTGGTTTTAGCTACTGGAGAGCCAGGGGTATGCTTAGCAGTCTCAGCTATATTTGCTATTCAGCACGCTTTACAATCGGCGAGAAATGATGCCGGCTTGGAGACAAAATGGCTCAGTCTTGGTGCACCTACTACACCGGAAGTAGTTGTTTTAAATGCTGGCAATGATGTCAGACAATTTAATTTCAAGGAGTAGGGATCAGGACTTGCAATTAAATGTTTCTATGTTTTGTTTTTTCATAAATCCTAGCATATAAATAGGTGGAAAAACCGTTAATGATGTATCAGTTTAAAGATCGACTAAAGCTTGGTTTTACTTTGGAGGTTAAGGGTTAGGCCAAGGATAATCTTAACAAATATTGTTGGTTTTGGCTTAGTAAAAATCGACTTGAATAGAATTCAAAGGATTGATACTTTGGTATGATTGGCTTATCAGTTAATGGAATTTATTGCTGACATTCATTTTGTTTTTAATATTCACCTCTAACTTAAAAAAAAAATCATTTGGCAACACGGTTATCGGGAATATGTAAAATTAAAATTAATTACGTGGAACTTGGAAGTAGATACATTCATTTCGACACTAATTTGCATACTTTTAGGCGTTCGAACTTTTCGTTCAAACTTACAAATAGTTCACAATCGTAGCCTTTACAAATCTTTTCTTAAAAAAAAAATCGTTTATTTAAGCTCGGCCGAAACTGAAGGCCGCACTTTGCAGCAAACTTGCTTTTTATTGTATGTCCTCTATTTGATTGTAATTTTGTCTATTTTTTAAATAAAAATGCTGATGGGTATGTTCATAAGTTGTTTTGATAAAACAGGGTTACAGGTAAACCTATCTAAAGAACGGTGTTGACAGGAAATTTATAAGATTCTCTACAAACGCTGGAGTACCCCAAGGATCAGTTCTCTTACCCACTCTATTCCGCTGCACATTAATGATCTTTTGTGGACAATTAACAATCGAAGATGATAGTACTCTTAAAGCTATCTCAAACGTCTTACCTATTACCGCTATTTCTGTACTCCAGCACATAAACGAAGACCAACAAAAGATTATAGAATGGGGAAAGGAAAGCCTGGTTCATTCAAATAAAAGAAAACGCAGTAAAAGGCATTTCTAAGAGAGAACAAATCTACAGTTCAGCTAATCGAAATAGAGAATACAGTCCTCAAATCCGAAGACTCCGTGCAGCTTCTAGGCACACAATTTTATCAGAGGTTTTATGGTGACAAAATGTAACATATTTTGTAAAATCAGCAGTGTTCATGCTGAGTTACCTTTTCTGGGCTAACAGTTATTTTACACCATCCCAGCTTCTATTTCTCTATAAAGCCTAAGTGCAAACAGGTCTTGGACACTGTTCACATGTTTGAAGTTCGGCCCCGAAAGATACATTGAACTTGCTGGAGTCTATGAAAAGACATGCAATCCGCTTGATTGAAGATTGTTACCTCACTTCAGAGCTAAAACCTTCTCTGATCGTCGTCTAAGCTGACGCGTTGAAAAATTTTCAAAATATTTCATCGTAAGTTTTTGACACCTCGCCATGGTTGCATGGATTTTTACACATGCAGCTAAACACCATGGTATGGTAAAGGCCAGTGCAACATGCTTCGTTGGCTACAAAGCCGTTTTGACCCTTTTCGGGGTCACAGATAATAGATCTACAAGAAGGTGGTCGTAGAAGCCGTCACCATATTGGAAACCACCAATGATGGTTATTGAAGATGTATCGAGACTCCATACGGTCTCCGTTTTTCGGTCAATTTTCTGGCTCAGAATTTGTGTGAGGACCCATATCGCAGTCATGGATAAGAGATCTACAAAAAGGTAGTCGTAGAAGCCGTTACCATATTGGAAACTCAATCAATGATGGTTGAGGGAGCTGTCGGCTGTATCGAGACTCCATACGGTCTCCATTTTTCGGTCAATGTTTTGGCTCAGCATTTGTTTAAGGAGTGCCGCCGTTGTTTCTACAAGAGCTGGTACAAGACCAAGAAGAAGGCTTTCCTAAAGTCCAGCTCGACTTGGAAAGATGATGTTTTCAAGAAGAGCATTTAGAATCACATACGGAAGATTGCCCACTACCGCAAAGTCATCCGCGTTATTGCTGACTCTCAGATCCGTATGATCAAGCAATGCCAAAAGAAGCCCCATATCATGGAAATCCAATTGAACGGTCGAATCATTGACTATAAACTTAAGTGCGCCAAGAAACACTTGGAACCAGCCGTGCCAGTATCCAACGTCTCCGGACAAGATGTAGTCGTTGACTGAGTTGATGTTACCAATGAAAGGAATTCAAGACGCACAAGGGTCTGCGTAAAGTTGCTTGTGTTGGAGCACTGATCAGATGATCAGAAGTATAGTAGTACCATCACTGTACTAAAATAAAGAAGAAGATCTACCGCATCGGAGCTGGAATCCCCACCAATGATGGCAAGGTCAGCAAGAACAACGACTCCACTGAGTACGATTTCCAAAGTCATCAGACAAGATATAGTCGTTGATTGCGTTCGTTTTTCAAAGGGTGGTAACCGTCCGTTGGCACACTAATAAAGTTTCTTGAATTAGAGCATGGCATCCAAGTCGTGTGTTCTTCACTATTGCACGTTCCTGTTAGAAGGGTTACCATCACCGTATCAAGATCAACAAGACGATTAACTACATCGGAGCTGGAATTCAAGGTCATCCAACAACGCCTCCACTGATTTTGATTGGACAGATAAGAGCATCACCAAAAGGAAGGTCTCCCTCATCACAGTGATGAGAACAATGAGTACATGCTTGAGGAATATTGTATTGGGTCCAAGAAGCGGGCCATCACCCTTCGTAAATCACTGTTGGTGCACATTATTCGCGGTTCATTGGAATAACTTTAGCGTAAGTTCATCGATACATCTACCAAGATGTATGGCTTGATGCCGACAAATTGTCCTTCATGGTCCCACTGAAGAAATATCTTAATAAGGAAGTGCATCCACCACTGCTGTTCCAAATGTTTGAAATCTTTAGTTCTTACATGGACATCCCTAGGCTTGTTGCATTTCAACGACCGTCGGGGAACCCAGTTCAGCTCACAGTTCATACAACAACGGCACGAGCAACACCATATCTAAATATTTTGTTGGTATAGATCAAACAAACAATGGAACGAACTTCCAGGAAACGTGTTTCAACCAGTACATCTGCAAGCTCCATCTCAAAGCGCTTCTGGAGAGTTATATAGGTTCGCCATACATGAGAAAAGTGAACAACTTTTAAGTAGCAATCCAGTCCAGAACCAACATGCCTCTCTTATTAGTCGGTTACTTACCTAACTGCCTCCAGTTCCGCATTTCAAGTTTGTTGAAGTCGGTTTATACTTCTGCGCGCTGCTGAAGAACCAGGAGGGAAAGACTACAACCGACGTCTGTCCAATGGCTCTAAATGATCAAAAATTATAATGTCATACAGATGACGCACTGCATACATGAAAAATTGTTCTATGGCGGGTCGTACTGCCACAGCACGCCATATATTTGGATCTCGTTTCTTATGTGGGTACGTGCATACCGCCCGCCCGTACCACGAAGCTGGTGAGAAAATGTTTCTGTGTTTTCTTCTCAATGCGTCATCTGTATGACTTTATAATCTTTGATATGATGTAGCCATCACAAATGTCAAATGGAGGGTATGTAGCTGTAAAGTTCGTACAGTTCTTGATCAGCGCAAGCACGATGAAAAAATGTTGCTGTAGAATTGGACTGGGATAATCAGGGTTTTGTATTCGAGTAAGGGTTTTGGTACTTAATTCCCTTGTTAGCACGAAGAAACAAAGTTTGTCAAGAGTAATTCTTCGAAAAGTTGTTGTCAGAGCTAATAAGGTATCCGTCGGAGTGAAAATTCTCCGATTTTGTACGATTCGTAGGCTTTTAGCTTCGAGGTTTTCCTTCGAAGAGCTGTTCGGAATATTTCTCCGACATTTCGTAATGCATCCCGGCGAATTGCATTGAAGAGCTTTCAGGTGCATTTTGCGTGCAATTTTAACAGCTAAGTGCAATCCCTTTTCCGATTTTCTCCGACACTTAATTCTTCGCTGAATTTTTTTGACGAATTGAACTGAAGTTCTTTTTTTTCCGATGAAACATACCCCGAATAGAATTTGAACCTCCGACAAAGTATGCGTTGCGGAAAATTGTCCGCTCTGTCGGATACCCCCCTAGAGCAGAATAGGGGAACCGAGGTAGGCAAAGACCCTTGCTTCTAGTGATGGCACGGGAGTTTGGAACACTCCTCTCACAAATCAAATTAAGGAAGTCACACGACAGCGCAGCGCACGCCTTGTCTAAATCCTTTTTTGGTATCGAATGTGTGTCGGTGAGGTCGTTTCCGACCATGATGGAGCAGCGACAATTATCCATTGTCATCCTGCACAGACGAACGAGTTTGAGCGGTATAATTTGGCTCTATAAATCCTGCCGTATACGTCTTTGTAATCAATGAATATGTGGTGGGTATCGATTTGGACCAGGATCTACTGAAGCTTGATGACTAATGATTTTATCAGGTGTGGACTTTCCTCTTCTAAAATCACACTGATCAGGTTGTTGGTGAACGGTTTCAGAGGTTCACATATTATACAAGAGATAGGATCTTGTAGGCGATTTTGAGCAGACTTATGTCTCTGAAGTTGCCGCAGTTCAGAGGGTCACAGTCCCCTATCAGATTCTATGCGACTAAATTTTGTTTATAAGTTGCTGAATGTTGCTCACCAAATCATCTCCACCGACTTTATAAAGCTCGGGAGGTAGGCCGTCATACCCGGCAACCTTTTTAAGCTCACGTTTAAATATTGCTATCCTTACTTTACTTTAGGGCAGGTGATTGGTAGTTTTCGCAGTCTTAGACAATATTGTACGTTCTGTCTGGCAGCGGAATTTTGTTCGACTTCGCTGTTTAACAACCTGCAGACGTGGTTTGTTCTTCCATATTGTGAGCATCGATTGTGTCTTAAGTATGATATTCTCCGGTTCATCTAGACAGGATTTTGTTCGCGGCCGTTTTAAACTTTGGTAAAACTAACGACAATCTTTCATGGAGTATCTGCTCTCTATATCTTCGACCGCGCGCGCTTCTTGCTTTTTTGTTCTTCTCTGCAAAGTCGGAGTTCTTCCATCTTTCTTTGTCTATAAAGCTAAATGGTACCTCTCGCCATCAATTTTGCAAGTTTGCTTTATAGGTCTCGTTTTTGTCAAACCTAGTATATCAGTTGATCGGCCGCAACTATTGCCTGTTGACATCGTCGTCACTATCTGTCAGATTAGATAGGGACGCAGATGCAGGTGGTATGGTGTTATTCAAGAAGTTCGCATTCTGCAACGATTTAAACTTGGACTAGGGCTTGGACTCCTGTATAACTGCGACTGTAATGCTGACTGTAATGACTGTAATTTTGTTCCAGAGAATTTAACTAGCCTACGTCCGTTCTCAGAAGTGGTACTGTATAGACTTTTTTTTTACATTCAGGTTCAAATAACCCAGTACTATGAGGTGCTGCCAATCGCGGAACCGTCTGGTATGCATATTGTCAATGAAAGCAATACATCTCGTAGATATTACCATACCCATTAACAGTTACGCAATCATTACAGCAATATCTGTTTCTGAAGTAAAATCCAAGCTTGTTCACTACTGTCACGAGGAGTTCAAAGCTCTTGGGCACTGGAATATAGGCGACAACGAGATGAATGACAACTTAGAAAAAAAAGTTTCGTATGATCAGATTTGAAAAAGTCCACCTACACCTCTGCAATACTCAATATGGGTTGAAAGGCACCTACCCCACCAATGAGGATATGGTCAGAACATGATAAGAACCGAATCAACACACATCCACGGATTGATAGAACCATGCTGTCTATGTTGGTAAGAGAACATGTCTGGACTGTGGCGAAGAGGACATGCACTCACATTTTTTAAACCTGTTACCTGAGGAATAAAACACTTGGAATATTGTTGATATTGTTGAATGACCGGGAAAGAAAGAAGGAATGACAACAGCTAGTCCACATTGTATCAGCTCCATATGCCCCATCTACAAAAAAGGCAATCCTTTGTCTTGTAACAACTATCGAGGCATATTCTTGCTAAATGTCGCATACAAGATCCTATCCAACGTGCTTTGTGAGAGTCTAAAATCTTTCTGCAACACACTAATCCGCACGTACCAGTGCGGCTTCCGGCCCGGCAGATCGACTATAGACCAAGTTTTCACACTAAGGAAAATCCTAGAAAAGACCAACGAATTTCAAGTCGAAACTCACCACCTATTCATCGACTTTAAAGTCGCATATATCGTCAGGAGCTATATATGGCGATGGCCGAATTCGGAACCCCGGCAAAACTGATTCAGCAGTTTGGAAGTAGCTCCTTCGAACTATTCCGAACATGCACCGGATTTCGACAAGGAGACGTGATTTCATGTGACTTCTTCAATCTCGTACTGAAGCGATAGAATGTACGAAGTGCAGGTGTCAACACTGAAGGCACTATTTTCAACAGGTCTGTGTAGCTGCTATGCGGACGATATTGACATCATCGGTTGCTCCCAGCGTGCTGTGATAGAAGCTCTCACGGCGATTAGAGAACAGGCGAAATCCGTTGGCCTTGAAGTTAATGAGGATAAGACTAAGTACATGCTATCAACAAACAACCAAGCATCTGTCCACCGTCTAGCACTAAACGTCACTAATGCTAGCAACAATTTCGAGGTAGTTAAGCAGTTCACCTACCTCGGAGTAAACATAGACTCCACAAATGACAACCACAGTGGAGATCCGGCGAAATATTAAACTAGTAAACTGTTGCCACTTCGGTTTGGCGAAACAACTGGGTTCAAATCTCGCAACAAGAAGGACGAAATGTGTGCTCTACAAAATTTTTACCCTGCCAGTTCTGCTTTATTGCGCCGAGTGCTGATACTGGAGGAAGAGATAAAACCGCGATCTCTATGAGCTGTACCAAGATGTGGATGTAGTCCAAAAAGCCAAAACACGTTGGCTCGGCCACATCGAGCGAATGGACAATATTCCTCGAGCTAAGGGGATCTTCGAATCCCAGCCCCATGTTTGTGAAGGCAAGGAAGACCGATCAAAGACCAATCCATTGCGGATGCCAGAGCGCTTGGTCTAGACAACTGGAAGCAGCGAGCCCGGGATCGTAGAGGCTGCAGTGTCTCAGGCAGATACTCGTAACGGGTCGGGATCCCGATAAGTAGTTAAATAGTAATTGTAGGGTATCACAATGGGACCACAAAAAACAAGGTGTGACCGGGTTAAACACATAAAAGTTCACCGACCAATCAAAGCATATCTCAGATTTAAGAAATAGCACGCTTCTTTTATCAATTCTAGAACAATTTCCAAAGAGTGTGATGGTACTTTGGATTTCCATCATTCCCATGACCCTTTTGTGAGACCCTCTTCCATCAAACATAAAGCCAACTTGTTTGTCTCCTTTCTTATCTTCAGTTTACTTACATCTCAGGAGTCAATAGTGACAAAGCAAACAATTGCCATCTATGAGATACATTTGTGTTCAACTGAAATGTACGTTCGAGATAAGAATGGGAAATATCAATTTCCGTTAAGTCCGCTAGAGATAATTGATCTTTTCAAATTAAAGGAAGGTACTCCGCTTAGAACCCTCATTCATCAAGTAGTTTTGCGGCTGTTAAGTCGTCTGACGGTGTCAACGTCAGTGTCAAGTGAAAATCTATACGAGTCAGTATCATGTCGATAGATCTAGTGGTCAATGGAATATCGTACGCAGGTTCGTCCAGTATTCAAATCATCCCTATCACTTGGTCCATAATTTTCGCTTTAATTTATATTTAGTGGATTTGCAAGGCCTTCCAGCTGATATTACACTTAACACTTTTATACGAGAGTATGTAGGACTGTCGGGTACAAAGTTTATGTGCCTCGAAGGAGGCTGTGGAGTATGCGCCTGTGTTGTCAGAGGACGGCATTCAGTGAGTGGAAAGGAACACACTTGGAGTGTAAATTCGGTATGACATTCATTCTTGACACAAACTCCTGATTATAAGTTTCGTCTTGATAGTGCCTGACGCTTTTGAACGTCTGTGATGGCTGGGATATAACGACCATCGAAGGAATTGGTAGTAAGTCGAATGGATACCATCCAATCCAAAAGAAGTTGGCGGAACTGTATGGAAGTCAATGTGGGTACTGTTCCCCCGGAGTTGTGATGAATATGTACGGGCTGTTGAAATCAAAAGGTGGTAAGGTCACCATGGAGGAGGTGGAGAACTCATTTGGTGGGAATATTTGTCGTTGCACTGGTTATCGACCGATTTTGGACGCAATGAAGACTTTCGCGGTGGATAGTCCCACACCGGTGGAGTGTCGAGATATCGAGGATCTGGGTAGTCCATGTCCTAAGACCGGCCAACAGTGTGGTGGACTATGTGAAAGACCACCAAAGACATATGATAATGGAACTAAGTGGTTTTGGCCAAAAACCTTACCAGAATTGTCCAACATCATCTCAGGCTTTTCGAATGACAAATATATCCTCGTAGCTGGAAACACAGGACATGGTGTTTACCGCCGATTGCCAGACATTAATCAATTTGTTGATGTCAGCCATGTTGCGATCCTGCACAGTCACAGTATTACCAATTCCGGTATGACATTGGGAGCAAACCTGAGTCTCACCGAGGCTATGGAGATTTTCACCAATGCTGCGAAAATACCAGGTTTTGAGTACTGCCAGGAGTTGTATAATCATTTTGATTTAATCGCCAATGTTCCGGTTAGAAATGTAAGTATTGCTTAATTTTTGTAATTGTTGTTCAAGCCAATAGTCCTATTGATAGTCTATTAGCTATACTTCGGGTTTAGGTCAAAGTATTTCTTTCGAGAGCTTGCCAAATATTCAAGAGTTTAAACTTCCATGTGAAGCTTCTTAAAGTGGATAGGCGTAGGTTACATTCGTTGTGCCAAAAAGTAACCTTGCGTACAGGAACGAAGGAACTAAGGTTGAGGTCCTATATAAGTCGGTCATAGCTAATATTTATTTTTAGTGTCTTATCATTATATCTCAAGGGCGAAGTTTACACCGTGGGCAATAAACGGGACTAAGTTTAAATTTGGTTTAAGTTTCATCGGCGTAAAAGCATCGAACAAGGAATAAACTGTTTAGTTCCGTCCACATATATAGATGACCTGGACTATAGTAAATTTATCTTTTCATTTTACCTTACGAATAGATATGTCACCATAAATTCAATTGCAGTGGTATACTAACTGGATTCTCTACTTTGACAATGGTGTTGACGTAGTCTTTTTGGCTGATCTTTGGAAAACACCATTCACGTCAATTTAAAAGATGTCTCATGAAGTATAGATGTCGTTAGTTCCGAATTTAGTGGTGTTTGGTGCAAACGGAAAATTTCTGAGACTAAAATATTTAGTGTCGGCCCAAAGGTGTAAAATACGTCAAGGAAAGCTTGACTTTCTTCTTTGCTACAGAACAGACATGTGTAGTAGTTTAGTAGTTAGACGATTGGGCTACTTAGCAAGGGGTCAATTGTTCAGTTCCTGAGTTTTGTTTACCTTAAGTAATATGCCCCACCTCTTCAAAGGCCTAACACCCATTCGAGGATAAAAAAACTTCTCAAATCAACCTCGTTAGTCCTTTTAACTGTGACAGAATTAAATATTACCTCTAAGAAGACTTCAGCCCTTGTTCCTTTCTATGTTTTCGAGCTTTATGTGAAGATTCACGGGGATGGGCGAATTCCATTCCGGCCGTAGATTCAACGTTAAACTCGTTTTTTTTTTTTTTATAATTTACACGTACTCAAGGGGTTATGAATACCCTTTTATATGTTACCATAGCACGATCGTTAGGGAAGGGGAAGAAAGAGAGGATAGGAAAGATTTTGGATGTAGTGGAGACTTAAACTCCATGGGTGGTGTCCGAACTAGCTTCGGGGAGTCACTTTTTCTTGTGTTCGTTAAATTTGAAGAAATTCAAGATGGTGTGCATACTTTTAGGTATAACACCGACCTTTTATTTCTTTTAAATAAAAGTGAAATGGATATTGGTTGGGATTGAACGCGCAACCTTCCACTCAACAGACGAACACATTACCACTACACCGCGGCCACCCCGTTATACCCAGTCAGGAAATTCTCTGAACTCTAGTCAGATTGTGGAGATAGGATTTGGTATTCCGACACGACCATAAATCTTACGTTTGAATGGATCTCAAGACCGCGGTTTACGAGTATCACAATATTCCGTTATTTTACCCAAATGATTTTCTGTAAGCATGGAATGTATTGAGGTGGTCCTTTATTGTTTCTTCAATATCCCGTTTTCGGTTTTATTTTGAATTAAAGACCATACCGAGATAGCTGGATTCGTTCGGCAGCTTTTGGTTGCGTTAAGTCTGAAATTTACCTTTTCCACATAGGGTTTTTTTTTTATAACAACTGAAGAATATACGGCCTCTAGACTGTGTGTGAGAGAGAGAGAGATAGATCTTTTTTTCGTTACACTTTTTCGTTTCATGAACCAATAAGTTTCACTTCATAACCTTGTCTTTTCAACATCAGCGTTGTTCCATGAAATGTTCGACTTACTTGGTTGAGTCCTCTTGTTTAAAGATTTGCGGAATTCTTTTCAAGACTTAAAGGAGTTCCATATTAAGGATCTAATCAGAGCTAAGTAACAACATACAAGTTTCCTATTTTATATCGGATTATTCGTCTACTAAGCGATAGTCTGATAAATTGCAAAGACGTCGGCTTTATACGACAGAAGTTTCATGGCTAGGCTGATTAAAAGTGCAGCTGACTTGTAGGTCGCAGGAATACTTAACTCGAATTGGAAGATGGATAGAAATTCGCCATTTAGTGAGACTAATCCCGAAGGAATAAGTTTTCCAGGTTTAAGTCTCCAGGAATGAACCTGGGCCTCAACCAACATGCCTCTCCAATTAGGTTTCTACTTGTGCGCGCCACTTAAGGCGAGGTGTTCGTGTACTGCGTCCGACGTCAAAGACTCTGCAAGCCGGATTATTGGTGTCGTCTTTCGGTAGCTAGAAGATCAAATTTGTTTTAAGTTTGTCACCATAAATTCCACTGTAGTTGTATAGTCGGTTTGATTGCGCGGATTTCATACTTTGCCTGTTTATTTTGCTTGACAGATTACGTAGAGACTGTCCCTTTAAAACGGCAGGTTTCGACAAATGGCCAGATCCCTTTTTTGCTTCATTACGGGTTTTTTTCACCACTCCAGCTACTACTCTTTCAGTTACCGGGGAAAGTCCTGACGCAACATCAGGTTCGCCATCTAGAGTGGCCGGCCTTACCGAAGGTTTGCCGGGGACTCGGGTTTAAAATCTCAAGAGCTTCCGGTGGAGGAGGGATACCTAGAAATTTGACGTTGTTGCTTAAGCCGTTTTTTGTGTTTAAGTTTGTTAAGACTTATTGTTACCCATTTCAAGTAGAAGACCCTACCTGAAATGGGTAACAAAAAGTCTTAATAAAGTTAACCACAACAACTGACCACTAAGGTCTGAGATAGAGAAATAGTGTTCCCCTGAGCACATTTTAACTTTTTCTCATGGGATATTGGCGCAGTGGACTTTAGCAAGTCGGCAGTTGCGGTGAAAAGTTTCAGGTCCGGATTGCCGAGTCCCACCGACATCTTATCTGCGATGGATTGCTCCCTTGGGTTTCCCTTAAATTAAGTTTGACCATGCTTCGAATCCAGATGTGATTAGTGAGGCTACAGTGTTCACTGAAGGGTGCAATGCCAAGTCCATTGCCATCCCTCCCTTTCGCTGTCTTATCCACAGGTGATGGCTCTCTCGGTTGAAAAGATAACATTGGCTTAGCTTCGACACAGATCATGGTGGCTTGATGGTTGAAAGTTTAATTTTTAACCCTTAAGTCCTTCGAAAGTTTGCGCACTTTATATGATATTGCTTAAGATCTCAGCCATTCATGTCATACGCATAGCGGAAAGGTTGCACGAAGACTTTGGCTAAGGATTGAAAGAGAATGGGTTCTCTCACTTAGACTAGGTTAGGACTAGGCTGCTCTTCTCCAGACCAGATGACCAGAATGAATGATGCATATAGATCCTCTGACAACACAGAGCCACACCGCCACATCAAGGCGAAAACCGTCGGTCGATAGGTCCTTATAACTTTTCCAGGATAATACCAGAAATTCCTCAACAATTTCCTCGAAAGTCGGGGTAACCAACCAAGCTAGTGCTTGAAGCTCTTTCCTCCTCTTAAATTTAAGAAAAACAAATTAGTCTTTTTTAACCTTACTTTCTCACAAAAATATTTCCAACAGATGGGAACCCTTGCTGGCAACTTAATGCTTAAGCATGCTCATCCTGAATTTCCATCAGACGTTTTCGTAACATTCAATGCCCTCAACGTTATGGTAAAGTTGTCACGCCGCTTTACACCAGAAGTTCTAACCATGACCGAATTTCTCAAGACCAACATGAGGAAAAGAATCATCACAAGTTTCATGCTGAAGCCATATCCCAAGGACAAATTCATATTCAGATCATACAAAGTAAGAATTTTGTAATTCCATGCTGTCCATCTGACAGATCCTTCATTAGTAATTTTTTTTTTCAGATAATGCCGAGGGCTCAAAACGCCCATGCCTATGTTAACTCAGCCTTCCTTTTCGAAATGAACTCATTAAACGGCTTGGTGGCATCTGCACGAATCTGCTTTGGGGGAATACATCCCAAATTTGTCAATGCTACTGCAACGGAAAAGTTTCTAAAAGGAAAACCTTTGTTCTCCTACCATGTTATCCAGGATATGTTTGCAAAACTGAAACTAGAGTTGAACCCAGATCCAGTTGATATTGAAGCTTCGGTGGAGTACCGAAAGCTTCTCGCATGTGGTTTGTTTTATAAGTTTCTGCTATCCATAGCTCCAGCACAACTGATGCCAGCCTGTCTGAAGAGTGGTGGGAAGTTGCTTAAACGCCCCTTGTCTTCTGGTCGTCAGACTTTTGCATACAATCCGGATATTCTGCCAGTATCAGCCCCGCCTAAAAAGCTTGAGGCGATGATTCAATGCTCAGGCGAGGCTAGGTACATGAATGACCTTCCCTCTCAGCCGAGGCAAGTTTGGTGCGACTTTGTATATGCCACCAAAGTTGGTGTCGAAATCATACAGATCGATGCCTCAAGAGCATTAATAATGCCAGGAGTTGTGGCATTCTACTCAGCAAAAGACATACCCGGAAAGAACTCATATGTGAGTACCAAGGGCTTTGGCATTATATCGGATGAGGAGATATTTTGCTCTGACAAGGTTCTATACTTCAACCAACCACTGGGAATGATTGTCGCCGAGTCTAGAGCTCTGGCGACATATGCTGCATCGAAAGTTGTAATCACATACAGAGATGGAAATCCAAAAGTTTACGTAACCATCAAGGACGTCATCGAAGCAAATCTCGTGGACAGAATAATCGATGTTCTCGTCTCCCCACAAGGAGACCTTCACCTTGGCAGCGAAGTTTGCATATCTGGATCGGGATCACTTTCGCTTGGTCTGCAGTACCACTTTACTATGGAACCGCATACTGCTGTTGTCGTTCCCATAGATGGTCGACTCGAAGTCTACTCATCCACCCAATGGATGGACATAACACAGATCGTGATAGCAGATTGTCTCCAGCTGAACATGAGTGACGTTCATTTGAATGTTCGGCGGATTGGTGGCGGCTTCGGAACCAAGATCAGCAGATGTGGTCTGGTAGCCTGCGCAGCCGCTTTGGCAGCGGTAAAACTCAATCGTACAGCTCGTTTTGTCCAGACCATTGAATCCATGATGGGGTCTATTGGTAAGCGATGGGCTGTCTTCAATAAATATGACTTCCACACCAGCTCCAATGGTAGGGTCATTGGCATAAATTGTGAGATCTTTGAGGATAGTGGGTGTACGGCTAGTGAGAGTCCCATTGAGGTGTATGTCGAACCTGCTATGAAAAATTGCTACAACTTTAGTGACAAGTTGAAAATCAACGCAAAGATTGTCTTGACAGATACTCCTAGTAATACGTTCTTCAGAGCTCCAGGGACCCTTGAGGGATTCGCAATGATTGAAACAATCATGGAGCATATAGCCTTTGAGACGGGTCTTGATCCAGTGGATGTTCGTTTGAGAAATATTGCACCCAATCATAAGATTCGCGGATTGTTGCAAAGCTTCATAAAAACCTCTGAGTATCGGGAGAGAAGGGACGAAATCGATTTGTTCAATCAAGAAAATCGATGGAGGAAAAGGGGAATCGGTCTTTCCCTCATGCAATATCAAATTCAACACTTTGGACAGCATTCAGCAACGGTGGCAATTTATCGTGCCGACGGGACAGTGATGGTTTCACATGGAGGAATTGAAATGGGACAAGGGCTGAACACAAAAGCAGCTGAAGTTGTTGCACTTGCTCTTGGGATTCCCCTGGATATGGTTCACATTGACAGCAGTAACACAGTAAATGGAGCCAATTCCTTTTTCACTGGAGGGTCCATAGGATCGGAGTGTATTTGTGTTGTAAGTAGAACTCACAACCTCTTGAAAGAGAGTTTTTGAACGTTTTTATTTCATTTGTTTTTTTTTTCAAGGCCGTTCGAAAGGCATGTGACATATTGTTGAGTCGCCTTGCACCCGTCAGAGAATCCATGGAAAATCCCACATGGCAAGCGCTCATTGAACAAGCACATCTTCTTAGTGTAAACCTCATCGCTAGTGACTGGTTTCAGGCAACGGATTTGCAGCCTTATCTTATTTTCGGAATGGCATTGACGGAGGTAGAGATTGATATCCTTACGGGGAATCACCTCATCAAAAGGGTCGACATTCTAGAGGATGCCGGAAATAGTATCAATCCATCAGTGGATGTTGGACAGATTGAGGGTGCATTTGTAATGGGTCTTGGGTATTTCTTGACAGAACAAATGATTTATGATCGAAACACGGGAAAGCTTTTAACAGATCGTACCTGGAACTACAAACCGCCTGGGTGCAAGGATATTCCAATTGATTTTCGAATTGAACTTTTACAAAATAGCCCAAATCCGGGAGGGTTTATGAGATCGAAAGGTAGGTTCCGTTTGTCATACGCAAAAGGTTGATTTGTATGTTTTTTTTCCTAGCTACTGGAGAACCAGCCATTTGCTTAGCGGTCTCTGTTGTTTTTGCTATTCAGCATGCCTTGCAATCGGCCAGAGATGATGCAGGCTTGGATATCAGATGGGTCAGTCTAGGGGCACCTACAACACCTGAGGATGTTTTTCTAAATGCTGGCGTCGATGTTGATCAGTTTCATTTATAAAAGCTGGGATTGTATCGTAATGAAAAAAACGTTCTTTTGGATACAGTAACATCTAAATAGATAAATATATAAATATAACCGTATTTCTTACTTACTAAGGTTGCGTTTCAGTCTGAAATGAACCTGGGCCACATCCATTTAGACCATCCCTAGGTATCTGTCATTACTTGCGCACTTCAAGGTGGTTGAGGTCGGATTCTATTTGAGAGCGTTTTCTAAGTCGAAGTAATGCTTGGAGATTCTGCGAGCAATACAAGTCCTCGTTGAGCTAAATGTTGGAAAACTTAAGTAAGGTCGAATCCTATACCCGATCGCAGTTCTTTAAATATAGTTCAGCAAGTTCAGCGTAACTCCTTTAGAAACTGGTCAAGACCTGGTTTTACCTGTGCCTTACAGAATGAAAAATGCTGGGCTGCTACATAATGTATATATTAAGGCAACTAAGCTTGGCTTTTGCTTAGCTCCCAACGACTTATGAGTATGCACCCGTTCCTCGCGCGGTACGACGAAGATATTACCGCCATTCAGGAATTACGTTACACAGTATGACGAATACATAAACGAAAAACCAGGCGACATTTATTACAACTGCCACCTAAGGCTGCCTCTAGCAACATGCAGATACGTTGTGATCAGCCATCTTAGGTCATGAGTAATCGATTTTAGGCTGATAAGTGATTGCGTGCCTGAGATCCGCATCAGAGTTATGTTTGAAAAAGCAGCCTTATATGTGCGTACACCCCTACCGATAAGAGGGAAGAATCTATGAAGGAGGAATTTTACGACCTTCTGGACGGAGCCTACAAAGCCAATCAGAAATCCGAACAACGTACTAGGGGACTTCAATACAAAAATCGGCAAGAAAGCACAGCATCACTGAAACGGGAACAGATAATGGCTTCCGACTTAAAGAGTTCGCGGCTGCATTAAATCAGCTCTAGGTTTCCATGGCGTCGAAGCCACAAACCCACCTCGAAATCTCTAGATGGTCAAATCGCTAACCAAATTGACGATATACTCATAGATGCGAGCAAGCATCCAACATCCTGGATGTAGACCGATTCGGGAGGGCAAATGTCAACTCCCACCATTTTCTAGTCGCAGCCAAATTCCATAGCCCGACTGTTCAACGAGATGATGCTTCGAATTTTGCAAAAAAGAGAATCCTCCACCAATATCAACACCCAGCGGATGTAGTATCGTAATATCAGAGGTATAGCCGGAACCACCTAGGCTACAAGCCACCCCCGATATCCGTGCGGTGATCATATTTATATAAATAATGACAAAACAGTCACATATCAAGGCGCTACAACGACGGAGGAGGAGAAGGGAAGAGAAAAAAATACTGCGTAGGAAAAAACGATATCACACAGCGTCTCAGCTTAGGGAAATCGAAGAACCTCGCGACAAAAGAGGAACAGCCTCTCAGCTCATGGAAATCGAAAATCCTCGCGACAAGAAGAACATCCATCATCCATTCTTTAAAAAATCTAAGCAACTGGCAGTTTGCTTTAAAGTAGAAACTCAGGCTTGAAGTCACCGATGCTCAGATAACTTTTTATGTATTCAGGCAGAATTTCCAGCAGCGCCTTATTGGACGTTTTGTCGAGAGAGTGATAGCTGATTGGGCAAGAAACCAGCCCACCTCAAGTCAACGAAGAGGTAAAGCTCCCTCCCAGTATTGAAGTTAGAGCAGCAATGAAAAAATGAAAAACAACAAGGCACCCGGTTCTGATAGATTACTAGAAGAACTCTACAAATATGAAGATGTTGCCTTAGAAGTGTGCATGCACCCAATCATCAACCAATTCCGAACGGATGATAGCATGCCCGATTGCTGGAATATCAGCTCCACATATGCAATCTACAAAATGGCGATCAAATATTTTGCACCAACTACCGAGGCCATTATTAAATGTCGCATATAAGATCCTATCCAACGTACTGTTGGCGCATACCAGTATGGCTTTATGCCCGGCAGAACCACCATAGACAAAATTTCACCCTAAGGTAAATCCTGGAAAAAACCAACATCACATTTTCATCGATTTCAAGGCCGCGTATGATAGCATCGTAAAGAGACTAAAAAAGCCACGGCGGAACTCGGGATACCATGGATACTGATGGAGCACACTCGTTGCAACGTTCAGTTTGGAAACACCTCTCTTCTGGGTTCACCAAAGGTGTTCCGTATTCTGATAAAGAGGTAGAGTCTGTGGATTAGTAATGTCTAAGGGGCTTCTGAATTTCGTGGTACCAGACTATAGCCTCGGGTCAAGCTCTGCAAGGATCCTCTTTATGAGTTCCTTACAAACCATTCCAGAATATCTAAGTTACTTAGCAGCGCTACTATCCGATGTCAGCGATCAGGTAGTAGCTCAACTGCGGATCTCTCGCTCCAGAGAGTATGTACCTCCACTTCCTAAGCCATTGTGTTGTTGACAAAGTAGCTGCGTATTTCTTCTCATGAAGACGTTGACGTCAAGTGTCCTGACTGACGTCCGCGAAAACCTGCGAGCCGATGACCACAAACTTTTCTCCGAGTGTTGCAACTTTGGCGGGATTGGGAAGGCCTTCACTCGTGGTAAAATTGGGGTCCAATAGTGTGGCGAATGTTTTCCCGTGTAACGTATGCTTAAGGAATTTCCTTCTTCCTTGGCTTCTCGTGTCAGGCACATTGTACCCGGCTCTGTAGAATGTGATCGATGTGATGAGGTTCTCTTGGGGTCCTGGATTTGAGGGAAGAGCATTTATGCAGTCTAGATTCTTTTGTGGATCCAAAGATGGACTTGTTATGTCTTGGCTGCTTTTAATAGATTGCTGCCGTCCACCGATTGATGGAGCTTGTGTGTCCAGTATCTGTCGACGTCTGTTTCGGTTTCCAGTGAGAGCCCACGGGCTTGGTCAATCTATATCGTCTGCCAGGATGGTGTTCATACTTTAAGGCGCCAAGTGCTGAAAGCAGTAAATATTAGGAACTTTCGAAATAAAACTGTGGCACATCGAGTGAATAAACAATAATGGTCCTGCAAAGAGAATCTTCGAATCACAGTCCTCAGCTTCGAGGCAACTGGAAGACTGAAACTCCAGTTTAAGTATCAAATGATCTCGGATAACAGCACATGGATTGAATAATTGTGTGGTAACGTGCCAAGGATCGAAGAGAATAGAAGGCTGTTTAGTGTTTTGTCTCAGCCAGAGACCCTCAACGGGTCGGCAGCCCATTTGGGATGTAATTAACTATGCTTTGCAGCTAGATATTTGGCAAACAGACATGACGTGAGCTAGAACTCCGTTACTGTGGATCACATTTTGGAAATTAAAATCCGGGTGCTAGGAATTATTGTTCATACGTTGCTTTTAGCCCCGGATCTGTCGCATAACTGTCTAAAATGTGAAAGACAGCATCGTAAGACGTCGGATTACTGCTACCTATCAAGAGAAACTAACTTTTGCCTTGCATGTCCCATATCCGTATCTATCTTAATATGACACGTGGTTTTACACGTATCACATCAAGAGAATGTTTATTCCAAGACCCCTCGACACACAAAATCCAAGTCACTCACTATGCCAGGAAGTTGGGATATCCTGCTTAAAATTCTTAAAAAGAGGCCTTCCCTCCTCGAAATTTTCACAACTTCCTATCGCAACCACCGACGACTTTGGAAAAGTCCTCTCATACACAGTTTGCAAAAAAAGGAGAAAAAGTTGAATCACTACCCCCATCTTTGCTGGATTCATCAAGACGCACACACGTTAAAGTGTTTTGATGCCACTAAAACCCACAATCACGATGAATCAACTTCTGTAGATCACAGCCCACACCTAGCACTCACTAGCTCTAACGAAGATGACTACGACGACGACGACAACGAGGATGACGATGATTATGATGATTATGATGATGACGATGATGATGACGATGATGATGATGATGTGAATCCTTTCCTAGCTGCCAAGTGCCACAGATTTGTTAAGAACTCGCGCTGTCTTATCTGGAGCAGAACGAAATTCTTCTAGCACAAGATTTCCAGGACTCTTTTGTGATTCTCCTGCACTTCAACGTCAACAACATGGTGATGCGTTCGTTACATATATATACAGCCCGCCAGTTACCGCATTGTTTGCCTTAGGGTTTGCCACCGCAAGACTCGGAATGCAAATTTACAGTATAACACGCATTCCAGCGAGGATGCAAGAAGCGTATAGCGTACCCGAAGGGATGCGCGGGTGGCCCCATACACTCCTAGGCAATCATTTTCGGTATGCGATGTGCAAATGCATGCGAACGCTATTATCCTTGTGCGGTGGGAATTTGATGTGAGTGAACATTTTCACTCTTGACATACAGCTGAGGTAAGGATAAGGAGCGGCACTGCTGCTGATAGTGCGGCGGAAGGAGATTTTTCATCCGCGGTTGGCTTGTAAGTGATGCGCTGTGATGCGTACAGTTGGCGTTTTATTTTTATTTTTTGTTGTGTGCTCGGCTTTGGAAGAGTGGATGCGGCATGTCTCTTCGCATAACGTGTTGTGGAGACTCCGATGTGGGCTTTGATTTTCAAGAGAAATTCCTTAGTTTGGAATGGTAATTTTGCGTACACACGTGTGCATTGGATGGGGAATAGGTTAAGTGTTAAGGTTTAAAGGTTTTTTTTTTAATATAGGGGGTATGAAGGGTGAATTTGTAGGTTTTTAAGTATCTCTTGTCAATATTTTTATTTTATTATATGCATCCCAAGGACATCTATTCTATAAAAAATAATTCGTTGTGCATGTAGTAACTTTACTTTAGGTACCCATATAGGAAGAACTTAGCAGGTAACAACAGTGCGGTACAGTGCTAAGATAGGCTTGTACTATTTTGGGTGCACATTCTATCTAACAAGCTTTAAAACCCATCAGTAACCAATGATTTGTAAGTATCGGCGATTGGATCCTTGAAACTTTTGATGAAAATCTACCCTAGGAGAGCCCTGCTGCAAATACATTTAGCTTCACATTTATCGACCGATGTTTAACATTAGGTAAGGTTGGTGCATTGATACAAAAGTGGATGAACTTTTTCTCCATCTGTCTCAATGAAGACCCATTATTATGCTTAAATGTGGCCAAGCAATTCCACTCTCTGATTCGTCGTGGCCATTTATTTTCTTTCTATTCACTAGGATTACAGATGCCCTGATTTCGCCCATCTACAGTACTAGGCGAATCCCTAAAACCGTTCACTTATACCCCGAACGGTCCAATTCAGTGGAAAGGAAAGTTCACACCTGATTAAATCTTCATACTTTAGCAGATTCTTTAAAAAAAAACCTAAGGTGACCATTTCGATACCTATAACCAAACTCATCGAATCTAAAACCGGATACGAAAGCGTTTATTGTGACTGCCAAGCTGTTCACGGTGACGGGGACGAAATAACTCTGCTCCATTAAAGTGGACTATAACATCCAAGAAACTTTTGATGCCAAAAAGGATTGTGACTTCTCCAATATTATTCTAGAGAAGATTGTGCAAAACTTTCGAGATTATATCTGAATCACGACCTTCCATAAAGCCATTCAATTTATAGCATGCGTCGGTTATATTAACGGGCGCCGTGACATAACAAATCCTATGTCATTGGAACAAAAAATTTCTTTGGAAAATCCATAGTCCCGTTTGTATTGATGGACTTTGGGAACAAAGATTTAATAAAGGGAGACAATGACTTATGAAAAACCTCCGCATTAAACGTGTTCACGACTATTGGAAAATTCATGTCAATAAAAAGGTAAATATTAAGGCTGGTCCGTCAAAATCGCAAGAGTTCATAGCATAATGTCAAACTCTGTTGAGTTCCTCGTCATAAGGATACAAACAGGAACGGGATAGCAGACAAACTGGCAAGAAATGGAAATCCAAACGAATGACAATATCAGGTAGAATTCACTTATCAAATGTACAGCAGAAGCTTTCTAAGTTGGTATGGACTCTCACTGGTATCAATAACTCTCTAGGATGAAGCCTACAGAGGCTAAAACCTGCGGTGACGAAGAGAACAACGAGGCCACACATGATATTTTATGTCACTTCCATAGTCTGCCAATTGAGGAAACGAACAGAAAAGACCAGGAAGCTATCAGGAAAGTCCACAGCTTGGCGGATGAATTGAAAGGCCAACACAAGTGCTCAATCACGCAGTGCATACTGCTGACCCCGTTTCCTAGGGATATGTAACAAATTGGACCTGGTCCCCCCGTTGGCAATTGTGCTTTCGTTTGACTACCCACCCATGGGAAGACTTTTGTTACAAAACAACCAATAGCCTCGGAAAGGGTTGATTCCATTGTTGAACACCCTGCTAAACGAAAGCAAGATAACGACATTCGTATCTGCACCTGCTACAGCAAAAGCAAAAATCGCTGCCATCCAGGAAATACGATGTGATGGCAGTCTCCAAATCAACGAACAGTCAAACAAATTGATCACATTGCGATAGACAAGAGGCAAGAATCCAGTATTGCGGATTTTCGAACATTCCGATGGGCTAACACCGAAACGAACCTTGTTGCAGCCATGGTAAGAATGCGGTCGAAAGACTGCAATCGTAAGAGACCGCCAAGGCCATCGCGGAATGCGTATCACTTAACCTCCCTATTATCACCATACTACCAGCATCGAATGAGAAAGAAGAATGGCAACGATGTCAACAGGCCATTAGATCAGCTACAACTGATGTGCTAGGTTTTTCGCGCCCAGCAGCAAGAAATCCTCGGTGAGGAATACCGACAGATGCTCGCAGGCAAGAACGAAGGCTGTAAGTGAAGACGATAGCTTCTATTGAGCTCTATTCAGATGGAGGATATAGAGAGGTGTTCGCAAGTTTAACCAAAATCAAGTCAAAGCCAAGGATGAATAAGGAAATATCGTAACAAAGAAATAACGATAACCAAAATGTAAAACTTCAAAGCCAAGGATACATGGCTCGAACAGATTCCTGTCGAGATGAACAGGGAAATATAGTAGTTGAGACACAGTGGATGCAGAGTGTTAAACGGCGATGACGAACAACACTCCGCTGTCAGGAAGAACAAAACATTGAATACTTGCGACGACAGCGAAAACTTGCAACCAACCTACCTAGATGAAGTGAGGATAGCAATTTCTAAATTTAAGGCTGCAGGATATGACGGCCTTCCCGTCCAACTCATGAGCCAAATCGGGTGCGATGATAGTATGCCTGAAGTATCTGGCATTAGCATCGTTAGCTCGATCAACAAAAAAGGAGACCTTCTAGGCTGCGCCAACTACAGAGGCATAAGTCTTCTCAACATCGCCTACAAGATCCTATCTGCCGTAATATGTGAACACCTGAAACCATTTACAAACAACCTGATCGGCCCGTATAAGTGTGGATTTAGGCCAGCAAAGTCCACAACCGATAAAATTTTCACACTTTGGCAGATTCTGGAAAAACCCAAGAAGCCCAAATCGATACCCACCACCTATTCATAGATTTAAAACCCGCACACGACAGATTTTATCGAAACGAACTATACAGAGCCTTGTCTAGTTTTGGTATACCGACCAAACTCGTCCGTTTGTGTAGGATGACGATGGAAAATTCTCGCTGATTCATCAGGGTCGGAAACGCCCTCACCAACACATTCGATACCAAAACCGGAGTTTGTCAAGGTGATGAACTGTCATGTGACTTCTGTAATCTGATTCTTGAGAGGATAGTGCATGACTAAGGAGATAACACAAGAGGCACTATCTTCCATAAATCGATACAACTACTAGCATACGCCTACGATGTTGACATAATTATTTGGATGCAATGTCATAGCCATGTTTGCTAGTACAGCGAAGGAAGCGGCAAATGAATGAAATAGAACAGAACGTCACCATTGACAGATATAACTTTGATGTAGAACGGGAATTGTTCTTCCTGCACTCCAGTATTAACTCTGACAACCGCTGTTTCTTTGAGTTAAGAAGCAATTTAGTTGTGAAGCCCTTACTCAAACTCCTTAGGTGATCCTTTTCAAGATCCTGATCATCCCAGTCAAAAACGGATAAATAAGTCTTTGGTCGTTTTGAGCGAAAATGCTTCTTCGATAAAATCTTCGGTCAAACACAAAATATACGAGCTGTAAGGCGAGATACCCCTAGTCAAAGACTCCGCACTGGAAGTTTAAGATGGCTAAGACAAATAGAGCGAATGGAAAAAAATAGTCCGGTTCGCAGACTCTTCCCAGCTCCCAGCCAGACGTCGCCTTAAAAGGCGTTTTTGGCGTACGGTTAGGTTAGGTTAGGTTGTTGGGTTGATGAGGTAGGGGGTGTACGTCTTTCCTCATCAGGTAAATAGAGACCCATTGTGATTGCTATGGTGGCTACTTCATTAGTCCCGTAACTGTCCATTGTTGTTAGTCCCTTTCCGGGTGTTGTTGCAAACCTGAAAAGATTAGGTAGATGGATTTCGGAAAGATACGTGAGGTCATCGACAAAATACTCTCCTTAATTTATTATTCCAAGTTGATGGTATCCCCGTGAATTTCTTCATCACCGCAGTCTCTACAAAGGTCATCATCTATAAGACGTATTTCAAGTTTCTGGCATTTAAGTTAGTTGTGCCCACTAAGTATCCCTACTAAAGTCGAAACAGATTTCCTGGTTCCTTCGAGAAATCTGTGGGTTTTTGGCTTTTTCATCCTCTTGGATGTTTTACAGGTGGATATGGAGCTCTTCATGTTTCCAGTGTTTTCTTTTTCATGTTGTTTTACAGGTGGATATGGAGCTCTTCATGTTTCCAGTGTTTTCTTTCTCATCCGTGACTGATCAATGCTCGCCAGTTCATCAGGAATGCCCTGTATGCCTCTGTTTCCGGGTCCCAGCAGAGCTTAACATGGAGTTGGGCGCCAAGAACCTTCGGATTTTCACCAAAACGCTTCACAAACATGGACTTTATTATGACAGCAAAGATTGCTTTGATTGCAGCCTGACCACCAATAGAGATGGTGATATCAACTGGTGGTATCACAAGCTTTGAGGTCACTTTGGCTGCCTCTGTTTCTGCCAATATCTCAATATTGAAAACACTGCTGTACTGAGGGAGACCAAAATGCTGTTCAGCTTGAATGCATCGAAAAACACTCCCCCTCCAACACCTAAGTCCATTTTTGAGCCATCAGTATGGATGGATATGGATCGTTCCTCTCCCACACCTCTCAACAAACCACAAGATTATTTTATTCAGGAGAATGGTCTCTAAAATCTTGGGTGTAGCATGAAGGCAGAGGATAGAGCTGGGCCAAGGTATCACTTTAAAATGTCCTCCTGAGATAATTTTCCAGCTGTTGAGCTGGTTGATTCCTAGTGCACTTGGCTGCATGTGCTTGGATTCTTGCATGTAAAGTTCTGGTGGTAGCAGGTTGAGGATGATTTACAGCCCTCCTGTTTGTGTGGTTTTCATTGCAGTGCCCACACATGTTATTACTTGTACCTTTGTCATTTTTTTTTTCAGATGGACAACTTATTTTGTGGTTTACCACCTGACAAGTACTCGATATTTAATTATATGTCTTACAATAGTCGTTTCCATCCATAAAATAATCTTGAGGTTTGGATCCCAGTTTTTTTCCGACATATTTGTCGGACAATTTTTTTTATTTATCCTTTCGCTACATCATCTGCATACGGCATTGCCTTCATTGTGTTCAAACTAGGACTGACGCCCTGTATGTGCCATTAATCTCGGATATTTCATTTTATTTTTCTAAGATTCAAAATCCAGTCGAATTGATCTCAACTACCAACAATCCTTCTATACTTCTATACCCACGCACCATCCCCACCACTAAGCCAAATTGAATTGAATCTTCCCGGCAACCCATGAGCTGAAGCACCGGCATAACGCAAGCCCTCCAGCCCGCCTCCAGCTTCGCAATCATAAATTTCGTTTGTTCCATTTATTACCTGCCAATTTGGATATGGCCCTGCCAAGCGAGTGGAAACAAAAATCAAACCGAAGAAGCAACAAAATCCCTGAAATTACAGTGCATCCGTCGGGGCAACAACAAAGACTTCACTGATTGCTAACAATTGCGTTGAATGGTGTACCAAGTTCCAACCCCCGGAGTGCCACTGACAAAAATAGCAAAAAAAAAACTACCGCCCAACATAAATGCATTCCCGAGGGGATTTAAAACTCGTAACCGCTTTTTTTTTCCTAGTCCTTCTCATCCTTCAAGATAAACTCTCAGCCAGCCATTACACACTAATACACTCTCTACCTGTGGAGTAGATATACGAACTGTAGTCGAATAATCAAATTAGGAGAACTCCAAACGCATTCAGGATTGTTCTGAGCCTTGTACGTAGCTCCACCACCGTCAGATGCTGGGCGGATAGATGAGATGTCGGTTTAACTCTACCCGGCCAAGAGATTGATATACTCCGCACATACACAGTCAAATAAAACAAACAAGCAAACGCAAAAAAAATGTTTGATTTGATTTCGCTCCTTTTGATTTCGGCGCAACGGCGAAACAAGTGAAGCGAATTTAAATGCAAATTTTTTTGATTTGTGAGGGTTCACTGGGCGATGATGTGGATTTGGGGTGGGCTGGGCTGGAGTTTGTAATCAGATTTTTCACGTCTAACCTAGAGGACGAGACGAATGGAAATTCTCCGTCGGGCGTGGATGGGTGTAGGATTACAAAGGTCTGGGATATGAGAGCACTGAAAGTGAGAATGTTTCATTGGATGAGGGTGTACGTACACCTGAGCCGAGTGAAGGGGTCCTCTGCTGCGTGAGGAGTCTGTCGTCATAATGGATTGTAAATTATGTGAAGGCTAAAGGATAATGATATGGTTTCGATAGACAAAGAGCGAAAGCGAGATCTTAATGATATTGTCTTGGAAGGATTTGGCATTGATGTGTGTACCTAATGGTACCTAATGGTAAATCATGCGTAAAGTGTTTTATTTGATATTGCTTCTCCTTTTCGCGCTAAATTGCGGAATTTGACGAATGTGGCGGGAACTTGAGGGAGTTTTGCAAAGGATTGACGGTGTCAATGGAGTGGAATACATCCTATTGGCACGTTTGCTGGGGATCATTAACTTTTAGATTTGTTTGATAGGTCCCGCCTAAAAGTACTACCCTTCGACTTGTGACGGAAGAGAAAAAGGTAGAAGTGAAACTGTATTCCCATTATTATCTCGTCCGTTTTATTCCGTCCTATCAATTTATTTACAGTTTTCACTTTTTCGTTACACTTTTTCGTTCCATTCAAAATCCAATACACACCGTCCCAAAAGTAGTTTTACTTGAGAAGCATCTTCATTCATACAGGATACAGGTCATACAGGATCTTACGCCTAGCTTACACCTATCTTTTTGCCGCAAAGACGAGGACCTCCTGGTTAACGCCGAGTCCGAACGGCAAATTTGAGAAGCATCTCATGACAGTGTTGGCAGAAATTAAGAGCACTGAGGATCTAATCTGACCTTTTACAATGAATGTGTTAGCCAAAGACACATCCAGACTAAGGAGGAATAAAGTTTAGTTCAGCTCTTTCAGAAAAGCATACTTGAAATCTTCAAGTTAATGGGACTCGGGCACATATGGATTACGAGAAACCCAGGTTTGTCTTGAAGTCTTCATATCCTTAACGCAAAATATGAACTCATGCAACATTTTCATCAGAGGTATACCCATCCTCACAGATGATTTGAAAACAAAAAAAAACACAGCAGGAGTTGGAGTCTTCTTAGTGGTCCTGGGTATCAACCAATCCTTTCAACCGACAGACTACTGCAGTTTGATTCATACTGAGATTGCGGTAAAGACGTAAGTAGCTCAGACTATCCTATCGATGTAACTACCTGAAATGGAAATATACATCTGCGTGGACACTCAAACATCACATAATGTGATCAGGTGGTACCTTGTAAACCCTAAATGCTTCCCAGATTGCCTCTTGGCACTAGGAGTTTAAGTTGATCACTCGGCACTATTCCGCTAGGTTATCGAACACGTTGCAGTGAATGGGGTCGATAAAGTAGAAATAAAGTGGATAAACTGGTCAGTAGCGGACGAATGGAAATTTTCGTCCACCAAAGACAAGTTCTTTATTGATGGTGCAGTAATGTTAACATAAAGCTTCGTCTCAAAGCCTTTATACTTGTCCCTTTCACAAAAAAAATAAAACACTTCCAGTTCCATAGAAACCGAAATTGTTTGCCACCTTGCTTCTGAAGCGTGACACTATGGAAAAGCAAAATATTGCTATTCTCATAGATAGTCAAGCGGCCATAAAGGCCATTAACTCGGCTACCATATCCTCCAAACTGGTACAGGAGTACCGGAACGAACTTGCCCATCCTGGCGAACGCTTCAGGGTCCCACTTCTCTGGGTTCTAGGGCACAGGGCACGAGCGTGCAGACGAGCTGGTCAGGCAAGACGCAGCTCTTCATGGCTCAGTTGCGGCAAGGGTCCTTATCCCGCTAGGTGCGATTAAGAGACAAATACACTCATACTTCCTGATAAAGACCGACTCAAAATGGAGAAGGTCAACAAATTGCGTCATACCGAGGACGGTATGGCCCTCCTACGACAAAAACCGAACAAAAGATCTACTAAATAGAATCTGCCCAGATATCGCAAGAATTACGGCAATAGTCACAGGGTACTGGCCAATTGGAGACCATGCGGCCAAACTAGGGATCCCATTCAACCCTCAATGCCGCAGTTGCGGGAACAGAAGTGAGAGAGAAACCCTCTCCCATTTCATCTGCAAATGTCCGCCACTAGCAAGACCCAGATTACGTGCGTTAGCGACATCTCTGGTAAGAGGTTGGAAGATCTTATCCGCTTTCTAAGCCTAACAGGCTGGGTCTAGATCACATCCACAATAATAATCATAATATTGGTCACACAAGTCCTGGTAACAAAAAGACACAATAGTGACACTTGGGTTCATGCCGAACCGCCACTTCTACCTACCTACCCACCTTGCCTCTGGAAAAACAAATCCCACATGATATCATAGAAATCGTTGAAAATTATTTCTCCCGGTGACAGGTTCGTACTGTGTATTAAAATATGAAATTCGACTCGTGTCCCCCGAAATGCTGTCCGAAGTTCCCACCGAGTTTTTACGTAACCCCAGGTCGCTGCGAGTACCCGAATCCCGGTAGCATCGAACATCTGCACAGGCTCACATATGACATCATGCCAAGCTTTTTCGATGGCATCGAAGTGCAGCTCCGTAGCACCTTGGCACCGGACAAAATCATTACAACCAATTGGATTCTAAGTCACACCAGACCTACAGGCTTTCGAATCGGTGGAATTTGTAGCCGGCGGTATCGGGATAATATTCTAGTGAGTTGTCATTACATAGTCAGACTTGAAATCTCATTTGTTTTTCGCAGCAAACTCCAATGGTCTTTGCGGACATTAATCCGAGCTCGTTGTCGTCAAATTTCCGATGCCTGTACTACCCGTGGCAGAGCCTTCGCCTGGAGGCGGCTCTTCAAAAATCCAACGCTCTTTACCATAAAACCTTTTCAGCGGAACTGTGCTCGCCAACGACAACGTACACAGCCAACTTGTACAACCCTTCCAAGCAGCAAGGTAAATGCACGTTCTCCTTCCTGCGAAGCATTACCAGTCATATGGCCGTGGGTGCTGAACTGCTAGTCGAATGGAATGAACCGAAACACAGAAAGGCGTATACGGCATTTGCAATGAGGTACATTTTTGTCTTATATGGAGCTTGCATAGATATTAGTCCTTTGCACAACGTGCCCCTATAGATACACGCGACATCGGTACTCAATGGCATTGACCGTCTCACGACAGGGATTCGATGCCAGTTACTGGCAACGCATCCACAAGTCTATTCAAATGGGCAGCTCATTGGCATTCAACAGGAACACCCAGAAGGCACTGGCGTCCATGTGCTATCAGTGGGATTTCCATGACACCACTGTTCGTGGCGTGGTCGATTCGGATATGTCTGTCGGGTTTATGTACCACAGGTGGGTGGACAAGCGGTGAATGTTGACCTTCTGTGGTTTTAATCGATTTTGTGGATGATTCGTTTTTTTTTTCGTCTCATCCTTTGCAGGACATTATCACACATTCCATGTACGTTTGGACTCAGTCTGTTGTATTCTGTTGCCATCAATCGGTTCACCTTTGGGATTAAAATGGATTTGGACCCGAGCATAAAGTGTGGATAGTGTGGTTGAGCGGGTGCGTATAATGTGGTCTGCGTACAATTTTTTTGATGGAGTGGTAGATTTTCAGAGAATTATATTTTAATGGCGATGTTTATTGGATTTTCGTTTTTTTTTTTTGGTGACGGGAGTGTTTTTTTTTTATAAATGCTGGGCTTGGGATGCAAACGACTGGTGGTCAACTTAAATGCCACTGAGTTGAAAAAGTGTGGTGGTTACTCGAGTGGAGGACCAAGGTATCCTGGAATGGTTTGCATATTGAATTTCATAGGTTTCTAAAATGGTTTGTACACTAGGGACAACTCAAGACCCTTTACCAAATTGAGTGTTGCGCGTTGAGGTAGCTTCCCTACATTGTGAAAGATGTGATTAGAAATAACTAAAAGGCTAGGGTATGGAAACCTTTTGACAGCGACTTTAGCAGAGATACATGCTCGCCAAATATTTGAACTTCAATTTGACAAGCCACTATGACGAAATCTTGCTTTCAAATCAACATTTCTAAACATTATAGAACACTAAATCATTTTCAGGGACGCTCTTCAATATTTTGAGACTTCCTTGCAATGATTTGTTCAGAAGTCTTTACGTAAATAATAACCACATTGACGACCTGGAAAGGTTTATTTAAAAAAAAATCAAATAAGTGACAAGAGGACCGATAATGGAACCGACAATTTTCGAAAGTGTTTAAAACGAGCAAGGATTGCCTCATCCGCTTTAGACACGGTCCATGGTTCAGCGCTGATTTTTTGTATAGTTATCACCTGCTAAAGGGTTTATGAAAACCCTTAAAGTGTTTGAGCACAGCGCGGGCATTAAGAAAATTGAGGGAAAGAAAAGAGGAGATACCGCTATGCGTTGGTCTAAAATGTCTGCAAATTGTAATGGAAAGGAAAAGCTGAGTTTGGTAAGGCATTCTACGTTTGTGTTGTTCGGCTTAGGAATGAATCTCTATATTTCATAGTACGACCGACTATATGCATTGTAGGCATGGCGAGTATTACGGTTGAATATTTGAAAACCTTTGGATCCATCAGTCTTGAGAAGTTTTTTTTTCGACTTTTCTACTCCTGATAAAATATTTCACCGAAAAGTTATGAAAGCTAGTTGGCCATACCCACGCCATTCCATTCCCTTACATAGAAAAATTAATTTCATTAAAATTAACCGAAAAGTTTCCTTCATTCCTCCATGAATAAGGACAAACACATATAACGTAGCCAAAAAAAAAAAAACTCCAGCAGAACGAAGATCTCTAAAGTAACAAACTTCCAACTATTCTCGCCATTAATCCCCAAAATATGTTTCGTTTGGAGAGAGCTAAATATTTGCCTTTGCCAGGCACAAAACTTCTCATTCTCACACACACAAAGTCCTTGGGTTTGTTAAGACCCTCACTCGCGAACATAAAATGCGAAAAATTCCCTTCTGGTTAATTTATGGCTATCGAAATACCCTCCCCCCGTAGTCCTGCGGAACATAAACGCTTAATTTGCGTGAGTAACAAATAAATAATTTCACTAATTCCGAGGCGATGCTGCGGAAAAGTTTCAAGGAAGCGAAAACTTTTCGCCGAAAAACCATCCGACGACGGCATCCTTGAAGCATGCCAAATGTTGCCAATAAACGATGCTCTCTTGCGCGCCTCGGCCAGTACTACTTGAAAATGTCGCCAACTATGACAGGTTCCTTAGCGGCTGACAGGGGGCACAGGCGGGGGAGGTAACATAACTTAATTTGTCATTTGGCAGTGATCCTTGAGTAGAAGCAAAATGGCACAACGCACCCGCGAACTTTCCTTATGGTTATTAGATGATGGCGGATTTTATGGTAGCGTGTCGGGGCGTTGGGCGCCATATGCCGATGTAGACTTCGACGTAGACTCCAACGCCGACGAGAGGACAAAGTTGTTTTCAACAAACGCCAAGTCCGCCAATGTTATGCGAAACATTTTTCGACAGGTGAAACGCACTTCTACTTAGTTGTTGTTGGTGTTGTGAAATGACAAACTGTGTGGCAAAGGACGACATTTTGTTTTCCTTTGGGACCGACATCTGTTTATGTTTCTCATGATTGCTGCGACAGTTTTTGTGTGCTGCAAAAAGTTAGAAGGGCCGCACGAAAAGGGTTAGGTTAGGGGAGGGACTGGAACATTTGCCAGGTTTTGGAAAATTTGCATTTACATTAGACTTTAGCTTTTGGTAAGTTGTCGCAAAATTATGAGGAGTAAAAGTTTTCAGGGTAAAATGAGGCATTTGTTTATTTTTTTTTTCATCTTGCGAAAGGATTCAGGTGGCAAATGCTGACAATCATCCAACGTGTGGAAGGTGTATTGTGGGGAATAAGCACTTGAACGTTGTTTAAGGATGTAATTAGTAAATTTTCAACGGCTTAACAATTTAGACGTACTGAGAGAAATTTACATTTATTGGAAATATGGAAGCTTATTTCCATACTCCTTGTTGACTTCGAAAAAGCAAGATGGAGAGGAGAAATGACGAAGCATTATAGAAATAAAAATCGGTGGCGTTTTAGGTCCTTTGAATTTTTAGGAAAGATTTATGGTGGTTGTGTATTTTGGTATGCACAGATCGGCTTTAGCTTGCGATACCCAGTGCTGTAGCTGTGATTGTGTTTACTTTACATTAGTTTACCTAACTAAACCTTACTAAACCAACTCAGACTAGATACTGCTCTTATCAATTCAGATTTGACTTTCTAAGCACGAGTGTTGTACTGAAATTAAAAAAAAATACAATATAAGGCTTTGCCGGATTGACTTGCACTCGACTATCCGGAGCTTTAGAGATTAAAAAGGGACCTGGTCGTCTGATTACAAGATACTTAAATCTTTATCCTCGCGAATTAAGCCCCAGAAAGAATGGATTTAATACTAGCGGCTATCTCGAGACAACGATGTTAGCACATCTGACAGATAGGGTACTGCAGAAGTACCTGCGGACACCCTAAGTTGCTATCAAAGAGACATTACTGCTATCCAGGAAATATAATGGGATTAGTCGGGTGGATCAAAACCTTTCACCAGGGATGTTTGAACATCTTACACAAGTTGAACATCTAAGTTGATATCAAACGCATATTACTGCTGTCTAAGAAATATGATGGGAGGGGCTGGACAAACGGTTGATTAGTAACTTTTACCAGGGAAGTCATCTCACAAACACGAACAAATTGCGGAACCTCTAAGTTGCTACCAAACAAGCATAACTGCTATCTAGGATATATGATGGGATGGGAGACAACGATGTTAGCACATCTGACAGACAGGGTACTGCAGAAGTACCTGTGGACACCCTAAGTTGCTATCAAAGAGACATTACTGCTATCCAGGAAATATAATGGGATTAGGTTGGTGGATCAAAACCTTTCACCAGGGATGTTTGAACATCTTACAGAAGTTGAACGTTTAAGTTGATATCAAACACATATTACTGCTATCTAAGAAATATGATGGGATGTGCCGGACAACAGGTGGATCAACAACTTTCATAGTAGATAAATAAGCACCACATAATAGTGAACTGCAGAATAAAACATTTGCTTTCGATTACATCATGGAACGTGGAACTGCACAATGTTTATATTTGCTGATGTTTCTGCTTCTAAATAAATAGTTGTGGACGGTGTAATGTTAACATTTACAGCCCACTTCCCTTTTATCTAAAAACATTCGTACCCTCTCTGGTGGTAATCACCGTGCGATGCAGCTCCAGGGAGAGTGGGGAGATTCTACGGGAATACACACATACTTAGTCTTACCCTCATTTACTGCTAAACCTATATTTGCCGCTTCTGTTTCTATACTAGCAAACGTGGTTATGACCTCACGTAGAGTCCTATCAATGATGTCAATATCGTCAGCATATGCTAAGAGTTGCACGAATTTTTGGTTTGGAAAATTGTGCCTCTGGTGATGGCTCGTGAGTTTTGCATAATCCTCTCAAGAATCAAAGAATCAAGTCACATGTCAGCGCATCGCCTTGGCTAAATCCTTTTTTGGCATCGAATGTGCCAGTGAGGTCGTTTCCGATCCTGTTTATAGGGTCTCCCTTTCTGTGGATCGGAACGACTGTGTCTCAATTACGATTTTTCCTTGTTCATCTCGACAGGATTCTGCACGACCCTTGTATCCTTGGCTTTGACGATTTACCCTATGGTAAAACGTGCGAACATCGTTCCTGGAGTGGCACCTGTCTATATCCTTGATCGCTCGATTTTCTTGCTCTTTTTGTTTCTCTCTGAAAAGGCAGTAGAGCTCAATGGCAGTACAAGCTCCTCGGAATGTTCGGACATCCAGAATACTGCTAAAGATGTCTTCTCTTCCTACCTTTGCGATACAACCTCTCAACACGATTTTAACAGCGTACTTCGGTAGTCACTCATAGGTTTTGTCAAGGAGCTCGTAGAAGCAATTCTTAGCTGTTTCATCTTTTTCCTCCTTTGGGGCATGAGCGCATATATAAGGCTTATGTTATCGAATTTGGCCTCGAAGCGGATTGAAACAATGCGTTCGCTAATGTCTTGGAAACATATGGCTTCTTGAATACGCCTGACACTTATAACAAATCCGCATCCGAATAGTCGCTGTCCGTATTAGAAATCACAGTTTTTCATCCTCTTTTTGCCCGGACCATTCCATCGTATTTCCTGGATGGCAGTAATGTTTGCTCTGTAGCAGTTTAGGGCTTCCGCTAGTTGTTCGTTTGCACCTCTCGTGATCAATGTTCTCACATTCCAGGTGCAGATACGAACTTCGATGTCCTTTTTTCGTTTAGCAGGGTCATCAACAATAAAATCAGTCCATTCCGAGGCTATTCGTTGCTTCTTATAACAAATACTTTTTTTCATTGTTGGTTAGTTAACACAAAGCACATGAAGGGCCAGTTCCAATTTATTAGATAACCCTAGGACACGGGGCCATCAGTATTCACTACGGGATTGAGCGTTGACGTTGGCCTTTTGGTTCATCCGCAACCATATCTGTTCAAGGAGCCTGACTTACGGTTGAAATTCATATACAACCTGTTGTCCGAATATGTCGAACAGCTTGTCTGGGTTCGCCTGGGATAGTAGGCCGGATATTCATTCCATGCCATTCTGACCTGGCTGTTTATAGGAGCGAAAAACAATATTAAAAAACGGAGGGGAAAAAGGAGTAAGAGCAATGTTCGAATAGCTTTTTTATTGTTGAGTCGATTATTACAAGTTTCGAGTAATTTGTTGGTGGTTCCGCCGCCGAAAAATCCCAAGAAAAGGCGGACATTCCAACCCTTCAAAGTTCAGCATTCATTCATATGCCAGATTTTTCTCTATCTGTCTTAACAAAAAAATCCATTGGGAGTACCTTTACCATTCTTATAATGTGGGTTCAAGTTTCTCTTTGTTTTCCTTTTGATTTTCGGTTTCTGATTTTTTTTCCCATTTTCGTAGATTTTTTGATTTGTCCCTCTTTTGTTCAAAATTGGCGCTCAAATAACAAAAGTGCTACAAAGTTCGAACCCACCCCTTGGCAGATCATTCTTACTACCAGCATTGTAAGTGGTGAGGATTAAGAGTCGAATTTTTACACAGGGTTCATAAACTTCCCCCCTACCTTTGGTATGGCACGATGATTTAAAGGTCTTTAGTTTGACATGACTGATACTTAAAACTGTACCCATCCTTCGGCTTTCTATAGAACTCAAGAGAGGTTTGCGTTCTGGGTTGGATTATTACCCATTAACCTGATCCAATCGGCCATGCAAATCTGAAGGAAGAACTGCATCTGCTTTATGTTGATGTCACCATGAAAGTCACCATGAAAGCCCGTTGACGGCAATGAATGTTATCGTCTGGAATCAGTTTGAAGCTGAAGATCGTACTTGTTCTACGGTGCCAAATTTCCACTGGCCAACTAGTCGGTTTTTATTTCAGTTGAAATAATTAAAATCGAGTCGCAATAACCTCACTTAGTTTATCCAAATGGGGATTCTAGATCGTTCTGCATTTTCCAAAAAAAAGAAGAAGATTCCTGTGAGTGCAGCAGGCTTTAGCGTGTCGATGTAGTCATCTCCTTGGACTTTAATTAAATTGAATGTACCTCTCAGTGATGATAGTCCACGACTCCGGTGCCAAGCCAAACAACAGTTCTGTATAACCATTTCCAGGTTTCATTAAGTTCGAAATGCTTTAAACAACATCCTGTCGAGGATATTCGTTAATAAAAATCTTCAATTGCTTTTGGTGCCTTTGAAACATGTTCCATTTTATAATAAAAAAAAAACAAGTCCAAGTCGTCTTCTCCACTCATTCGGACGTCATCAACTTAATTTGACACAATTCCACTCCCAGAATGAACAGCAACAACAAAAAAAGGACTCGTTTCTCAATTTGAACAAAATTGCAATTTATTCAAAGGACTACTTCACCGCCACTTAACCCCAATTTGGGGCAAATCTCTAAATCAAATCCTCGTCCTGACGCAAACCTTTCAACAACGAGTGTGTGTGTGTGTATTTGTATGTCATGTCGTGCCGTCTCGTCCACTGCGGAAAGTGTGTTCTGCTATGCAAGCATTTCGCTCCAAGCTGCAGTGCAATTTCATTCGAAATACCAACTCCGCACTTGAATGCTTCGAAACACACAACCGAAGAGTGAAGATTCCACGATTAAAACCGCACCAGAAGTGGTGGTGGAAAGGATAAAGCAACGTGGGGAATAGAGTCGCTCAACACGCCGCACACGACCGACGAAGACTAAGAGAACTTCAAGGAAATGAACATAAGAGCGGCCAACGACTTGCAACTTGCACTCGAACGGGTATTCCTTCAGCGTTTCTCTGTGCAACTTGGCATTATGTGTCCCAATGACCATCATGACCACTCCTGTTCTAAATTCCATCAAAAGAAAACTGACCAAACGAGACCAAGCCAAACCGTAACCCAAATGCGGACAGGAAAATATAGAAAACCAAAATGACTGTGAACAGAAGAATTCCTTCTCTATTGCATCGAATAGAGAGGGTCCTTAACCTACTTTGCCGCCAAGCGCTGGGGACAATTTCAACTATCCTCGGGCCCGCACACTCCTCTTAATTTAATTTATTTAATATTAACAAAAATGTCCTTCTTTCGCAAAACCTTAATAAAATTTCATTTGGTAATCATGAAGATCGACCAGAAGGAGATAGGGATAGTAGAAAATCCTTTTACCTGTAATTGGATTTTTCCCTCAGGACATAAATACACACACAGGCAAATAGAGCCCATAGAACTTCAGAAATTATGATTACTTTCGTTGAACTTTTGACGCATGTAACCGCACAAATCGCACAGTACATCCTTTTTTTTCAAGTAGAAATGCTTCACACTTTCAAGGATTCAGTTGTGAGGATATTCCTATTTTTTTCTTCCATTTTGCTTGTGTTGCTTGCCTTCCGGCCTAGAATGATGAAAAGCAATGATATCACATCGGCATTGATAGCAAGACAGCATACATACTCGTCGTATACCGACGAAAGGATACGAGAAAGGATTTCGCAACGAAATGGTAATCGAAAAATCATCCCCTCAGGTGTGTCTTTGAAGCACGAGAAGTGATTCTGACACTTGGAATAATAAGTTCGTTTGTTAATTTGTTATCCTTTGATATGGTTTTGGTTTGGTTTGCGAGGTGTACAGCGGGTGAGGACATCCATACATGGATGGATATTTTCCTTCCAGGGATATCAATAGATATGGATATTCCACCTTTTTGGTTTGTATCCCAAGGAAATGGTCTTCTTTTCAACTAAGATATAGGAGCTGCCGAGTGCACTCTTTTTCCGGTCACATGGCAGTGGTATAAATAAGGAAGACTGTGTCAAAGGATTTTGAACATCTGCGATTGAATTTAGGTTTTGTGAATCAGAAGGATCCAAAAGGAAATCCGTATTCGTACCGAGTGATTACGAAGTGTGTGTTGGCCTTTTTTTGTAAGGAAAAGAAAAAAATGCTGAAAATTGCTAATCAGGAAAATTGCCAACTTTGTAAGGATTCGACGTTGAAAAAGGAGAGTAAAAATAAACATTTTAGGGATATCCGAGATGGTGAGATGGAAAATTGCTTTCCATCCTGGTGGTATTTTTTTTCTGCCAAGGAAGTACGCTCTTTATCACTTTGGAGTTGCAAGGTAGGTCCATATCTCATGGAAAGGGTTTTCTTGGATGTGATACCCTAATGCCGTTGGTGAAATGGATGAGAGGAAAATTGTTGGTTATGTTGTCCGGATTAAACGTGTTGGCTGGACTTTTGAGCATTAGATGTCTTTAGTGCAAGTTGCGTTGTTGGGTCTCAGGATTCGAATTGGTTGAGAAAACGTTTTGTAGGGCTTACCTTGCTATTCTTGCCTGGTAGTTAGCTTATTGGCTGCAGTTGTCGTTTTCTACTTGCGTATGACAAAAGAGGTATGTGTATGCACGATTTGCGATTTATCGCACCTGTATATATTCACCAGGATGGAGCTGAACCCATAACTGAATCCATCGGCAGCAGCCAAAGGAGCCATTGATTCCTCTTTTACAACTATGCAAAGGTTTCCGGAGCGGATTATTTATTCTGATTATATCTAGAATTTTCTTTTGGGTCAGATGGTTCGATTGGGATTCTCTGTTCCATTTCAAACTTCCCTTACCCCGGAAACTGCTATCTTGTACAGATTTTTGAATCTTTTGTCTGTGAATGCGCAAGAAATCCTCTTAACATATTCATAATAGAGACCTAGGTCGCTGCAAGTACGCGCAGATCTTGGATGTTCGCGAAAGATTAGTGGAAATCTGAAGGCAAGTTTCACTTCGACATTCCTCCATTTCTCCGGTGTTATGCTTCCATCTGCGTCACTGCGGTCAATTGCCACGAATTGCAGATATTTTATCAACATCTGACTAAACTTCGTTTCAGGGGTTCGGAAAGGCGAGTTATTGGCCATTTTTTGGCGTTCGTGGTGGTGTCTTCCAACGACTTTTGTCTTTTGAACGCGGTTTCCTCGGAGAACCTGGCAAAACGTTGAAACGTTGGATACGGCTTATCATTTTGGTAGCGTTTAACCTTGTAGACAGTTTTGATCGGGTGGACCTCTATGACGCTAGAGGAAAGTTGGTTAATGACTTCGGAGGACCATCCGGTGTGATCTCTATGGTACAGAGTAAGGATGGGGGTGTAGCCCTCGCATCTCTTGGCTATGGATCGGACTACATTCTAAAACATCTTTTCCGATGTCTTGGATGCGTTATCATAGAGGTCTGAATTTCCTTGGGACACCAATACACTACGTTTGGACCAGGTTTTTACAAAGTCTTAACGTTAACGTCGGTGATACTTCTAGGAGAGGATACCCATATGCTGGACCAGGGTCGGAAAAGTGGATAGCTTTTCTCTGTAGAGCCAGCGCTTCAACGTGGTGCGAGCTCGAAGCCGAACAGCCGGTTGATCCTTTATGGTTTAGGGTGGTTGAGACTCCCTTGCAACACTCGTCCAGAGCTTGGGTTCGGACTAGGTTTAAAAACCATTGTCTGAACCAAGTGGGCAACTGTGGAAAGGTAGGAACCCCGAAGGTTGCTGAGTGCGCAACTTTCCCAAGGATCCCGTCTGTTCAAAAAGTCTCCTAGGTTCAGACAAGGTTTTCCCAAAATCATTTTTGCGTTGGCTATTGCAATATTCCCAGGTGTCATTCCTGAGGTGCTAGAAGAAGTTTTTTTTTTGGGAAAACCATTCTCGGGTTTTTTGTTTTGCATTGTATTCATATAAAGGTCCCACGGGTATCGGAGAATATCTACACAGAGATCCGCATCATCTAGGCAAGATGCAGGGTGACTCGCAGATTGCCTGGTATCCGGATATTCCGTTAGCGACTGAGCATTTGGTAGGGCTCTCAGCCTGGTCGATTATCGGCATCGGTCATTTAACATCTTAATCCAGCCTTTTAGTTATTTTTGGTCCACGGGTGATATTTTATATTTCCACCAACTAATCTTTAAGCAGGGTATCCATAAAAAGCGGTTTATACTGCCTTTCCTATTTTTTAACATTAAAAAAACATATCTTGTGGTTTTTTGCCAAAACCTTTTAAGGCTTCAGACGAGGTGGATGAATTTTTTTGCTCTCTTCGAGCATTCCTGGAGTGGCATTTCTTCATAAACTCAATCATGGGCCCACAGTAAGGAAATTCTGCTTTTAGTGGCTCTTGTCTTAGTCTGCAGCCTTGCTTCACAAACCGAAGTAGAGGCTACGAGCATTTTCCTACTTCGAACCAACTGGGATTTGAGATATATTCTGCTTGTTAGGCAATGTACAGCCTTAGTTTAATGGGTCTTTGAATTTTCTGCATCATTGCATCATAAGCTTCATTTGTGTTGGAATCATCTGCCTACTTCCAAGCCTGTTTCGATTCGGTTGATAGGTTAAAACAAGCTCGGTGTTTTGCAGCCTCTTTTCCAGTAGTTTTGTTGTTGGTAATGAACTTGATTTATATCAACTTTTAAGGCTCTTAATTCTGCTAATTTATAGTACGTCATATCGGACATTCGGACTGTACATAGATCGATGATGAACATCCTGATTCAATGTTTCAATATTTCAATCGCAACTTATTACAAATTTCAAAAACTTTCTTAAGCCCCAACAAAGTCTATCAGATCTATCCATTATCTGAACCCTTATTTGTATAACAAATCGTTGACAAAGAACACCCGAAACTACTTCTCCCTCAAGGCCCACCACTTACATCACCCCAATCGATGTAATTCGTCAAAGTGAAATGCCCAAGTGTATATCCCTCAATTCCTTACCTTACACTTCGACTATGATTTTCGACCTCCATCTCCCCATCATTCTATTAAGTGCGGATATCATCTAAGTGGCCATAAGGAAAGCTTTCATGTCTATTAGGGCCTATTGCGGGCACTTTGTTGTGAAATGACTTCCGGGATCATCAACGTCTATGGTCAGTGGTTAGTGAATCTAAGCGTCAGCAAGGATACATGATTTGTTTGTGTTGGTGCTCCGTGCTTGTTGGCCTCAATGACAAGTGTAGCTAGTACACGAAAAAGGATACGACCACGACGAAGGAGTTATTCTTTATTTTCCATTCAATTTCACAATTACTAATGGCACTCGGTGAGAAGACCATATACCAAGCCTGCCTGGAACTACGAGAAGGTACTTGTGGAAAAATGAACAAGGTAGAGGAATGAGTTCTGGTGTTTTTGTTTTTTTTTTTTGCTCTTGAGGATATGAGTGAGCTTGTGGATTGGATAAGGACTTAGCGTGAGTGTGCTGGAAGTACTTGAAGAAGAAGGACTTTTCCTTTTTGTTTTGGATTTATGTTGTCGTGTAAACCCATTTGCAGTATGAATGGACGACTTATATTTAATGGAACTTGAAGGATAGCCAATTGGATGGTAAGCGAGTGTCTGTAATTAAGTTCCTTAAATTGACTAATTGTCTGGATAGCAAAGTGGTGAAATTTCTTTGGAAATGGTCAACACGATATATGTGGAGATATAATCGATAGAGAGAACTGGAAGGATTCAAGGAAAAAAAAACGTTTAGTTGGGCCATTTCGAACGATCTTATGAGTGAACAGACATTTTTCATTTTTGTACAGGGTGTCCGCGGGGAAGGTACACTACTTTATTTTGCCGCCATTTTGGTAAACTTTAGTCTTGACAGTTCATGTTTGGCAGTCGTGAAGTGGCAAATTTATGAGGGAAAAATAATCGATAGACCAACGTGTTTTAATCGTCAGAACATTTAATCAAAATCAACCATCGATTACAGTGACGATGAGAAAGTTACGTGAAATTTTTGGGAGAAACAACGTGCCAACAAAACGCAATATTTATCGTGTAGTGAATGATTTCGAAGAAAGAGGGTCTGTAGGTGATAGGCCCAGTCATGGACCACAACATACTGCAAGATCGGCTGAAAACATTAATGCTGCTCAAGGAAGTGTTCAAAACAATCCATCAACCTCAATTCGACGCCGTGCTCAGGAGCTTGGTCTTCAAAGAACAACTTTGACCACAATTTTGCACAAGGATTTCCATTTGGTTTTTATTTAAGATTCAGTTGACACAAGAGCTTATTCCACAAGACCATTTACGCCGCCGTACATATGCCAATAGGATGTTACAGCTATCCCATGACAAACCCGATTTTCATGAAAAAATCATAATGAGTGACGAGGTACATTTTCATTTGAGTGGATATGTGAATAAACAGAATAGTCGGTTCTGGGCAATGGAAAACCTTTGCATCCATTAGAAGTTACAGTCTTGTGTGCAATTTGGTCAGGAGGAATCATTGGACCTTACTTCTTTGAAAATGAAAACGGCATAACGGTGAAGGGGGAGCAATATCGTGATATGATTGAAAACTTTAAAAAAAAAACTTGATTAACATGTGCTATCAATAAGACGGTGCCCATCGCATACAGCCAGGATTTCAATGGAATTAATGCGAGACATCTTTCTACAACAAGTTATTTCAAGAAATGGTGATGTTGATTGGCCTCCACGGTCGCCTGATTTGGCTGTTCCGGACTTCTTTTTGTGGGGATATCTGAAAAGCAAGTTTTATGCAAACAAACCAGAAACGCTTGAGCAACTCAAACAAAACATTCGTAATGAAATTAATGAAATACCGCGATAAATGTGTTAGAATATAACGAAAATGTGCTCACAAGGGCTCGAAATTGTGAGACAAACAGAGGGGGACATTACCTGACATTGTATTCCATACATAATTGCCGACTTTAGACAAACATTTACCAATATATTCATTTAATCAAAAATTATAAGCAAACAAGTTAGTATACCTTTCCGGTGGACACCCAGTAGATTGACCTTCAGGTTGGCCGTTGTACCTTTTCAAGACATTAGCGAAAATATTTGCATTCAAAATATTAGCATGCATATTAGCATCAAAACCAAATTTTGCAAAAGGAAAAGGATGACAAGGCGAATGACTGCTTTAACGAGCTCCTTGACAAAACTTATAAGCGACTGCCGAAGTACGATGTTAAAATCGTGCTGGGAAATTCTTATGCAAATGTAGGGAAATAATACGTCTTAAGCGAAATTATCGGAGAACAGCCTACACGACAACTCGTCTGGAAACGGACTAAGACTTCGCCACGGAACGAAATGCCACTATAACCCGGGTTTTCTCACCTCGATATCAATAATGGACATGTCTGTCTCCGAATCAACGAAATTACTTACTTACTTAAGTGGCGCTACAGTCCGGAATGAACCTAGGCCTTAACCAACATGCCTCTCCAATAAGCCCGGTCTTTTGCTAACTGCCTCCAGTTGCGCACTCTAAGTTGGTTGAGGTCGGTTTCTACTTGTGAGCGCCACTTAAGGCGAGGTCTTCCTCTACTGCGTCCGACGTCTGGCTGGGAATCGAAGACTCTGCGAGCCGTAGTATTGGTGTCCATTCGTTCAACATGTTCTAGCCATCTTAAACGTCCAATGCGGAGTTTTTTGACCAAGGGCATGTCTCTGTACAGCTCGTATAGTTCTTGGTTGAATCTTCGTCTCCATAGCCCGTCAACGCAAACGGGACCAAAGATTTTTCGAAGAATTTTCCTCTCAAATCGACCAAGGATTTCTTCATCAGCTTTTGAGAGGGTCCATGTTTCAGCCCCGTAGACCAGGACTGGGATGATCAGTGTCTTATATAAGATCTCATTAATAGTTCGAGTGAGGGCTTTACTACTGAATTGCCTTCTTAGCCAAAAGAAACAGCGGTTGGCAAGAGTAATTCTTCATTTAATTTATGACGAGATGTTGTTGTCAGAGTTAAAAGCGGAACCGAGATAGATAAAGTCCCGTACTACCTCAAAGTTATATCTGTCAATGGTGACGTCCTGTCCAATTCGTCGATGTTGTGTGTCCTTTCGTGTTGATAGCATATACTTCGTCTTGTCCTCATTTACTGCTAAACCCATTTTTGCCGCTTCCTTATCTATACTAGCAAACGTGGCTATGACATCACGTTGGGTCCGACCAATGATGTCAATATTGTCGGCGTATGCTAGTAGTTGTACTGATTTTTGGAAAATTTTGCCTCTGGTGTTGGCTCGGGAGTATAGCACAATCCTCTCAAGAATCAAATTGAAGAAGTCACATGACAGCGCATCGCCTTGCCTTAATCCTTTGTTGTTGTTGGTATCGAATGTGTCGGTGAGGTCGTTGCTGTCGTATGCGGCTTTGAAATCAATGAATAGGTGGTGGGTATCGATTTGTACATCTTGGTTTTTATCCGTTTTTATCCGTTTTTATTCCACGATCTGCCGAATTCTGAAAATTTGATCGGTTGTGGACTTTTCTGGACTAAGACCACACTGATAAGGCGGCCCTCATCAAATTGTTGGAAAGCGGTTTCAAACGTTCACATACTACGGCAGATAAAATCTTGTTGAGAAGACTTATGCCTCTAAAGTTTGAGTACCAAGAGGGTCTCCTTTTTTGTGCAAACGATGCTGAGGTTCCATTCTTCAGGCATACTTTCTTCCGACCAGATTTGGCTTATGAGTTGGTGGATGTTACTTACTCATATCCGCCGGCTTTGTAATGCTCAGCGGGAAGCCATCATTTCCGGCAGCCTTGTTAAGCTTGAGTTTAGATATTGCTATCCTCACTTAACTCAGATCGGGTGGTTGCTTGTTCTACTCGACATAATTCTGTTCGAGCCTTGTATCATTGGCTTTGATGTTTATACCCCCTCCCTATATACTCGATCGCGCGTTTTCTTGCTCTTTTTTCTTCCTTCTGAAAAGCCGGTGTTCTTCGCTTCTTCTCTGCCTATAGAGCTCAACGGCAGTTCTCGTCTTCACTTGCAGCTTAGCCTTGTAGGCCTCGGCTGCGAGCATTTGTCGGCATTCCTAATCAAATGTGAGAAACCTAGCACATGAGTTGCGGCTGATCAAATGGCTTTATGACATCGTTGCCATTGTTCTTCTATATTCGATGCTGGTGGTATGGCGTGAATCGAGAGGTTTAGGGATACACTTAGCGCGAAGGTCTTGGCGGTCTCCTGCGATTGCAGTCTTTCGACATTGAAAATTTTCACAGCATTTCTGGATTGTTGTGGCGTGGTAAATATCCGCATTCTTACCTTGTCTGCAACAAGGTAGTGGTCCTAGTCGATGTTAGCTCCTCGGAATGTTCGGACACCCAAAATACTGGATGCGCTAAAACTTGTAGGTCAAACTGAAAACGTATGCTAGGGAAACTATTTGTAAAAGCTTCTTATCTCATTCTGTCACACTTTTTCGTTTCATAAAATCCAATTCAAAAGTTTCACATACAAAAAAAATAAAAAATATTATTGAAATCGTTTCTGAAAGCCTCCCGAGAATATGCCTTGTTCATACTCATCCTCTTTTGTTTTGATTTTCCAGAGTTGTGATTAACTTTTATTTGGCAGATGTAAATCTCTAGTGATGAATTATAATTATCTCCACAAACCTACGAATTTCAATTTATATTCAGTTCTATCACATTAGTTCGTTCATCGCAACCCGCCCTCACCACCGTAACTATTATAATTAAATGCTCCGCCCTCAGCACCCTTTAAATTTCATCCCATCACCTACACAAAGTCGTATAGCACCCACACTAATTAAATAATGAACTCCAAATAGGTGACAACTATCAGAAAGTTCATCGTTAAATATTTGCACACACTATATACCCCCAACTCGGTGCCATTAAGCATAATTACAAAATGTTCAACAGAACAAAAAAGTATCTAGATACTCGTACATTCAAACGTGTACCGTCGCTAGTATTGTAGGGGCGAACATTTTTTTTTCTTTTTCCTCTGAACGCATAATATTGGGGTTGCTCCGCTCTGAAAGAGGTTATGTCACCCTTCTACAATTTCCATGCTCGGTTTACAATCGACAGTAGGGGCCTAGCCTTCTGAAAAGCGCTAGATTATTATAGACGCACCGCACTACAGTGATGTTTTAGGTTATCAAATTCCCCCATAAATTCCCAAACAAGAGCACTCGAGTTGAAAAGTGGATTCGTGTTTCACACACACAAACAAATACCTTCGACATGAGTATTTTCGAGGAAGTGCGGTACGAACCGAGCGAATGGAACGCTGGAACATTACAATTAACACTTACGCAACAAAACTTTTGAGAATAGTAATTGTAATTTAATACCTCCTTGGAAGTGTGTGCACAGAACGTGGCATTATAATGTTAAGTGCGTCCTTGAAGTGTGCTGAGTTATGTATCCGTGTGAAATTTGAATGTCAACCATGTGTGTGTGTGCCAGGCATTTGTTCGGAATCTCATTTCAAAACTTTTCAAATTGCTTGTGGAGTAGTTTCGTGATGTCTATCATTCCAGGGAATGAATCTTGAGAGTAACTTAAAAGAAATTTCCTTTTATTATGCGGCTCGAAGGACCATTCTTGAGAAGTTATTTTTTTTCGTTAAGTGGTGTTTATATATGCATTATAAAAGTGCTAATAGAATAGTAATGGAAGAGAGTCCTGAATTTAATTAAAGAACAGCTTCCTTATTTCCTGCACGTGTTGTTCCTTTTTTTAAGGACGGTTTTATGGACAGCGATCTAAAGTGAGCATTACAACTCAGTTGACGTGCATTCAATATTCATTTGTAATGGAACCTTACCAGTATAGTCCATCAAACAGTCCTCCATCAAGCTGATGGTAGGATTGTCCTTTTTCTGTGTGAATATACCCTTTCACACAATCGGTTCTTATGCCATGCATATCGATTGGCATTGACGTGCGGGCGTTTAGTTTCACACGCTACCTTTTTTTGTTGAGATCCGTCGACACCGAACTGGACTTATCAAGGCGGGCACAAAAAAGGAGTTATTGCTACCCAAGAGGAAAAGCAACAAGCGAAAGGATATTTTATTGCACAGCGAATATGGAGGGAAAAGTGCTAAAAGTGTTTTGGGAAAATTCGCATAAAGCGCTTATCTGAAGGACGGAATAATGTCAAAGTTTTTTTTTTGGAATAAAATTCTTGAATTGAAGATAAGGATACGATAAGGAGTATGCGGGTACTTAGAAATGGTGAAGGTTTTTGTCAAGAGTGTCTGTAGAGGATTTAAGTTGCGAGACTTGAGAGGTAAAAAGGACTTGTATGGGTATAGATTTATCTTAAGATGGTATGTGTGCAGTGGCTCAAGGAGGGATTTCTTGTCTAAATCGAGAAAATAACAGAAAATAAATATTGGAGACAGCCAAACTTCTAGTTAAGATTTTGACAAACAACCAAGAGTATGAAAAGGCCATGCGAAGATTCTCAGATTTCCCGATATCATTGTAGGACCCTTCCTTTATGATGGAAATATTATAATTTCTGTGACGGAAAAGCTTGGTTTTAGGTGATTTAAAAGCCGTTTATGGCTGTTAGTTAAGCTGATAGAACATATTTTTAATATCAAGCTTATGTGCATAGTTTCCCCTAAGTTCGGCTTCACAGATTTCTACACTCTTGGTTTGATCAAGAGTGCAGACAGATGCTGGTAGCCAAGAACGATTTCTGTAAGGCTAAGCTGCAGGTGTACACGAGAGCTGTCATTGAGCTCTATAGGTAACGAAGGACGCTAGAAATGATGTTTGTAAGTTTCACCAAAATGTAAAACGTCGATTCCAGGTATAAAAGGCTCGTGGTGGGGGTAGCTGGTAGCCGGTATCTGGAAGCTGCTTTGGCAGTTGGTAGCTGGTGTGGGGTAGGTGCTAAAATTTACATTTCGGACAGAACGTCAGTATTGACAATATAGCTTTGAGGTAGTACGGTACTTTGTCTACCACGGATCCGCTAATAACTCTGACACTAATATCTCGTCAGAAATTAAACGAAGAATTACTCTGATTCTTCGGGCTAAGAAGGCAATTCAGTAGTAAAGCCCTAAATACAAAGGAGATTCTACACAAAACCATGGTCATTCCAAACCTTCGCTATAGCGCTGAATCATGAACCTTATCAGGATCGGATGATGAAATTTTTGGAAGATTTGAGGGAAAAATTCTTCAGCAAATCTTCGGTCCCATTCGCTTTGAGTTTTTTAATATCAAGCTTCAAGTTTCAATCAAGAACTATAAGAGCTGTACAGCGACATGTCCCTAGCCAAAAAATTCCGCATTCGAAGTTTAAGAAGGCTAGGACATGCAGAGTGAATATATACCAATACTCCAGCTCGCAGATTCTTCGATTTCCAGCAAGATGTGGAACGCAGTAGAGGAAGACCTCGCCTGAAGTGGAACGCATAAGTAGAAATTGACCTCAACCAACTTGAAATGTGCAACTGAAGACAGTTAGTTAAGCACCGAGCCAATTGCAGAGGCATGTTCGTTGAAGCCCAAATCCATTCCAGACTGTAGCGCTGCTTAAATAAGTAAGTGAGGCTGGTTTATGCTAACGTTTACCTTAACACACTTCATGTTTTTTTGCATACATCCGCTCATACACTTTTTAGGTCAATTAAGGTCACTTACCGATAATCTTGAGAAAGCATTAATGGCCCATAAATGGTCTTAAACCCATACCTTCTAAATACATTTATGTGTGCGATGCCTTATTTTTTAAACAAAGAGTTGAGCCTCCAGGCTAACTCCGGTTCCGAACTGCAAAGTGTAGAAGCTCCTCATGACAGTTTTTGTCTCTTCGATTTAGTAAATCCATTTAGCATTAAAGCCTCAAGCTGATAACTCCATTTGTGTGTGCGAAGTTATTATTTTTGCCACAAAGAAGAATGGTGAATCCGAACGGCAGATTTGAGAAGCTTCTAATGACAGTGTTACTCAGTTGTTTGCCAGACCTTCGCAACAGTTGGGGCAGTGACGAAGACTAAGATGGTGTTACTTTCTGAAATCAAGCCTGGGACCCGTGCACAGTACCTAGTCCACTAGTCTACTAGATTACTGTACCTACACTCACTAGCCGATCCTGGAAATTCTGTGCAACAAAGTTCAACTCAAGCAGAAGTTGGTCGAATTTTATTTCATACCCCAGGAACTGTGGTGACAATAGTAACTAAGTTGTGCAACAGAAAACTTGTGACTGGGAGTTCAAATACACCGCCGTACAAGCCTAATGGAATGGGAGACTTTCGACGGAGATCATCAGACAGATGGGAAGGGGATTAATCCTCGATGATGATACAACGGTTAGGGAAGAACGAACCCTGAAACTTACAGCTCCATAAAATCGTTTAGTCATACAATTACTGCGACAAACGCAGCCAGTTATCGAGCCATGACTGAGCAGCAGACGACAGAGAATCGCACAGAGCCCAACATTTTCAACAAAGTGGCAACATGTCAAGTGAAGAAGGGACGGCGATCTCTTTCCACAATTGATTGATCCCTGGAGAAACAAGCGAGGTGTTTAGACGGACAGTGAGACATAAACACTCTCGCCACAACAAGACTTACAAAAACATAGAGTGGACTCTCACAGCCCAAAGCCCACAACACACAGCCAACATCTTAAATCAAGTCGCAACATTACAAGTTTTTTTTTTTTTTGTGGAAATCTTCATAGACACGTTGAGCACGTGCCCAAAGTTTGGTGAGCCTTTAACTCACTAAAACCACCACCTTTTTTGTATTTGACATGACAAGTGACCTAGAGATGACGAACTCTTACCCCAACTGATTGATGACTGGAGGAACAAGCTAGGCGACGCGACAGCCATTTATAAACACTCTCGCAACAACACAATCACTTAAAAAACATCTACACTTAAGAACTGTAGTCTCTCCTATATCATGGGTACAGTTAATTTTATTAAATGATCCTGGGATCCCCAAAGAAAATAAACAAGTGCCTCATGCGAATGTAATATTTCAAATATTATTTCCCTTCATCATCAGCTCCTTGTTTCCTTTGCCACAGATCAAGGACAACTTCCAACAAAATAGGTATTTCCTTGGTTTTAAATTCTCCCAAAGCTGCCTCAATCAAAGCCCTATTTGGACTCTCATTTGCGGCACCAGTCTCCATTGCGAACATCTCTGCTGAGTAATTATATTCATACCAATGAAAATACTCCATAATCAGATGATTCAACAACTGAGTCCTTGAATCCTTTTTGACATTCTTTGGCTTTAAAGTTCCATCTTCACCGCCACGCATCATTTCAACCAAACGTGACTGCAGTTGACATTTGATCTCGTCAAAAACTCCCTCCCTTTGGAACTGCATCCTTATGGTCTCACAGAGTCTCGCCTCCTTATCTGTCAGGTTGTCGGCCATAATAGTTTTATTTTCGATTAAAATTGCTCGTGTATTTGTTAGGCAAAACTTTTGAAATAATTTCCTTTTTGTGTTTTTTTTTCAGGAAATACAGAAAACTCCAGGCTAGCTCCTTTGAGGATATGGAAACAACTTAATTATTTGGAGAATGCAATCTCGCATAGGGAAGTTGAGAAACTTGATACTCGTATCGTCGTGTCGTTGGTATCTACTGCATGAGTGTAAGAAACTGTCTTTGTGTGTTTTCTTTTTGTTCATCAAGGAGCAAGGACACTTTGCATGGTGGAAAAACTTTTTAATAAGCAGTCGTTCCGTGTAGTCGTCGTTTGTCGTTTGTCGTTGTCGTAGTCGTCTTCGGGAGCCATTCGAAAGGAGTTTCCGCTGCAAATTGGGAAATTATTAAGGAAAAAGGAATTATACCCCCCAAAAGGTGTGTCACATGATTCGGTGTGGAGTCGTGGCCCAGGATAAAATGGTGCAATGCGAAGGAGGTACAAGGCAATTAAGAAGAAACGCCGAGAATGTAGGTACAACCAACACCCATGTGAGAAACGTGATCGCACTGAGAGCAACTTATGGCAGGCTTCGGATGGGTCCTCCTGGAGAGATCCTGGTATTATATGGCTGGGAGTGTAAGAAAAAAAAACTTTCTCCTTTACTTGGTATCACTTTCAAAATTTATTATCCTTAATGGAATTTGGGAATTTTCTTACGAGTTATTTTCCGTTTACACCGCCTTAAGTTGTTGGAGGAGGAAGTTTTCGGCTGTGTTCCAAGAGGGTGAATATTTTACTTTTTTTTTTTTTTTTTAAAAAAAGATTATCTATGCAAAAAGGGGGCAACGTTTAAGTGGAAGATAATCACACAAATTAAAAATAGAAATTAAAACTCGTCTTTTTTTTTTGTGCAAGTACCCTTGCGAATGGAGGTTTGGACGGAGATAAAAGGTGGAATAGCTATTAGGTAAGTGGCGTTCGTTATAAGATATTTTGTGTCCCCTTGGCGGATTTTGTAAGAAAGAAGTTTCCAGACGAAAGGAAAGTTGTAATTCGTTAACAGATCCTTCCCTGTCCTGTTTTTTGTTGGTTGAAACTTATAAAATTTGTTAATCAGCTGTCAAAGATGATAAGAGGTGGATTTAGAGTCTTCGAAGTTTGAAAGGGTTTTTTGTTTTTTTTTTAACTGCTTTGGAGTTAAGATGGAGGATCTATGCAGACAAGGCTAATCGTGATTTGTTGTGTGTAGGGAAAGTTTCGAAAGTTGGATTCAAAAGGACGAGGCTATGGTCGAGTCTTGGGTTGGAAATGCAAAGAAAAGGGTTAAAGTTTGCTGAATATGTAGTTAAGTTAACCGTTTAAATAAGATGGATTTGTTTTAATTTTTGAGGTTTTGAAAGATGATAGCTTCATAAGCTCGTTTGGGAGAACCAAACTGAATAATTTGGTACATGAATATGTCTCTGGACGCATTCTAAAGTGGTTCGAGGTTGTGAATCTGTCTTTAAAGTCCGTGTACGGTTTGGTTTAATAAGAGTTTTTGGTTAATTGTGATACAGCGGGGATCTTGTTAGTTCTTGTTCGTATTGTTACCTATAGAAAACTCTTCTGTCATATTAATGAAAAGGAGGAGACCTCTTCCGTCTGTGTTTGCCAAATCGTTGAGATTATTTAGGAAGTAGGCTCCAAGATGAAGCCTCCTTTTATTGACAAGGCTGGGCAGTTAGAAAGAAGGTGGTGAATTGTTTTGTTTGAGTGAAGACCTTTCTGCGTGTCTACCTATTAGACAGTGCCCAGTGATGACAAATATGGTGGTACTAAGAAATGGTCAAGCGAGCCAGATAAGTCCCTTGGGTCTTCTTTGATCCAGATTTTGTTTGGTAGTTTGACACGATCGGATAAGACTCCATCTGAGATTCGATTTGCATTTAGCATGCTGTACTAGGTGGCTTGTGCACCCGATTCGGGTGCGACTGGTGATTTGATTCCATGTCTTGCGAGTTAATAAGCCTAATAGCTCCCTAAAATTTCAACTTTTATGACATAAAGTTAATTCAGACAAGCTCAAGGTCCTATGGACGTAGTGATAGGTTAGGGAACTTACTTTCACTCGCGACTATTTTTCTGCTTCTTCCCGTATTTAAATACATATGCGAAAAAAATGCACCCAAACAAATAAAATCCATATGGCTCTAACCAGGTGGAATAAATGGTCCGTGGAATAAGTCTAGGATTTTGTGAAAGGATGAATACACATACATTATACAGAGTTTCTTCATGCATCCTAAATGCCTCTCTAAAGCTTATATCAGGCCAAGTCAATGCTGCAGGCGTAGACGAAAGCTGCTGAAGAAGCTGCCATTGAACTGAGCTGCCAGATAAAGAGGTGAAACCCGAGATTTCCATAACAAACACCAAAAAAGCGCTCAATAGATGATCTTAATGCAACACACTCCAGAAATTATATTCGCGAGTTTTGTCAAAATGCAAAACCCAATCCAAAAATGGAAGGCCTGAACAGAATCCAGCCGAAATGAACAAAAAGAAAAAAGGAAATTGAGTTGAATCGGAATATTGAATCAGGAAAGCCCAATCTAAACTTGAGGGCTTTATTAACTAGAGGTTTATAAAGCCGGGAGTGATACTTTGATAACTAATACATATACACCGACTAATTTGCTAAATTTAATCGGATAAAAGGAACCAAAGCATCGTTGGCCATCCACAAAAAATTGAGCCCACATTAAGTGTTCATATTATAGAGGTAAAGCCACCTTAACTTTGCTATCCGCTGAGTTAATTTTTGAGCTTCTGAAACCGTTCAGCCTGATCGGTGCTATCATTCTGGTTTTAGGCAATTTCAGCAGATTCTGTTAGGCCGCTATGAAATCGAAATCGATACACACCACGTAATCATCGATCCCTCCATCAGCGGAGGGTTAATTCTTGCTTTCCCTGAATCCTTTCTTTTTGTATCGAATATTTCGGTAATTACTTCCCGAGCTTGAGCCAGGCAAGGTGACGCGTAGTCATGTGACTTCGTTGACATAATTCCTGAGACTTCTGAAAAAGTGTTTAGTCAATACCTGGTATAAGAATGTGAAATCATAAGCTGACGTTATGGACATCATGGGTCGGGATTGAAATGATGTCAAAGCTACGATCGTTGGTATAGAGAAGGTAAAAGCTTCGGGCTTAATAAAGAGGGTATGACCAAGTATCGGATGTTTTCTTTTGGGAACAAAAACTTGAAATTGAATTAAAACACAAGAAAATCGCTTTAATAATTTTATGGCATTAACATTTAAATATGACTTCGAGCATGTTCGAATAAAGCCAAGTCTGGAGGTCCAATTTTCGTCGGCAATAACGCCACAAACGTGGCTTCCAAGTCCCCTAGCGTTTCTGGTTTGCTGGCATAGACGAGCGACTTCACATATCTTCAAAGAAAATAATCCAATGGCGTCAAATCACACGACTTTGGTGGCCAATTGACAGGTCCATTCCGCGAAATTATGCGCTCATCGAATGTTGAATTCAATAAATCGATTGTGACGTGCGCTGTGTGGCATGTAGCGCCGTCTTGTTGGAACCACATCTCATTCACATTGATGCCATCCGATTCGGGAACAATAAAGTCGGTTATCATGGCTCTATACCGGTCTCCATTAACGGTAACTGATTCTCCAGCATCGTTTCGGAAGAAGTATGGTAAAATGAATCCACCAGCCCATAGACCATACCAAACAGTCAGTTTTTGTGAATGTAATGGCGTCTCAAGGATCTCATGTCGATTCCTTTCACTCCAAATGCGACAATTTTGCTTGATGACGTAGCCATTCTACCAAAAATGAGCCTCATCACTGAACAAAATTTTGCGATGAAAATCAGCATCGAGATCAATCTCATTTTCGACCCATACACCAAAATCACGACGCATTGCATGGTCTTCCGGCTTTAATTCTTGCACAAGCTAGTAAAGTCGCAAGCCAAGATCTTTGCGCAAAATCTTCCATAAAGCTGATGGACAAAGCTCCAATTGCTGTGCACGGTGGCTAATCGATTCATTCGGTTCCTCTTCAACACTTTACTCTACAGCGGCAATTGTTTCTTCTGTGCGTCGGTCGATCACGGTTTTTTTCCACAAACTTTTTGGCTGTTGCTTTAAAATGATTTTTTACGAACCATGTCAGGAAGCCATCGGCTCTTGATAGCAAAAAAAACATTTTTGACATAACAAAATCGTTGAACCAAAGAGCTTAACATTTTCTCACAACCAATTATGAGTGCGTTCATATTTCTTGTATCCATCGTACACCTTCCTGTAAATTTTTGTCGGAATAGGAGGTGACACAATATCTTCTTCAGCTTCTTCGACTTCCTAGATCATGGCAAAACTCTTCAATTTTCGGAATGGGAGGTGACTCATCAGCATTGCAGCTTAACTTTTGAGGCATGCATGCATTCTTTCCAAACTTGCCAACTACTTACCTTCAGCCGTTATTAGCCAAAAAAGATCTTGCGCATTCAAGAAGAATTGAATAAGCCAATCTTTTGGACTGACATCACCCCTAATAAGGACAAGGATACAGGATGGATTAAAAAACTGTAAAGAAGAAACCTTTCTGAAACAACAGCAGTCCGGAAGGTCATAGTGCTACTGCTACTCCAGCTGCTATCGAATGCCCTTAATCAAACCTCACAATAAGGCTGCCTAAATCCATTTTCTTGCATTAAAACAGTCGACTCGTTCGGACTACCCTACCTTTCCCCAATACTGATCTCCACACTTACTTTGTTTGAATCAAACGATAAAGTAGACATTCAAATGCACGTCACCATCCCTTTCAACCTCAGACGATGACCAACCACGATTGCGACAACCGCACGCCAAATTTCCTCGACCAGCAATAGCTTTGGTCAGATAATTGCGCCCGTATCCACCGACGACGACCCTTCACAATCAAAATCCTTTAACATCACTTCCCTTGACCAATCTGTACGCTTGCACAATAGTCAATCATCGGACTCTTCAATCCAGCTTGGGTGTGCTGGGTTTGGGACACACAACCACCCCTAAAATGCGATCACAATAACCAGCCCCAAACCATCCACTCTTAGCGCATCGCACTCAATAGCTCTCTAATTACCTCGTCACGATGTGAAATTTTATGACACCCAGGTCATTAGCGCGGAGCCCAAACTCATTGGGGGAAAATTTAATTGAATGATTGATGACAGGCACCAGGATGTCAGGTATTGATTTCAATAATTGCAAACTTAATTGCTTATCAAACACGATTTGAATGCTTAAGCAGGCGACCACGATCGACGGGACGGGGCCGCGGCCGATGCGCCTTGTGACTGAAATTGAACTTCAATCTGGGATGAGGTGGGAATACGCATTGATGACAGCGCTCGGTCATCACCAGTCTCCGTTTCGACGACGACTATCATAGCGCGGACGTGCGTACAATTTCGTATGCAAATTCAATGAGCTTAATTCCGCATTCAACTGATACATCCATACACACATTGGGAAAAGGGTTGGCGTATGCATGTGTTGGTGGCAGGTTGCAACGTCCTGGAATGCAATTAATGCGTAGAATCGTTTGCATTAAGAGTCATTACAGAGCCGATGCGATGGTAAAAGTTTGGTTTCGTTGAGACAGGACGATACATATTATGTATATTGGATTGAACTTTTTTTTCTTTTTATTTGTGTGTGTACCTGCGGGTCTGTTGGGGCTGTGTCACGTTGGATAGTTGAATGCTTAACGAGGTTATGGTAATGCGCTTCATTAGTGTTCTGTAGTATTCGTGAATCCGTGCGGAATATTATACGTCGCCATAGATAAAAAAAAATAAACGGGAAAATACTTTTACCCCCGCATATATGTGAGTGATTGATTGTTTAATGAACGAGTATTCAAAGGAAATGCATGTGTATATTGGTTGTGCAAAGATGTCCTTGTTGTGGGATGTCGGTGGAATGAATGGTGCAGGTTAAGCAGGTGTTCGTATAGAATTCTTTAAAAAGAGTGCAAGCTTCGCTGATTAATTACGGAATTATACTTAAAGTTTGTTGGATCAGTCCTTGTCCATTAAGGATGGGTGTGGTTTTAAAAGAGGGCGCACTTCTTCGAAAGACACGGGATAATAATTCTGTACAAGGACAAGGATTGAGTATGGTAATTTATCTGGTGGATATATTTAAAAATAAATTAATTAAGAAAATGGAGGTGGCCAGGCAGACAGCCGGCAGATAGAACGGCTTTAAAACAGGAATGGCAGATAGTTATTGGCTGAACTTGAAGAAAGTCTTTTGCGAGGGACAAAAAGCGAGGTCTAATTTTGGTAGGCAGGTGCAAGGGTTCAGAGGTCAATTGAGTATTCATACCTGATTAACCGTCGCGTCCAACAAATGGGCACATCTTTTTTTTCCCAGTGAGATAATTACCACATCAGGCTATAGGCTTCGTGGAGTATTTGATACTACGTTTCATAGTTTGGAGATGGCCTAGTCCCAGAAGAGTGGAAACCAGTAGTATGATCGTTAAACTTACCATGAATAATGATGAAGAATGAGGAAAGCTTCATCCCCAGATTTCTGGGAACTATTACAGAATGAACGACATGTGAGATAAATGCAAACAGAAACATGTGACAAGATATTCCGAAAAAAAAGTCACACGTTGTAGTCCTTACAGAAACACAAATAAACTCAGCGAACAATCAAATGAAGAGTGTCGCATAATTCACGCGAAAGTTTTGATAGAAAATAAAGATTTTTAATCAGAAAGCTTGCATTTTTATTGATTCCTAGAATATACAGATTGGGGTTATACATGGAACAGCTCATTGGATAAATGGCCGCCACGGTTTTGCTGGCAAGTACGTACTCTTTTATAAACATGTTCTATCACCGTTTCGTACAAATGTGACTGAATTTCAATAACACACCAAGCACATTCCTCATTCAAAAAGTCCAAATGCGTTAAATAGCAAACACGGCCGATTACAGGGTTAGGAACAGACTCATGCAGTAATTGAATTGTTTTTCTGGCGGTATGGCATGTAGCTTGTTGAAACCACATGTTGGTTACACCCATATCTTGTAATTTAAGGACTAAAAACTGGATCTCTCACGATATCGACCACCATTAATTGCTACTACCTGATCAGCTTCATTTTCAAATAAAAATGGTCCGATTATGTCTCCTGTCCATAATCCACACCAATCATAAAAAAGGTCACACAAATCGGGGTAATAAAAAGGCACATCAGTTCTTCTTGGGTTCATGCTGAACAGCCACCTCTACCTATCTAACTACTCATTTTGAAGCGGGCGGATGGCCTAGCCCTACAATTATCAGAACCGATGAAGTCTGAGTACGACGCTTCTATGCCATAAAGGAAACCTAGAACACGTGACACTTGTGAAACGATGACATCAAAGCTCTTCGATCGATTTGGTTGAGTGTAAGGCGAGAAGTGCAAAGTTGTAGGGGCAACCATATTAAAATCAGAAGCAAGAAACCTTCGAGAACGCCAGGAAATCTTTAAAAATGGCAAAAAAAAATCAGCGGCTTTCAGAAGCTTTTGGATAAAGTATCTCTGGGAAACTTAGTAGATCGTAACGACATTCTTCCCGCAACGGCCAATGATATACTTTTCAGTGGTAATTGAAACTTCCAATGGAGATATCCCACCAGTTTTTTTTTTTTTTTTATAATTTACACGTACTCCAGGGGTTATGAATACCCTTTTATATGTTACCATAGAACGAGCGTTAGAGAAGGGGAAGAAAGAGAGGATAGGAAAGATTTTGGATGTAGTGGAGACTTAAACTCCATGGGTGGTGTCCGAACTTGCTTCGGGGAGTCACTTTTTCTTGTGTTCGTTAAATTTGAAGAGATTCAAGATGGTGTGCATACTTTTTTTTTAGGTATTGCACCAACCTTTTTATTTCTTTTAAATAACAGTGAAATGGATTTTGGTTGGGATTGAACGCGCAACCTTCCACTCAACAGACGAACACATTACCACTACACCGCGGGCACCCACCCAGTTATAAATACAAGGGGAACTACTACCGGCAAAAGTATTGGAAACAAGAAAGCACAGGGCCCATATAGAATCCCAAACAGAGCACTACAAACCGCAAAAATCTCCAGCCTTGATATTCTCATGAAAGCAGAGCTGTCTAAAGGAAAGGACATTCGCATACCTCTGAAAAGTAAAAGGATTGTTGCTTCATCCCAATGGGGGAAATAAAGCTCCAGGAATCTTTTGCCGCGATGGGCAAAACCGCACAGAAAAGGTCATCATTAATAGATTGATTGCGCATTATCAGACATGGTTGTCTGAAGTCTACTGGCCATGACCTAGCAGAACAAAAAACCGAAAACTAGCCAAAAAGTAGTAGAATACATTCAAGTACGTAGTGGAGATCAAACAATCCAAATCCAAAGTCGCAATCCGTTACCTAGGGTGCAATGTTCGACAAAAGACTTAACTTCAAGGTGCACCTAGGTGCGCGATTTTCTCCAATCATCGACTGCAAGAATTTTGGTAAACATCGGTGGATCCATAGGAAGTCGCAGGTTACTTTACTTTTTTAGGGCTTTAGTGTGTATTCATGGCGTGGCGAGTATTACGGTTGAATCTTTGAAAAGGTGGAATGCAGTTGGCTATTTCATTTAAGCATTTTCTGTTATAAAAGCGGTAAAAAGTGTAAGTCAGGACAGGAGATATTCCTACGATGATCAAGCGAAATTATAGAGTTCGGTACGGTTGAATCTCCTATCAGTTTTTTCGCACGCTTTTGTATCCTATCCAGTAGGTGCAATAATGTTTTTGCTGCAACTGACCAGATGTGGGCGTATATACGCTTTATATATTGAGGCCAGATCAGAAGGTTTGAAATATATCTTCCATCGATGGAGGAAACCTTAGCATTTCGCTGCATTTTTAGCGGTTTCGAATATATGGTCGTGCTGATGAAGGTCGTTACTGACGCACATACCGAGCATGGAAAGTTTTTCAGTTTCGATGATGTAAGTGCCACTCATGGATAATGGCTGTAAATTATGGTTTCGCTTAGATGAAAGATGAAAGCAATGCGTTTTGGAAGCATTTAACTCCACTCTATTAGATTTTCCCCATTTAATTATGCTGCAATGTCGAAATTTAATGAGCTTAACATATTTTGTCGTTTTTCATCCACATCCGAAGGTGAAGGTCGTGAATTCGAGAACGTATATGAAAAGCTGAGGGTATTGTCATCAGCAAAGGAATGGATTGGATTAGAAGTTGCAGACAAGAGGTCATTTATAAAAAATGAGAAAGAGTGTCGGAGGCAAAACGGAGCCCTGGGGAACACCAGCATTTATTAGGCGAATATCAGACTTGAAACCGTCAAAAACAACGTGAATTGAACGTTTCGAGAGGTAGTTTCTAATCCAGAGAAGAAGACTTTTATCGATTCCAAAAGCACGCATTTTCGACAAAAGGGCTTGATGCCAAACCCTGTCAAATGCCATTCAAATATCAAGTGCAACGATCTTGTTTTCGGCACCAAGATGGATGGATTGATTCCACTTTTCGGTGAGATGTGTTATCTGATCACCAGTGGACCTGTTGCTCCGAAAACCGAACTGTCGTTCATTGAGGAGTTATCGTGATTCAAGATATTTCAAAAGCTGACGCTTTATCAGAGGTAAGTGCAATTGGTCGGTAGTTGGAGATAGAAGAAGATTCACATTTTGTCTTCAGTTCGTTGCATTCATGTGCGAAGTACTGTGGTGTCCAATGTCCAATGTAGGGACGGGCTGGACAAATGCTGTTTTCCATCTACTCGGGAAGAGTCCTGATGAGAAGAACAGATAGAAAAGATTACGCAGTAATTTTGCTAACGTTTAAGAGCACCTCTTCATAACTACGGTGGAGATACCGTCTGGACCAGACGATTTGTGAATGTTAAGATCTAATAATACTATTGCAACTGTACGAGTACGGAAGTGGATTGGTCCCACAGAATGTTATACGTTCTCAAGCACAGGAGCAGGCTGGACACAATCTGGCAACGTAGAGTTGGCTGCAAAATTAACAGCGAGCAGATTGGCTTCGTCTATAAAGGTGAGAGCTGGAATGTCATTGGTTTTCTTGACAATTTATACTAAAAATAAAAAATTACAAATTTTTGTTGCAACAGGCTCGTTAGTACCCAGGGCCTAGCTTTCTCACACTCATTCATATGTGCGTGTGTACTTATTACACGATGGCGGGACCTCCTATTTTATGCCGACTCCGAACGGCGAATTTGAGATAAGCTTTTCTTGACAATTGATACTACTAGGATGATTTGTCAGATCATCACGAGAGGAGGGCCAGTGAAAAATCATTTAAGGTGTTGCTATGGCTGAGAATCGAGCCCAGACCTTCTGCACGACAGTTCATGGTGCTAACTATCGTGCCACTGAGCCACTGAGCCTGTCTGACAATTGATACTTCTTGGATAAATTTGGAGAGAAGGGGTCATATAGGTGTTCAGATGGCTATCTATATGAATTGAACACAGACCTTCTGCGTGGCAATGACTATAGCGCCACTAAGCCCGTCATATTATAATCCAGAGGAATTAAAAAGGAATCTCCATACAGAGCTAGCAAAACCGCTAGAAGAATGCTACCACAGAAAGATATACACATCAATTTATTCATAAAAAAGGACTCTCGACGAAATCACGACGAAAATTTCTCTATCACGCAGTTTTTTGGTTCAGGAAGTTGCTGTACAGATTCGGACACGACACTCCACCAATCTGTCCAAAATGTCAGAATGAATAAGAAGACACAGAATATGTAATTTACTACTGCCCACGTTTTGCAAGAACGAACGCCGACATCCAGACGCAAACCGTATAGTAAGCGAGATGATCCTATCAGAGGAAACATGCAAGAAAGTAAAACAGCGTTTCTAGGACAACATAACGTCGAAGAGGATAGTACAGTCTGAAAGGGTAACTAACCCCCGACACAATACCCAACAGCAGTCTCCTGGTAGAGTAGTGGACGAGTAAAAGCATGTGTATTTTATTATAGGATTCGAACTGATCAAATTTAAACAAGAAGTCTTAGCTGGCGCCCGATATCAGGTTCACAAAAAATTTTGCAATTTGTTTGTAAGATTAATACAAATCTCCTTTTTTGAATTTAGTTCTGCCTAATATGGAAATTATATAAATCTCACATGTGGCCATGACTCAGAGGAATGCGTAGTAGGCTACTCAGCCAAATGCTGTGGGTTCAAGCTAGTGCTGTAGCAAACGGTATGTATTCGTTACTGAGTAACGGGTATTCCATTACGTACCGATTAACGAAACGTTACTCTCCAATAAATGTCGTTACTAGCACGATTTCGTTACTTTGTTCATGCGTTTGTTATTTGGTATCGGTATGTAGTAACGCAATCGGTATTCGGTACACCATTCATAGAAGAACAAAATAAAAACAACATCTCCTGCCTTTTTCTTTTTTCTACTGTGCGAGTGTGTGGATGTGTAGAAATGTAGAGTGTGCGGACTGCAATACAATGTATTGGTATTTGGCAGTAATACGGTAGCACTGTAGCAGCAAAGCATAGATACACACATAATACATTTTCCAGCACCAATTGGTTTTCGCACAAGTTGACTGGTTGCTTACAACTTTTATTATCGAATTTATCATTTTTGAGTAATCTTTATGTATGTATATGTAACACGCATTCTGTGGCCCTTGTTTTTGTCTGACTTCTGTTTAGTGCAAGAGCGCGAGAAGCTTAACTGTTATGTTTTTGTAGGTGTGTATTGTTTGAGTTAATTGTAGGTGTGTATTGTTTGAGTTAATTGTATTTGTAATATTGTATCCTTTATTGATTTAGTTACGTTTTGTTAATTGTTACTCTGTGCGATCGTTACTTTTATATTTTAGAATTTCCTTTTTGTGTTTTCGGATTTTTGCTATTTCGTTTCCTCGTTTAGTTGTTAAATTGGCATATTTTATTTTTAAAATGGATCGAAAAAGAAGTAAATTATGGAACTATTTTAGTCCAATACCAGATAATCATGAGAAAGTTAAGTGTGACTTATGCCATTCGTCTTATTCGGTTAAAGGTGGTTCAATTACAAATTTAAAAAAACATTTAATGACAAGACATCGGACGTCATATCTCAGCGAATCTATATTGGTTCCAGTTGAGCATCCTTCCCCAATGCCTTCGACAAGTCACCAGTCATGCGAAGATGTCCAGGAAGTCCCAGGTTACGATTGCAGTTCTTTAGCCCCTTCCTCATCTTTGATTCCTTCAGAAAAAAAACAAACTGACATTTCAACGTTTCTAAGAAAACGTATGAACGTTGGACGCGAAAAAAAAATTAATGATTTGGTTTTGAAAATGATAATTAAAGACCTTCAGCCGTTTTCTATTGTGGAAGACTCTGGGTTTAAGGCCTTAATCAATTATCTAGAACCAAACTATAAAATGCCATCTAGGTATCTCGTAAGTACAACTTTACTTGATGCCCAGTATTTGCTTATAAAAGAAAAATTAAAAAATGAACTAAAGCTTGCTGACTATATCTCATTAACAACCGATGGATGGACTTCTCGTGCAACAACTTCCTATCAGGCAGTGACGGCACACTATATTTCAGGAGATCCTTGGGAACTACGTTCAGCCTTGCTAGGATGCTTTGAGTGCCACGAAAGGCACACTGCCGACTATTTAAAGCAAGAGCTTTTAAACCTTGTAGAGTCCTGGGAAATAAGCAATAAGATTTTTGTGTGCGTCACAGACAACGCAGCAAATATGAAGGCAGCGATACGATTAGCAGGATGGGACCATTTTCCTTGCATTGCTCATACAATGAATTTAATAGTCAGAGCTGGGCTAGGCGTAATTCAACATCTAATTAAGAAAGTGAAAGCCATAGTTGAACATTTTCATAGGAGTTCTGTGGCCACAAGTAAATTGATTTTAATGCAAGATCAGCTTAAACCTGGCTCGAAGGCATTGAAACTCAAGATGGACGTGATAACTCGCTGGAACAGCACACTGGATATGCTCGAGAGGATCAAGACCTTACAGGAACCGTTAGAGGCGACGCTTGGTCTGTTGCATAATCCGGTACCCAATTTGTCAGAAGATGAATGGGTCGTGCTACCGGAAATTATCCGAATTTTAAAACCGTTCAAGACAATAACAGAAGAATTGTCTTCTCAAAACGAAGTAACTATTTCGAAGGTTTTGGGGGGAACAAATAGTGTCTTACGCATTTTAAATAATTTGAACTTAAAACCAATGGGTGTTTTATCAAAAAATCAGCTTGAGAAATTAATTTTAGAATACAATTCTCGCTTTAGAAACAGTTCGCGCCACTTAGTCTTATCGAAGGCAGCTCTCCTAGACCCTAGATTCAAAAAGCAATCATTCACGAATGATTCTTGCTATGACCATGCTAGGCATTTATTACAAACAGAATTAGAAAGAATGCCAAGGGCGCAGGAAACCCCAAAATATATAAGTGATAACACGAATAATCCAATAATCGAAGAAGAAGATTCCATTTGGAATGATCACGATAGGAATGTAGCCTCAAGCTCCTCCGTTTCCACTGTTGCTGCCAGTGTCATTTCAATTCGTGAGTACATGGACGCAAAGGAATTGCCGAGGAAAGAAAATCCACTTAAATGGTGGAGTGCCCGAAAACTTTTGCATCCAGAGCTGGCAGATTTAGCAAAAAAATACTTGTCTGTGATGGCAACATCAGTACCATCGGAAAGAATTTTTTCTAAATCTGGCCAAATTTTAAGCGAAAAAAGGTCATCATTAAAACCCAAGCGGATGGAAAAAATATTATTCTTAAATGCTAATCAAGCATTAATTTCGTAAAATAATGTAATCTAATAATTGTGATATTTTTTTTGTTATCTTGAGGCAAATGAATTGCATTTATTTTCCTTAGTTTTGTTTTTTTTATTGAGTTCCTATTTTTTTAGTTTGTATTTTTTTATGTGACATTCATTAATTTCCATTTTTTGAGTTTGTGAAATTATTATAATAATTTTTGTTTGAGTCAAATGAATTGGATTTTTATTTATATTTATTTATTGAGTTCCTATTTTATTAGTTTGTATTTCTTTATGTGACAAAAGAATTCACTTGTAGTTTTTTTCATTGAATTCCATTTTTTAAGTTTGTGAAATTATTATTATTATTATTTTTTGAGTCAAATGAATTGGGTTTTTATTTATATTTATTTAGTTAAACGAATATTTCAATATTAATTTGCTCAGTAAAAAAATAATTGAAATAAAAACGAATTGGTTTTTTTGTAGGTTATTCAGATAAAAATGTTCTCCACTCATTAATATTTGAAGTTTGTTTTCTCTTTTTATTTGGCTATCGTTTCATTAAGCAGCTACTCAACGTGAATATAAAGGTATGTATAGACGTCTAATTAAAAAGTTCTTACAATTTGTTTTGTAACCTACCTCACAGAAGTAATTTAAACTCTCTTATCATTTAAACTCTATCTCATTTAAAAGTTAATAGATAATTACTATGTTTATGTGAAATTGTAAAAGTAACACAGTTGAATGCAACGTTCACACCTGATCTTCTTCAATCTGAAGTACCTATTGAACATAAATACTAATTTCAATCGAAGTAACGAAAGTAACTAGTAACGAAATGTTTGTAACGAGTATTCATACCAAAAGTAACGTATACATACGGGTACTCATTTTGACGTTACTTTTACAGCTCTAGTTCAAGCAAAAGCTTCGGCAGCATTCTATTTCTACGAAAATCGCCAACTTATCTGAGGCCACCTGTGCGATAATATGAGACAATTAAATCTATGTCTTCTCCTCTGTGCCACGTTTATGTTATATGGCTTTCGTTCTATGTGCATCTCTGTTGTATTAATTTCTTGCTCTGTCTCAACCGGTGGCATTTTTCGCCAGTGCTGTTACGTGTCTGTATTTCGTTACATTCATGTGTGAGGTACTGTGATGTCAATGTCAATCTTTGGTAGAAAAAAGTTTGCAATTCATTTGAAATTTTTGCCAAACCGGATGGCAAAACAGGCAAATATCATATCACAAAAACAATTAATTTTTCTTGGTGCGAATAGGTCCTGGTCTTCTATGTATAAGCCTTAGATGTCATTTTATCCCCATCCTTGAATGAAATAATAAATTTTATTAATTTTTAAAACTGAATGAAATTTACGATCAACACAATAATCAGTTATTGGTTTGTCAGACAGATGCAATGATTATCTTCAAGCTGGCTTCTCACATTTATGATGAATTTAGTGTCGAAAAATTTCGTGCGGTCTTTCAAAATCGCAAAGTGTTCTTAACCACTGGACATGTATGTACTCAGTCTTAACCAAAATGCATGCTCATTTAATATTTTATCGTTTTGGTGTCCGGATAAATCAGATTTCTGTAAGTTGATCGTTGCTTAATTTTGAAGAGAAGCGAGATGCACTTAACTGGCGCCCAACGTGATACAAAAATCCACTAAAATGGCAATAAATGCGTTATAAGTTAATATAGACGAATTTCGAATTCAGTGAACCAGACGTTAACCACAAGGTGGTCATAAAATAAAATCGAAAAAATTTGTCTAATTTACTTTGCATGGATATGAGGTCCACAAAACTGGTGCATTCCTAAGTTGATTAGTCAGTTGGGAATGGTGCATGCTAAAAATTTGGAATATCGGCATCTTCTAAAGATCTCCTGTTTCGTAACAACAATGAAAAGCTAGGCTTTACAGTCATAGCAATACAAGATGCGATCTCTTTATCATGAATTGCGTAATTCACATGTATCTGCTTTATAGCGGTAGCATTTGTTAAAATATTGCATTTGAATATTTTCCAATATTTCGCATCATTTCAACTCATTTATCAGAATATACCAAAATGCGAACACTTATCGTTTCGTCTGTCATTTGTTTGTCCCGTCTCTTTTTTTCGGTCTCGTCTACGTCGTCTGTATGTACGTCTTTTGTCTGTTGCACTGTCTGTCTGCTCGGCCCAAGTACATTGAAAAAAAGCACCTGTCCACCCAATTCCCGTGTCCCTTGCAATGATAACAACTGAGACTTGAAAAATTATGTAAAATTAATTGCACAAACCTTTTGCAAATACATTTATGAACATCAAATTGGTATTTAACCCAAAACCTTCTACAAATCCAAAGGCAAATATAAATTTGATTGATTGCATAGCATAGCTCCTACACTGACTGATCATTTAAGATAGCAATTTACGAAACTTCCATTTACCAATCAATCCGAGATATACCTATCCTTCACAATATTATAATTAAATTTCCCCACTCCTTTATTCCAAGAGGACACTTCATCACCAGTCAAACAGCATAAAGGCCCGTTATCCCACACTGGGAAAATGGATCTTCAAATTGACAACATTCCTCCTGATGTGTATGTTGTACCAACAATTTTACTGACCTTACAAAATGTATACCATCCCCGACATTGGTCCTTTTCCGAAAAATAATCAAACAGGCAACCCCCTACTAACAAGCTTTCAAGTGATTCATTTTATTCCTAAAGCTTATATCCTTGTTCTTAGAAATGTCCTTTTCCATTCGAATTACCATTCGTCGACTATACGAGGAATCGACATTTAATTCCTCAGGAGATATGTTTCTCAAACAAAAAATGGCCACAAATCCAATTAGGTCGTTGAGCTGCATGTATTTGAAAAGGACATCACATCACAACACAATCACATCACACCTTGTCCTAGATATTTCGATTCTATCTTATCCACACCAGCCCTATGTGTTGTATTTCATTTTTCTCACTCATGTCCTTTTGCATTTGCAATTGTAAACTGAACAACGAACAGTTTTCGTTCGGTCCAATGACACGAAGAAGGACATGCGAGCCATGGGTAAAAGAAGAAGCTACGCCAACTCGGTTGAACGACCTTCAATAAACAAAATATCAATCTCTCTGGAATGTCCCTCCTAGAGCTGTCCTATTCTCACGTGGTATTCAAAAATACTCCCCGACTTCTCCATCCATTCCGGGCCCGAGGAGGACCTCCTGGTTGTCTTCCTTTTTTGATGACCGATTTGAACATGGAACATGACATAACATAACACACATCTTATCGTTGAGTGGTCATTTCAAGAATCCTGTTCCTAGTCCCACAAACACCTCGGTGCGTTGTATTGAAAGTGGCACTAGGACTGAGACTGAGTCCTTCTGTTTCTGCTTTTTATGTAGGACACAAGATATCTGCTTTGACATGCATAAATACGGGCAACATCATCATCATCATCATCATCATCATCATTGCTATCATGCAAACAAGGACAAACCCAAAGAGACACTAAACAGAGGGGTATGGCGTCTGCCGGCCATCAGGACACAAAAACACAACAAGGATGACATTCATTTTAATATGGTGATTCCACTTAAAGTGAGTTTGTGTCATGAATCAGATCAGAAGCACCCGTCCGGGAGCACTAACAGAAACAGAAGCATCACCAGCCACATTGTTTATAGCAATTTAAGTGGTCATTTTGGATTTTGGGGGCACAAAACATGCTCCTTTACAAGTCATCTGGTTATCTCCCACCCGGAAGGGGTTTTCGCAGAGTCGGAGGCGGTCGGGATGCATATGGTTGGAAATATTTAATAATTCCCACAGATTACAACGTGTTTGGATGTGTCGGTAGGATTCGCTTTGTGACTTGTAGCCAGTGCTGAAGTTGGATAAGTGATTCTGTAAACTGGTTTCGATTTGGGGTTATCACATTGTTTGGAACTAATTGAGTGGGCAATGTAGTTTGAAGGCGGAATGTTGAAGAACACTTATGTATCTGAGATGGAGTTATATGAGCCATTCAAAATGTGAAGCGAAGTGAATCATCAGCAAAGTACTTACCTGTATATTGGTTTTAGTCAGAAATAAATAAAAACATACGAAGGGAGTCTACGATCCGCTGAGCGTATCGTTACCCCATCCCCTATGCTATGCCATCCTTAAACTAAATATTCCCTTAAAATGGACTTGGCAAATGACTTTATATGTCTGAAATACAGCAAATTTTTCATTTGACCAAATTCGACGTTTTTTCTGAAAGTAGCAGGGGCGGAATTTTTAAAAATTTAATTCGAAAATTTCATAAAAAATATATTAACTCATGAACAAAGCACAAGCATGACAACTTTCAATATCCTAGCTCAACATTTTCGGACTGACCAATATACCCATATGACATTGGTATGTCATAGCAAAGATTACAAAGTCATACTGATGACGCACCGCATACTTGAAAAATTGTTCTATGGCGGGTCGTACTGGCACAGCACGCCATATGTTTGGATCTCGTTTCTCATGTGTGCACACACCGCCCGCCCGTGCCTAGAAGCTGGTGAGCAAAAGTTTCTGTTTTTTGTTCTAATTGCGTTATCTGTATGACTTTACAATCTTTGGTCGTAGGCTAGGATTTTGTTGACATAAAAAAGTAAAAAGCGGCAAACTACCAAGAGCTTTTAAAAATGTCTGGTAATAATCTTCTCTGGTTGTCTTTTAGAAGTTCCTCAAGCGAACTAAGTGACCGTTCTACTTCAGCTGTAGTGGAACCTATTTAATGCTATCAACACTGTTACCATCAATATTTTCTGGAAGTTTGGAATCAAAGCCTTCTTTACGGAACTCATCTGCTCAACATTTAGTCCGGTATTTGCATTAAAAACGGTAGGACTTCCTTTGCGATTGGCTCTTTTGCTTTTTCCAAGTATTCCTGAGTGTTTTATCAAGCCTGCAACACATCGGCGATAGTTCAAATTAAAATTACAGACTCTCAAAGATGTGGATGTAGTCATTGGCTTGGCCACACCGTGCTATTGGACAGTAATGCTACAGCTAGGAAGATCTTGTAATCCCAGCCCCCATATTCGAGATGACAAGGAAGACCGAACCTCCGTTTCAAAGAAAAATCCATAACGGATGCCAGAACGTTTGGTCTGGACAACTGGAAGCAACGTGCCCGGGATTGTATAGGATGGAAGGCTGCAGTGCCTCAAGCAAGGATTCTTCGCGGTTCCTTAGCCCGATCAGTAAGTAAGTAGAGACATTCAAAAAATCTTTGAAAATTCCTTTGTTTTTGGGTCGACTAAAAACCCAAAATTGACTGATGTACACCAGTTGCACTTGTTCTGCTTCATCCATCTGCAGTTTCGCTTTTCCGAGCAAAACAACGCGCATAATATGTTGCTTGATGGGCTCAGTGTCGCGATGGTTGTAGCGATAAAATGCCTCGCAGAAGGTCTGGGTTCGATTCCCAGCCGTATCAAAACTTAAATGATATGTCACTGGCCCTCCTCTCGTGATGATCTGACAAATCATCCGAGTAGTATCAACTTTCAAGGAAAGCTTAAATCAAATCCACCGTTTGGACTCGGCTTAAAACAGGAGGTCCAGCCAACGTGCAACAGGCACACATGCACACAAGAGCCTGTTGCGCCAAAAATTTGTATTTGTATTATGTTGCTACCTCTAGCCAAGTACCCCAGCTAGCTAACACCTGGTAATTTTAAGCAAATTCGAGGCGGTTACTGCAATTCAGGTTACATACTTACTTAAGTGCCGCTACAGTATGGAATGAACCTGGGCCTCATCCAACATGCCTCTCCAATTAGCCTGATGCTTAGTTAACTTCCTCCAGTTGCGTGCTCTCAATTGATTGAGCGCCACATATCGCGAGGTCTTCCTCTAAAGCACGCGACGTCAGGCTGGCAATCGAAGATTCTGCTGGTTGGAATATTGGTGTCCATTCGTTCTACATCACCTAGCCATCTTTAGCATCCAATGCGAAGTTTTTTGACAAGGACCGAAGATTTTTCGAAGAATTTTCCTCTCGAATCGACTAAGGATTTTCTTTATCTCATCCGCTATTGATACGATCCATGCTACAGTGCTGCAGTAGGATCTCCTTAGTAGTTCGAAGGCTTTAATTCTAAATTTCCTCTAAGACCGAAGAAATAGCGGTTGCCGGAGTAATTCATCGTTTAATTTCTGACGGAGCAAAGGTAAACAAAGTCCCGTACCACCTCAGAGTTATATCTGTGAATGGTGACGTTCTGTCCGATTTGTCGATGGTGTGTGTCCTTTCGTGTGGACAGCATATACTCAGTCTTACCATCATTTACTGCTTAACCAATTTTTGCCACTTCCTTCTCTATTCTAACAAACGTGGCTATGATATCACGTTGAGTCCTGACAATGATGTCAATATCGTCAGCGAATGCTAGTAGTTGCACCGATTTTTGGACGATTGTGCCTCTGGTGTTGGATCGGGAGATTTGGACAATCCACTGAAGAATTAAATTAAAGAAGTTACACGACAGCGCATCGCCTTGCCTGAATCCTTTTTCGGTATCGAATGTGTCGGTGAGGTCGTTTCCGAACCTGATGGAGCTGTGAGAATTCACCATATGCATCCTCCATAGCCGGACGAGTTCGGGCGGTATACCAAAACTAGACATGCCTCAGTATAATTTGTCTCTGTTAATGCTATCGGATGAGACTTTCATGGCCTAAAAACACACTGAAAACTACCGATCAGGTCATTGGTAAAGGTTTTCAGGCGTTCATATATTACAGCAGATAGGATCTTGTAGGCTATATTGAGGAGACTTATGTCTCTGTAGTTGTCGCAGCACAAATGATCGCCTTTACGTGGATTCGAGAAACGATGATGAGTTCTATTCTTCAGGCATACTTTCGTCCGACCAGATTTGGCTTATGAATTGTTGGATGTTACTTACCAAATCATCTCCGCCGTCTTTGTAAGGCTTAGAGGGAAGGCCGTCATTTCCGGCAACCTTATTGACCTTGTGCTTAGATATTGCTATCCTCTCTTCGCTTAGGTCGGGTGGTTGGCAGTTTTTGCTATCTTCGCCAATATTGAATGTTTGGGTCTGCCTGACAGCGGAATGTTGTTCGTTATCGCCGTCAAGAGTATGCAGAAGTGGTTCTTCCATATCCCCGGCATCAACTGTGTCTCTAGTACGATATTTCCTTGCTCACCGACAGGATTCTGTTCGAGGCTTGTATTCTTGGCTTTGACGTTTTACACTTTGGTGAAACTTGAAAACATCGTTCCTGGAGTTGCACCTCTCTATATCCTCGATCGCGCGCTTTTCTTGCTCTTTTTTCTTCTTTCTGAAAATCAGGAGATCTTCCCATCTTCTCTGCCTATGGAGCTTAATGGCAGCTCTCATCTTCACCTGCAGCTTAGCCTTGTACGACTCGTTCTTGGCTGTAAGCATCTGTCGGCATTCCTCATCGAACCAAGTGTTTCTTGCTGGTGGGCTCGAGAAACTAGCACATCAGTTGGTGCTGATCTATGGCTTGTTGGCATCGTTGTCATTGTTCTTTGACATCCGATGCTGGTGGTATGGTGTTAATCGAGAGGTTTAGGGATACTCGTTGCGCGAATGGCCTTAGTGGTCTCTTCCGATTGCAGTCTTTTGACCCTAAATTTTTTTCACAGTATTTCTGAATTGTTGTGGTGTGGTGGATATCCGCTTTGTAACATTGGCTGCAACATGGTAGTGGTCCAAGTCGATGTTATCTCCTTGGAATGTTTGGACATCCAAAATACTGGATGCGTTTCTTTTGTCTATCGCAATATGATCAATTTGGTTGACCGCTCGTTGATCCGGAGACTGCCATGTCCCCTTATGGATATCGAGGTGAGGTAACTTTGTGCTGGCTATGGTGACATTTCGCTCCGTAGCGAAGTCAAGTAGCCAGACGTTATGTCGTGTTTTCCAATAGTACTGCTAAAGATGTCTTCTCTTCCTACCTTTGCTTTAAAATCTCCCAGCACGATATTTACGTCGTACTACCGTCGCTCATAGGTTTTGTCAAGGAGCTCGCACAAGCAATCCGTAGCTATATCACCTTTTATCTCCGTTTTGGGATGAGCATATATAAGGCTTATGTTGGCGAATAAAGCCTTGATGCGGATTTTTACAATGCGTTTGGCAATGTCTTGGAAACATAAGACATCTTGCCCAAGTCTTGCACTTACAACATATCCACACCCGTATAGTCGCTGTTTCTGCTCACTATAACACGGTCCGTTGTCCTTAGTAGATGTCATAGTTTTTCATCATTTGCCAATCCAATTCCATCGTATTTTCTGGATGCAGTGGGTCATTGTAAATTTCAATATAAGTGGCTTGGCACTGATGAAATACGTGTTTTGAAATATGCGCTATCTGCATCTTGGGCAGTCACATCTAAGTCCTAGTCCATCGACAAGTTGGTTACGAATTCACTGCGCTACGACAAAGCTATTCAAATGGTGGAGAATTTAAACGTTTTATAGCTTTTATTGATTCAATAACCGAGGACCAATTACTTCTTACCCAGTCATACACTTAACCAACTCGCTTTGATAGCAAGTCCGAATTAGCTATTACCTTTTATCTTCACTTAAGGTTGCTCCATTCCTGGACCTATACAATGTTCGATACTCTCTTTGAAATTGTGGTCCGGATTTCAATTCAAAAAAAATCCTTTTTCTGGCTGAAAAAAAAAAATAACTTGGACACAGATGTATGTTCCATAAAATTCGTTAGCTTTCATTTCACTATGAGTAGAGGTAAAAGAAATTCCCTCCTCCAATTTCTAACTCAATGCAATTAGCTTTCAATTTCCAAACCCTTTCACCAATAAATTCCACGTGAAGAGCATATCCTTCCGGAAGAGGAAAATAAAATACCGTCGAATCAAGCCGATCAATAGCAACTAATGGAACAAGTACTTCAAGTGCCGCTCTTTATGAGTTCCCCCCCACTATACATACACACATCAGCTGAGTGTGGCTTGGAGCACCTAACCTTACTTCCAATAAAATTTATGACCAGTTCATTAATTTCAAGATAGAGGTGGAGTTTGGGATTTTTTTCCTCCTTTTTCATCCTGTGCTTTGACTGTTTGCTGGAAACATGAAACGTTCTAAATGCTGAGGAGGTTTGCAACCGATGATGATGGGGTTTAGTTCTAAAGGAGAGGACGCAAGTAAGTGAAGTGTTCACTCATTTACAAGTGAAATGGAAATTGGACTCGTAAAAGGGAAATGATTTCCGATTTAATTGAAAGGAGTGAATCAAGATGTGGAACAAGGGAAATATGTACTCGCACTGACACAGGACGAATGGTGACTGGATAAAAATTAAGAGAAATCATTGCCACTTTCTAATCGATGGACTGGAAAAAGGGGAGTCCTTTCGAGTGAATTAATTTACAAGTAAAAGTTGATGTTTATTGGAGTGGCAGTTGGTGGAAGGCAGGATTCTGCGTACGGAAATTTTAAGGACATTTGCATTAAATTTAATGATTTTATAAAACTAATTGAATGGAAACATTTATTTTTGTTTAAAGGTGGCCCAAGTTTTCGAAAATGTGGAAGCAATGGAAGAAAATTTCAATAGAACATCCCGATCGGTTTAGTTTTATGTTATCTTGGTGAATAGCTTGAAGAAATCGACATATTTGGCTGCATTAAGTAAGTTTCAGACTATTTGCCATATATCTTCCAAAAAGGTTTAGTCTTCAAAGTTGCAAGCTGTGCTTTCGTTCAACACTCATGCAAATTACCAAAAATTCGCCAACTGATATGCTGGGTCTGTGCCAACTATCTACAAGAAGCCTCTCGTTTCCAGAGGAACACTGAAACGTGATTCCAGAAAAGAATGACGCATATCTCAAGGTAAGGCTACTATGTAGGCGGGAAAGGAAACAGTAAGCTAAAAAAAAAAAAAAATGGTGAAACATGTGCAACTATAGGAACGGAAGGCTCTGTGGAGCGATGGTTAGTGCGATGAACTGCAGTACAGAAGGTCTAGGTTCAATTCCCAGCCGTAGCATCACATAAATAATTTTTCGCTAGCCCTCCTATGGTGACGATCTGACAAATCATCTGAGTAGTATCAACTGTCAAGAAAAGCTTATCTCAAATTCGCCGTTCGGAGTCGGCATATAACAGGAGGTCTCGCACGAATGATAGCGAGAAAGCTCGGCCCTTTGTGCTTACGAGCCTGTTGCGCCAAAAATTTGTATTTGTTCTATTTTTTACTTTTAGAATAAAAAGGCATTTATCCTTTAGAACCACTCCTTTGGGCCATTCGCCACTAGGAGTTGTGCCAAAAAAATATAGGAATGATCTTTGGACCTCTGTTTTGAAGAGTAGTACTAAAAGAGGCCTTAGAAAATAATTCCGCCTTGTACAAGCCAATTCTGCGATCGAGGGGCAACCTCCTGAGTTTTTATAAATAAAATAAGAAAATAAAATGCAAAACGCACAATTAAGGGTTTGGAGATACTAGAAATATACAAGTTCCAAAAATAGCGGTCTTATACCTGCCATTTCTGACTCTTCACCTCCATAAATTGCTAAACTAACCCATTTGCAAAGTTTAGTGGGCAGCAGATGTCATCAGGATTGCTTCCCCTTTATGTGTGGAATTTAAAAAAAATTCCCATGATGAATAATCAAACCTGAAAATTTTTTCAGAGAGGAAATCGGATGTCGTGGTCAACAGCAGAACTCACTTCTAGGAAAACCATGAAGGTTGTCCCTCCAGAGCAACGTCCTTACCACATGGAAACCATCTTGTTGCAAATATCACAATAACTTTGGATAACTGATTTTCTAAAACAACCAGACCACCATTTGGAATAAATGGACGTTGTACACTCCAGAGTGTCGATAGGCATATTTTTTATTGCGACGAAGGTGACAATCTCAAAAGACATTATGGCGGGAATCGATTACCAAAGTAGGCTCGGAATCGAATACTGCTAAAAACAGCTCCCGTATCGATCTACATAAGAACGAAAAGTACCGTACTTTGGTACTAGAGCAAGACCTATCTAGTTAGTTGTTTCCTTTTCAATAAAAATACGCATTTGGCAGGTAGCATCCAAATGAAGGACCCTGCTAGTAGTGCCAGAAAGAGGCGATTGTTATTTAGTGCACCAGATTAAATGGGTTGGTATTGCAGAACGAGGGTAGACTGTGATTGGCTTGAACTTGGCAATGCATAGTGGTTGTAACTCTGACTACACATCAAGTGCTTCTTTTTAACCTCCAAGTGTAACCTTCGGGTACTGGTCTCATCTAACCGGATTTGACTTTCTAAATGGTAAGCGCGAGTGTTGGTAACAAGACGAAAAACAGCAGCACTATAAACAGACTGGTGAGAATGGCGCTAAATTAGTACCCGGCCTGCTGTCCCAGACAAACAAAGACACGCTACTTCGACACCTTCGGACAACAGGCTATCAAGGAATTTCAAGGTTAAGCCATGACCCTTGAATAGAAATGGTGGCGGATGTACCGAATGCCCAACGGCAGCTCTCAATCCCGTAGGTAGTGTATACTGATCGCCAGTATCCAAGGGGTATCTAATAAATTGGAACTGGCCCTACAGGTTGCGGGTTGAGCTTACCTACCCAACCATGGAAAAAGTATTTATTATGAAGCAATCAGTAGCCTCGGAAAGGACTGATTTTATTGTTGATGACACTGCAAAACGAAGAAAGGACAACGACGTTCGTATCTGCAAGCGAACTACTAGCGAAAGCCCTAAACTGCTATAAAGTAGACATTACTGCCAGCCAGGAAATACAATGGGATGGGCCGTACCAAAACAGGATAAAAAACTGTGACATCTGCTACGGACCATGTTATAGTAAGCAGAAACAGCTATTATTTGGATGCGGATTTGTTATAAGTGTCAGACTTACTCAAGAAGTCTAACGTTTCCGAGACATTAGCGAAAGCATTGTAACAATCCGCATCAAGGAAAAATTCGAAAACAAAAGCCTTGTATGCGCTCACGCCCCAACGGAGGAAAAAGTTGGTATCGCTAAGGACTGCTTCTACGAGCTCCTTGACAAATCCTATTAGCGTCTACTAAAGTACGATGTTAAAATCGTGCTGGGATATTTCAACGCAAAGGTAGGAAGAGAAGACATCTTTAGCAGTTTTGTCGGAAAGCATAGCCTACACGACAACACGTCTGGTAACGGACTTATGCTAATTGGCTTTGCTACGGAACGAAATACTACTCTATAGCGAGCACGCGGTTTCCTCATCTCGATATCCATAAGGGGACATGGCGGTCTTTAGATCAACCAAATTGATCACATTGCGACAGACAAGAAGCACACAATCAGTGTAGTGGATGTCCAAACATTTTGAGGGGCTAACAAAGACTCGGAGCACTAACTTGTAGCAACTAAGGTAAGAATGCAGACATCCACCACGCCACAACAATCCAGAAATACTGTGAAAAATTCTAGTGTCGAAAGACTGAATGCGAAAAAGAGAGCCAGGATCTTCGCGCAACGTGTATCCCTGAACGCCTCGATTAATACCATACCACCAGCATCGAATATCGAAAAACAATGGCAACGATGCCAACAAGCCATTTGATCCAGCAAGAAACGCTTGGTTTGATGAAGAATGCGACATATGTTAGCAGCCAAGATCGAGGCCTACAAGGCTAAGCTGCAGGTGAAGACGTTAGCTGCCATTGAGCACTGTAGGCAGATATTAAGGAAGAACACCGACTTTTCAGAAAGAAGAAAAAAGAGCAAGAAAAGCGCGCAATCGAAGATATAGAGAGATGCAACTCCAGAAACGATATTCTTAAGTTTTACCAAAGTCTAAAACGTCAATGCCAAGAATACAAGGCTCGAACAGAATCCTGTCGAGATGAACAAGGAAAAATCGTAGTTGAGGCACAGTCGATGCTGAGGACATGGATGTACTACTTCTGCAGACTGTTAAACGGCGATGACGAACAACATTCAGCTGGGATAACGAACCATTCAATATTGGCAAGGACAGTGAAAGCTGCCAACCACCCGGCCTGAATGAAATGACGATAGAAATATCTAAACTCAAGCTTGATAAGGCTGCCGAAAATGACGACCTTCCGCTGAGCTTTATAAAGCCGGCGGAGATGACTTGGCAAGCAACATCCATCAACTCGTAATCCAAATCTGGTCCTTCGATCTCGTTTGCTCGATCCACAAAAAAGGAGACCCTCTAAACTGCGCCAACTACATGGGCATTAGTCTTCTCAACATCGCCTACAAGATTTTTTCGCCGTTATATGTGAACGCCCGAAACCGTTTACCAACAACCTGATCGGCCCTTATCAGTGTGGTTTTGGACCAGAAAAGTCCACGACCGCTAAAATTCGGCAGATCCTGAAAAAAAGCCAAGAGTTCGAAATCGATACCCACCACCTATTCATCCATTTCAAAGCCGCATACGACAGCATAGAGACGAACTATACAGAGCCATGTCTAGTTTTGGTATACCGCCCAAACTCGTCCGTTTGTGTAGGATGACGATGGCGAATTCTCGCTGCTCCATCGATGTCGGAAACAACACACCGATATATTCGATACCAAAAAAAGAAGGATTTCGGCAAGGTTATGCGCTGTCATGTGACTCCTATAATTGTATTCTTGAGAGGATTGCACAAAACTCTTGAGCCAACTACAGAGGCACAATCTTCCATAAATCGTTGCAACTACTAACATGTGCGAGGATATTGACTTCATTGGTCGGCCATTACTTGATTGAATAGCCATGTTTGCTGGTATGGAGAAGAAAAAGGCAATGTTGGGTTTTTCTGGAAAAAAAGGTAAGACCGGGTATATGCTGTTAGCGCTCGAAACGGACACAAAGTCACCAGTGTCAGATATAACTTTGTTGCTGACAACAACAGCTCGCCAGAAGTTAAACGATCAATTTCTTTTGCCAACCGCTGTTTCTACTACCTAGAACGGCGGCTTAGTAGGAAAGGCCTCACGCGAACTACTAAGGAGATCCTATATAAGATCCTGATAATCCTGTGCATAGACTACGCAGAAAACAGTTGCAATTCAAATTGTTAAATAAAACGGAACAATCGAAACCTCTTCCTTCCTCTCTTTTTCAGCGATTTAACCTACAAAATCAATTAAAAAAAAAACATGGAAGTCATGCCGTGATACCTAAAAATTCACTGGCATCTTACTAAATTGCATGGTCTTTCAAATGTCGTGCAAACATTTCGTACAAACTCTAAAGGTACTCACCTTAGTTTGTAATTAAAGTTCCAAATCCTTTCAAAGACTCCCAGCTTATGTAAAAATTCATACCAGAATTACATATTATACGGATTCTTTTAAACTTAATCCAACTCCATAATACAATCCGGAAGTCGACCTCCACAAACAAATCCGATACATTGTCATACTCCTCGCATTCCCCTACCAGAGATGTTCATTTGCCCAACACTTTCAGAAAAGTAAAAAAAAAGCCCAAAGGAAACCCTTCGAACATCATCTTAAAAGTTGAGGCAGTCAACCATTCAATTGACCAGACTCGATGATCCATTTCCCTGAGCCATTGTCGTCCCTACAACCGTAAAATCTCAATTTACAATTCATTCGAGAATATTGAACAATATTCTGATTCCTGGTTCCTTCTGTTCGCTTCATTCATATCCGGCAAAAACTTAAAATTCAATAAAAGGACACTTTTGGGAACGAACATGTCGCCCCACTGCGACCAACTTGAAAATTACCCCGAAATCGGTTTCGAATAGAAGTCGATGGCACGGGTCCGCTTTCCCGAAAATAACTTTCCACACTCAGTTCGGTGGTAAACTGCCCCCAAATGCATTGTATCCACCAACCCCCCGAAAAACACACACAAACTATCCGCAAAAAAAGTTCCACATACGCCCCACTAGTCCTCGAGGTACCATCACTTTCATCGAGTCGAGTTGGAACGGCCAGCCAGAGAGAGAGAGAGAGAGCGAGAAAGATAGAGAGGAGGTTTGGAAAATACCGTAATTTGCATAAACATGTTACACGAAAAGGATTCATTGTTTCGAGGTGGATTTTCACAGGATAGCCTCCAAATATTCACAATAGGAGACAATTACCAATCGCCAACCCTCCCACACACAGGAACCAGATTTAATAAATATGGGCAGTCCCCGATGGCGGAATGAAGCTTTTGTGTCCTCATTTCGACTTCGACCTCACAAAGGAACCGTCTGTGCCGCAAAAACTTCCTGGCTGTCTGACAAGCTTCACTTTTACCCCTCCCCATACCCAATCCTTCAATATCACACTCTCTCTCTTTTGCTCTCACTAACCAGGATGTGGAAAATTTACATTCTATCTAGTGAATGAGTACAATAGGGCCAACGGCTGGGGAGAGGTCCTGAATTCAGAATTCTAATTCAAAATTTTACCACCCTCGGCCGAAAATCTGTCGGTGGATTATTTAAAATGCAAATAATAGGAGCAATGTAATTCACCACTTCCACCCCAACCACGACGCCCACCATAACCAGACAAAGTCCTTGTTCGGTGAACTTTGTGATAGAGAAATCATATCCTAGCGCATAATTGCATTAGGAACTTTGATCCAGTGCACAGCGAACAGACGAACGTAGTGAAATAGAGTGGTGTGTGCGTCAATTTTGGTAAATTGAAGTTCGGGACTGCAGCAGGAGCAGCAGGAGCAGCTGGAACAGCAACAGCGGTATAGCATTGTCGGTGACTATGCCATCCGACAATCCCTTCTATTCCGCAAAAGTGTGCAGTTTTATGTGTGCGTGTGTGATTAGGGCGAAAGGGTTGTTGAGTGACATCGAGGGTCCTTCGGTCCTGGTTGTTGGATGTACAAATTTGTTTTAGGTTTTTGATGTAATTGAAGGTTCATGTTGAACCTTTTAGTAGTCCTCAATGAGATTTCCAGTTTGGCAAACTAAATTTATGAACTAGTGGTGCAATCAGTGTTTGGGGAACACTTGACAAGACTGTGGATTTTCATGAAGAATATCCTTGTCATGGGGATGTTAACCGAAAGTGGTGAACTGAGCTTTAGAATGCTTTAATATATGCTAAGTATGAAAACCTACTTATTGTGGGTAATGCGGTTACCTAAAGAGACAAGTCATAGAAATCCATTCTATCTAGGTGGAGTTCTCTTCTTTCCGGGGCTACCACTCATTGACCATAGAATGGATATCCAACAATTTGAAAAGCCGTGGTGGTAGGAGATAGTAGTTGCTATAGTCCCGTTTATGTTAGATAAAGTACCATAAGGCATGATATATGCTGCTTTAATATAATTTGAAATCCTAGCGGCAGGTCTCAACCCCGAGATGAATACTAATGACAACGGTTCCCGTGTCTGGCCTACGTAAAAACTTAATTGGTTGCGTGGTAACCAAAGTGTTATGCAGTTAATGTACAAAGTGAAGCCTGTATAGGGCTTCCAACTACCAATTATTCCTCTATAAGGCAATCAAATTTAATTTCCACAAGCAATTATTTTTGTAGGACTTATATAGTACTTGTACTTCTGTTTTACTTGTATAGGACTTATATAGTACTTGACATATATAGTACTGTATGTCTTACATAGGACTTGCGGAGGTTGAGATTATACAGGATTAAAATTAATAAAAGTAAAAATGTAATAAATAAAAAAAGGAAATAATGAATTTAAAGTTATTTTGTCAACTTAAAGAAGTCTTGCAAAAATTTTAGGAAAAACTTTTTGCGGAGCCTACAATTTGCTTCTATAAAGCCTTTATCAGCAAACAAAGTTTTTTTTGTAAGGCTTTTTGGAAGTATTTAAAGAAGACTTATAGAAGTAGATTTCATATAGGTAATATTGCTAAGCGCAAAATAGCTTCGATAGTGCTTTATCGAAGCGAAATTGTTAGTTGGGCTTACTTATGCAGGTGAGGCATCATAAATAGGTTTTTCGTAATTTTATATATATATATCCTTAAAGGGCCATTACAAAATGTTTTCGAGTACTTAGCCCAATGAGTCCGAGGCTTAGAATTTATTCCGCAAAAAAAACGAGTTCCTTCAGCAGGAAAAAAAAATATCCCGGACAATGGAATCAATCACCAATTTGTAAAATTAGCCAAATATCAGGGTGGGGTCTTGCAAGATATTGAACAAGAAGGACAATCTTCAAGAACGCATAACAAAGCCATCGTTTCGCTTGAAGCACATTGGCAGACAATCGGACAGTAATTAGCTATTTACAGCGTTAAGAGGTAAAGTCAAGTAAGGTGGATAAAGACAGAAGATTCACGAGGGCAAGACACGTCATATCTTAAATCTCTTAAGCATCTCTTCTTCTTTTTTAGTTGCTGCAGTCCGGAACGAACCTGGTCCTCAACCAACATGCTGCTCCAATAGTCTCCAGTTGCCCACTTCTAGTTGAGGTCGGTTTCTACGTGTGCACGCCATTTAAGCCACGTCTGCATGGAAATTGAAGACTCTGCAAGCCGGAAAATTGTTGTCCTTTTTACATGTCCTAGCCATCTTAAACGTCCCATGAGAAGTTTTTTGATTAAGTCTTTGTCGCTGTACAGATCTTATGTTTTATGGTTGAATCTTCGGCTCCATAGCCCATCAACGCAAATAGACCGGAGATTTTTGGAAGAATTTTTATCTCAAAACCCCTGACTTTTGCCTCTGTAGTTGGCGCAGGTCTTTTTTTGCCGATCCAAAAAACGATTTTGTGGTTCCATCCTTAAGACATGCTTACACTCACAGCGGGAGATTGTTCGTCAACTATGTCTCAACTAAAATCTTTCCTTATTCATCCTAGAGTAGTACTTTTATATATCCTCCATACCGCTATTTTTTTTCTGTTTCTGAGAAGACGGTTTTCTTTCCTACTTCTTGCACATAGAGCGCAATTGCAGCTCGCGTCAGCACCAGCAGCCTTGCCTTCTATGCCTAGCTTTCGGCTGCGAGCGGTTGTCGGCATTCCTCATCAAACCGAGGGAGTCTTGCTAGTGGGCATGAGAAATTTAGCACATCAGTGTGGGCTGATTTAATGACTTGCTGCCAACGTTGCCATTGTCCATCGACTTTATACGCTGGTGACTGGTGGTTTTAAAAGAAAGGTTAAGGGTTGAGCGTTCTGCAAAATTATTTACGGTCTCTTCCGATTGATGTCTTTTGACATCAATTTTTTTCCCCAGTACTGCTTATTTGTTAAAAGTAATCCCCGATGGTGTTAGCCTCTAGGAATATTCGGAGATCTAAAATACTGGATCCATCAATCGTTTGTTCTTCTGGAGACCACCATGTCGCCTTATGGATATCGAGGGGATGAAACCGTGTGTTTGCTGTTTTCAACTAAGACTGCTAAATATGTATTCTCTTCCCACTTTTGCGTTAAAATCTCCCAGCAAGATTTTAATATCGTACTTCGGTAGTCGCTCAAACCTTTTGTCAAGGACCTGCTTCAACGTGTACTGCTTGACAAAACGTTGGAGCAATGTCATCTTATTCATCCATCGGAGCGTGAGCGCATGTAAGGATTATATTGTCGAATTTAACCTTGATACGGATTGTTTCAATGCGCTTTCTAAGGTCTTGAAACCATCTAAATAGTCGCTGTTTCTACTTACTATAAAACGGTCCTTACTAGGTCCTTACTTATTTCATTTTATTTTTACCCGGTCACACCATCGTATTTCCTGGATGGCAGTAATATGTGCTTTGCAGCATCTTAGGGTTTCCATTCGTTTTTCTCACATTCCTGGTTCCGTATTGTAAAATGACTTTTAATAACACGTCACCCATCTGCTCTCTGTAACGCCCAGCATCCACTGAGACATCGTCGTTTAACCAAAACAATAAATCCGTACCATACCCAGTGCAAACAGCGGGTGCAGTGTAATAACTCCTGCGGAAATAAGCCCCGTGGAGCCTAATTCCCAAAAAAAGGGAATGGCCGCCACGGGGCTCAATTCTTTTTCGTAATGCAAATAGGTCTCCCGGCTGTTAATGCCTTTAGCTTGTGGGGCTTATTTCCTTTTGCATGCATCCAAACTCGCACACATCCCAAACCCAACAGTAAATCCAAGCTGGGGGTTGTATGGGGTACTTTACCCCCCACTCACTTTCAAACATACACCAAACTTGATCGTCGCTCAACCAAAACAACAAATCAGTACCATATCCAGCACAAACAGCGGGTGCAGTGTAATAACCCCCGCGGAAATAAGCCCCATGGAACCTTATTCCCCAAAAAAGCAAATGACCCCCACATGGGTAAATTCTTTCTCAAAATAAGTCCTGCAGCTGTTAATGCTTTTACATTGTCAGATTAATTCCTTTTGCATACATCCAAGCTCGCACACATCCCCAACTCAACAATGAACCCAAGCAGGGGGGTTGCAGGGGGCAACGTGCCCACCCACCGATATTCTAACACCCGCGGGTGTTAATGTTCTATGGTGGTGGGGCATGAGCCCCGTGTGGGCTATTTCCTTTTATTGGAATCTAAGCCCTATGGGGCTTATAACACTGCACCCAAACAGCCCGCCAATGCATTTGAGTGAATGCGATGCCTCTTCGAGCATTGATCTCGGATTTCAATGCAAGCTTCGTTTGTTCACCATAGAGGTCACTAAAATGCATGTGGCGAAACGTCATACCGAACAACTAGTGGCTATAGGAGCAAGGAAAAAAATTTATCCCACAATCAGTGCATGTTGCCAAACAATACCAAACAAAATATGATGTCAGAGCCTAGTCAGCTATCCGCAATGTGAGTGTTGCCATATTAGAAAAAAAAACTGTAAAGAAATAAAAATCACGTTCTTAAAATTCATTCTTGCCTACAGCTTATCGGATCAAAACTCCAAAATTGAAAGTACAACCGTTTATAAAATATTTCAGAAAATCTCTCAAAACAATTTCCCCCCTTCAAAGTTTGGCAAAAATTTCACTTAACGCCATCAACTTGTTAATTTAATTTCTCGTCGTTTTCATTTAACCCATCGTGCAGATGAAATTAATTTCATCGCGGAAAAGTTTTCCCCGTTTTTCTCTTATTTTTTTTTCCAAAATTAATATCTACGAGAGGATACGCTTCGCTCTGGTATGCCAAACACATGCCCTCATGTCGAGCATGGAGATAAATTTTGCAATTTCCCACTTCCTCCTCGTCGCATTCATTTCCTAGAAAGGAAAATTTTGTATCCACAACTCATACGTAACCACATCATGCATATCAAAGGTGCCAAGCGAAAATGCTCTTCTGAATATTTGCATATGCGTAAGGTGTCATGAGTGTGTATGTGTGTGTGTGTGTGTAATAGCACTCGATCCCTTTTTGCCCGGAATCGAGCTTATACAGCCGGAGAAACTTATCGCGAAAATGCGGTTTTAATTAGCAAAAGCACACCAAGAGACTTTCCATCGTCAACCGACCGACACCGCATCGCTGTGCCGCCGCCACAAGGAAACGATACAAGTACTAACGGGGAACTTTCCTAGAGTATAACACGCACACACACAGGGATATGGCAATTTTCAATTAGAACGGGTTTATTGGGACTATGAAGTAATGGCACGATTTGGGGTCAGATATGGATATACTCCTCGAATGGACAATGTCCTTGTCTCACTGGAAGTAGGTCTACAGATCGATAGACATTCAATGTCTGTCCATCGTCTTTCAAAACTTGAATATCTGGCAAGGACATTGATTGACAGTCGAAAGTGCATCAATAGAATACCGTTAATTGTATCTGACACTCGAACATCTAAGGGCTCACAGTCAATTTATACCTTTTGCTAGAATGGTGGTGGGGTAAACCTCTTGAATTTTCAATTATCTTCAGAAAAGGGTTCACCTAGGATAGTAATGTATATCCTTACATTAATTGTGGATAAGGGAAAGGCCATCGCATACATATTCAACTTTTAATCACACTTTCGAAAAAAGCTTCAACGTATATCTACTTACTTAGTCTCGATCTGATGAAAGGCTGGATTAACATTAGAGCCCATTTGTCGGGTCTACGTCCTATTCAATGGTATCGTTCCATCTGTATACCTACATTAAGCTTATTTGCATTTTGTGCGATTATAAATGCGTTGTGAAATAAATTGTGGGTCTTGTTTCCATTTGAACATTAACAATTTGACGAGGGTCCTGTCTGTGGAACAAGATTACAAAATATGCCCCTTTAAGCTTAAACACAACAGGTGAATAGAGCGTAAGGCGTGCTTTGAGATAAGTAGTAACTATTCATGAGACAGTAGTAGAAAGGCTTCTTTGATGTCTCGGGCGAAAGATACAAGAAACCGATATTAAGGGGGGGTAATGTAAATAAATTTATTTAATCCGAGAGATACTTTGAATGAATATTTGAGAGGCACTTAAATAGTTTGCATGAAGCATTAAAATGGATTTAAGTTTTAGTGTTGAATATTGGAGAGGTTTCGAAATTAGGATGGCAAAGATGGTGGTAGTATTAGGTGGGGGCACCACAGTCTACTAAAGTACTATTCACTGTGAATAAAAAAAAAACATATACAAATTTTTAGCGCAACAGGCTCGGTAGTACCCAGGGCCGAGCTTTCTCACAACCATTCATGTATGCGCGTGTACTTCCTGCACGATGGCGGGACCTCCTGTTTTATGCCGACTCGGAACGGCGAATCAGAGATAAGCTTTTCTTGGCAATTGATACTACTCGGATGATTTATCAGACCATCACGAGAGAAGGGCCAGTGAATAATCATTAAGGTGTTGCTAACTGCTGCGAATCGAACCCAGACCTTCTGCGCGGCAGTTCATCGCACCAACCATCGCGCCACTAAGCCCCCACTGTGATTAGGTTTTTATCTGGTTCACAGAAAATAGCGTAAGCATTTATTTTAGCTGATAGTAGGTCAATCTTATTTTTGTTTTGCATTGGAATTATCATCGCTTCTCGGAAATAGCAATTTACGTTTTCATACAACTTATTTTGCTTTTTTGCGTCTGGAATATTTGAAATCAATTTCATGTGTTGGTTAGGAGTCGCGAAAACAGGTAACACCACAACGTTCATTATCTCAATGAATTGACGTTGCAAAAGGTTTTGTGAAGAGGTATAGAACTTCGAATTAAAATTAAACACAGGAAAACCGTTTTAATGTCCATCACTTTGGCTTTATTAAAAGAATAATTTTATGCCATTTAAGTTAAAAGAGGATTTCGGGCTGGTTCGAATAAAGTCAAGTCTATCGGTCCAATTTTGAACCACTTTTTCGAGCATTTGGGGCCGTATGTCGGCAATAACGCCACGAATGTTGGCTTCCAAGTCCCCTAACGTTTCTGGTTTTTTTGGTGTAGGCGAGCGACCTTACATATCCCCAAAGAAAACAATCCAAAGGTGTCAAATCACACGATCTTGGTGGCCAATTGACAGGTCCATTCCGCGAAATTATGCGCTCATCGAATGTTTCCTTCAATAAATCGATTGTGACGTGCGCTATGTGGCATGTAGAGTAGGGTGGAGTGAATATGGAAAAAACATTTTTTTTGTTTCAATTTTTGTTAGGACATCATTCATGCAAAAAATTAGGAACCTGTGACTTTATCTTCAGGTGGCGCCGAGGGGGAAGTAATCAGTGTATTCAAGGAACTTTTCTGTACGTATTCATGGTGAATCATAGTGTATTCAAACGTATTCGCATGTATTCTCACGTATTCATATGTATTTACGTGTATTCTTACGTATTCGCATGTATTTAAGTGTATTCACGTGTATTCACAATGTATTCAAGTGTATTCACAAGTATTCACGCGTATTCAATGTGAAGTCAGCGTATTTTTAGTGTAATCACGTATTCGCATATTAATTTGTATGTCTCTTTATTAAGGTCGCAATGACGTCAGAACTGTGCGTTCGTATTAATATCGCACCGTCCTTCTTGCATAATGCTTGTCGTTGACGTATATGTCATTTTCTCTGGTACACACCCAATATCTTTTTTTGATTTTCAAAATAAATGGTTTTGAAAGCACATTTACAATCGCACAAATCACTTCCGAAAACATAAGCGAGATGGAAAACTCGGTGCGCACTGTTTTCCGGACCATTCTATCGGAGGAAGAATATTGGGTTTGTGTTGGAGCGTTTGCAACGAAACCTGAAATGTAAGTGTTCGTTCGTTCGTTAATGATGCAAGTTTTTATACCCTATCCCATAGGGGTGTAAGTTTGTAACATAGAGAAATAATTTCGATACATACACCTCAAAGTATATGGATCGATTCAGATTCGCTAGCTGAGTCGATTAAGCCATGTCTGTCTGTCCGCCCGACCGTCCGTCCGTCTGTGTGTCACCAATTTTTTGGCCTTAAATTTTGAGCTAGAGTGTTGAAATTTGGTATAAAGACTCTCGGGCCGACAAAGCAAAACAAGTGTAAACATTTTTGAAATCCGCCCACTGCCACGCCCCCTTGTAGAAAAACGTTGTTTTAGGCCAAACCGTAAGGAATTTCAAAATAGTGTCTGAGCTACATATTTAGACAAACCTAATTTCTAATAAATTATTTAAAATAATTTTATTACATTAACTTTTATAATTTATTAAATCTTTTAAAATCGAGAAAAATATGTTAAATATATTTTTAGCAAAAAACGCTTTTTTTCCAAATTTTAAAAAGTTCGAAAATTTGATTTGTTGTTTGGATCTATTGTGAGAATGGTCGCATCTAATGTATAATAATGGCGATGGGCCTTAAGATTATAATGTCAGTTGTTATCATTTGTACAGTTTAAGTTGTCTGTATGCCATATCATCAAGGTTTTGTTGACGATTAATAAACGATCTTCTGCATGAAATAAATGGCTCGATAACTGGATAACCGACATGCATTGCTAAAAAATGAAGATTTCAATACAAGTGTGTTCAAATTTGTGCATTTGTATTCAAATGTATTCAAGTGTAGTCACGTGTATTCACGTGTATTCACGTGTATTCACGTGTATTCTGATGTATTCTAATTAATTTACGCGTATTCGCATGTATTCTCGTGTATTTTCATGTATTCACATGTATTCATTATGTAATCACACATTGAATACAGTATTCCGTGTATTTTTGTGTATTCTGTAGTCTAGGACCACGAAAAAATATTGATTACTTCCCCCTCGGGTGGCGCAGACGACTTGAATTAAAAAAAAATAATACCTAATATTCAAGAATTCTTCCCTCAAATTAGAGTTATTTTAAATCAGGAAGCCATGATTTTATTTGCACTTGCCCCAAATAACTTGATTTAAAAAGAAATTCAAGGCCTACAATTTAATTCTTCCTTCAATTCAGAGTAATTTTCAATATTTTTTTCAAGTAATGTGTTAGAATCGCTGTCTATAAAGTCTAATTGTGCGTATTAAACTATTTTAATATTTATACCTTTAACTAAGTTACTCGTTCCACTACTTTCATAAACATTTCTTGGAAATCCATTCTTACAGTAATAAATTCCTTTGCCATTGACTTATTAAAATGCCTAAAACTCGTAAAAATTCGCGTTGCCCTATTTTTGGTGACCCACAACAGCTGAATAATAATATGTTGCCAACTTATTTTGATATAATTAAACATTATTTGTGGATAAGAAACGAATTAATTGCATTGAATAATCGGAAAGACCCCTCAATCAAGGAGATCAGTGAAATAATATCTAATGATGTCGAAAATATGTGGAATAAGGCTTCACTTCCTACCATCAGTCATCAACAAGTTGTTGCAAGGTTGATATCGTATTATATCGTATTATGCAAGGTTGATATCGTATTATAATAAGTATAAGAGTACGAGGCAACTACGCAATGAAACAAAAAAGCAGGAGTTTTATCAAGATTCTCTGCAAAAGCTGTATTTCAAGACAATTGTATAAATGTAAGACCAAAGTACCCATTGCAGAAGAACCCTTTTTAAAAGATCAACGAAACTCTCGTAAAATGTATATTGGATCCGTTGATCAAGTGGCAACCAAGTCTTTGCATCGCGAGGATCTTAGGAAACGAAAATACCAACAATTTTTGAAAACTACGGCTGATACTCCAAGCACTTCTACTGCTGCTGCTGCAGCTGTGGAATGTTTGTCTGACAGTAATTCTACTGATACTGAAGTCAATGAATTTTCCCCCTTAAAACCCTGTAAAAAAAAGAAAGAAACTCTTCAAATGAGAACCAAACTACAGAATTTGGCTACAGCTTGTGATAGAACCGGGGTTTCTGATAGATCGGCAGCTATGATAGTAAACGCTGCTATGCTGGATTTAAAAGTCATAAGTAGTGAAAATTCATCGAAAGTAATAGATCGCAGTAAATTACGAAGAGAGCGTCAACAAGTCCGAATAGGTTTACAATGTGAAGCTGCAGGTTTTAGAAAACCTATATCCTCACTTTATTTTGATGGCCGTAAAGATAAGATACTATTCATCGCTACGACTGACAACATATCACATAGAAAGATTTTTACTGAAGATCAATTTTTTCTTTGTAAATTAAAATTAAATATAAAACGAAAAAAACCGACAAATCTAAGCCTAAAGGCAAAATAAAACAGCTAAATATAAGCTTACAGCGCCCACTAAGGGCCGATAAGTTAGATTAAGTACACCAGTTATTGATAAGTTGGATTTAAGCATTTTTGTCTAGTAGTAAGTTAATATTTTAAGTAAATAAAAAATGAATTTAAAAGTTAAAAAAAGTACTGTTACTGAAGAACATATTTCACTTATATCGGAGCCAGATTCAGAGTATATCGGACATCTTTCAATTGATTTGGGAAAAGCAGTTACTATACAAACAAGTATAGTTGACTTTCTGGAAAAATGTTTTGATTTTCGTATGTCTTTGGTAGCAATTGGGTGTGATGGCACTTCTGTAAATACAGGACATAAAAACGGAGTCATTGTATTGTTAGAAAAACATTTTGGCCGTCCTTTACAATGGTTGTGTGCTTATTACATGCGAATGAGCTACCGCTTCGTCATCTGTTTGCAAATCTCGATGGAACCACAACCGGCCCCAATAGTTTTTCTGGAAGCATTGGGAAAATGCTTGAAAACAGCTTGAACTTCAAAGTTGTGAATTTTGAAGCAGTATATGCTGAACTTCCGGATGTGGATGCTGACTCTTTAAGCACAGATCAAAAATATTTGTATCAAATGTGCTCAGCTATTTCTAGAGGTTCAATTTGCCCGCTTTAGCTAGCAAAGATCCAGGAAGCTGGCACATTCGCGATGGTTAACTTGCGCAAACAGAATTCTTCGGTTATATGTTGGCACAGAAAATCCTTCGGAAAACCTCAAAGAACTTGTCATATTCATTGTGAAAGTCTACGCACCAACCTGGTTTGACATAAAAACCAAGCCATCATGTAAATATGGTCCGATTCACATTTTCATTGTACTTGCCTGATGACCTTAGGAATATTGTTATAAGATCTATCGAAAGAAATGCATTCTTCGCACAGCCAGAAAATGTGTTGCTAGCTATGTTGCAAGATGACCACTCACACATAAGAGAGATAGCTCTCCGAAGAATTATAAAGGCTAGACACCTAAAAAAAGGGAAACAAGTTCGTGAGTTTCAACTACCTAAGCTTCAAATAGATGTATCTAATTACTACGACTTAATAGACTGGTCGAAAGAAACAGTAACCGAACCACCGATGACAGTAAAATACAGCGATACAGAAATATCGAACATGATTTCTTCAAAGGACAAATTAATGTTTTTGCAGAAGTTCCCTTGCCACACCTAAGCAGTAGAACGATGCGTTAAGCTTGTCACCGAGGCTTCATTATCTGTTTATGGACAAGAGGCAAGAGATGGCTACATTAGAGCAAAGATCAAATCCAGGCAAGCATTACATTTTCTTGAAACAAAATCGCAATTTTTCAGCCGAACCGAAGGTCCAACAGCTTCTGATGGAAATAATTAAACTTATTGGAGATTCTATTTATTGTTCTCGTATCTAATTATATACTATACGTATTTAATAAAAAAAAATATTTTAATGCATTTTTGTTCGACCGTTTTGAGATATGTTCAATTGTTCAAGAAGTTATGTTTGAGAAGTTAAAGTCTGGTGCGCCACCTGAAGATATTGACATAGAAGACTGAAATTTGGAATTTATACATTTAAGACCATGGGTCAACAATTTATAAAGCAGGAAAAAAAAAATGTATTGAAAAAAAAAATTCGCTCCACCCTAATGTAGAGCCGTCTTGTTGGAAACATATCGCATCCACATTATATTTATGTAACTGACGACTCTCATTATTTTGGAAGAAGTGTGGATTTCGAGGATGTAATGACTTCTTAAGGGTCTCATGTGGATTCTTTTATATACTCCAAATGCGGCAATTTTGCTTGTTGACGTAGCCATTCAACGAAAAATTAGCCTCATCATTGAACAAAATTTTGCGATGAAAATCAGCATCGAGATCAATCTCATTTTCGTCCCACACAGCAAAGTCACGACGCCCTGCATGGTCTCGCGGCCAAGATCTTTGCGCAAAACCTTCCAAAAAGTTGATGGACAAAGCACCAATTGTTGTGCACGGTGGCGAATCGATTCATTCGGGTCCTCTTCAACACTTTGCTCTACAGCGGCAATTGTTTCTTCGGTGCGCACTGTTTGACGTCTCCGTGGATGCGTATTATCACATATCGTTAACGTAGTGCGAAAACGATCCATAGCTAACCGAATTAATTGCTCTGATGGACGACTATGTCGACCATAAAATGGACGGAGCTTGCGGTAAACTTCGCGAACGATTTGTCGAAACTCGTTTTGGTCACTCACTAACTTTGGATGAAATTGATTTTGCAATTGAAGGACATAAACCGCAAACCGAAGGACACAACCGCAAGGAAGGACACATAGCACAAGGTGACTCTTCGACTGGTATTCTGCAGTCAGACATTGCTAAAATCGGAACAATTTGTCAGCGCTACAACTGCCTGCTGGTAGTTGATACAGTTGCATCTTAAGGTGTCACAGAATACCTCATGGACGATTGGAAGATTGATGATGCCTATACAGGGTCGCAGAGAGTCTTGTGCGCTCCACCTGTTATAACACCAATATCCTTCCATAAACGTGCAATGACAAGTATTACCTCACGAATGAAAAAGATCAAAGGCTACTACTGGGATGTAACATTAGTTGGCCAATATGGAAATTGCTTTGATGGATCAAGAAGTTATCATCGATCAAAGGAATGATGGATATCTGTGATATCTGTTACGGCCCGTGTTATAGTAGTCGTGTTTTTTCTCTTTACTTCACATCTATATAGGCTTAGCAAACAATTCACGTGTTGAATAAAACAACTCCTTAGCCCATATAGATTTCGTGAAACCTGGATAATTAGCCAGTCTTACATTCTTAAATTGGATAGAAAATGCGCTCTCAAACATTTTTTTTTAAACTGTTCTTAAACCGGAACGTGAAACCAAGTATCGAAAATGCTAAACATGCACAAAATAGCAAATGATTCCACAACAGTGTAATCAATCGCAGCGAAATAGGTGGAAAATCAATGATTTATGAAATAATGTGATGTGAATATATTTATACCCTATTCCATAGGGGTATATTAGTGTTGATACATATTTTGTAACATAGAGAAATAATTGAGCTAGTTATACCTCAAAATATATGGATCGACTCAGAATCGGCAGACGAGTCGACTAAGCCAAAAACGTTTTTCCGTAATTTTTTAAAATATTCGAAAAAAATGATAATGCAAAATTATTGGTTACAGTAATGTAAACATTTCTTTCATACATCATTTCAAACCACGCCCACTTTTTGCAGGCGTTTTCATACAAAAACCATTTGAATACTATACCTCATAGCATAACCAGGCGAAAAACGTTGTTATTTGTCGAACCATAAAGATTTTGATAGACTTTCTGAACAATATGTTGTGACAATGAAATTTTCAATATTCCCATACAGGCCGACATTTTGGGGACATTTATTTTAAGGATGGGATGGGATCCGCACAGCGGATAAAACCAAAACATTAAAACAAGTGTAGACGTAAATAAAATGGAAAACAAGTTTTATGTGCAACACTTTATATGATTACGTGTTTCAGTTTCAGTGGTGCTAGATCACCGATTAGAGTTTTTTTTCTCATTTTTATCTAAGCCTGTATAGATTTAGAAAAAACACACCTACAAGGTGGCGCAAAAGTAATCCTCCTATCAGAAAATGCTAAAAATTTTCCCTTTGTGCCAGATTGGCCCCTAACGTCAGTTCTGTTTTGACATTTGTGTAGTAAACACATGCGAAATACACGTTAATAAACAATGCTACGCTACACTGCTCCAGAACGCGGAATATTGGTGACTATTTATTTGAGCAATAATCGGTCGGTGACTTTGGCACAACGTGAATTTCGACGCAGATTTCCTAGCCATCCAACGCCTACTGGTGAAACACTGCGACGTTTAGCCGCTCGCCTCGAAGAGACTGGCACAACACGAGATGCTGCCAGGCGTGGCAGACCCCGGAGTAGCCGTTCTGCAGAAAATATTGCTGCTTTAGCCGAAGATGTCATGGAAGCGCCGTCGACATCGACCAGAATTTTGGTACAGCGAATTTTGGTACAAGATTTGAAGATGTTTCCGTACAAAGTCCAGACGGTGCATCAGCTGTTATCTGCTGACCGCCAATCGCGTCTAACATACGATCAAGCCATCCTTAATCACCACCAAGAGGAAGATGATTTTTCATCAAAAATAATCATGAGTGATGAGGCCCATTTCCATCTTAGCGGGTACGTAAATAAGCAAAATGTACGCTTACTTTTTAATTCATTTTTTATTTACTTAAAATATTAACTTAATATTAGACAAAAATGCTTAAATCTAACTTATCAATAACATATCTACTTAATCTAACTTCTCGGCCCATAGCGGGCGCTGTAAGCTTATAACTAACATTTTTCTTTTGCTTTTCAGCATCAAAATGTACGCTTCTGGGGCACTGAAAATCCGCGTGTAACCCACGAAGAGCCATTACACCCACTCAACACACATTACACCCACAGCACACTGTATGGTGTGCTGTTTTCGCTGGAGGAGTCATCGGACCTTTTTTCTTCGAAGACGTTGCGGGCCAAACGGTTACTGTGAATGGTGAGCGCTACAGAGCAATGATCAACGAGTTCTTTTTTCCGAAACTGATGAATTGGGATTGGAAAACATGTGGTTCCAACAGGATGGTGCAACGGCACACACTGCACGTGCCACAACCGATATGCTGAAGGATGCATTTCCCGGGCGCCTAATCTCCCGTTTTGGCGATTTGCACTGGCCGGAAAGATCGCCTGATTTGACCGCTCCGGACTTCTTTTTGTGGGGCTTTTTGAAGTCGCGGGTTTATGTCAACAAGCCTCAGACTTTTGCAGCTCTTAAAGACAATATCCGTCAAGAATGTGAGGACCTATCGCCGGAAGTTTTGGCCAAATTGATGGAAAATGCCATAAAAAGGGCTCAAATGACAATCAACTGTGGCGGCGGCCATTTACATGACATCATATTCTCGACTTGATGTAAACAAAATTAAAAGACCAAATAAAAATAATCCACAAGAAGAATCAAAGTTTTTCATTTTTTTTTTAAATTACAGCCAAAAAACATCGGAAGGTTATTTTTGCGCCACCATGTAGTAGTCTAGCAAATGGTGAATATTTTACTTGAAAAAATTACGCAAAATTATAGTCCCCATCTGCCAACAATAGTAAGACGCTAAATAGCACTAAATTTTCCTAAACAGTAGCTACTTTTAATTTAATTCTAAACATTTTTATACGGGACTTCAACTGGTACTCTTAGAAGCCGCAATCTTAGCTTTAGGTAAGATTGTGTTTAGAGACCACCAAATTTACCAATTCGTTCAGCCTATATCATGGTTTCCATCCAAAAATGTCAAGTTGGTGCATGATTTGAAGCCATGATCTCATGAACAACGTTTTAGATTTTCCTGTATGGAGCTCTGCGTAATGAGTCGACTTATTGAAAACTATCTTCAGCCATCTTGTGTCTTGCCCTAGTTAATTGGCCTTGTCCGCCTTGATCATATGATCTGATGACGTCGAACTGTTTTCTGTGGGTATATGTGAATTCTTCGAAATATTATGCCGATAGGCCAAAATCTTTAGACGAAACACGTTCAGAATTTTGCAAAAAGTGGTAAAAAATTAACCCGACTACACAGAGTTTGTGCAGTTGGCATAGTTATATTCAAACAATAAGTTTAGGGAATGTATCTTTCGAAAAAAACACGTTCTGAACGAATGTGAATTCACGCGCTGTAGAAGTGAAACTGTATTCTGGTTAATTTCTCTCTTCCTCTCGCTATCGCTGTTTAGCAGCTCCATTTTGTCGGCAGAACAAACTCTACATATGGTTCCTTTTTGATTGCGTTAGTATTTCTTTCGAAATTGACATATGCCTTGAGTACTTTTTGACAATTCGCAAGTTCGTGGGTTTGTGTGAGAGTCTTATGCAACTACATAAATGTTGACTGTGTGACTCACAAAATGCGTAATGAGAGCCAAATGTGTTTTAAGTCAAGAGTAGCCCCGGAGGAAGTTTCGATACAGAAGAGGCGGGCTTTGCATGCATGCGGTTGCTCGGCTCAGCTCGTCGGACGGGGTGTTGTTCTTGCCTACTCACTCTACATCCTTGCTCTATAAATACCAATTTTTTTGGTTCCCTCGCCAACAAAACCGTTGAAGTTGAAATCAGCTCATGTGCTGAGGCCTGTTTTCTTACAAATGTACCAACAACACGCGGTGTTCTCAAGCGATCCCTTACCGAATCTGACGATGCATGATGGTACAAGAACATATGTTATTTTTCGTTACACATTTTCATTTCATAAAATCAAATTCACATGATCCCAAAAAATGTTTCAGTTCAAAAAAACGTCTGTAAACACTGAAAAATTCCCACCCTCATTTAAGGTTAAAGAAACGTAAATTGGAAAAAAAGTATCTGCAGAATCAGGTCGCCTCACGTATTTAATCCTGAATCCATGCGTCATGATGCATCACAGTTCATTGTGCCAAATCAATTTAAAAATGAGAATCTGAAAAAAAACTCATATTTGTCTTCCACAAAATATGAAAAAAAAAAAACAAATAACTCACCCAACAAACACCATGCAATGCCAACTCAAACTCCCGCCCCGACAAGACGGTAATAGCAATTTGTGCACCTTTTTCCACATTCGCCTTTACATCTGACGTGCCTCTCTGCAAGGAAAGCTTTAACGAAAAAAAGAATTCAATTTCGAAAAGAAAATGGAAATACGAGTGGAAAAACAAATATTTCCTGCAATTTGCATTCAATTTTCTTGTGCAGGGAAATCATGCCTTTCGCCTTCCGCCGTGTACCATCGCCATCGCAATCGCTATGGTGTGCCGTGTGCCGTTTGCCTTTGCACTTCATTTATTTGTTTGTCAATTTCGCAGTCAATTTGTTTGTAGTAGACGTTTATTCTACCATCACTCACAGGCTGTTGAGTTCTTTTGTTATTTCTACACAAACAAGGACGAACGATTGTATTGTGTTCCACATAGAACGCTACCTCCGCATACCTTCACTACATAGCTTCGCCTAATAAACCCTTACACAATTTTTCACCTCACTTTTGAGTCCATGTTTTGTTTCCTCTTCCGGAGCTGTTTTCTGAACACCGATTCGTTGTTTTTGTTTTTTTTTTTTTGCAAATGTTGTTTCAAATCAAAGGAATGACAGGGTGTCAGAACAATGGCTGAGAGATGCCAAACTTTTGAAAAAATAAGAAGCCCGCGTGACAATGATGTTTGCCTTACACTCGAGAAAGTTTGCCTCTAATTTGTGTGAGCATTTTCCTAATTTCGTAATTCACCCGCAGGAGCGAAGTCCTCCTTCGAGTCAAAGGACTCGCATCAAATTCTAATCTATTCTCATTAATTATGTCCTTGATTAAAATTGATTAATTTGCGTGCGATGATGACGATGGTACCACCACCATCTCTCATGGGGTCGTGCTTACTGCCAACACCACATGCCCAATCAATATGGCCGACAATCGACATATTACCGAATGTAACCATCTCTGCCGCCATAACGGGCTCGTGGCACTGTAAATCCGACCTAATGGCTTAGTCACGTTGAACTAATTAATTTGTGCGAATTAATAAATTGACAATGTGCACGGCGGCGGGCCGTGAAGGGCTGAAGTGGAGCATGGCTTTTGAGTCAGCATGTCAAGATTGCGGAATGTGGAATCGTTAGTTTGTATAAATTGGATATGTGCAGGACTGCGGTCATCTGGCAGGAATTAGTGGTAGACTGTGGGTTTATCTAATGAAGTGTTCGATTGGGATATTGACAAAGCCATATGGAATTCATCTTTTAGTTTGAGGGGTTTATTGATGGTATGGAGCAATGTCAAAGTCTGAGAGATATTGGGTCTTTCATTAACGCCGAGACGCATTTGAGCAAGCTCTAGTTCAAACCTCGCAAGCCAGGCACAAAACATGAATGTAAAACAGCTTCTTGAGATATTTACATGGAACTAGAAAGTTCGTCTCAGCTTAATATCGGAAACAAAGGATTGCAGTGAAGATCAGGCGGATAACGCTTCGGAAAATGCGAAATGCGGATACATCAGCGATTGTATTGAGCCCTCTGAAAACATAAAAATAGCACTCGAATCTATGCTAATAATTTGAGTAAACCATTTAGAGTACCTCATCGGATCTAGTTACTGCCCCCGAAATATAGACAGGTAAGATGATCTAAGTCGCCTCTTTGAATCAAACTTTTATCCCTTTTATGCGAAACAAACTTTCTGGGGTTCAAGATGCAATTGAAGGAAAGGCCGATTTTTTTTATACTTTGCACGCACTCAAGGGGTTATAATTCCTCTAAATGTTTTACCCCAGTACGATCGTATGAGAAAGAGTGTGACAGGAAGGATTTTGGATGTAGTGAAGACACTAACATCCATGGGTGGGTTCCGAACTATCTTCGGGGAGTCACTGTTTCTTATGTTCGTTAAATTCAAAGAAATTTCGAGATGGTGCATACTTTTAGGTGTAGCAACCGACCTTCATTCCGTTGTCAGGCAGAATGAAACATTCAATATTGGCAACAATAGCGAAAAATGCCAACCGTCCTAATGAAGTGAGGAAAGCAATATCTAAACTCAAGCTTAATAAGGCTGCCGGAAATGACGGCCTTCCCGCTGAGCTTTATTAAGCCGGTGGAGATGATTTAGTAAGTAACAACAACTCATAATCCAAATCTGGTCAGATGAAAATATGCTTGAAGAATGGAACCTCAGCATCGTTTGTCCGATCCACAAAAAAGGAGAACCTCTGAACTGCGCCAACTTCAGCGGCATAAGTCTCCTTAATAGCGCCTACAAGATCCTATCTGACGTTGTATGTGAACGCCTGAAACCGTTTATCAACAACCTGATCGGCCCTTTTCACTGTGGTTTTAGGCCAGGAAAGTCCACACGCGATAAATTTTTCACACTTTGGCAGATCCCGGAAAAAACCCAAGAAGTCCAAATCGATACCCACCACTTATTCATCGATTTGAAAGCCGCATACGATAGCATTTATAGAGATGAACTATACAGAGCCATGTCTAGTTTTGGTATACCGCCCAAACTCGTCCGTTTGTGTTAGATCCGGGTCGGAAACGACCTCACCGACACAGTCGATACCAAAAAAGGATTTAGGCAAGGCGATGTGCTGTTATGTGACTTCTTCAATTTTATTCTTGAGAAGATTTTACAAATCTCACGAGCCAACACCAGAGGCACAATTTTCCAAACTCCTAGCATACGCCGAAGAAATTGACATCATTGGTAGGACTTAACGTGTTGTCTTAGCCACTTTTGCTAGTATAGAGAAGGAAGTGGAAAAAATTGCTTTAGCATTAAATGAGACAAAGTTGACGCTGTTAACACGAAAGAATACACAACACCGACGAATTGGACAGAACGTCACCATTGACAGATATAACTTTGAGGCAGTGCGGGACTTTGTCTATCTCGGCTCCGCTATTAGCTCTGACACCAACATCTCGTCAGAAATTCAACGAAGAATTACTCTTGCCAACCGCTGTTTCTTCGGGCTAAGAAGGCAATTCAGTAAACAATCCCTCGCTCGAACTACTAAGAAGATCCTACATAAGACCCTCATCATCCCAGTCCTGCTCTAAGGCGCTGAAGCATGGACCGTTTCAAAAGCGGGTTTAGGAAGTCCTTGGTAATCGATCTGATTACCTACTCTGCGTATGTGATAATTGTTAGATTTTATTTCAGCTTCACAGAGTCCTCCAAGAAATCGCCTCCTCACTCGCTTGTTAAGGTACTTTTTCCTGCATGCCTCCAGAGCTTAGGAACCGGCCCATTTCATCAAGAACATTTTTTGCACCAACGAAATTGGTGCCATCATCGCTATATAAAGTGCTACCCCTCCTTGCAATCAACCGTTGAAGAGCTACCAAGAAAGCGTCAGTAGACAAGCTGGAAACCAGTTCAAGATAGATAGCTTTAGTACATAAGCAACTGAACTGTCCTCTGAAGCCTCTCTTACGCCATGGAGTAGCATCCAATGGGCCTGCGTATTTCACGCCAGCATTGGAAAATGCTTTTCTCCTTGAAGTCTTGAGGGTGGCAAGTTGTCCATTATTTGTTTTATGGATTTGCAGTATACCTTTGGCAGACTAAACAGCGTCTAGTTACTGCTCACACTGCATTTCGAACGCCCAAAACCCAAAAGTGTTGTCAAGCAAGGTTTGCAGCAGTTTAGGTTCGACCTGCAAGTATTTGTAATGAATGTGCCATATGACTAAGTGCTGATGAATGAGGAAGAATTGGATGCCTCCGATTATATCCTAATATACCCAGCCGCCCACAAACACGTAATAACCCAGACAAACCTAGAATTGGGTTAAGCTTTATAAGGTGACAGGATTTCATCGGCTGTCCCTTCTGCAAGCTAATTATTTCATCCCTAAAGTGTATGCCCTGAACCACCTTTGCGAGTGTGCAACTGGCATTAGCGATGTCATCTGTTGTCAAAAACCCTACTTTGCGATTATCCTTCCTCGTTGTAATAAAATCGCAACATAACAGCCGTAATACGTAAAAGTACTGTTAACTTTGAAAATTTATGGAGCAGATCAAAAGGCACCTCCGACGCCAAAGCCGTGACAACCTCTACCACCTTCCGTTCTTCTAGCTGCTGTTTGCTGCCATTAAGCCCAGGAAAGACACCGAATGCATTTGGATTCCTAAGAATAGATTCAGGTCCTCCCCACCATAATGAATGCGAAACCAGCCGTATGAAATCCTTTCCGTGGGTCTTTGTTGCTTCGTAACAATGAAATTTGTCGGTTGGTAACCTAGGGCCTTACAAATCCTGAATGAATTCGCCATTCATGGTTGGTGATTTGGTGAGCCAAGTGGCTTTCCCTCGTGCCACTCAGGCTTCACTACCAACTGCGCTTAGGTCACGTCTGCAGCAAAGTTTATCAACGCTACACACGCAACTATTTGTAAACTAAATAGTTGTGCAAAAAAGCATACCCATTAAAACCCTTTTGTCTTCTTGCAACTAAGCAAAAAAGTACTCCCTCACACCTCTTCTCCAACTCCAAATTCCTCTCCCATTGTTTTTTCTTGATTGCAAGCCATCCTCCTGCCACGCTTTCACATTTCCACCCTATCCACTCATAAATCTAATTTTCTGCACCATAAACTTTCGACAGCAATAACGGCAAAACATTACAATCCAAATTGATGACCAGGTAACTTTCCAAAAAAAAAAGAAGCGCAAAACAATCCAATGAATCCCTAAAAGACTATAATCCCCCTGGCGAGCTTCTTGTTGCCACACTTCATAGCCTTCTCCGTTTCAATTAGCACATCACCTATACAACAAAACACTTTGCCATCCTATATCTTCAAGGATACTTCATCGAATCGATTTGCCACAACAAAATTCATAAACCAAGATTTGCCAATTGAAAAAGTTCCTAACCCACCCAAAGAGTGCACAATTGCACTTGGCCAAACTTGTCTCAAAATCATGAACATCTTATCCCTAATTAAGGGTTTGGTGGATAGTTGCGGAATCTAAAGCCGCAGAAAAAAAAAAAACAGAAAATAAATCCACAGGATACCTCCACCGCAGTGTATCTCCTTTCTGAAATCAATAAATTTTAAATTTAAAGCATCGCCAATGGAGGAGTCCTCTGTGCATGTCCTCGCTGGTATGGGTTCGACGATGGTTTGGGTTGCCATAGAAATCATCGGATTCGAAAATCTAATGATTTGTAAAGTCTACGATAAGGCAACAGAAGCTGAGAACAAAGTTTTCGGTTAAAATGGTTTTGCTGCTCCGTATGGACGGGATTTCCTTCGATGAGTTAAGGATCTTAGGAAACATGGTACTTTCACTGTCTGATCTGAGGTTTTCAGTGGCTTTGTTGGCTTCTCAGTGGTGAACGTGAATGTTGTCATTGCGGTGTATTGCATGTGGAAATTTTGATTATTTTGCATAAAAGCTGGATACAAAAAGATGCAAGAATTATTATTAAATCGGATAAGTATATAACCGATGATATATTAAGACTTAAATTTTAGTTATAGGAATCACTGAAGACCGCTTATCATATATAGGATTATAACAGTATTGACATAAGGTTTGTCACGTTGTAACGTGTCCCTAACGTTCGTCCCGCTTCGAGAGTGATTTCTAGTGAGCCGGCTTAGAAGTAACAAAGAAAAATTTCGTGGTCCGAGTTCAGTATAGCTCGCGTATTTTTTCACACTTGTGTGCCTCCATGGTGGAATAGAGGGCGAGAGGTTAAGATGAAGATCTTCTGACCCACCCAAGCTGAAACCCCAAACAGTAGGCATATCATCGCCCCAATATGGGGTTGCCGTTAACGCCGTTTGAATGTTTTTGGGAAACCGCATTTTGAAAGCCTATAACATGAAAACCAACCGCGGGGTGGTATGGGGTAGGAAAACGCATCTTAAAAGTGGACGTGGGTATTTTTGATTTTGCATCAAAGATTTTTTTTCGAATATTTTACCAAATAAAGTTTTTTTTTACTGAAAACGCCCCCGAAAAGTGGGCGTGGAATAAAATTGTGTATAGATGAAATATAGATATTGCGATCTAAGTAAATCTGTTGATCAGGCACTCCTAAAAAGAGGGCGTGGCAGTATGTGAATTCCATAAATGTTTAGACTTGTTCTGCTGGTAGCAACAATGAGCACGTGTTTCGAATTTCATCATTTGAGCGCAAAATTTAGAGCCCAAAAATAGTGACGGACAGACAGACATGGCTAAATCAACTCAGTTATCGATTCTGATTCGATCCATATCCGCGATGCGCGTGCAAACTTAGACCACAAAGGTCCGTTGTGGTAATACGTGGATCTGTCGAATTGCCTTATTGAACCATTCAGAGCTAACTATGTAGCGAAGGAGGTTTCTGACATTGATGTTAGCCAGCTCACTTATATTATCGAGGAGTACTCTTCCAGATGAAGTTTCCTTTTTGCCAAGAGAGCAGAACAAGAACAAAGAAGGTGAGTAATACTTTCCTCGCTTAAGCAGCTTCTGCAGAAGTCATTGTTGAAGAGGCCTAGTCTTCTTGTGTGTAGGCCTATCGGACACTGTCCTGTAAAGACACCGATAATGCTGCTGATGTTTGATCTAGTCAGCATTGTCAAGCAGATGCAGCGCTTCTGTTTAAAGTTAGGCCAGAGTTGCCTGGATATTTGACACGTAGTGCCGTTTATCCATCTGCGGTTTGCTTTCTTGATCGCATCCAGTTTGATCTGTAAATTACATTTGACGATGGGCATACTTATCACGTCTACTGGCTGTAGAATATCGAGTTGTGTCCTGTCTGTCAAGCTCATCTGCCTTGCAATTCCCTGGTATGTCTCTGTGGCCCGGCCCCAAAAGAGGTGAATGGTAAAATGCTACGCCATCTCGATAAGATACAGTCGGCATTCGTGGCTAATTTCGAATTGAACGAGATTGCTTCCAGGGATTTTATTGCCGCTTGGCTTTCACTGAAGATGGTAATATGCAGCGCGGATATTACATTCCATTTCATCCAGAACAAGACTTTTTTGATTGCCATGATTTTCACCTGGAAACCGGTACAATGTTCGGGAAGGTGAAAGGATATGCTTGGGTTAAGCATTACGGAGAAAGCACATCCACCCACTCCATATACTGTTTTAGGCCCATCCGTGTAGATGTGAATTGAATTATTTGCTTCGATCGAATCCGACTGGGAATGATTGTCCTGAAGAAATGCTCAAAACTGTGTTGGGAAGTGGTGTGGTCGGTGTTTTTTGTAATGTTAAGGTGGTTCAGAATGTTTGTGCGTTCACCCTGGTTAGGTGTCGATTGTGACGAGGCTCTCAGTCTCACAGCTTCACAAGCTGCGGTCTGTTTGCCGTATATAACGGGTGTTTTTTTTTTAGAGGTTGGGGTTTCGAATAGAGCTAAAACTGACACTTTGTGGTCAAATCGGGCAACTCTAATGTCATTTATGTTCAGTTTGGTATGCCTTTTTATCATAAACAGGTTGACAAATGAAAAACGCTTGCAAATCGTGCAAATTTATTTCGAAAATAATGGTTCAGTTCGCGAAGTTTACCGCAAGCTCCGAATCGTCCTTCAGAGCAATTATTTCGGTTAACTACGTTTACTCTCTGTGACAATATGCATCCGCAGAGACGTCGAATAGTGCACACAGAAAAACAATTGCCGCTGTAGAGCAAAGTGTTGAAGAAGACCCGAATGAATCGATTCGCCACCGTGCACAGCAATTGGTGCTTTGTCCATCAACTTAATGGAAGATTTTGAGCAAAGATCTTGGCTTACGACCTTACGAGGTCCAGCTTGTGCAAGAATTAAAGGCGCAACGCGTCGTGATTTTGGTGTATGGGCCGAACTTGTGATTGATCTCGATGCTGATTTTCATCGCAAAATTTTGTTCAGAGATGAGGCTCATTTTTGGCTGAAAGGCTACATCATCTAGCAAAATTTCGCCATTTGGAGTGAAGAGAATCCACATGAGACCCTTGAGACGCCATTACATCCACAAAAACTGACTGTTTGTTGTGCTCTATGGGCTGGTGAATTCATTTTGCCATACTTTTTCCGAAACGATGCTGGAGAATCAGTTACCGTTAATGGAGACCGGTATAGAGCAATGATAACCGACTATCTTATTCCCGAATCGGATGGCATGATTGTGGACGAGATGTGGTTCCAACAAAACGGCGCTACATGCCACACAGCGCACGTCACAATCGATTTATTGAATTAAACATTCGATGAGCGCATAATTTCGCGGAATGGACCTGTATATTGGCCACCAAGATCGTTTGATTTGACACCATTGGATTATTTGCCTTGGGGATATGTGAAGTCGCTGGTCGACGACAAGAAACTAGAAACGTTGGGGGACTTGGAAGCCAACATTCGTGGCGTTATTGCCGACATACGGCCCCAAATGCTCGAAAAAGTGGTTTAAAATTGGACCTCTAGACTTAGTTTTATTCGAACCAGCCGCGGCAGCCACATGTCCTGAATCATATTTATACAATAATGGCATAAAATTGTCCATCCAATAAAGCTAAATTAATGGACAATAAATCGATTTTTTTGTTTTATTTCAATTTGAAGTTCTACACCTCTAAAAAAAAACATAATTTACATCCATACGATTAAATAACGTAATCTTCCATTTTGTAGGCACATAAATCAAAGCAATGCGGAACAAGCATTTCAAGTTTGATGGCGTACGTTGTTGGACAATAGGACGTACGTCATAACAATTCTTAAAATTCTTATATTGTATAGACAATTTGACGTAAATGCCAAATTTTAGCGCTTACGTCAATACAATACGTAAACTTGATGAATCTGATGGATAAACGTCAAAACCAGTGTGTATATCTTTGTAGTGGAAATAGATAGAGCAAAACGGACAAAAGATTTGGAAAGAGAAAGCCCGAAATAATAAGACTGCATATAAAACTCAAAAAGTGTATTTTGGTGTTTACGGTAACCCAATGTTTGGGCGACGATATGCCATTTGGTACGGGATACAAATGGTTTTTGTAGGAAAACAACCCGAAAAAGTCGGCGTGGGATAAAAATACCTTTGGATGGAATTTTTATATTAATGTTACTAATGATTTTGCATCAACAGTTTTTTCGAATATCTCAAAATTTGACCGAAAAGGCTTTTGAATTAAAAACGCACTTAAAATCTTTATAGGGATGAAGTATGGACATTGCGATTGCCTAAATATCTTGTTCCAAAACTTTTACAAAATTCCTAACCGTTTGAACAAAAATAACTTTTTTCAAAAAAGTTCGAACAGCACGTACAAGGATCGTATATTTCATTTTCCTAGCTCAAGAATTTTGGCCCACAAATCGGTGATGAACAGACAAACAGACGACGGGCCTATGGAAGGACGGACATAGAGACATGGCTTAGCTGGCAATTCTGAGTCGATCCACATACTTTGAGGTATATCTAGCTTAATTATTTCGCTATTTTACAAACTATGTATCAAAACTAATATACCCCTATGCGATAGGGTATAAAAATAGATCATCCCAAACTGGGAATGGAAACATAACCTTCCAATTTATTAGATACCCTCAGAACACGGAAATCGCATATACCTGCAGGTATTTTGTTTGTATTTTTGGTCACGCCAGAAGATGTGTAATCTTCCAAAGATACCAGTAAGAGTAACCCGGTTTACTGGCATTTACGATTCATGCCAGGAGTAAACAAACGTTATAAACCACACCCACTCTGCCCGCAGTACTACCGTTGGATATAATTTCGTGGGACTGCTCCTTCTTTCGACGGTGATCTACCCTCACCGTCGAAGTTCCTTCATCATTGCTGCAACCTAGTCCCATATTGCACTCGATGTTAACATATGGTTAACAATGTTCTCGGAAGTTGGTATTTGTCCAATTCTATCCTCCAGTTTTCTGCACTCTTCACTGAACAGTGGACACTTGAAAAATATGTGCTGCACATCTGCTCTTGTCTCTTTGCGGCTTAAAAAGTTAGGAGACTCCTTGAGACCAAATCTGTTCAGATATGCTCGAAAGCAGTCATGCCTGGTAAGGATCTAGGCTAAGTACTACTACTCCGTGGTTCCGATTCAGTCATTTGTGGATATCCGGCATAAGCTGATGGATCCACCTTACCTTCATATAGACTCGTTCTTTCCTGCCGTGCTTTCATGCTTCGCTGTCCTACTTCTAGCTTGGCATCTTTGATTGAAGCTCGGGGTTCCTGGATTTTGGCATCGTAGGTCCTTTGTAGCTCACTAGCCAAGATATTTCCTGGTAGTATTCCCGCGATGAAACATGTAGCATCTACTGATACTGTCCGATATTCACAGCAAACCTTTAGCACACACAGTCGGTTGGCACAGTTAATCTTTCTTTCATGCGACTTAATTGTCACTGCTTTGGCCCCTACTGGTGCCGCATACATTATGATTGACAGCACCACCATTGACAGAAGTTGTCTCCATTGTTGTCTGGGTCCTCCAATGTTCGTCATTATTCTAGCTAGGGCAGCGCTCACCCTTGCAGCTTTGTCGCACGTTCTTTCAAAGTGTTCCTTGTAAGCGAGTCTGGCATCTACAATCACATTGGCCATCTACTATTTGCGTAGCGGCGATGTCCAAGAGGCGCATAGTCTGATGAAGGAAATTAAGTCAACAGTCCCGCACGAGTATATCCTTAAGGGGGTTTTGATGCTATGTCACGTTCGCCTACCCTGATGGTGGTTGCCTCTCTCTTGTTGCGACTGCTTACTAGAATTTAGATAATGCTTCTGTTTTGTGTTCTGCGAGCTCTAACCCAACTGCTAACATCCATCGTCTCACTTTTCGAATGCATTCGTTGCCGATTTCGTCTTCCTTCCAAGTGTTTTGCAGCCACAACAATTACAATATCATCGGCAAAGCCCATGACTTTTGGCTCATTTGGTCCTGCAGGTGTAAGCTCTGTCGTTGGCCTTGGGCTACTCTTGCTATTAGGTGTTGCTTCTGGCTACAATTCTAATTTCGAATGGAGGTCCGTGCTCTAACACTAAGGTGATCCTGTGTAAGACCCTGATTACTAGTAAAGTTCTGGGTGATTTTGGGAGCAAAACTATTCAAAGTCCAAATCTTACGATTTTTCAACTCTGAGGTCATAATGGTTTACCTGCCATCAGAAGTCTGAGATCGGATCCCATGTTGTTCTCTTGCTTTTAAAATGTGTTCCCCATTCTCACGTTTTTTCAAGCACTTCGCTTCTTCCACTTCTTATGGTTGCAGCATTTGCTTCTTGTGGTTGCAACATTTGCTACAATTAAAGTGTAAACCACCGTTCATGGCAACCACTGTCGATAACAAACAGCGTCACCGCGTTGCCATGCGCTATTGTCCTAACAACCACATTCGGCAATACTTCCCAATGAACCCAAACAAAAACTTTTAATTCCAATTCAAGAAGGACACCAGGACCAGTGTGTCAAAAGATGGTAAGGATTTATATTAAAACAAACATACGCAGTCCTGTTTAGAAACAAAAACACCTTCTCTCAGATTCTCTCTCGAGGCAAAAGCGATTCAGCAACTTCACGACATATTCAGAGTGCAACCACCGTCCAGCAGGCGAAAAAGTCATTACCCACTCTCGAGGACTTTATTTTACAACGCGACTACACCGGTGCTCGGGCATTCCTTGAGGTGAGCTAAAAAAAAATTCACTATTCCAGCGTAACTCACTTACTCCCCTCCGCAGTTTGGCAACGAAGATGACGATGACGAGCGTAAAATACTCGCCGACCAATGGATCGCCTTCTGTAGTTTCCACCTCGGCGACTACCAACAGGCACTGGATCAGTACAAAACCATAAAATCCCTTGAGCTACTCAACGCCACCGATGTGAATTTGAATGTCGCTGTTTGCATGTTCTACTTGGGCATGTACGAGGAAGCCCACCAAATGATGGAGCACATCCCGAATACGCAACTAAAGGTGCGTCTGCTTTTTCATCTGGCGCACAAGTTCAACAACGAGGACCAACTGATGGCGTTGCATGAATCTCTGCAGGATGTCGTCGAAGACCAACTAAGTCTCGCCTCGTTGCACTACCTCCGGGCGCACTATCAGGAGGCAATCGATATCTACAAAAGGATTCTCCTCGATAACAAGTAAGCACCTAGTCGTCCAGAGGCACCACAACACCTCACGGTCTATCATGGGTCTTGTGCAATTTGCGTTTGCTCTTCCGTTTATGTGTATGTATCTTTGCAGGGACTACTTGGCACTGAACGTTTACCTAGCACTGTGCTTCTACAAGTTGGACTACTACGACATGTCGCAGGAAGTGTTGGACGTCTATTTGGCAAAGCATCCGGACAGTACAATTGCCATCAATTTGAAGGCCTGCAATCGTTTTCGTTTGTTTAACGGACGTGTCGCGGAGCAGGAGATTAAGAACATCGCCGACAATGGGACATTCGGTGCGGACCTCATCAAACACAACCTGGTGGTGTTCCGGAACGGTGAGGGTGCCATGCAAACGTTTCCGGCATTGTTAAATATAGTGCCGGAGGCACGATTGAATTTGGCCATCTACTATTTGCGTAACGGCGATGTCCAAGAGGCGCATAGTCTGATGAAGGAAATTCAGCCAACAGTCCCGCACGAGTATATCCTTAAGGGGGTTGTGCATGCAGCGCTCGGCCAGCAGTTGGGTTCGGTAGGGCGAAAATTGGATTTCAATTTGGGTGCACATCCGCTCATTCTCTCTGTTTCTCTTTCAGAAGGAGCACATCAAGACGGCGCAACAGAATCTCCATTTGGTAGGGAGCTCAGCAACGGAATGTGATACAATACCTGGGAGGCAGAGTATGGCGTCCGCTTTCTTTTTGTACGGACAATTCGAGGAGGTGCTCGTCTACATGAACTCGATTCGGAGCTATTTCGTAAACAATGACACCTTCAACTATAATTACGCTCAGGCGAAGTGTGCAACTGGCTATTATAGGGAGGCGGAGGAGCTGTTGGTGCATATTACCGACATGGATATAAGGAATCAACACACGTTCTGCATGGTGCTGGCAAAGTGTCATATTCACGCCGGACATCCGGAACAGGTAAATAGCAAGAGTCGTGGGAGGTCATTGAATTGAGGTTTTCGGTGGTATGGAGGTGGTATGAGTATGTTTGTGCGTTATACATCATCCTGCTTGTTAATTAAATTTTCGTTTCAAATAGCCAAATGTCAGTGTCCTTAGGTATGACTTTGGTATATAATGCAAGCACTAGCTAGATAATGAGGCAGTCTATCCATGAAATTTGAGTTAAAAATTTCCATGACCATTTGGCTTCATTTTCAGGCATGGAATCTCTTCATAACCCGGGACACAAATTCTGAGGCATTTCTTCTACTTCAGCTGGTAGCGAATGAAAGCTACAAGTGTGCAGAGTTCTGGGTCTCTGCGAAGGCATTTGATATGCTCGAGAAGTAAGTCAGATAATGAACGTGCAATAGCTTTTATGTGAATGCTCTCCATTTCAGATTGGATCCAAGTCCGGAACATTGGGAAGGGAAACGTGGAGCATGTGCTGGTACTCTTTATGCGATTGCAGCTGATACAGATCAAGGAAAGCCTCCGAATGGAATAGGTGATATCATTTCGATGCTGAGAGATTCTACGAATCCCCAAGCTGAAGTCATGATGAAGACGATAAGGAAGCACATCAATGTTTTTAAGTGAGAATAAAGTGGGTCCAAGTCCGTTTTGGAGATTTTGTGCTTTTACATTATACACAGAGTTGGTTCAATTGACCAACACCAGGTCAGCATTGAGTATTTATCAACTTACACTTACTTACTTAGATGTCGCAACAACCCCGAATATACATTGGTCCTCTCTCTAATCAGCCCGGTCCCTAGAAAACTGCTTCTAGTTGCCCACTCAAAGTTGGTTAAGTTGGGTTTTTACTTCTGCTTTAGGCGAGGTCTTGTTCTACTGCCTCTACCTGGGAATCGTTGACTCTCCGAGCCGCATTGGTGTTCATTCGCGATTCACTTCGTATCCATCACAAAAGGTCTAATTCAGATGTTTTGTTTGACCAGGTCTCTGTCGCCGCACAACTTGTAAAAATGCTTCTCCTTACAGCTCGTCTACACAAACGTGGTCGCCTTTAATGAAGAATTCATCCGCTTTTGATGCTGACGCTGCAAAACTGGGTTGATCAGGGTCTTGTAGTTCTCCTTAGTAGTTCGCGTGATTGCTTCACTAGCCCGAGGCTTCTTAGCGCGAGGAAACAGTTAGCAAGAGTAATTTTTCGTTTAATTTCCGAGAAGATATGTTGTCCTGAGAGTTAAAAGCGGAGATTACGTGACAAAGTCCCGGACTACCTCGAAATTATTTATATCTATCATTGGTGACGTTCTGTTCAAATCCTTGCTGTTTTGTGTCCTTTCTTTCTTAGCATATACTTGGCCCTACCCTGATTTACAGCCAATCCCCATTTTTGCGCTTTCATCTCTAAACTACCAAACGTGCCTATGGCACCTCGTTGAGTCTTACCAATGATGTCAATAACGTTGGCGTATACTAGTATGGAAGATTGTCCCTCTGGCTAGAGAGTTTTGTAGAGTTTTTTCGTCGCCATCCTGATTGAGTCTTCTTCTGATAAGACAGTAGCATGCAACCATAGTGTCCCCCAATATGGTGTACAAACCCGGCATCAGATCTTGTACCTAATTAAATTTTCTTGGCAACTAAGGAGTGGATTAAAAGTCCGCAAAGTCCTGAGCAAGTGCAGAATCACTTCGCTTACAAAGCCACCAGAATTCAGTGCGCTGATTTTCAGCATCGCAGCATTGTCGACGTACCTGTCGCAGATTAGCCGCTTGTCCCGAAAGTCACTGTAGCGGCTGTATAAAACCGGATTACCATTCCTGTCCTGTACTAACCCTAAAGAATCGATGTAAACAAAAGCCTCTGATGGAATAAAGCCAGGCATGAGTTACTTTCCATGTATATGATCAATAGGGTAATAAGCCCCCGAATGCAGTTGTCGCTAGCCATAGCCCTTACAGCGTGCCTTCGAATCACCTTAATTAGGAAATTCTCTATTCTGTTTAAGTGATCCCCATTGGATAGAACTTCGTTGCGATAATATTTTATGTATTCGTAGTCTGGCGTTCTGTAAAACGCCTCTCGAACAGCCGTATCCTTTCCATGTAGGCTGGTGATACATTGAAACGGGACAGCCGTAAGAGGTGACTGACCTTATGAGGTCCAAGTAGCAAGTGACTCTCACCCTTCAATCAAGTTGACTGCTTTGGAACAATTTTCTTGTCAGAGCATAAGCCCCAGTAGCCCTGTTCAGACAAAAATCCACATTTTTGTAAAAATTCAGAAACTTGTCAAGCCAGAGCCATGGTATTTGACATCACTTCTCACCGCCAGCGATTGTCCATGCTTTCCAGTGATAAACAATTTTTTTTCTCATTTTTTTCTGGTACCTCTAAAAACCCTATGCGATGAGGTCCTTAACAGAATCGCTTCGGTTTTTTGGAAATTGACCCTCAATTTCCAATCCACGTAATATCCTCTAATGTGATCGAAATCACGTTGCAAAAGTATGTTGATGACCTCGATTTCCGGATCTGATCCGTACGCCACTAAATCATCTGCGTACGCTACAGAGTGTCTGAGGGAACCTACAAGATCGCTTGTATAAATGTTTGACAAAGTCGGGGAGTTCACCGCCCCTTGTTGTAAGCCGTGGCCACGTTGCCACAATTTACAACGAACTTCTTTCCCATGAGCATTTCATAAATCATATATAGCATGCGTTTACCATGGGCCCCTCTAACCATACGGTGTGAAAGGCCCCCTCAAAGTCAACAAGACAGGCCCCTGCGCATATATGGTTATGGTTCTAGGTATAGTGCGTACCAAAACAGTTGGCCATTCTACTGCGTAGGTCTCTTAAAATGTGTTTTACAATCTCTTAAAATTGCAAAAACAAGCATAAAGAGACGAAAATGGGCGGAGCCATAATAAAAAACGACGTATACCCTGCCTTGTGTTCAAGATCGCTGTCGCGATCTCACTGAGGGTGGTTTCTTCATTTTCCTTCTTTTATACTGAAATTAGGAGTGGAGGAAAAATATAGACCATTATATGTCAACTTTACTTGGAGGAAAATATATTGTTTCGTTTTTTGTCTTGTCGGTTCTTTGTAGGAGTATGATGTGATCACGGTCGGATAGATTAAGCAAAACATTGCACATGAATTGATTGTGTGACTGTGTCATTATGAAGGTGTACGGTTTTAGATTTAAACCCTATTTGCTCATTATGCTTTCGTTGATCATTATTAATTGTGTCGTGCATATTGATCATATAGGTACTGATATTGGCACGCAAAGTAAAGTAAATTGCAGTGTCACACCAAATTTTTTTTGTTTATATCATTGAATTTGGGCGAGGCAGGTAAATTTAATAAAAAAATTACAATTTGGGAATTTTTTGGAAACGTAAACGATTTTATACCCAATAACAATAGGCACGATTTTCTGTCACAAAAAAGAGGATGGGGTATTAAAAGGTTCGTTAAAGACAAAATGGTGAACGTTCTTGATTCTTCAATAATTTTTTTTAAGAAATGCAGTTTTTAAAACTTATTGAACTACCCACCACTTTTAAATTTGTAACCTTGATTAAAAGTGTAAATTATAGCGAGATAAAATTGACGATGAATTGCAAATATAAAACAGATTTACAGCGAGCAGAAAAACAAAACACCAGTATACCAAATGGGTGGTTCGGTTTGGTTTGAATTAAGAAGTAAAAACGCACACGTTTTAGTACTAAGATAAAAATATTTTTTTGATTTTGCTACCTATATATGAAATAGTTAATATTAATGCATATTAAATTGAATTCGAAGAACTGTCAGTTTCATAATCGGTTGAAGAATCATCTCCTGGATTGATAATTATTGCATCCGACATTGTGTCCCACATCTGCTCGTGTGAAAAGTATTCCTTTTCTGTCCTTATAATTTTTTCACAAACTTTGCGCCAATCTTCAACTGTTATTTTTGAAAATTCTTCTTCAGCTAGTTTCTGAACATCCGATAATCTAAACGTTGTATTTCGGCTTCCGACTCTTCCCTTGACTGTTGCCCAGATCTTTTCAATAGGGTTGAGATCTGGATGATAGGGTGGCAATCGTAGTACTTCGTGTCCCGCGCCGTGAATCATATCGTCAATCTTATGCTTGGGGTGGTGATTAGTCCGATGTCGCTTTATAAGGTCATAAAGTTCGACTTTGAGCATTTTTGAAGAATGCGGTATATTGTTGACGGAAAGCCATTCTAACATCTCCGATTTAACGGAAGCAGAAGTGATTTGCTTGTGTTCCCATTTGTTGTGATATGATGCGTTGTCCATTACAATAACCGATGGTTCCTCTAGGTTATTTAAAACTTCCTTCATCCATTTGGAGAAATTTTCAAAATTCATCTCATCGTGATAATCTCCTGTTTTCGACCCAGATTTAAATAAAAGCAAGGCATTATTCACGAAGCCCTTCGCTCCACCTGCATGCGCCATTATCAGCCTTTGGCCATTTGAAATTGGCGCCTTTAAACATTGACTGGTGCCGTCAGTCCATGCCCTTGGCCTTGTGTGAGAGCTGTGAATATAGCTGTGAAATAAATAATCTCACATCCTTCTGACCTGTACTCCCGCACCTTCCTCAGATATTTCACTCGTAAAAGTTTGATTTCATTTCTTTCGCAAAGAAATTTACGGTTGTTCTCCGTTTTCCTATAAGAAAATCCATTTCTTTTTAAAATCCTATGTAGCGACATATTGCTTAGGTTCAGCTCCAAATCTTCCTGCACCCGTTGTCTTAACATTTTTAATGTTATCATCATTTTTTCTTCAATGTGGAAGTTGTATATAATTCGCCGAACAGCTGTGATATCAAATTCGTCCAATCCAGTTTTCAATTTTGTACTCTTTTACTGCTACTCTTTTAGTTGGAGATTCAATAGCGCCTTTCTTCTCATATTCTTTAATTATCCTTCTTATTGTTCGGGCCGAAATTCCCGTAAACTCCTCTGTCTGTGAATTTGCGTATGTGATGGGATTATCTATACATAAATTCCTAGCTTCTTCAATTTTTTTGTTATATATCCTAACAACGATCTTACGTCCTAGACTTCCTATTGGTTTTCCTTTTCTTGAAAGATCCATGACAATTTATTTTATTTTAATAAACTTATGTCCTAGCAATGCTTTTGTTTTCGTGAAAGTGAATTCCAAATAGGAAATCCATAATATATATGCGTTATCTTAAAATAAAAAACTCTAAAAAAAACTATAAAAAACCAGGCAACAAATTTATTCCTTGCTCCTACAGGTAACCAAATGCAAACACTAATCATGTCGTAAAACTTTTAAACTTAAGTCAAACAGGTAAAATCAAACATCATAAAATTAATGCTAACCAAGCACACCACCCATACAGGTACCTAGCGCTAAACCACGAAATGTTCAACCATAAAAAGGGTTGGGAACCCTTTCAAATACAATCGGACTTCTAGGTAGAAATGTATAAAAGTCGACCTCATAATAAAAAATTAAGTTTATTTAGATATTCAACAGCATTTTAGTTCTAAGCACTGTAAAGTTGGGTTACGCATTGTAAATTACAGGCAAAAACGCTTAGTGATTAAATCTCTTTCGCGTCATTTTTGTTCTCTTAAATCCTCTCTCTGCGCAATCGACCGTTGGCCAACTGTTTTGGTACGGACTATACGGACTATACGCAGCTTTCGCCACAGGAATTCTGAAAGTCGGAGTCAGCTATGTGAAAACTCAAGGTTTCGTGGCTTCGCATTACATACCATTGGACGACATGACTCTGATCTTTTTTGATACCTGTTTACGCTGTGGAATTCTACTTTGAAATCGAAAAATAGATGGTGTTTCGTGTCGATTCGCATTGTAGGCCTCATTTTTGACTGCGAGCATCTGTCAACATTCTTCATCAAGGTGGCAGAAAGCTAGCACATAAGCTCCTTTCTATCTTATGGTTTTCTGTTTGTTCGTTATTAATCGGAAGCTGAAGGCATACAACTTCTGTATAGGTTTATGCCTTGGTTTGCGGAATCTGTCCTATTTTATGCCATCTCCAATAGCTGGCCTTTCAGCACAACCTCAAATGAAAAACTAAACCCAATTCCCGGCAATGGCAGCCACCAATTTAATATTTTACCGCCAATCCATCGAATCAAAATCAACATCGGTCACTTTCAATTTGGCTGACAGCATTCATTTCCCCCTAATACGCTTTGCTCACAATTAATGCGCGCATCCGATGCCGAAAAAAAATCGACCAAACCCATCCTATATCGTGTCAGGCGTTTGCCATCAGCAAAATCAAAACCCAAAAACGCTATATCTGCGAGCACCTCTCCATAAATCATGAGCACTTTAAAAATTAATTTCGCTATTTGTTTGGATTATGCTAAACAGCGGACGAGCGCTGCTATTGTATGAGCGTATCCTCGAACGTCCAAATGTGAATTTCGGGGGCATTATGCATATGCAAGCATTTGCACTCACACAGGCGTGCGCATTCGAAATGATTTTCTAATTTATTTGATTTTATGCGCGAACATTTTGCTGGCCAGCAAATTGACAGGACATTTGTGGAAATCATATACTCCTAAAGCGGTTGCCTCTCGGTACGTTGGGCGATACCCCAACGGCCAACATTGCTTCAATTAGAAGGATGTGCTCCTTTGCTGAAGGACAGGAAAATCCGAAAACGAATTCATACCGTTTGTCGTTGGATTTTGAATTATCCTCCCAAATTAATGGCAGAATGGTGAGGAGGAGCACGATATGTTTGCAAACACACGAATCCAGGTAAAACTCAGAGGACTCAAATCGATTTCGATATTCCGATTCGGAGAGTCGAGATTTATTTGCGGCACCACGAAATGATTATTAAATTGAAATTTAACCCCCAGCACGACGCAAATGGAATCAATATTTGCAAAGCGCCACCGTTGTCGGTAGAAGGACGAAATACATTCCGGTATAGGTGTTTGTGCGTGTTTTAGAAATGGCCGAGAGCTGAAGGATGCCACAGATGTACATCTCTCCAGCTGATCATGTTGACCAGTGGACGGATGGGAGGGATTTGTCCGAAATGAAATTTATGCGTGCAGCAGGTTTTTGAAATATCTCCTCAAAATTCATAAATATTCAGGTTTGTCGGGCGTATTTGCATTTTTGCAGTCATAAACATCCTGCAGATGGCGGTGGGGGAGTTGTCCAAGAGAATATGTTTAGGAGGTAATTAGGTGGATGGTAAGTTAGCCAATTTGCACGGCTTGTAATGAGGTCAGTGGGAGTAGAATTTAATTTCGAAAATAAATGAAAAGTTGATGGTGTCTGAATTGCTTTAGAAGAAGTCATGGTGATGCATTCAATTTGAGACAAAGTTGTTACTTTAAGTGAAACATATGTTTCGTCATAGTTATGAGGCATAACCAAGTCAAGTTCCGAAGGCTTCGTGAGAGCAAGACTGACAACTGTGCTAGAAAATGTTTAGTCTTCCAATATCAAAACAAATACACCATCCCCTAGCATCGTTTGATTGTTTCTCAGAAAAACAAGGAAACCACTGTCCAAATCGCTTATTCCAAGCTTAAAGGTGATAGTGTTGTAAGGCTGCTTAATCACATGACTTGCCAGCCTTTGGACTTCAGGTCGGTTTGACCTACAACGCTGCGGCCTTTGTTGGTAGTCTATCGAATTCTTCTCCACCACGAGGAGTACATTGTCAAACCAGTCGATGAGGGATCAGGTGCCTTTCTTTGCTACTTGAATGTTGGTCTTTGCCGCACAACCACTGGCGCTCGTGTCCTCGGAGTCATAAAGGGAGCCGTCGATGGTTGTTTTAACATTCCCCATTCCGTCAAATGTTTCTGTGGTTAATCTGTCAAAATTTAGAGCTCCAACGTCGACGACCACCGCGGCGACATTTGCGGTGAACATGTTGACCCTCGAGGATGAGGAGGGCTTCAGACACCAATTCAGTAAAAAACATCAGCTTGGGTATCCGCGCTGACAATCTTGAAGAAATCTACAAGAAGGCTAACTCTACTATCACTCACTGCTATCCCCGTCGACCCTATCCACAATAAGGTCAATAAGACCGGCATTGTCAAGAAGAGGTGGACCGAAAAGAAGCTCACCAACGAACAACGCAAGTTCAAGGCTGCCGAACAACCGGCAGCCATACATCGCTAAGTTAATTGTCGAAGCAGAACCATAAGCATGTCCCCTAGAATTTAAACACTTCCACAGTTTTATTCTGAATCTCAACCGAAGAGTGAAATTATTGAGAGCAATGCCATTTTATTTTTCTGCAACCCGATGGGGTTGTTTTTCATGTCGCCAATACTTTCGAATTTCAGGGAGGTAACATCAAACCTTCAGCACAAGTCGGACAAAAGTTTTCAGATATTGAATAAAGGGTTCCATTATCCATTCCATTCCATTCCAAACGCATTAAATAATGGTGCACATATAAGACCGCTATGCAAAGCTGCTGATGTCCTTAAATGTGTTTGGTAATGTCGCACAGAAAACAATATTCCAACCCACTGTCTGTGCACAGCAAGTGGATTAAAACTGATGTGCAATAAGGATATCCAGTCCAATAAAAATATCCTTTTCGTTGGGGTATGGAATTAGCTTAATGCACTTCGATCGAGGAACAAAAAAAGAGAAAAAGGAAGATCAAGGTGAAACCTAGACCTTCGCGTGAAGTTACTGTAGTCTTCCATCTGGAGTGTTATCTGGGCAGAAAAACCAAAACTAGATAGGTATGCCCATCGCTACATGTAATTTACAGATCAAATCGGATGCGATAAATAAAGCAAACTGTAGCGGATAAATGGCACAACGTATCAACTATCCAGGCAACTCTGGCCTAACTTTAACCAGAAGCTCTCCATCTGCTTGACAATGCTGAACAGATCAAACATCAGCAGCATTATCGGTGTCCTTACAGGAAACTGTCCGATAGGCCTACACGCAAGAGGACTAGGCCTCTTCAACAATGACTTCTGCAGAAGCTGCTTAGACGAAGAAGAGTAGGAAAGTATTACTCACCTTCTATGCCCTGCTCTCAGTAAAAGGGAAATTCTAGGTGAGCTAGCTAACATCAATGTCAAAAACCTTCGTCGCTACATAGTTAGCTCTGAAAGGTTCAATAAGCAGAACGAATATAGGAAAGTCGGCAGATCCACGTGGTACAACGGCCTATTATGGTCTAAGTGTGCACGCGCATCGCGTGCAGCCACTACAACCTAACCTAACCTAAGTTCGCCTATCAAAAAACCTCTTCAGACGGCAGCGGAAGAACTCCCATGAAAAAATCAACGGCAGCGTATACAATCCCAGTCAGGATGGGCAAAGTGAAAACCATTCATCGAAACCATATTCGGACAACAGGTCATTCATTGGGACCCATTAACACAGTGGTCCTCCAAATTATTGACGAAACAAATTTATTGCGGTGTCTTCAAAGAGCTAAGCCCTTAGATTTGGCCCGATAATAACAAACCGCGCTATAAATTGCGGAAAAAGCAGAAACTCTCAAAGGAAAGTTACCTGCCAAACATTCATTACAGGTGATAAAAAAAATTGCTAGACAATTCGCATACTTAGTCGCAATACAAATACAAAAAGGGTGGTGGATTTAGCGGGTTAAAGTCTCGAACTACTTTGGGCACGTGCTCATCGTGTCTTTTGAGATTTCCATCGGCCCACGGAAAAAAAAATCATTTAGGAACCTCAAGGGTAAGTCAGGCTCCTTGAACGAAAATGGCGTCAAAAGACCCGAAAGGCCAACGGCAGCGCTCAATCTCGTAGTTGATACTGATGACTCCATGTCCTAGCAGTATCTAATGAATTGGATATGGGCCTCCTTATTCGGGATTTCAGTTTGGGCCAACTACACATTCACGTTAGAGAACTATTGTTACGAACAAACAATAGCCTCGAAGAGGACTAATTTTATTGCTGAAAACCATGCTAAATGAAAAATGACCACGACGTTCTTATCTGCATAAAACTGGTGAGACGCAGTCGAACAACTAGCGAAAGCAAACATAACTGCCATCGAGGAAAAACTTTAATATCTACTACGGACCTTGGTTAAGTTATCAAAAGCAGGACCTATTCGGATGTTGTGTGTCAGACTTAGACAAGGAGTCTTATAACGGGTGATCCGAGTAGAGATACTTTTTTCAATAGCCTTTTTTGACAGATCACGTGTGAGTCGTGTCATGCTGTCATGTTATTTTTATTTAGTATTGTTTGGCATTTCATAATGGAAAGACTTACGCGTGAACAACGTTTACAAATTGTTCAAAATATTACGAAAATTCACGTTCTGTGAGGAATGTGTTTCGTGCACTTCGCTCAACTTATGGTCAACATAATCGGCGTACTATTCGCAACACCATCACCCATTTTGAGACCCAGCATTCAGTATTGGATAATATTCGACCGAATAGACCACGTCCAGCATGCTATGAAGAAAATATAGCGGCCGTAGCTGAGAGTGTACACGAAGACTGTAGAGAGCCGATTCGGCGCCGTTCGCAGCAACTCGGACTGACGTATGGAACGACTTGGCGCATTTTACGTCAAGATCTTAAATTGAAAGCATACAAAATACAGCCTGTGCAACAACTGAAGCCGCTCGACCTTCCCAAGCGACATCGCTTCGCTCTATGGGCTCTTGAAAAGTTCCAAGAAGATCCGACGTTTTCGAGGCAAATTTTGTTTAGCGATGAGGCCCATTTCTGGCTCAATGGGTATGTAAACAAACAAAATTGCCGCATTGGGGACGAAGAGCAACCCGAAGAGATTAAAGAACTGCCACTTCATCCAGAAAAAACAACGGTTTGGTGTGGTTTGTGGGCCGGTGGAATCATCGGTCCATATTTCTTTAAAAATTATGCCGGTGCGAACGTAACCGTCAATGGCGACCGTTATCGTGCCATGATAACCGGCTATTTGATGCCTGAAATTGAAGCTCGTGATCACGGCGACATTTGGTTTCAGCAAGACGGCGCCACTTCCCACACATCGCATCAATCAATGGACTTATTGAGAGAACATTTCGGCCGATTGGCCACCAAGATCGTGTGATATCACACCGTTAGACTTTTTCCTGTGGGGATATGTAAAGTCAAAAGCTTATGCCGACAAACCCGCTTCGATTCAGGCCTTGGAGGAAAACATCACGCGTGTCATTCGCCAGTTACCAGTCGAAATGCTCGAACGAGTGATCGAAAATTGGACTCAACGGATGGACCATCTGCGACGTAGCAACGGCCAACATTTGATAGCCATAATCTTCAAAAAATAAATGCCAAAGAATGTTCTTTCAAATGATAATAAAAATTCTCCATTAAATTTGAATTTTCTGTGTTTTTTTCTTTAAAAAAATTAGGGAACCTCGAAATGGATCACCCTTTACTTTTAAGACAGTAGCGAATGCTTTCTAATATCCTCATCAAAGGTGAACTCGCCAATATAAGTCTTGTTATATGCTCTCTGAATGAGAAACACACAGTGAAAGACTGTTCCTACGAGCTTCTTGATAAAACTTATGTGTGACTACATTGAAGTACGATGTTCAAACCCTTAAGGTGGGATAGGAGACCACCATATCCGGCAACGATATGGTTCGCTGCGAACCGAAATACCAGTATAGTAAGCACACGGTTTCCTCATCTCGATATTCATAAAGGGACAAAGCGGTATCCATATCCATATCCCACGAATGGTCAATCAAATTGATCACATTGCAATAGACAAGAAGTACGCATCAAGTATTTTGGATGGCCCAACATTCCGAGGGGCTAACATCGCTAAGTGCCAAGGTAAGAATGCGAAATTCCATGCAATCGTGAGAGACCACCAATTCTTTCGCAGGAAGCGTATACCTTAACCTCTCGATCAAAAGCTAATCACGAAGACCAATGGCAACTATGTCAACCAGTCAACATAACTTTGAGGTAGTACGGAACTTTGTCTACCTTGGCTCCGCTATTAACGCTGACAAGAACATCTCGCCAAAAATTAAACGAAGAACTACTCTTGCTAACCACTGTTTCTACGGGCTAAGAATGCAATTTAGTGGTGAAGCCCTCACTGGAATGCTATGTAAGACCATGTCTTCTCCTGCCTTACAACGCTGAAGGATAAATTGTATCAAACGTCGATGAAGAAATCCTCGGTCGTTTGAAGAGGTAAATTCTTCGAATTATCTTCGGTCCCGTTTACGATGGCGGGCTATGGAGACGAAGATTCAAATAAGAACTATTGGAGATCTAAACCAACATACCTGTTGTCAAAAACCTCCACATTGGACTTTTCAAATACCATTACTAAGGCTGGCAAAGTCTTCGATTCCCAGCCAGAGTTCGGATGCAGACCTCACTTAACAAACTTGAAGTAAGCAACTGGAGGCAGTTTGCTAATAAGCGGGCTGACTTGAGAGTCATGTTAGTTGAGGTTCAGCATCAACCCGGACTGTAGCACCATCTTAGTAAACAAATTTTACAATTGAAGGAAGGCAGCCTTTTACGTTCATCGAATCTACTCGTTGCTTTAGCCACTTCTGATACGAAACATGCTTCAGTGCGTATGAAAAAAAAGGATTCAAATTATTAGGAGGGAACATGCACTTAACGAACATGGCTCTTCTCTTAGCCCGGTCTTTAGCTAGCTGCCCCCAATTATCTTCTCTTTCTGCGTCTACGACCTGGGAATCGGATACTCATCGTGTTGGAATATTGGTGTCCATTGTGGAGTTTTTGAGCAGCTCTGTATAGTTAGTAAGGTAAGTGATTAAATATTCGTCTCCATAGTCTTTCAATACCAACGAGACCAAAGATGTTCCAAAGAGATTTCCCTTAAAACTACCAGTTTTGAGCTCTGTTTCGGCTACGTAGATCAGAACTGGAATTTCTTGTGTCTGATTGTTGGAGAAAATGTTTCATAGTCAAAGGAAACAGCGGATAGAATATTGGTTGACCCTTCCTTAGCTTTGATTGATTTCTCAAGCAGTGTCCTTGTCAGAATTTCTAGCGTATCCAAGTTATACAAAGTTCAAAACGAATGTATAGTTCACTCCACTTCATGACTGTTGGGCAACCCAAACTAGGTCCTGCTACAAATCGCTTTTCAGCCCATTTCAGTGCTTCCTCTCCTATACCAGCAAACACGGAAAACGTTCTGCGTAGTCGTCAAAACAGTTCCACCCCATAACAAACCCTAATTAAATAATACTTCCACAAAGCACTGTTTTCAGATAATCTGGTGCTCCATTCCATACCTACTAAGGTTACTCGTGGACGTTTACCTGAATAAACACAAAGCCAAAGCCAATTAGAGAAAACCACATAAACCGCATTTTACAGCCATGATATCCGAGCCAGAATGACATAGAATAACCTCGATGTCCAGACCAATAGCAAAATATCTGCAGCCCTCTCCAGCCGCATAAATTGTTTCATTAAATTGGAATAAACTCATAATCACCAACCGATTCCCGCAAAACCACCAGAATAACAATTGGCATCCCCCGAACGCATGTATGGGTTTGTGTGAGTATTTTAATCGATGATTTCGAAAAAGCTTCCAATGATTAACCAACAAATATGTGGTCACCATAGACACATGTAAATTCATTTGGACCGTTCCTCTACCAATGGACAAAAGGACCAGAATTTTCGAATTTACCAACAACAGCCTCAGCTCAGATAATTGCATTCGAATCTAATAAAAAGCCGACATGCACCTGCGAAATCCATGTCTACCACTCAGCAATTCACTTGACTTCGGCATCTGCATCCCAATCCCCCCCACCATTAAGCCACCAACCACCCCTTGCGATTTAATTGAGCGTATTTAGTCGAAAATTATTTTCAATTAATATGTCCCGCTTCCGACAACCGTCGACGTGGATTCTTTCAAAAACAAATCGACTGCTGTTAGCTGCGCCATCCCAAAGCCTTCAATGCAGACAGTTGGACAATTGTTCTGTGCCTGTCGTCCTAAATGGACTGCAACCAACCGGCTGCAGGGAGAAAATTATTAACGCATCGAATGTTTAAAAAATAAAAAAAATAATAATGCTCCGCCAAAAGTGCGTAGCCAAGTCGAAATTATACACCCCGATGGGCGTTACAGGGGTGGACAGAATATTTTTCTGTTCGTCGGATAGGTAATTTGAGAGTATAGTCCGGTGTATAGTGAATCCTTGCTTTGTACCGTTGTCATCACTGTTCGCCACTGATTATTTCCTATTAAATGTCCAATTGGAAAATAAAAAGGAAGACCGATGGCCTGGTTACAACATGCCGCTAAAATTGGTAAAATTGGACCGGTACCAACGGATATTTAAATTCTGCCGACAGCAAAAACGGGTTGATGAACGTAGGCGTGGCAGTCGAACAATTATTGCCTTTTGTCCGACGAAAAATTGCATTCGTTTACTTCTGTCTCATTAATCATTTGCCGCATGGAATGGTGCCCTACTAATGGGCGGCGGAAAGAGGATGGCAGGCATTTTATATTTGTATGGACACTCGTCGAATGCGGGTGCGAATTGTGTCGATTGCGAGGCAACTGTAAATAAATTGTTTTCCGAACAAGGAGTGCCATGTTTACACGGAAATTGTAGAGCGCTGACGTTTTTTTTTTTTCTGACGTTGTTGGTCGAAATTTGTGAAAATTTTAATGATTCACATTAGAGTCAGACGGGTGAACATGTAGTCAGCGGGGGAGTGTGGTGAGTTAAATTGTTTTGCAATTAAATGTATTTAGCGAATATGTGAATGGTTTCTGTTGAATAATGCAATTTACAAATGAGCCTGCGGGGTGGTCGATGTGAGAAAGGCATTCGTAATGGAGGACGTGTTTGCATAATTATTTGGGAATGGGTGAAAGTTTGTGTGCTTACAGATCAAAATAGCTTCTAAAAAGGTGAATCATTTCTTTTAACCGTATTCCTGCAACGACAAATTTAAAAAAACGGCTGAGTTCCAAAACGCAAAAAAAAAACTTTCGATGTGGTGAGAATACTCATTTGCCATGCAATCTTGATGCAACCTGTATAAAACTTCAAACTTGCGCAAAATAAAATGTTTGCGTATTTTGCACAAGTTTGTCATTTCGGAGCACATGTTATACAGAGCAACCATTTTATGAAATCAAAATGCCAGATTTTGAATTAAAATGAATTTAAATCTGACGATTCCAACAGCATTATAAATTTAATAACGACAAGGAAATTGTTAAAAATTAGCAGAAACAGACGTGCAACAGCCTTTTCAATATTAGAACACAACCTATTCCGGAGGAATATTCCTAAATCTATGCATTTTTTCCAGACCATTGAACAATATCCCGAAAGATGTTTTTCAAAGTCATTTCAGAATGACACGGACTACTTACTTACTTACTTAAGTGACGCTATAGTCCGCAATGAACGTGGCTCTCAATCAACGTGCCTTTCCAACCAGGCAGGTCCTTAGCTAACTGCCCACAGTTGAGCACTACAAGCTGGTTGAGGTCGGTTTTTACTTGTGCGCGCCACTTAAGGCGAGCTCTTGGTCTACTGCGGATATCGAAGACTCTGCGAGCCGGAGTACTGGTGTATATTCGTTCTTCATGTCCTAGCCATCTTAAACGTCCAACGCGGAGATTTTTTGACCAGGGGCATGTCGCTGTACAGCTTGTATTGTTGTTGGTGAAATCCTCGTCTCCATAGCCCGTCAACACAAACGGGACGGAGGATTTTCCGAAGAAATTTCCTCTCAATTCGACCAAGGATTTCCTCATTCACTTTTGATACGGTCCATGTTTCAACGCCGTAGAGCAAGACTGGGGTGATCAGGGTCTTATATAGAATCTCCTTAGTAGTCCGAGTGACGGCCTTACAACTGAATTTCCTTCTTAACCCGAACAAACAGCGGTTGGCAAGACTATTTCTTCGTTTATTTTTCGACGAGATGTTGTTTGTCAGAGTTAATAGCGCAGCCGAGGTAGAAGAAGTCCCCTACCACCACAAAGTTATATCTGTCAATGGTGATATTCTGTCCAATCCGTCGGTGGTGTATGTCCTTACGTGTTGACAGTATATACTTACTGAACCGATTTTTGTATCTTTATTTTCTATGCTAGAAATCATGGCTATGACATCACGTTGAGTCCCACCAATGATATCAATATCGTCGATGCATGCTATAATTGCACTGATTTTTGGAAGGTTGTGCCTCTGGTGTTGGCTCGGGAGTTTAGCTCAATCCTTTCAAGAATCAACACTTAAAGAAGTCACATGACGGTATATCGCCTTTCCCTAACCTTTTTTTTGGTATCGAATTTGTCGGTGAGGGCGTTTCCGACCCTGATGGAGCAGCGAGAATTCTCCATCGTCATCCTGCACAGGTGGACTAGTTTTTGGCGGTATACCAAATCTAGACATGGCCCTGTATAACTCGTCTCTATAAATGCTGTCGTATGCTCCGTTGCGGTGGTATCGACTACCTGGGTATTTCCAGGATCTGCCGAAGTGTGAAAGGGTTCAAATATGATTTCAGAATTTAGAGGGTCTCCTTTTTTCGTGGATTCATTTTTGTGCACTGAATTTTGTCCATTGTTTAACAGGTTGGTGAAAATATCGAAGGATGGTGTCTCTTCAGCCAATTTTTTTTTAGTCATACAAAGATGCCATTTGAATAGCTTTTGGCATTGAACACAGTGATTCTCTTCTCCGATCGCCAAGCTTGAAGTTAAGTACGTAGATAAAAGTGATTCAAGAAATCCTCAACCTCAATATCGCAATAAGGTCGAAAGGAACTTTATACTGTTTACTCGGTCTCGAAAAGCCTTCGCCTGATGATCCATTGTGAAAAAATCCTCGTCGTTGAAGTCAACCCTTTCCAGACTTATGCCAACGGACAAGAGTGGCGCTGTCTTTTTTCTGTGATCTGGGAAATTCAAACAAATTGATTGTCGTAATGATTCTTTTCCAAGGTACTCATTCCGTAACTTTTAAAACGACTATCGTTGACGATAGTGTAGGAGCAGTGGCGTAGCGAGGATGAGGCAAGGGGTGCACAGGACCCGGGTGGGACTTTGGTGGGGTCGGCAAATCATAGCAAATCATTTAACAGTGTTATCGCCTTGTTAGCCTAATTGGTAAAACATTCTGCATTGTGCTAACATTCGTAGGTTGGAATCGATAACAGCTATAATTTTAGGGGTCATAATATTAGTTAACGATAATTTATCGCTAAACAATCGCCAAAGGGTTAAAATTATAAAAACTTACTAAAAAAATTTTTCTCGCTTTACGTGATGAATATTGTTCTCCAAGCGACCACCTACACCACCAATCGGTAAAATTGTGAAAAAAATTTAAAAGAGTTGAAGAGAAGAATGCGCGGTCAGTCGAAAATATTGCTGCTGCAAGTTCTAGAGTTACTGGTGATTCGAATTTATCGGTTTCCCGGTATTCGCAGCTCACTATGACGTATTTTGCACTTCCATCCTTATAAAGCTAAAATTACTCAACAACTGAAGCCCATTGCTGACCATTCGAAACGCCGTAGATACGCTTCTTGGGTGTTGGAACAACAGACTATAAGCTTCGATTTTTCGAACAACATTTTCTTCAGCAATGAGGCACATTTCTCACTCGGTGGGAATGGAAACAAACCAAATTACCGAATATGGGGCTCAGCAAACCCACAAGTAATCGAAGAGGTGGCGTTGCATTCAGACAAAATAGACAATATGTGGTGCCAACAATACGGGGCAACAGGCCACAGCCAAATATGGCCTTATTGCGTGAGAAGTTTCCTGGTCACGTAATTTCACGTTTTGGCGACGTCAACTGGATCATGCGATTTGACACCGTTAGATTCTTTTCTGCGAGACTACGCAAATGACCATATTTACGCGAATAATCGGTATATCTAGACGCAATTAAAACCAACATTACTCAAGTTATAGCAGAGATACCTCAAAAGAGTCATATGCTGCTAATCTTCCCGAGGCGGCTATTTGAAGAAATTTGTTTTTCGCACTTAATGGCAAAGTGCAAGTTTTATTATGAAACTGGTAATCGGACTCGACTTCGCCAGGGTATAATTTTAATAACGAAATTTATTTTTGCCACTTATACCTTGAATGAGCTCCTACAACTGATAGAACAATTTTGAATACACTATTTCACAGGAAAATGTAGATCAAAACAGTGAAAACCACATCGAAATCCGTTCAGCAGTTCTTGAGAAAAGCGCATTCATACGGGATTTGGGACTTAATGTGGTAAAGGGTGATCCATTTCGAGGTTCCCTACTTTTTTAAAGAAAAAAACACAGAAAATTCAAATTTAATGGAGAATGTTTATTACCATTTGAAAGAACATTCTTTGGCATTTATTTTTTGAAGATTATGTCTATCAAATGTTGGCCGTTGCTACGTCGCAGATGGTCCATCCGTTGAGTCCAATTTTCGATCACTCGTTCGAGCATTTCGACTGGTAACTGGCGAATGACACGCGTGATGTTTTCCTCCAAGGCCTGAATCGAAGCGGGTTTGTCGGCATAAGCTTTTGACTTTACATATCCCCACAGGAAAAAGTTTAACGGTGTGATATCACACGATCTTGGTGGCCAATCGGCCGAAATGTTCTCTCAATAAGTCCATTGATTGATGCGATGTGTGGGAAGTGGCGCCGTCTTTCTGAAACCAAATGTCGCCGAGATCACGAGCTTCAATTTCAGGCATCAAATAGTCGGTTATCATGGCACGATAACGGTCGCCATTGACGGTTACGTTCGCACCGGCATAATTTTTAAAGAAATATGGACCGATGATTCCACCGGCCCACAAACCACACCAAACCGTTGTTTTTTCTGGATGAAGTGGCAGTTCTTCAATCTCTTCGGGTTGCTCTTCGTCCCCAATGCGGCAATTTTGTTTGTTTACATACCCATTGAGCCAGAAATGGGCCTCATCGCTAAACAAAATTTGCCTCGAAAACGTCGGATCTTCTTGGAACTTTTCAAGAGCCCATAGAGCGAAGCGATGTCGCTTGGGAAGGTCGAGCGGCTTCAGTTGTTGCACAAGCTGTATTTTGTATGCCTTCAATTTAAGATCTTGACGTAAAATGCGCCAAGTCGTTCCATACGTCAGTCCGAGTTGCTGCGAACGGCGACGAATCGGCTCTCTACGGCCGCTATATTTTCTTCACAGCGTGCTGCACGTGGTCTATTCGGTCAAATATTATCCAATAACGAATGCTGGGTCTCAAAATGGGTGATGGTGTTGCGAATAGTACGCTCAGTAGGCCGATTATGTTGACCATAAGTTGAGCGAAGTGCACGAAACACATTCCTCACAGAACGTGAATTTTCATAATAAAGTTGAACACTTTGTAAACGTTGTTCACGCGTAAGTCTTTCCATTATGAAATGCCAAACAACACTAAACAAAAATAACATGACAGCATGACACGACTCACACGTGATCTGTAAAAAAAAAGTATTGAAAAAAGTATCTCTACTTGGATCACCCGTTATAATGTATAGATATACATAACAAATGCATAAAATATTTAAAATTCGATAAATAGGCCTTTAAGTTTACTTTTTAAAGGCAACTTAATGTGAATGTTTTCCGCGGCTCCGTTTCAATCGGAACGTCCAATTTTGCGTCCCTTTTCCCTTTACGCGTGCTATGTTATCCTGTAAGGCTTCAATCGTGTTCGGCTTGTCCAAAAAGACTAACGACTTTATAATGAAGAGGCGTTGAATCGCATGATCTTGGCGGCCAATTCACAGGGCCATTTCGAGAGGAAGGCTGCTCACCAAATTCGTCTTTCAACATTTCCATTGTACAAGGTGGCGCAAAAATAACCTTCCGATGTTTTTTGGCTGTAATTAAAAAAAAAATGAAAAACTTTGATTCTTCTTGTCGATTATTTTTATTTGGTCTTTTAATTTTTTTTACATCAAGTCGAGAATATGATGTCATGTAAATGGCCGCCGCCACAGTAGGTCCTCACGATAGGTCCTCACATTCTTGACGGATATTGTCTTTAAGAGCTGCAAGAGTCTGAGGCTTGTTGACATAAGCCCGCGACTTCAAAAAGCCCCACAAAAAGAAGTCTGGAGCGGTCAAATCAGGCGATCTTTCTGGACAGTTCAAATCGCCAAAATGGGAGATTAGGCGCCCGGGAAATGCAGCCTTCAGCATATCGGTTGTGGCACGTGCAGTGTGTGCCGTTGCACCGTCCTGTTGGAACCACATGTTTTCCAATCCCAATTCATCAAGTTGCGGCAAAAAGAACTCGTTGATCATTACTCTGTAGCGCTCACCATTCACAGTAACCGTTTGGCCCGCGACGTCTTCGAAGAAGAAAGGTCCGATGACTCCTTCAGCGAAAACAGCACACCATACAGTGACTTTGAGCGGGTGTAATGGCTCCAGAAGCGGGTGTAATGCCCCAGAAGCGTAAATTTTGCTTATTTACGTACCCACTAAGATGGAAATGGGCCTCATCACTCATGATTATTTTTGATGAAAAATCATCTTCCTCTTGGTGGTGATTAAGCATGGCTTGAGCGTATGTTAGACGCGATTGGCGGTCAGCAGCTAACAGCTGATGCACCGTCTGGACTTTGTACAGAAACATCTTCAAATCTTATACCAAAATTCGATGTAAAGACCGTCGACCGAAACCCATTTGCGTGGCACGTCGTCTGGTCGATGTCGACTGCGCTTCCATGACGTCTTCGGCTGCAGCAGCAATATTCTCTGCAGAACGGCTACTCCGGGGTCTCCCACGCCTGGCAGCATCTCGTGTTGTGCCAGTCTCTTCGAGGCGTTGGACGGCTAGGAAATCTGCGACGAAATTCACGTTGTGCAAAAGTCACCGACCGATTGTCACAAATGTCAAAACAGAACTGACATTAGGGGCCAATCGCAAAATTTATAGCATTTTCTGATAGGAGGATTACTTTTGCAAGTTCAACTCAGCCAACTGGGGCAAAAAAAAGTCGCGTATCATGGCTCGATATCGTTCGCCGTTGACGTTAACGTTTTTTCCACGGTAGTCTTTGAAGAAAAATGGACCGATGGTGACACCAGCCCATAAACCTCACCAAACTGTCGTTTTTTTTTTGGGGGATGCATCGGTAATTCTTGTATGGCATGTGGCTGTTCATCACTCAGGATGCGACAGTAATGTTGATTTACGTATCCTTTGAGGTAGAAATCATCGCTGAACACAATTTTTCGATAAAACAGAGAATTTTCAGGGAGCTGTTCTATGGCCCATTCACTAAGAATTAGACGTTGTGGTAGGTCATTCGGCTTCAATTCTTGCACAAGTTGATTTTTGTAGGCTTTCAAACCCAAATCGACACGTACAATTTTCATTGTGGTTGACTTACACATGCCCATTTGCTGAGAATGCCAGCCTGAAAAACTTAACTCCACTCAGTAATCCTAGGCTTCAGTCCATTTATGTACGCATTTACATCATACCATATTTCTTCTATCCTTTCCTTAAGTAATCCCACTTCGCTGCACCCTACATGTCCCTTTGAGTTTTTTTCTCTAAACAGAACCACGTCTACCTAAGACTACGTCAAAGTTTCCTGAAACGTCCATTCATAAAACCTTTACACACCACATTCAGCACATGCTTTAAAAAAAAATTCTATCATCAAAGGTGCTCCAGTAGACTCTTATCTCTGAAAACTTTTCCAATTGTTGTGGTAGGTATCGCATGGGTATAAGTTTAGGTCCTCAAAACGAAAACACGTTTTTCCCGCATACTCAAACACTTTCATATCATTTCTGAGAATCCTGAAACTTCATCGGAGGTCACCCCACCGAATGTGGCATTTATTCGAAACAATTGTCCTATTCCGAAGAAAAAGTTTTCCCGTAATCTTAAAAGGGAAGGGAAAAAAATAATACTGGACCTCAAAAAAATTATTCCATACAAGGCAATGAAACAAAAAGTGACATCAGTTGTTTTTTTTTTCGGAGGAGTTTATGCCCGAAGTTTTCTCCCATTGACAGATGAAACTTTTGTAATTTTCCTCCAGCTATGTGGTGTGAGATGTCCTTGCTGTGGATTTTTACTTGTCATCGGATGGTTTTGTTCGTAATATTCGGCTTTATTGGTGTATGAATGAAGTCCTTGATGGATTATTACCTTGAGGTGGATACATTTGCATAGACCCATTCCACGATGAGTGAGTGATGTAAATTTGTCATGAGGAAGTTTGAAAAGCTTCAGAAGATGATTAAGGGATGAGTAGGTGTTTTTTTTTTTTTTTCAAAAAAAGAAGTGATGCGCCTGTTGATGTTATTTTTGTTGAACAACATAAGGCTTTAAATGTTCAAATATGAAGGGCATTGTGTATTTGCAGACAAGGAACATTTTTGATTTTTGGCGAGGAACTATTTTTCAGGATAAGTTGCCAATTATATCCCCTGATAGATATATCCTGCGAACCCGCCTTTATTATGGTTCTAAACTTGTCTATGAATGTGTAGGAACATGATTCGTGAACAACTAATTAATCTCCTTCCACGGATAGGTGATAGCACAGCAATGGTTCTCCTCATTATTTGTGTACACCTGTACCAGTTTAATGTAATTTTCTAATTTCCAATGGCATCGTCAGGATGTCCTGGCTTCTTCATATCCTGATATGATTTTAATGATGTGAAGTCTTAAATTTCAACGAAAGCACCAAACTTTGGACAGTATTCCCTAACCATATCTATGCTGCTTATGATGAATTCATTCGCAATGTGCCATGTCAATAACGGTAAAATAAAAAAGAAAATGCGAGCTGAAGTCGAAAATATAATCACTACTGTAGTTTCAGATAAATAACAGTTGGGCGTCATCCGATCCGAAAGTCATCCGGTGTTGTTTGGCTCTCATTTGTATCGGTTTTCATTGCTCATTATGATGTTGATCGAAAAATCGTCCACTTCGTCCTCGAGATTGAGGATGGCTAGGGCGTAGGTTACACGCGTTTGGCGGTCAACAGGCAGCGGATGAAGCACGGACTGGAACATGCACAAGTCTTTGACTAAAATTCGCCTTAGGGACGACCGGCTGATGGCTTATTGCGAGACACGGCGTCTGGTCGATGTTTGCAGCGTCTGCTCGACATCCTCGGCAACAGCGGCGATATTCTCGGCAAAACGGGAGCTCCGGGGCCGGCCAATCTTGGCAACGTCTCGTGTGGTCATATACTCTTCAAGGTTGGTGGCCAAACGGCGCAGTGTTTGCGCAGTAGGTGTCGGATGTCCGGGGAATAGGCGACGTAATTCGGGCTGCGCGAGCTTCGGTTAGGATGGATAGATTGAAATAAAAATAGATATAGATAGACTCAATGTTAGCCGTGTGCCTGATAACCAAGGCAACAACTCTGGTCATTTAACAGCGCGTTGCTCGAAATGATTTTTTTTAATTTTTTTTTTTGGAACTCCTAGTTGGCATACCTTATCGTGGCTGAAGGCAGTGGCGACTTTTGCATCTGAGAACTATCGATTAGCAGAATTTTTTTTTCATGATTGACACAAAACGTTCATGACATGCTACTGAACGGCACTACTCAAGATCGCGGTCAGTTCGTGGCTATTTTGTCAATGGTTTGATGAATCACTTTCGGTGTCTATTTCCGGGCCGTACTTCCTGAACCACTTGGCGTTTAGCCACTCGGTTGAAAAGCCTGGAAAATAACGCGAGAGGAGAGTCGTCGGAGGGCCTTTATTTTTCTTTCGAAGCAGAAAATATGGTGGAGCCTATTAACACTCGGTTGAAAAGACTGGAACATGAAGCAAAAGGAGATTCATCGGAGGGACATGTATATGTCTTACGAAGCTGAAAATATTGTAGAGCCGATTGCCATGCAGTTCGATATTACACGTGCAGCCCATTTTATTGAAAGCTTAAAAATCTTTCATTTCGAAGTAAAGCAAGTAACTGCATTTTTCTTCTTTTATTCCGAGAGCTGCTGTAACTTCCCCTGATGTATAGGGCGACAACCAATATCCTTCAAGCTCTTTCTGTTTGCTGCTCAATACCTCAGCTGTTCCCTCGATCGTAAATTTTCAGATTGAGCTTCCATCAAAACAGTTGACCTCAATGTTCTTCTTGGCCTACCAACTCGCATTAGGTACACCTTGCGGGTTCCATTGGAAGCATTGCTTCGCTATCGGAACTTCAGGTTTCCTCAGTGTATGGCCGATCCAGCGCCAATTTTATCTGCTTTATGTCAACATCCACTTTTGTTTATCCAGTTCTGAACCACATTCACTATTGGAAATTACGATTTATTTGTGTTTAGGATGTTACGATGTACAAAATCTTGTTAACTGCTCGCGATGTAGGCGAAGCTTTTCCATTCAAATATACAAACTGGCCACTCATCTCAGATAGAGTCTTGTCACGACGTGTCAAATAACCAAACAAATTTGAGCAAAGCTGGATTTAAGTAGATCAATGGGACTGATTTCGGTCGCTAGATCATACATTAGCGGCACCATAGGTGTTATCACTGGACATAGATTTATAGGCAGAAAGGATAGGCATTTAATCAAACGAATTCTATAGGTGCTGCAGGGATGACGAGGAAGAAGAAACAATACTTCATCTTCGTTGTAACTGCCGGGCCCTATCTAATAAAAGGACGATTTATCTTGCAGCTTCCTACTTTTAAAATCTCATCAGTTCTAGAAAAACGAAAGTGAAATGCCTCTTCCGTTTCATTAACAGCATAGAAGGGTAACAATGAGAACGGACAATATCCAGGTGGCACAAAGTACCTGCCGAAGTGGCTTGCAGCCACTCTACCCTTACCTAACCTAATGGATAAAACTCTTTGGATATTCATTGCAGCAAACTCTGTTCTGTCCACCTCACCTACACCTCCATCTACCCTGCCTATATAAAAAATTGCTCATCCTCTTGTCGCTCACTACGATATCTTGATCATGCAAGCGTTCCCATCGATAAAGACTAAGACAAATTCCCTTAACACGAGCTTACATTTGCCACAGCCCTATCCATACCAAATTTTCGTGTTTCATATCTTCCCATTTGATTTCTTCCCAATAGATACAAGGAAAATATTCAATCCACATATTAACGATATACGAGTGCGGAATCGAGATACAATATCTTTCCACTGATTCCCTCCCAACTATCTGCATGAAACCACACAAAACGAACAATGGTAACCACACAAGAGACGCATTCATGAATCCAATTTCCGATTTCTAATATTTCTATCTACAAAAAATGGTTATTAACACGATACCGCAATCATTTTCCACCCCAACCATACTCACACACCTCTTTCTCGAGACTCGATTTTGTGCAGATGAGTGCCAGATCCAATTAAAGTTTTGCCATTACGGCCAACCCCGTCCACTCCATTCAAATGGCAGCCACAAAACCGCTCGCCCACCATCCAAAGCTAGACAGACAGCTTCATAAATGCTGGGGATGCGGATGTTTTAAACACCCACCCCCTACCATCCTCTTTTGGGCGAAAATTCAAAAATAATTCATCAATTTCCATTTCATCTCATTACGGATTCAATTAGAATCAATCCTCGCTCAAAAACTTTCCAATTATCTGGATTTCCATCGCAGAAGGACTTTCGACTCGCCTCCGGATAATAGGCGTGAGAGACCTGCTGTCGCAGACAACACCATCCCTTCGATTCTTGGGATGCGGGTACTCGAGGGAAAAAAATTAATTCAATCTCATACCGATTGTAGTACTCTCATCCGGACTGAAGAAGCACGAGGTGTTGGAGTGGAGAACCGCTCCCGTCCACCAACCGAATGTGGCAACCACGGAAGCGGCGGTCTGTCAAAAACCGCCAAAGCGATGCCAGATCTAATTAAATTTGTTACAAGCTTGTTGTTCTTGTATAGTCCTACGGATACTTATGCCGTTGTATCGATATCCAGATGCGTTGGCGGTATCTAGCGGTTGGGGGCGAACAAGAAAAAAAAAATGAAAAATGGTTATACTGTTGGTTTCCCAGGAACCGTAGGGGGGTTGTTTAATTATCCTTCTATGGTTCGCGGTAAATCTGACAAAGGAACAGCGTTCACAATTGATACGCAAATTGTACGCCTTGTAACCCGGGGGCTATAATGTGGCGCGTTTTTGTTTCTTTCGCCGAGCTGTTTGTTAGTGTAGCTAAGGATATTCTCCTGGTTCGAGGGCACGTGCTCGATTACAAACTCTTTGAAGTTGAACGATTGTGTTGCGACTTGGCTATGTTGGGAGCATGCTAAAGAGGGAAACGGTAGGTGCTTTGAAATGAAATCTGACTGATGTTAAACTGATGGTTGGATAGAGTGAGGATATATTTACTTATAGCGAAAAGGATTGTTTTAATATCAAAAGGAAACAGGATATTAGTAATGAAAATAGGGCTGTGGTACGAAGTGTACGATTAAGGATTATGGCGATTTTTTGACAAAAATGTCGGACGTAAGACACAAGAATTGTCTGATTGTTTGTTTGGGTTGGTCCTTAGTAGACCATAAATGGTCCATTGTGATACCACTAATGGATAGCAGGGTTGCTCATTTTTTAACCTTAAATCCATTGGAATAAACATACCATCCAAGGCGTAGTGTCCGATATGGTGTTGGTTACTTAAGAGGTGGTATCCCGCCACATTTCAAGTAGCGTTTTAGATATTTAGGTGTCCAGTGGTGCCATGAGCCGGGATGTATAGCAGTAGAAGAGATGTTACCACCTGTGGTTCGTAATGAAAATCTTGCATTGGAAAAATATGTGCAAAGTTGGATGTGAGAATCCTTTTAGGATTCGAAGTTAAATAAAAGCCTTCTCAAGATAGCTTTCAGACATGAAAAGGTAGAACCCTGTGCTTTTTGCAACTCGGCTGGTTCAATGATATCAGATCTCAGAGATCCTGTTCTGTCTTTATTACGTTTTCGCTGTTAATACGGATTTATCGACTGGAAAAAATGACAGGAGACTTCTTTTTGACAACAATGTCGAGTGCAAGAATCAGGAATTGTTCGATAGATTGTTAATGCCATAAACGGTCTTACTCGCTGATTTGTCTGAATCGCTGATTAAAACTCTCCAACAGCTTATATCATTAAAGAAAATCTGCCAGTTAACAAACGGGTGAGACAAATCAGGCTATAAAAGCCTGTAGCCCGAACACAACTGCGCAAATACGTAAAATATTCAGGAGAAAGGATGATAACGACATAACAGGTGTCCGAATTTCATAGAACAGACAGACACTCCCGGATGTTGGCACGATGTCGGAAAGTGTTGATGCTTCTCAGAAGAAGGCGAATCCGATAGACTCTTTTCTCGAGTCCGTGTATACGGTGAAAAATCCTGTTTGGCCTAATGCAGCGTCAATATCTTCAATATCCTGTAACATGTTTCCCCTATTATTGCTTCCTTTGATGTATCCATTACTAAATCTGTGGCGTTAAGGGTTTATTGGTCTGAAAAAGAGCCTCTTCCACACTAACGTGCGTTTCCTACTGTTAATCGCAATAACTTCAAGTTAGCTAATGAGTTCATTAACATAAGCCCGACGAATGATATCTTGGCTGAGATGCAACAAAAATTAGCCCCAGGAAACCGATGTTCCTTCCGGTAAGCAAAATATATAAATGGGTACAAATATCTTTCCTCGATAGTCCAAGATTTTGCTCTATCAGACTATAATCCTACTGAACTACAAGGTGGGCCAAAAGAAGTCATCCGATGTTCTTTGGCCTTCAGAATATCGATTGTGGCTCGCGCATTGTGTGCCGTTGCTCCGTCCTGTTGGAACCACATGTCGTCCAGTCCTAATTCGTAAAATTTTGGCAAAAAAAACTCGGTTCACATATCCCCATAGCGCGCACCGTCCACTGTTGTCGTTTGACCAGCGGCGTTCTCGAACAAATGGCCCGATGACTCCTCCAGCTAGAACAGCCCACCTTGCAGTAACTTTGAGCGGGTGAATTGGCTCCTCGTGCATTACTCGTTTATTTTCGGTGCCCCAGAAGCGGTATTTTTGCTAGTTGACGTACCCGCTGAGGTAAAAATGAGCCTCATCGCTCATTATGATTTCGGTCGAAAAATCGTCCACTTCGATTATTCCGAGTTCTTGGGGAGTGTATTGCTCCATGCCTTGTTCACTGTATAGTTCATAAATGTCAAAACAGATTTGACATCACCCAATAGGGTGATATCTTTTGGCCCACCTTGTATGTCTATGTATCAAGTGATCGCGTTTGCCATGAGGCTTGACTGAAATGAACGTGCTTAAGATCCAAGAGCATGAAAGGTTTCCTTGTCTCAGCCAGAAGCCAGTTCAGTAAAGCAAATGTATAGATTGTGTACAATTCATGTAGATTTCAGGATTTTAGATAAACCACTTATACATGCCAATGTCTCATTATCCTTATGCAAATCTGTCGCTTCCAAATTCTTCTTTGGATTGTCATTAGGTCCCGTTACTTCTGTGACATAACGCCCAACGTCGTAATGCCAAATTTATAAATTTGGCTTTATAAAAGTGGCATAAGACCAAATTCTAGCATTTGGCATTATGACTTTTAGATAAAGCGACATTAGGCCAAATGAGGAAAGTGACATAAGGCAAATGGAGCTCAAATCAAATTGTATAGACAGGTATCAGGGAAGCAAATATAACATGCAATCGAATGTGGGCACCCCCGGTGGTGCCGTGACATAAGGTCAAGCGTCGTAAGGCCAAATCTATAAATACGGTCTTATGATGCTTTGTGAAAGTGACATGAGGCCAAAATCTATTATTTGGTATTGTGACACTTTGATAAAGCCAATTTGGCTTTATGATACTTTCGATTGCATTTTATATTTGCTTCCCTGATACGTGTCTATGCGATTTGATTTGAGCTCCCTTTGGCCTTATATCACTTTCCTCATTCGGCCTAATGTCGCTTTATCGAAGTGTCATAATGCCAAATGTTAGATTTTGTTCTTATATCACTTCTGGAAAGCGACATTAGGTCAAATTTATAAATTTGGCCTTATGACGGTTGGCCTTATGTCCGGCACCATTCATTCCATTTGGCTTTTGAAATTTGTAGCTTATTATGTCGCTCATTGTATATGGTTACCACGAAGAGGCTCAAAGAGGAAATAAATGTCTCCAGATCAACGAATGGCTAATCAAATTGATCAAATTGCGATCTACAAGAGGTCCGAGCATTCTGAGCGGCTAACATAAACTCGGACCCCTTGTGGCAGCCATGGTAAGAATGCGGATATCCCCTAATCCACAAAAAAAAACCAGAAATGCTGTGAAAAAAGTGAGTGTCGAAAAACTGCAGTCGCAAGAGCCAACACCATACCACCATAGAGAATGGACACCATTACTCCGGCTCGCAGAGTTTTTTGATTGCAAGCCAGACGTTCGTCGGACGCAGTAGATGAAGACCTCACATTAAGTGGCGCACACAAGAAGTAACCGATCCGATCAAACTTGAAGTGCGCAGCTCCATGTTGTTAGCTAAGGAAACGGCTAAGTGGAGAGGCACGTTGGCTAAGGCCCAGGTTATTGCAGAATTTAGCGCCACTTATTCAACGTACTATCATCATCGTAGATGAAATATCTGATATCAATTTCTAATGGAGGATAAAGCTGCCATGAAGGATCATGACATTCCATTCTTCTATATTTCTCACATTTCACTTAACGAGCGTTGCTACACCTAAGAATAAGCCTCTTCAGATGACTCATTCCAGTTCATACAGCCTATACCATTCATGACTGAAGACCCGAAAACTTTATGACTCTTCACAGCAAAACTTCGATGTCTTCTGGGCTCTTGGTTACAACCTTAAAAATTCAGTATATGACAAACTGAATTGAAACAAATCGAGTTCTGGGATTGACATGGTAGCTTCAAACCAGTAGGAGTATACATGATCCAAGTATCCAATATCATACAGAGTCACTCGCCCCTTTGTATTATATCAGGAAAATCCTGGTTGGAATATGTACCATGCCTGCAAACGTTTACGGTATGACAAAACATCGATTTCTTAGTACTAGGTAGGACATCCTAATCAACCATACAAAGTTTTTATAAGGCACGATAATCCTATTAAAATAAGGAAAGTCTTTGCATCTTATAGACGATGACCTGTGTAGACGCTCTGGGATTAAGAAATACACTTTCTGTGCCTTTTCTCAGGCTTCAGTCAACTAAAAAAAATAACTTTAGGAAAATATTTTCCCACGACCTCAGGGATCTATCCAAACTTTTTTTAATCCTTTTAGGTTTGCAAGAACGTCTGGACGGCTGGAACAGTAACGCGACAGAGGAAGGAGACAACCCACGTAGCCCCCAAAACTGGAATCACAGTGGGCCTATATTCGACTGAGTGTGATTAAGGAAGACGTACACCTCCTACCTCATGAACCAGCCAACATAGCTAAATCTAAGGAAAGTCTGCTGGATTTACTTGTCTGTAAATCTGTACGAGTCTCCGTAACTTGATTTACAGAACACTTGGAAGCAACTATGAAGATATACCATCACCAATTTCAGTCAGTATTCTAGAGACTTAACCAAATTATGAGCTTGAATCGGTGTATCCCCCAGCAAACCCCCCACAAACTCTTAAATATTGCCGTTGGAGGATATTCTGTTTCAACAAATCGGAAATTTTACCTTACCCTTACATTGGGGGTGCACAAGTAGACTTAAGGGAGTTTATCGACTCAAACGAACATCAACAGCCCACAAAAGTCGCACTGTCCAGAGTTTTTTAGTCGATTTCAGCTTCCTAGCTAACTACTGGTTAGCCAATTATCCCTTCATTCCAGCATCTACAACCCACCAAAGTCGCACTATCCTTACATTTTCTAGTCGATTTCAACTAAGTCCCAGGACATTGCTCCCAGTAGCCAAGTGTCCCTTCATTCCAGTCGCCATAAAAACCAAAAGCCTATCCACCGAATGTTAAACCGCTGCACTCAATAAAATCCTATTCACCCACCATTAGCCATTCGTTATCTCATTACGAAATAATGAACAGGCCTCACTCCTCCTGTTGGAATAAAAAAACATTTATGTGCATCCTTATGCAATAAAAAGTGCATTCCCAACGCTTATCAGTGCATTTTCGCAAAATAATTCACTACACAATGCGATAACCAGTATTGGCCCAATGCCCTTAAGGATAAAAAGAAGGCCAAAGCATCTTCAGCACCCACCACCCCTACCATACCCATCCAGCCAGCGCATAAAACAAATATATGCAACCAAAGGATAATAAATTATCCATTTGTGCAAGTGTGCATCCATGAAATCGACTGAGCCGATAATAATTGTGCACCAACAGTGAGCGATTCAAATGGAAAAATAAAGGATCTATTCACCATATATACCCACCACCCACATCGACACACCCAATGTCCTTTGGATCGCTCGTAACTCATTTTTAGAAAATGCAATAAAAAGGCACCTGCAAGCGGAATGCAAATAATAAATTGCGCCCATAAAATCATAATACAACGACGATAATAATAATGCACCGGCGCAAGGACGACGACAACGATGCGAGGACGACCAAGTGCTGGAAATGCAAATAATGCATCTTCGAAGCACTGCGTGTGTATAGAGAGAGAGAGAGTCGTCCTTCAATGCAGGCGAATCGTATCCCTAATTGCATTTGTAATTTGAATGGGAGCAGCGAAGAGGGAGCATGTGTTTGGTAAGGATCAGAAAGCCACCCCCCCCCCCCTGTACCTGTAATGAAGGATGCATTGTCCCTTTTGTGTCCCATTAGCATATCGAAAAATGCTGTTGCTATTCTTGATAAATCCTTTTGCCATGTCCTGGCCGGTTGTTGCAGTCGTTTGCTCGGTAGTTTTGCGACAGTTTTGAGGAATCGCTGGCGCGGAGGAGGAGCAGAAGGAGAGGGTCGGCAGGATTGCATGTTATTGCCGCAATTCAAATAGTAATATGTAATTGCATTTCGGTTGGAATTCCTGCTGCCCCCTCGGAATGTGTTGGCAAAACGTTAAAGGATATCCCTGGCATATTACTATTTCGTTAGATGGAATTTTTCATTTTCTTTAGTTGCCTTGGATACTGGCGGGGTGGGGCGTCGGGGGATCCTGTATATGCGCTCGAGGATTATGCAGGGATATTATGTTTATTTTGCGGGAATTTGTCGCAAGGAGCTGTTACATTGCCAACATTTTTCAAATTATGATAAATGGGTTTTCCAAAAGGACGACGACGAAGAAGAAGATATTGTTGTTGGATTATGTTTAGCTACGTTAAGTGAAGACACGAAATAAGGACTTTCATTGCGTTGATATGAATATAATAAAATTGCGATGGATATTAAATCATGGATTGCTTAGCTTCCACCTACACGCAGTGGACCAACGTTGCAGAGTAGGAAATGGAGGCTAAAAATGACTTAAAAAATGTGAAAAGGCACGATGCTACAGCATTTTGGTCGAAATCCTGGGCAAAAGTATTTGGGCACATTTTCCACATAAAATAGGTACCAAATGACTAGAACTTACTTACTTACTTAAGTGGCGGTACAGTCCGGAATGAATCTGTGCCCCAACCAACATGCCTATCCAATTGGCCCGGTCGGTAGCTAACTGCCTCTAGTTGCTCACTCCCAGATGGTTGAGGTCTGTTTTTACTTGTGCGCGCCACTTAAGGCGAGGTCTTCCTCTACTGCAATCGAGGTGTTGCTGGGAATCGAAGATTCTACGAGCCGGATTAGTGGTGTCCATTCGCTCTACATATCCTAGCCATCTTAATCGTCCAATACGGATTTTTTTTTTCACCAGGTGCATGTCGCTGTACATATCGTATAGCTCTTGGTTGAATCTTGTATCCATAGCCCGTCAATGCAAAAAATAATTCATAGTCAGGCGATCTTTCACCTGTCATGTGCGCTTCTACAAACTTTGCAAGGATGCCCAATTTCTTTGCTTTTTCATCATTTGGGTGTAGCTTCCAAGTATTCGAAAGTTTTCCAATATTCATGCGTTCTTATAGATTGCTTTTGATTTACCGCTGAATATCGGCATATTTTAGGCTTGACGTTAGATTCATTTCATGGCGTCTATTTTATCCAATTAGGCTCTGATTCTAACCTTATTTTTGGCTTCGCTATTTGGGCAATCGAAGTCTCTTAGAGTTCTTTGTTTTACGAAATACCATCTTCCGGGAAAGTCCTTTAATGTCCTGATATTTTACAGAAACCGACAATAGATTACCTAAAGCGAACACAAATTAAGAACAGTTCAAAATATCTTATTCCCAAAACCCCTTATTAACACCAAAAACACTGATACTCAGGTTAGGTAAGGTGATAGCGACTGCATTCGATGCGCATGCAGTATTAGACTAGGAAGATCTATTGCGGTATCACGTAAATCTCTCCACTATTACTAAAGATTCTCTTGCCAATATAAACCATTCCGAGCTACCTATGAAGCTGAGGAGGTTTCTGACATCAATACTCAGTCCTCACAGGAGCACAAACCAGAAGTTACACTATGTGTACGATATCATCTAAGGCTGCAGAGAAGATGATTATAAGAGCTCCGCTAATACATATCCAAGCTGATCTTTGAACTTTGCTAGAAGGTTATGGCTGGATGCTGTTTTTTGAGCCGTCAACTACACTAAGGCACCATGCAAGAGGTAAAATGGTCTACAAGTAAATCCAAAGAGTGATATTTGGGTGCATACCTCGTTTCTTACCGATTGCCGTTTAACATGTGCATTAGGGCAACGGTGAAAAAGAAACGATTGGAATGCCGACTAGCATAAGCCAAGATCGAGGTCTACAAGACTATGATGCAGGTGAAGACAGGCAGAGATGAAGGGAAGAACACCGGCTCTTCAGAAAGAAGAGAAAAAAGCAAGAAAAGTGTGCGATCGAGTTTATAGAGAGGTACCACTTCAGGAACGATGTTCGCAATTTTTACCAAAGCGTAAGACCTCAAAGCCAAAGATACAAGGCTCGAACAGAATCTTGTTGAGATGAACACGGAAACATCGTAGTTGAGACACAATCTATGCTGAAAATATAGAAGAACAACTGCTGGAGACTGTCAAACGGCGATGATGAACTGTCAGGCAGAACGGACCATTCAATATTCGCAACGATTACGAAAAACGCCAACCACCCGACCTGAGTGAGGTGAGGATAGCAATATCTAAGCTCGGGCTTAATGAGGTTGCCGAAAATGATAGCCTTCCAGCTGAGCTTTATAAAGCCGGCGGAGACGACTTGGTAAGTAACATCCACCAACTCATAAGCCAAAACTGGTCGGTAGAAATCATGCCTGAAGAATGGAACCTTAGCATCGTTTGCCAGATCCACAAAAAAGGAGAGCCTCTGAACAACTACAGAAGTATAAGTCTCCTTTAAATCGCTTTCAAGATCCTATCTGCTGTAATATGTAAGCTTCTGAAATCGTTTTTTTTGTAGACCAACTATACAGAGCCATGTCTAGTTTTGGTATACCGCCCAAACTCGTCCGTTTATGTAGAATGACGATGGAGAATTTTCGCTGCTCCATCTGGATCGGAAACGACCTCACCGATACATTTGATACCAAAAACGAATTTAGGCAAATCGCGTCGCTTTCATTTGACTTCTTTGATTTGATTCTTGAGAGGATTGGGCAAAACTCCAGAGCCAACAACAGATGAACAATTTTCCAAAAATCGGTGCAACTACTAGCATACGCTGACGATATTGACATCATTGGCAGGACTAAACGTAATCTCATAGCCACGTTTGCTAGTATAGAGAAGGAAGCAGCCCAAGACAAAGTATATGCTAAGGGCAAGACAAAGTATATGCTATCAACACGAAAGGACACACAAGATCGACGAATTGGACAGAACGTCACTATTGACAGAAATAACTTTGAGGTAGTACGGGACTTTATCTATCTCGGCTCCGCTATTAACTCTGACAACAACATCTCGTCTGAAATTAAACGAAGAATTACTCTTGCCAACCGCTGTTTCTTCGGGCTAGTAAGGCAATTCAGTAGTAAAGCCCTCACTCGAACTACTAAGGAGATCTTATATAAGACCCTGATCATCCCAGTCCTGCTCTACGGCGCTGAAGCATGGACCGTCTCAAAAGCGGATGAAGAAATCCTTGGTCGATTTGAGTGGAAAATGCTTCGAAAAATCTTCGGTCCCGTTTGCGTTGACGGGCTATGGAGACGAAGATTCAACCAAGAACTATACGAGCTGTACAGCGACATGCCCCTGGTCAAAAAAATCCGCATGGGACGTTTAAGATGGCTAGGACATGTAGAACGAATGGACACCATTCACAGAGTCTTCGATTCCCAGCCAGACGTCGGAAGCAGTAGAGGAAGACCTCGCCTTAAGTGGCGCGCACGAGTAGAAACCGACCTCAACCAACTTGGAGTGCGCCACTGGAGGCAGTTAGCTAAGGACCGGGCTAATTGTAGTGGCATGTTGGTTGAGGAACAGGTTCGTTCCGGACTGTAGCGCCACTTAAGTAAGTAAGTATGTGGTAAGAGTGCTCATAGCCATAGCCAAGGACAAGGCGTGGAGATTTAAATCTCCAGTACGGCGTTTTTCGTGAAACCAAAAAGGAAAAGTTCTCAGACCGAAAAGTATTCAAAAGTTACTCCTAAGTCGGCTGCCAAAGCCGAATTATGGTTGTCAAAGAGTTTTTTCCGATCGAAGGAAGAAAAGTTTTACACCTTTTTGGAGGAGATTAACTTACTGAAGACGTCTTACCTTTCTGCTGTCAGTGTGTGATGGAAATGGAATTATATTTTTTGGTTTTCCAAGACATATTTCACATATTGGAAGCCGGCGTTGAAGTAATAAGTAGAATTTGTATCCAAGTCTTCTGTTAATCTTATGTGTGGTATTTTTTCCTTCGTTGGTATATAATCTTCTGCCTAAACTTAGGTTACATAACCCAGGCTATACACTACATAGGCTGTAAACCGTATCTTTTTGGCGGATCTGACATGATTATTTTAAAAATCCGGTCTTTGAAAATTTGCAGGTAAGGTTTTCGAAAAGCAGGTGCTGTTATGTGGCATTCTCGGGTTAGAAAACTCACATGACTCCACTATTAATTCACAGAAATTTATTTGTATATCTGAAATGGTGGAGCACCATCCCTACAATACAGGACGTATTCTTAGTCATCTGGAGCGTGATGCACTCCAACAGCGAATTCACAAGTTCTACTTGATTCCGTCATGTCCACATCAGTAAGATATCCATGTCGTTGCAAAAGCTGCTAAACAGGCTGCTGCCACTCGAAACTACAGATCAGTGCAATTGAAGGTCCCTGGCCCAAAAAAAAAGATTTCTAGTGAGAGTAATCCAATTCCACTAAAAAACCACTCGTTGCATACCTACCTAATGGGAAAGTCCTTTTCAAATTATCTGCACTTAGAAGGTGATTACTAAGCTAGTCTCCTCCACCAACTGCTTTCCATGCCAAACCCCAGTAAGCTTCTAGCAATCCCTATAAAAAGCCAAAAACGTATAGTTAGGCGATTTAATTGCGATATAGCCTGAACCGTTTTTTTTTTTTTGACAAATTCCAGTTCATTACAACTGTCAAATACACAGGCTCCCCCATTATAAATGCTAGCAAAAACTAGAATCACATTTCGTGTCCTGTCATGAGCACCTTACCCACTACCAGCAAAAACGATTCCTAAAAACCGAAATTCTAAATCCCAGGCTTAATGTCTGGTGCTGTATACGCCTCTAGAGACTCTCCAAAACTGAAACTCGCACTGAAATATTCATTTACTCAGCGACAACAACAACAACCGAACAAAAAGGATTTGTGATGAATATTTGTCACCTCTTCAGTTAAATGCACAAATTAATTGCACACTGACGCTATATCACAGCCAGACACCACAAATGGACGCAAAAAGGATATTTGCAGCGGCGGTGGTTGCCGGCGGTAGCAATGTCGACTACTACAGAGAGAAATAAATGTCTCTGTCTAAACCACCATGCCGCGTTGGTCGTCGTTCGTCGGAAGTATGTACACAGACAGACACGACTGCATTAAAAGCCTTTCTGTCCACTTTTTCTGACCATCTAACAAAAGGAGAAAAAAAAATTGAAATAAAGTCCCAAAACCAAATAACGCAGGACATCAAACATTTCTAAATGTCCTTGAATGGAATATTTGTATGCAATTTCTTTTATTTTTGCCATGAAAAAAACGGTACCCATGTGTTCACAGCCCGCGCGGCTTTAATCTGATTTGTTTGGGCTCAATTTAAACAAATTACCCTAGACGTGTGTGTGTGTGAGTGTGTTTTTTTGGAGACCCATACGTGAAATGTATCCAAAACAATTATGAGATTTTTTTTTTGGTAATCCCTAAATTGACACCAGGACGTTCACACAAACAAAAACAGGAAGCAGTGTCTGCGCTTGATGTTGAGAGAAACGCAAAAGACTTGAATGTTTATAATGGCAGCTCAACGCAGTGGTGCGATACCACCACAAACTGAACCCAGGTGGAGTAGTGAAAGGACGTTTCCCATGGTGGGATTAAATTCGGAACGGAAATAGATTCGCTGCGTGCAATCGATGAGACGGCTCGGAATTCGATTGGGGTTCCGGAAACTTTTCCATTTTTATTTTCTATGCGTTGTCTAACATATTGGTAGATAGGTATTCGGGTTCTTAGGTTCACTGGCTTAGGAGCGGTTAAATTGAAGAATGTACGAAGTGCACTTTTAATTCGAATTAAGCAAGTCGTGCCACAAAGCTTTTCAAGGCGTTTCACATATGAGTAGATAACTATTTGGTGAAACTAATTCACTATTATTGGAGTCCTGGGCTATGAATACCACAGAAAGAGAAGTCTAGTGACGTTTACATTATAACCTTACTATCGGTTATAAAGAAATTACTATCTCTGATCGTGGTGAGACGGTATAGGCTTATCGATACTCAATATACGATGTAGCGCTATCCTTAAGAAGCGCTACATTCCGGAATGAACTTGCGCCTCAACCAACGTGCCTCTCCAATTAGCCCGTTCTACTTGTGAGCGCCTCTTAAGGCAAGGTCTTCTTCTACTGTGTCCGAAGTCTGGCTTAAAATCGATATATTGGTGTCCATTATCTCTACCTGTCTTAACCATCTTAAACGTCCACTGTACAGCTTGTATAGTTCGTATTTGAATTTTCTTCACCGTAGACGAGCCCTTCCTCTACTGCGTCCGACGTCTGGCTTGACGTCTCAACCATCTTAAAAGTCCAATCTACAGCTTGTATAGTTCGGATTTGAATTTTCTTCACCCTAACCAGTCAATGCAAACGGTACCGATCATTTTGCGAAGAATTTTTCCCTCATAACGCCCAAGGATTTCTTCGTCCACTTTTGATACGATCCATACTTTAGCGCCGTAGAGCAGAACTAAATGAGCAGATGGATGATCAGGTCTTGAGATACGATCTCCTGGTTAGTTCGAGTGAGGGCTTGACTAATAAATTGCCTTCTTAGCCGGGAAACATATCGGTTGTCAAGAGTAATTCTTCGTTAAGTTTCTGATAAGATGTTGTTGTCAGTGTTGATAGCAGAGGCAAGGTAGATAAGATCCCGTTCTTTTTCAAAGTTATATCGGTCAATGCTGATCAATTCGCCGATGTTGTGTGTCATTTCATGTTGACAGTGCGGTACAGCCACAGCGAGAGTGGGAAAACTCACCACAGAGCAACCTAAGCGCGCGACAGGCTGCCCACGAAAACACGTCGTCGTCAAAAACCACGGAACGGTGGAAGACTCGCGACGGGCAGTATCAGACAGGACGATCTGAATTGTTCGATTGGTGAGGGAAGATGCTCCCTCGTCGACCACAACATGATGATGGCAGGTGGCGATGGACGATTCCTGGAGCCTACACCCCAACCAATCATTTGCACTACCGCATTATTGGCGCAAACGCAAATCGTTCGATGGCATGGAGTATACGTTCAGCTATTTCATCCAACGAGGGAGCGACGGAGGAGCAACAGAGTCGTAGGGCGAACGGCTTAAAAGACATTAAAAGTTAGACTCGATTGTCTAGACAAGACGGTCTCCTTTCCCCGACGCTGGAACTGCGGAGGAGCAACCGAGTTGTCTAGCCGGATGACCATAAACAGATACACTCGCCACAACAAAACATGAACCCCAGACATGGACACCATAGACACGGGATATCATGTCCAAAGAAAACTTTCATTCTGTCCAAAGGCAGTTGCCACCCAACACCCACTGCTATACCCAATTAGAATGAGGAATTGTGATGTGTCTTGCGTCAGTAGCACGCATCGGGAAAATACCTCAAATCGATTAAAGAAGCACCTGTGAGTGCGGGAATATCAAAATGAGTAAACGCGAACGCACTTTACAGCCATATGGCAGAAAGTGTGAGAAGTCGCAGTAGGCCATGATGCTAACCCGCTACGACACAGATCTGATAGCGTTATAAAGGCTTCCGAGTGGAGAGAATTTACTGTGAATGAATGTGTGTGAGTGAAAAGGGATCGATTCTGGACAACGATTTAGGCGTCACCTTGCATAAATCTTTTTTTGGTTTCGAATTTTTTAGTAAGATTGTTGCCGATCCCGATTGAGCAGCGAGAATTCTCCATCGTCATCCTGCACAGCGGATGAGCGGGAAATAAAAACTAGTCATGGCTCTGTATAGTACATCTCTATAAAAGTTGTCATATGCGGCTTTGAAATTGATGAAGAGATGGTGGTTATCATTTTGTGGATCTGATAAAGTGTGAAGATTTGATCAGTTTTGGACTTCTCTGGTCTAAACCATACTGATAATAGAATCGGAAGAATTAGACGTGCGTCTTTGGTCGGTGGATTTTCGCAAAAAAAAAAGTACGTGGAGTCCAAAACTTATCGTTCACTTGGAGGTAACATAGACTCTCGTAGTCCATCCATGAGAATTTGCGAATCTTAGTGTGAGTGACAGTTCCTCACAGGAAATTTCGTCGCATTGGCTCAAGTTGAGTCTGACCAATGATTTCAATATATTTGGCGTATGCTAAGAGTACTTCGCGACAACGTCAATCTGGCAGCGATACCATTAGTATGAAGGCAAGTTCATTGGCGTTGATCGAGGCCTGAGGGGTAGTTTCAAAAAATAACACCCCTCGACTTCTTTTGCCTTCAAACAAATGATATGAATGGCAGATTGGTATTATTGCGAAGTTTTCTATTTATGGATGCTTGTGCCTCTGGTGTTGCCTCGGCGGTTTTGAACAATCCTCTCAAGAATGATGTTGAAGAAGTCACTTGCTAGTGAATCGCCTTGCCTAAATCCTTTTTGGTTACGAATTTTTCAGTTAGGTTGTTGCCGATTCTGATGGAGCAGCGGGAGTTCTCCATTGTCATCCTGCACAGACGGATGAGTTTGGGCTGCAAACCTGAACTAGACATGGCTCTGTATAGCTAGTCTCTATAAATGTTGTCGTAAGTGGATTTGAAATGAAGAGATGAAGAGAGGGTCGTCATCGAATTGGCCTTCTTCGGTTTTTTCCAGGATATGACATATGTGTGAAGATTTGACCAATTGTGGACTTCCCTTCCCCTAAAACTACACTGATAAGAACAAAATGTTTTCAGACGTTCACATATTAGTTACGACAGATGGGATCGGCGACGGTGAGAAGACTTATGCGTCTGTAGTTTGCACAGTTCAGATGGTCTTCATTTTTGTGGATCGCGCGAACTATGCTGAGGTTTCAGTCCTCAGGCATACTTACATCCGACCAGATTTTTTTAATGAGTCGGATAATGTTACTTACGAAAATATATCCACTGGCTTTATAAAGCTCGTCGGGAAACTTGAGTTAAAATATTGCTATCCTCACTTCCCTTAGGCCGTGCGTTTTGTACTTTTTGCAATCGCAACTAGTATTGAATGTTTCGTTCTGCCGGAAAGTAGGAGATTATTCGTCATCCTTGACGAGTGGTTAGTTCGATTAACTGGCGTACATAAGTTCTGGTTTGGATTCACAGACGTGGCAACACATTCATGTTATTTATGTACGTTTCTAGCGAAGATCTGGAAAAACATTCATGAGCTATCGACTTTACAGCCAACGGTTTTCTAAACTCAGGCATGCGGATACGGCATAAAACGGAAGGTCAAGAAGTATCGTACTTCCGCCGTTATGCAAGAAGTACGATACTTCTTGCATAACGGCGGAACCTCCTGTCTTATGTCAAATCTGAATTGCTGAAACACATTGGTTTTGATAAAAAAGCTATTCTCTTGGTACTCACAAGCATGTTGCACCAAAAACGATTATTTTGTCAAAGGGAATCCTTACTTTTTTAATATTACACCTCGGAATTTTCTTGAAATCTGTAAATGAATGTTGTTTTAGCCACCATAACATCAGGCTGACATTGTGCTCAAAACATGATGTTTCTAATAAAATGTAAAGAATTCTTAATAAATAGCTTTTTACAAAAGTCACTTGAAACATCCTGTCAAACCATCATAGTTCTTTCCACCTAGGATCGATGAAGTCCTAGAGATCTACCTGCCGTACATCTAGATTTTTTTTTACCCATTGGTGATGCATATCAAAAAAATGTTTTTTTGGCTTGCACTCACTCTCCCAATAGCTAATTATTTTGCATGTTATCACCATCCGAAAATGCATTCAAAAACCAAGAAATAGTTTTCACTTGGAAAAACTTTTCTCATTTCGGTCCTTACATTACATGAGTGAACACACACACAGTATCGTCAGCAACCCTACAAGTAATTACAAATTTACAACAACAACAAAAAATTGAAAAAATCTCAGTCGAAAGGCAATATGATGATGGAAATCCATTAGTTCACTTGACAGTGGTTCCATCTAGTGATTAAATAAACAAAAAAAAAATCGAGAAATCTCCATCATAAGAACAAGTTTCTGCGAAAAGACTGAATGGTTCAACTGTGTACCCAGTAACCAGAGAGCTGAACATATGATTGAACGAAATAAGTGGAAAAGTTTTCCCTGCCCCATTTCGTTACTACTTTTGCCAAAAGAGGGCGTAGATGCTGGTAAAACGTTGCGAAAAAACATGAAACAAACTCGCATGCACACTTTGCTTCCGCAATTCACTTTGTTGCAAACTTAAAAACCCGTTAAATAACTGAGTTTATCCCTTAAAACCCGCACGCCCGCCCGTCCACATCCAAGTTTCATTCAATTCGTTCGGCCCAGGACTGCCAAAAGAACTGCAAAACTTGTAATCATAGTGTAAACACTTTTTGAGTGTTCAGTGAGGATCTTGGTTTATTTTTTTTTCGGGGGCACTTTAACCTCATCTATAGCTGGGTCTCGGAGGAAGTCGCCTGAGAAAAGTAATTCCAACTCGTGGTATGGGAGATAAGTATCAGCCCAAGGTTTCAATTTCTTCATCTGCTGCTGGGAAGTTCCTATATATGTGTGATTGTGGACCTCGTTTGCGTGTGGCTGGTATTTAACACTGGAAATGGGTGTTCACTTGTAGTTGTATCCACGGCCATCGGGCCAACGAGCTAAGGCGATCGAAGTTTTCCAGATGCGGAAAAGTTTCATTACGGGACAACTGTTCTGTGAAAGAGGAGCGGTCTGTGTGCCGCTTTTGAGGGTTTAAGAGCGAGTTTTTTTTTTTTTTTTTTTTCATTTGCAACCGCAAAGTTACCCACTTAAGGATGTTATGTGTGCGGATAATGTTCATAATATTTGCATTTAAATGTGTTGTTGGTGTTGGTGTTTGTTGTTGTTGTTGTTTTGTCGTGGGTAGTCTTTTGTGTCATTACAGAGGTTGGCTGAGTTTTAAATGAAGTTAAATGCAGATGCAGCTTGGAGTTGTTGTGCACTTAGAGTTTTTCCTCTTGGTGGGTGCGTCCTGCGGCTAAAGTGGAATTTCATGTTGTTACAAGTTTCTTGTTGGAGTTGAAACCAGAGACCTGGAGGTAGATGTGGGAATGGTGGAGATACTTTGACATAGTTTTGCAGGCAATGAAGGGACACTGTTTGTTCGTAGAATCTGTTAATTGATTTTTTTGGGGTTAGGATATCCTGCAGTAGAAGGAGTTTGGTTAAATTTAATTGATAGTTAGGGCAATACGATTTTACGTATTTGGATTTATCCTTTCGGAGATAAGACATTTTTGTAATGCTCTATAAGAATTATTTTATATACGAACTTAAGGATCTGATAGAGGAAGGATACATTTAGACTTGGAATAAAAATACCCTGGTAATGACAGCGCACTGCCTTGTCTATATCCTTTTTTGGTATAGAATGAGTCAGTGAGGTCGTTTCTGACCTTGGTGGAGCAGCGAGAATACTCCATCGTCATCCTATATAAACGGACGAGGTTGGGCGGTATACCAAAACTAGACATGGCTCTGTAGAGTTCGTCTCTATAAATGCAGTCGTATGCGGCTTTGAAATCGATGAATAGGTGGTGGGTATCGATTTGGACTCCTTGGGTTTTTTTGCAGGATCTGCCGAAGTGTGACAATTTGATCTTTTGTGGACTTTCCTGTCCACAGGTCCTTGTAGGTGATGTTGAGGAGGTTCTCCTTTTTTGTGGATCTGACAAACGATGCTGAGGTTCCATTCATCAGGCATACTTTCATCCAACCAGAGTTGGCTTATGAGTTGGTGAATGTTGGTCGTCTCCGTCGGCTTTGTAAAGCTCGGAGGGAAGGCATGTAATTTCCGGCAGCCTTATTAACCTTGAGCTTAGATATTGCTATCCCTGCCTATAGAGCTCAATGACAGCTCTCGTCTTCACTTGCAGCTTAGCCTTGTAGGCCTCGTTCTTGGCTGCAAGCATACCTCGGCATTCCTCATCAAGTATTTCTGGATTGTAGTGGCGTGGTGAATCTTCGCATTCTTATCTTGGCTGCAATAACGTGGAGGTCCGAGTCGATGTAAGCTCCTTGGAATGTTCGGACATCCAAAATACCGGATACGTGCCTCTGGCCTATCGCAATGTGATCAATTTGTTTGACCGTTCGTTGATCTGAAGACCGCCATGTACTTTAATATATACCGAGGTGAGGAAACCGTGTGATGGCTATAGTGGCATTTTGTTCTAAAGCGAAGACGTGTTGTCGTGTGGGCTATGTTTTCGTACTTCGGTGGTCGCTCATAGGTTTGGTCCCGGAGCTCATAGAAGCAATCGTTAGCTATATCATCTTTTTCCTCCGATGGGGCGTGAGCGCATATAAATCTAATTTTGGCGAATTTGGCCTTGTTGTTGTCTTGGAAACATTAGACTTCTTGCCTAATTCTGGCACTTATAACAAAATCCGCATTCGAATAGTTGCTGTTTCTGCTCACTATAGCACGGTCCGTAGAAGATGTAACAGTTTTTCATCCTATCTTACCCGGCCCATCCCATCGTATTTCCGGGGCTTCCGATAGTTGTTCGCTTTCACCTCTCCTGTCTATTGTTCTCATATTCCAGGTGCTGATATGAACGTCGTTTTTATTTTTTCGTTTAGCAGGGTCTTCAACAATAAAATCCGTCTTTTCCGGGGCTATTGGTTGCTTCGTAACATAACATTTTTTATATGGTTGGATGGTTAACCTAAAGCACAACCCCTAACTTAGGGGGTCAGTTCGAATTTATTATATACCCCTAGGACATGGCGCCATCAGTTTCCACTACGGGATTGAGCGCTGCCTTTAGCCTTTCGGTTCATCCGTCACAATCTCTGTTCAAGGGGCCTTACTGACCCTTGAAATTCTTAGACAACCTGTTGTCCGAATATGTCGAAGCAGCTTGTCTAGTTTCGCCTGGGACAGCAGGCCAGGTATTAATTCCGAGCCATTCTTTCCTGACTGTTTGCTGTTTTTCGCCCTGTTATCAACACTCGCACTTATAGTTTAGCAAGTCAAATCCGGTTGAATGAGACCAGTATCCGATGGTTACCATTTGGAGGTTAAAAATAAGCACTTGATGTGTAGTCAGAGTTAAAACCACTGGGCATTGCCAAGTTAAAGCCAATCAGAGTCCACCCTACCTAGTCTACCCATGATCCTGCTGCGCCAAAAAAATTTTTGATTTGTTTTGCTTTATCTGTGTGTAGGCAATCAGCATCCAGCTTCTACTTCTGAGGCTCATTTGTCCTTAAATTTCCTTTCTATGCACAGAATTTAGTCATCTTGAAATTTTATTTTTCATTTTCCATGGAACCGCACCTTTAATCCTTTTCAAAAATGTCATTTCGAAATAAAGTAAACCCCAAGCCCAAGGATGCACTACAAATGTTCTTCAGAATCTTTGTATCCCCAGTCCCATGGAACAAGCCGACTGTTACATTCGCTACTTCAATCTAATGCAAGGAGACGCGCTATAAATTACTTCTCATTAATTGCTCACTTGACCAAAAGGACATCGAAGCCATTCCACGAAGCAATGAGAAATTGCAACGCGAACCAAGGATTTCATTTTTTGTTTCCTTATAACGAATCCTTTCGAACTGTAAAAATTGAAAGTTCATTGGTAATAAATTTCCAATTAAATTCCCTCCAATTTCTACGTCATTCATATAAGAGAGACTCTTAAGAAGTCCTTAAGGTTTTTTCTTCTCCACATCTAAGTCACCAGCGAATGGAATTATGACCATTGATTCGGTGATGGCAAGGATGCCCGGTCGGGGTCATGGGTTGAGTTAAATAAATTAATTCGGTGGCAAGCATCGTGATCCGGTTGAATTACTCCAACAAATCAGGTCAAAACGCTTTCGTCCTGGTCGGGTGAGCTAATTTAGCCCCGAGGAGGACTCGATTTGATTTGTTCGTTATTCCTTATTTTGTGAGTGTATGTGGGGGGTGGGGTATTTTTATTCTCAAAACCGGAAGTTTGGTTTTATTCATATTTAATTGGGTGGCCAGGAGACCGTGGATTGGGATGATCACTTGAAGAGAGTGAGAGAGCATGGAATTAAATTAAGCTGATGGAGGACGGTATTTTTTTCTGTTTGCTTCTACACAGTGCAAGTGGGTGTGGGGTCCTGGTAAAATTAATGAGAGAAAATCAACTTTGTGTAATTGCATTGCGATGGAAGGAACAGAATGACCAAGATGGCAGCGAATGCAAGTGGAAGTTGAACTGCAGCAGGACTCCTGGATAGATTATTGAAGATGGTGTCTTCCATTCGGCAGAATGCAAACTAATTGGATATATCTAATTGATCAATTTATCCGAAGAAGAAGAAGTGTAACCACTGGAGTGCAACGGAACACTAGTTGGAACCATGATGGATGATTGTGGCTGGCGGGCAGAAAAAGTTAGAGCACTTAAAAAGGACACAAACTCCACTTGATGTAATCCGTCTGTTGCCGCAATCAAAATAACGTTCTACGCCGCACATCCGACACATGCTGCAACTTGAGCACGCTCTGGCGTGTACGTTTTTGGTGGCACACACACCCACCAATACGAGACGCCCAGCCCTATTTAGACACCCCAACCATCCGCCGTCATGTTCAGCTCATTTATAACCCGAGCTAATGAAAACCATCAAATTTAAGTTCATGACTCTTACATGCACTTTATGGCAACTGCGGCCTGGCCACCCTTACACACACACACGCACAGCACAACGCGAATGTGGTGGTCATTAAAATTCCAATTACGGTTGTTTACTTCGTATCCAGGAAAATATGTTTTCACCCAGAAATATCGCTGTGGGTTCATAAAAACACATAAAGGCACCGAGAACTCGAACAAAAAAAAAAGAAATAAAAATACAAACACAAAAGTTTTTCCGATTTCACACGCCCATTCATGTGTACGCCTCCCTGGCCATCCTTTACCCTCCGGCAGACACACGGATTAATATTAAATTAATATCCTTGATTTAGCGAATATAATGAGCGCATAAAAAACGAGCGGTATGCGCTGAAAAAAGAGAAAAAAAACACATAAAATGGAAATCGAGAGCCCGATACAGGACGAACCAACACACACATACAAATACAAAATGTTGCGAAACAGAAAGCATTATCAACACAAGAAAATTAAAAAGAGGGAGCCTTCCCACCCCACTCGACACACTGACACTTGTACTGCACCCTCTCAATAATGAAATATTGCGCGACGCAACAGCGGTGTGTGTGTATGTGGAAACTTGTATAAACGAAGAAGATCCAAGGATAACAATGCGCTGGAAAACTGCTTTTTACGATTCGCAGCGTGTTTATGCTCGTTCATGGTGGCGTTAAAGCGTTAAATTTACGAATTAAAATAATCACTCCCACACAACCTTAGGGTTGTTGTAGTCATTTCCTTTGAGTTCCTTTTTTATTTGGCTCCTTGTTGGTTTTTTTTTTTTTGCTCTTTAGTGGTCGGACTGAGCTTCCTTGTTTCACGCGGATGATGATGGTGCGTCGCGCGGTGATGATTTATTGGCAGGCAGTCGAGAAAGTTCGTGGTAACGTTGCGTGACACATCTGTGTCAAGATGTGTCATTATGGATGGAGTTGAATTGGGATCAGATTGTGGATATGGAGTGATTCAATATTAAAACCACGCAATTGACTTACGACTTGCAGGAAGTTAAGCATTTTAAGTGAGCTGAGCTGTGATGCGTGGTTGGGAGATATTTGAGAAAAGTAAAAGTGAGGTTGTGGTTATCAAGTGCTTTGAATCTTTGACAAGTGTGTTCTACAGGTTGTGCACAATGGAGACGTTTATAAGCAGGGAGGTGATTGCTCAATTTTGTGTAGTTGAAGATTGTCCGATAAAAGGGTCATATATCTACCTTCAGCGGGACACCTCTTCCATTTCTCAGGCTGCAAAAGAAGATCAAGTATGGCGTCTACAGTCATCAGCATGGAAAGTTAGAAAGTTAGTTAGATGGAATGAAAGAGATAGAGTCCGATGTCCCCCAACCGCAGTGGGTACTGTCGACCAGAGTCATAGGAGTAAAAAGTTGAAAATGGCACTCCATGTTGGAAATTATCGTTCAAGTTTGGAGGTTCTGTCAAAAAAGTATTTTCCTTACCAATTCAACAAAAATTTAAACATTAGCATCGGCTAATGGTTATTGGAAAACTTTTCGCGCGGTACAGGACAAATATGCAGCGATTCAGAAAATATTTTACATCGGAAGGGGTATGCAAAATAATGTGACACTTATACGTCACCCCATATGAAGCGGATTCGCTGTGGTCAGAAGACTAAAGTCAATAGTCAGTGCTTTAAGCCGGTTAGTTACAGCCTTGTTGTAATCTATTTCAGAGTATCGTTGTACAACAAATTCATCATTTCCCCATTACAGACTACACTAAGGGTCTCAGGAAAATAAAATATCTGGTATGAGCAACCCATATAGGGCCTTACAACACTCTTTTCCCTTCAAAGAAGAAAATCTCCTGTTTAACGTCGAATATCAAACTTGGGAAGCTTCTTGTGAGAGTGTACCTACCTATCGGATGTTTGTCAAACTTTTCGGGAATTTTACATGGGGCCCAGGGCTTGATAGTCTAAACCACTTAACATTAGGCCACTGCACCCACATGCTCTCAGGAACACAGTGGATAAATCCAATGATGGCGGATGAGCTGAAAAGCCAGAGGCAGCTCTCAATCTCGTACTCTCTACTGACGACTCCGTATTATAGGAGTATCCACTGCACCCACAGGCTCTAAGGAAAACAATGGAACGTTCTTAAGATGGCAGATGAACGGAAAAGTCAAAAGCAGGCTCCAATCTCGTACTGTAGATATTGACTACCCAGTGTCCGAGGTTTATCCATTGCATCCACAATCTCTCAGGAATACAAAGGAAAAATCGAATGATGGTGGATGGGCCAAAAAGCCAAAAGCAGCTCCCAATCTTGTTCTAGAAACTGACGACCCCGTATCCTCGGAGTATCCACTGCACCAACATTCTCTAAGGAAAAAATGGAAAATTCTTACGATGGCAGATGAGCGGAAAAGTCAAAGGCAGGTCCCAATCTCGTACTGTGTTCGAGGTGTATCCACTGCATTCACAGTCTCTTAGGAATACAAAGAAAAAATCGAATGCTGGTAGAAGAGCAAAAAGGCATAGGAAGTTCTCAATCTACTACGGGTTACTTTCGACTCCGTGTCCTAGCAGTATATTCTAACGAATTGGATATGGGCATCCTGAGTTGAAATTGTGCTTTGAGCTCACTACTGAATCATGGTCAGAAGCAACCAAAAGCCTAGAAAATTACGGAATACATTCAATTCACAGCATGTTAACCGAAACAGGGACAAAAACCTTCTTACCTGATACTGGAATGTGAGATTATATAATAGAGGAAGTCCAACCGAACAACTAGGGGAAGCACTAATCATCTACAAAGCATGTAAGCATTATTGCCATACAGGAAATAGGACGAAAAAGGAGGATGAAAAACTCATGAAACTTTTTTTTTTTTTAAAGAATGCCATGAAAGCAAAGCTACAGGAAAAGACGTAAAGTGCTAATGACCTTTATGGGCAAATCCGAAGGAAAAACACTGTTTTATCGCCGACAAAAGCATGCGATCGAGAGGTGCCACTACAGGAAAGAACTTCGTTAGTTTTACCAAAATCAAGGATTCCAGGTGTACACAGAATCTTGTCGACATGAACACGGAAATTTCGTAGCTGAAACACCAACGATGCTGAGATATGGAACAACCACTTCAGCTGACTGTAAAACTGCGATGACAAACAATGTTCCGCTGTCAGCACGAACGAACGATTCAATATTGGCAACGACGTCGAAAACTACCAACCAACCGACTTAGGACAATCGAGGATAGATATCTAAACTAAAGCTTAATAAGGCTACTGCCAAGAAAGCCGGTAAGTAAGCATGAAAGTATGACTGAAGAATGGAACTTCAGCATCGTTTGACCTAATCCACAAAAAACGAGACCCTCTGAACTGCGCCGAATACAGAGGCTAAAGTCTCCTCAACATCGCCTACCATATCAAAAAAAATTATAGCGCAACAGGCTTGTAAGTACCCAGGGCCTAGCTTTTTTCTCACAACGTGTGTACTTCTAAGCACTATGGCGGGACCTCCTGTTTTATGCCGAATCCGAACGGCTAGGTTGAGATAAGCTTTCCATGACAATTGATACTACTCGAATGATTTGTCAGATCATTACGAGAGGCGGGCCAGTGAAAAATCATTTAGGTGTTGCTACGGCTGGGAATCGAACCCAGATCTTCTGCGCGGCAGTTCATCGCGCAACTGAGCCCCGCCTACCATATCATATCTGCCTTAATATGCGAACGCCTAAAAAAACCGGATCGCGGCCCTCAGCAGTATGGTTTAAGGTCAGGAAGGTCCAAAACTGTTCAAATCGTTAAGCTTTGACAGATCCTGGAAAAAACCAAAGAAGTCCAAATTGTGAACGCATGAAGCTGTTAACCAAATCCGGATCGCGTCCCTCATCAGTATGGTTTTAGGCCAGAAAGGTCCACAACTGTTGAAATCATTAAAATTCGGCAGATCATGAAAAAAAAAATCATGATTTACAAAAAACAGGATCATGCCCCTTATCAGTATGGTTTTAGGCCTGAAAGGTTCAGAACTGTTCAAATCCTTAAACTTCGGCAGATTCTGGAATAAAACTTAAGAAGTCCAAATTGATACCCGCCACCTAATCATCGATTTCAAAGCCGCACACGTTATCTAAACAGAGCCGTGTCTAGTTTTGGTATGCCACCCAAACTCATCCGTCTGTGAGAATTATTGCTGTGACATCAGGGCCGGAAACGACAACACCGACACTTTCGACACAAAAAAAATTTTGTCACGGCTATGTACTGTATCTACTTTTACAATCACAAGGCACAGAATATCTCCGTTGACAGGTGTTTTAGTTGAGGTAGCACGGGACTTTGTCTACCTCGGCTTTGCTATTAATTTTGACGAAGAATTGTTCTTGCCAACCGCTGTTTCTTCGGTCTAAGAAGGAAATTCAGTAGAAAAGCCCTCACTTAATCTTTTCTAAGGAGATCCTGTATAATACCCAGATTATCCCAGTCCTGGTCTTCGGCGCTGAAAGACCGTACGAAAAGCGGATGAAGAATTCCTTGGTCCTTTTGAATGAAAACTTCTTTGAAAAATCGTCGGTTAAAGGACTAAGGAGACGAAGATTCAACCACAAACTATACGAGCTGTACAGCGACATACCTACTTACTTAAGTGTCGCTATAGTCCAAAATGTACCTGAGCCTCAACCAACATGCCTCTCCAATTAGCCAGCTCCTTAGCTAACTTCCTCCAGTTGCGCAGTCCAAGTTGGTTGAGGTCGGTTTCTACTTGTGAGCACCACTTAAGGCGAGGTCTTCTGCTACTGCGTCCGATGTCTGGCTGGGAATCAAAGACTCTGCGAGCCAGAGTATTATCGCCCATTCGTTCTACATGGCCTAGCCATCTTAAAAGTCCAATGCGGAGTTTTTTGACCATGAGCATGTCGCTGTACAGCTCCTATAGTTCTTGGTTGAATCTTCGTCTCCATAGCCCGTCAAAGACTAAGGATTTCATCATCCGCTTTTGAGATGCTCCGTGCTTTAGCGCCGTAGAGCTGGACTGAGATGATCAATGATCGAAACAGCGGTTGGCAAGAGTGATTGCCAGCGACATATCCCTAGTGAATAAAAAACGCCGGATTGAACGTTTAAGATGGCAAGAACCTGTAGAGCGAATTGAAACCAATATTTCGGCTCGCAGCCTTCGTTTCCCGAGGAATAGCACGCACTACCTCAACATACTTGAAGTGCGCAACTAAAGGTATTTAGCATATAACCATCTTAATTGGAGAGAGGTTGAGAACCAGATTCATTACCGACTGCAACTCGGTCAATATCCAGGTGATCAATTACCGTGAGCACAAGGTTGTCTTTGAGAGCCTGTGTTGGAAATTTCCACTAACTTTAAGGGACTAATCTTAGGTCAATGCATTGCTAGCTACTAAAGGGGCTACTCCAAAAAGAGGCCCTACTGCCGGTCGGTTTATAGATTTTCAGGCTTTATAATCCGAAAGCGGACAAGTATTCAGAACTCTTTTCATGATTGAGCTGTTTTAACGCTAGGGTCTTCAGTTAGGTTGATTATCTGCACTAATGAATTCGTAAGTCTTTTGGCCTGAGGTCTCATCTAGCTATGGACTCAACAATCGTTTATCGCCTATTGGGCAACTACATGAAACCTTTATCCAAATTAATGGACGTTAGCTAAGAAGGATTTGCCCTGGTAATCATTGAAAGTACTAAACCCCTACACCACGCAAAATGAGGAAATTCGTGCAGCAGAAAGCCAAAAGTTAATTTCGGTGACATCCTTAACTATGGGAAGGTTTGTTTGATGAGTTTTCTACTCTTAAATACCGTTAAGAGGCCAATCGCTTGTTTGCTAAGCATCTCAATTTTGACGGAGACAAGGTTGGTCAGTTGTTGTGGAATCTGATCTTTCTGGTGTTAATTTTTAGGGCTTCAGTCTGAAGTGACGTTAAATCGCTAATATCACACAGAACATTCGCAGGACTGATGTTGGTTCGCCATGAGGGTATTGGTGGACGGTAGACCAATTGTAATTTCTTTTTAGAGGCGCTGCATCGATATATCCTGGTTGTTTCTCTGCCTTCTGTTTGTGAGGGCCATCTTACCCATTCCACCCATAATTTCACAGATTTTTCCAACATTTTTCTCACTTGTTAACTCAATGCGCCATCATTGTGGCCATCATGTCCTTATCTCTATGATGCTTAAATCTCCAAACTTTCCGAAATCCCTCGGACACATACAACCCCCCTACACATTATATATCTTGCACACAATTGAAGCGGACTTGTACCGCGCAAAAAACGCCGAGTTTTCGTCATCAAAAATGTATCGGAAACGACCTGACCCGCCCCGAGTGGAAAAAAGTACCCAAAGCTACCTTCGATTTAAATTTACCTTTCCACATTGGCTAGGGGAATAATAAAAAAAAAAACATCTAAGATTATATCGTTGTCATTCTATGTAACCCTCACGAAATCCTTCCTCAGTTCGCCACCTGATGACATGCGGAATTTGTTAGCGGTGTTTTCTCTTTTTTTTTGTAGCCAAACCCGCCCACGATTTTTCGATTTCGTGTTGAAATTTTAATTCCACAGCGATAAGCAAACAGCATGAAAAAGGATATTTTTCCCAGCACGGCACACACCCTTTCGTGTTTTACATTTTAAAAAGCGAAAATCTTATCTGTTTACCATGCAAAGAGGTGACACGCCAATGGCATACCCTGCCTTGCCACTAGTCCTGGTATTGGTAGATATACCTTCATTATTAATAACCCACTTCCTCACAGGACCTCCGAGTGAGTGAGTGTGATAGCTTTATTCTGAATTATTTACCGAAATCAAAAAGTGTCTAAATTCATATTCGGTTTGCGAATGCCAACCAGCCGGAAAAAGGGTATATCCTTCGCGATAAGGATGTTTCGGGTGATTTTTTTTTCTTGCAGGCGCCATAATTAAAAACGGATATCCGTTGAATAATTAAATTATCATTTCAGGAGATACACTCGTTTGGCTGAGAGGTTCTTTTGAGTGAGGGATAGGATATTTATCTAAATTTATCACGGGGCACGAGAGAGTGTGTCCTGTCATTTTCCGTTATAATATTTTATAAAGGATGTAGGTGGTGGAAGGACCGCATCGCTTTAGATACCTGTCCATGGAATAATTGATGATTGATTTAAGGGGAGGGCAATAAATCATTTTTGAGTGTGGACACAATTAGCCTTGGTAACACTCGAGAGGAGGCGAAGGCTGAAACTGAATGCGAGTCGGAATTGTTTGCCTTTATGGCAGGATATTGCATGCTAATGGGGTGGCTAGCTATTCAGATCGGTATTTATCTATCCCCAATGCATTGTAATCTGGCTATTCACGGCTTAAATTGAATGCTTGATTAATGTAGCAGGGGTTGAGAGGGTTAATGTGATGTTTTGTACATCTGATGTACACGATGGTAATGTGGAATTCAGGCCAAGGGCTATTGTGTTTCACATATCGCGTGTGGTGTGGGTTGGATGTCCACATAAATGCACAAAAAATGTATTTTGGATGTTGTGGCTTTGTTTTGAAATCGGTTTACAATTTACGAATAGATGGAGTAAATTGGGTGAAGTACACAACAATGCCAACGTGTAGTTTGGTAGAGCAAACGGGATACTAAAAAGGACATCCTTACAGCATTTTTCGAGGTTTAGGTAGCCTTTAATTATGCGAAGGCATGAGCAGTCAAAAACTTTACAAATTTAAACGTTAACCATCTTTAAATCAACATAGTAAAGGGATTATAACTAACTTACGCTACAGTCCGGATGGAGCCTAACCAAACCGTCTCTCCAACCAGCCTTTTCCTTAGATAACTGCTTCAAGTTGCGCCATTTGAGTTGGTTCAGGTCGGATTCTCCTTGTACCTTCTACTTCAGAGGCGCCTTCCTCTATTGACAAGGGGCATACTGCTGTACCGCATCTTGTGTTTTTTCGACGATCTGCCGAAGTGTGAAGATTTTATTGGTCGTGGACTTTCCTGGCCTAAAACCATACTGATAACGTCCTATCGGGTTGTTGGTTAACATTTCCAGTCGTTCACATATAACGCAGATAGCATCTTTCAGGCGGTGTTAAGGAGACTAATATCTGTGAGATGGCGCAGTTCCGAGGGTGTCCTTTTTAATTTATCAGGCAAACGATGCTGATGGCTTACTTTCACCCAACCAGATTTGGGTAATGAGTTGGTGGATCTTACTTACCAAGTCATCTCCGCCCACATTACTATTCTCGACGGGAAGGCCGTCAATTACGGCTGCCTTGAGTTAAGATATTGCTATCCTCACTGTACTTAGGTCGGCTACTTATTGGTTTTCGATGTCTTCAGCAGTATTGAATGGTTCATGCTGCCGTTGTGGAGATTGTTCGTCATCACTGTTTAACAGTCTGCAGAAGTGATTCTTCCATATCCTCAGCATTGAGTCGATGTTAGCCCCTCATGTTATTCGGACGTCCAAAAAACTGTGTAACCTGCATCTTGTTTGTGATAATGTGGTCAATTTGATTGACCGTTCGTATGATTGTCCAATGTACGCATAACGCCTAAACTCGAAGGCTTGTGACAACAACGCCCATCAAGGTCATCCAGGTAGTCAACTACCTCACAGTATTTTTTGCTTCCATAAATGGATTAAAACCGAATGATGCATTACTATATGACTTCTAAGTTAAACTTGAGAGGTTTCGCGAGCCTTTTCTGGAACGACAATCTTCGATGAATCTGCAAAACCACAAAGACCACGCTAACCTCGACGAATCAAACCGAACGTCGCAGTGGTTAGTTTTTATTTTGAAGTGGTAAAGACTCGACTCAGTAAATAATTTTGACAGCGACATCTTGTCAAAAAAAGACTCTAAATTTTGAGGAGAACGCTGCATGGTCCGGATTCGGGACACCTGATCTATCTTGTCTCCTTTCGAATTCAGATCTTATCAAAACAGGACGACAAGACGCCGCCAAGAAAACAATTGAGAAACAGAACTTCTAAGGGGAGCTTCTAAAGGGGAAGCTTGTGTAGTTGTGTGTGTCGATTAAAAATTAATTTCATCAAGGTGAAACGCGGTCGTGTAAGAGCCGCAATATCTCGTGCTTCGACTTTTGTAGAAACTGACTCTGATTGCCAACATTATAAAAAAAAGAAAAAAAATTTGTCGCAACAGGCTCGTTAGTACCCAGGGCCGAGCTTTCTCACAACCATTTATGTGTGCGTGAGTATTTCTTGCACGATGGCCGGACTTCCTGTTTTATGCCGACTCCAAACGGCGACTTTGAGAAAAGCTTTTCTTGAGAATCGATACTACTCGGATGATTTATCAGATCATCACAAGAGAAGGGCCAGTGAAAAATCATTTAGATGTTGCTATGGAGGGGAATGTTAGGTTAGGTTTGATGGGCTGTTGATGCCCAAGCGAGTCGTCAAACTCGCATAGGCCTCCGTGGGCATATAGCGATACCCTTTGCTGTGCCTGAAAAGAAAGCTGCGCTTATAAGAACAGTGATAGCTGATTCGTGCTGCTCCATTAGTTTCAAATGGAAAGTTGCTCTAACCCGACTTGCAGCAGAAGCTGACGATCTGTGCAATGTTGTGGCTAGATCCGTCAAGTCCGAGTAGTAGAAGCTGCCTAAAATTTTGTTACGGCTGTAGCTGATTGCAGAGCAGTGTCACATTAGGTGGACGATGTCGTGTTTGACGTCTGGGTCTCCGCAATACATACAAAGTTGGTGCGAGTCAGTTAGGTTAATCCTATGGGTGTATTTACCCAGCAGATTGTGACCTGTTATGAGTCTCACCGCTATGGAAATGGAAGCTCTGTTCAGAGCTATAAGCTTGTTAGATTTGCTACCCCTTATTTTGGGCCAAGGGTCTTTAGTGTGTTTGCAAGTGTTGATGTTTTGCCACCTAAATTTTGTTTCAATTTGCGTGGATCCTGGTTATTTTCTGTTTTTCGGAAGCAAGTCACGGTCTAACCCTATTGTCGCATAAGGAGATGCAGCTGGATGATCCTAGTATGGCTAACTCGTCAGCTGTTACGTTTCCTGGCACCTAAACTTTGTTCTGGTTACAAAGAGTCTTGAGTTCTGAGCTGCAGCGTCCAACTACTCGTGATTTTATTATGTTGGATGCCAGAGCTTTTATGTCCGCTTGGCTATCTACGTAAATGGGGATACCCTCTTACATATAGAGAGATAAGAGATATCCAGCTTCGAGTAAGGCTAGATTTCTGCTTGGAAAACACTGCTCCAGTTTGCCAATCTAATGGATGTGTTTCATACTAATCTTTCGGATTAGACCCCACAGCCAACTGCTATTTCCATTTTAGATCCATCGGTATCGATTGCTATTTCGTTATTGGATACCACATTGTTTGACGACCATTCGCCTCTACTAGGTATGTTGGTTGAGTATTTAGTATCAAAGTCGTGATATGGGATGTATAGGCAGATGCCCTATCCTCTTATTCTACTAATTTCAGTAAAGTGCTGTTACCAAATATTTTGATACATAGGTTTCCAGCTTCTTTGGGGCGGGCTGCGCTTTTTGCTGCTGTGTCAATCAGCTGTAGTTCGATTGGGGGGAGGTTTAGAATTGATTCCTAGCCTGCTGTGAGGCTGGTGAGCATAGCTCCTGTTAAGAATATACATGCTGTTCCTTGAACCTTTGTCAGTGCACTCATGTGTTTCGTTTTTTTCATGGAACTCCACCAGACTAAGCAACCGTTGGGGTGAGAATCGGCCTGACGACAGCTGCGTAAAGCTATTTCGTGGCCTTCGGGGAGGGACCCCATTTCTTACCGCAGATTCTACTGCAGCTGTATAGTGCAATATTAGCTTTCCTCACCATTTCGTTTATATTAAGAAACGTCTGCGAAACGAAGCCAGACCTTCTGCTCGCCAGTTCATAGCTGTTCACATAAGTAAATGTAGGAAACCTTCAGTCCGAAGACCTATCAGAATTAGATGCTGCTCTTGGAATATAGAAGATCTTGGAGGCACTCATAAGTGGAAGACCAACGGCCACTAGAGGCAGACAAACCGGAAATCTTAATTTACATTCTTTAAAAAAAAAACAATTTACCTCCTTAAAATTTTACCACCTCTTAGGTTAACCTAAAAGTCCACACTAGAGCCTCAAAAGCCAAACAACTATGCCCCTTCATCACACCGCCATGTTTAAGTAGTTTCGAATATTGCAATTCTTTACAAAACTCCCATTTCGGTGAACCAATAAATTAAGCCTCCCCCGAAAGCAATTTAATTCCTTAAAACTTGATGACAATCAAATTGCAGCTAATCAACTAAGTAGACTCATGCTGGCTTAAGAACTCCTCGGCCTGTGTCCACAACAAGATTGATATCTTTTGATTAAAAGTTCCTCTCGCCAAACAAAGGCCAGTGCACACAACCCATGCTGACCGTGACCATGCCCTAAGCCTATCTAAAAAGGACAACAATTCACAATAAATAGGGACATAAAAAGGACACTTTATTCATTTTCTGTGGCATAGATTTATCGTTGTTTTCGTAGATTAAATACTAATTAACAAGCCTAGCCGAATGTGCGTTGTCCAGTCGAACCGAACATACCGCAGCGTTGACACAATGCCCCCATCCTCACACGGACTGAGGAGTAAAAAAAAAAAAAACAACATGTTGGTATCCTTGTGTGTGAAAACAGTTTAATACTCAATGAGTGTTTCTGTTTTGGTAGTGGGGGTGGTTCTCCTCCATGCGCATCAGCAAAATCGAGGATACAACATCGAAACGTTTGACCCTTTTTGGCTTTTCAAAGAAGGGGTTCCAATGTCCTGTCATCCTGTAACCAAATGCACTTGTATATATTTAACTCCCGCCTTCACGATATCCACTCACTGGCACACACACACACACACACATAGGACCACTTAAAGTGTTTTCTGGTAATTTATCCTTTTGCAAGGATAATTTATGTGTCTACTATGACCCAGCAGAATTATTTATTCTGTTCTGGAATTGGTTGTTATGATGTAAGAGAGGAGGTTCAACAACAGAAAGGATTGGTATTTGATGTTTTTTTTTTTTCTTGTTGTGATGTCCTTTGTTTCGTGTTTCATTGTGTTTTATATCGTTGGATGGGTAACAACCCTTTTTAAATGTTTTTTTTTTGTTATTACAACAAAGTGAATTAAGGACAATGGAATTGAACACTGATTGGGCTGGTTTATTTACTACCCTTTGGGATAGGAGTGGCAGGATTTTGTCCTTTTTTTTGGTTCGAAAAAAGCAAAGTTCTGTTTAAATTGATAAATGCTACTTGAAATGAAAACGGATGGTCTGGTGTTGTTGGAGTAATCAGAAGCGTAAGGGTTTGTTATTGAACCTTTAAAAGTTGATTAGAAGTTACAGTTCAACGTACTTTAAGGGATAAGGAAATTGTCGGTCTTGTGATAAACTTTAGTCCCATTTGCGTTGGCGGACTGTGTAAAGGAAGATTCAGCCACGGACTTTATGAGCTGTACAGTGACACTAGACTGGCCGATAAAACAACACATTTGACATTTATAGCCCGGGTTTTCAGATAAACCAGATCACTCAACCTAGAGGCAACATACCAAAGCTAACCCACCAACTTTCAAAATTACTGAAAATGGTGATCCTCGAGTTACTTACCTACTTAATGGGATCTCGACCCATTGAGGGTCTCTGCCTGAGACAAGGCAGCCATCCATTCTCCTCGTTCCTGGAAGCTTTGCTACCAGTTACTTGCTCAAAGCGCTCGGCATCAGCGATCATTTGATGAACTGGTGGTTCAGTAGTACTTGTCACCCCGAACCTGAAGGCTAGGATTCAGAGATTCTTTTGGCTCAAGTTGATTGGCTTTCTTGCTTATTGCCCAGCCCACGGCACGGTGAAATAGGATCAGGGTCCGGTAGAGCAAACATTTGTTCTTCCGGATTAAGAGTCTTGAAACCATTTGTTTTGCAAAACCGTAAGAGCATCGGTATTCTATGGTCAGTCTTCATCTTGTCTCCACTAAGGTGGCATTTCAGGAGCTGATGTTGACTCCGAGGTACATGAGCTTTTCAACTACTCAAAATGTTTGCAAGATCGTGCGTTGACAGTACTCATTTTGTTGAAAGCATATACTTTGCCTTGTGCTGGTTAACAAGACCAATGCGTTTAGGCTCTTCCTGAAACGCCGTGAATGCTTCTACAATGGCGACAAATAATGTCGATATCGTCTGCGTACCACATTAATTGGACGGATTTTGTGGAAGATGGTGTCTTCCGAACTTTTTGCTGTCCCACTCACTATCTGTTCCAATACAATAAATCGTATGATAGCGAGTCTCCTTGTCTGAATCCGGTACATTTTTGGAAAAGTTCAGATGAGCTGTCATGTCCTGTCCTATGAACTAAATAGTTGATTTCGAAAAGCTGTTTCCAAACTGAACGTTGCATCTTGTGTCCTCTAGTCTTAGTTGATGCAGCTGTATGAGTTTGGATGGTATTCCAAGCCACTGTTTAAGCCTCTATGCGATGAATGCTTTCGTACGCCGTCTTAAAGTCGATAAAAAGCTGGTGTGTCTTGACTTGAAATTGGTTTTGCTGCTCCAGGATTTGCTTAGCGTGACAACTTGGTCTATGGTCGATCTGCCGTTCCGAAAGCCCCACTGATACGAGTCAATAAGTGTATTTCAGAGTAAGCCTACAATACAATACGTAAGATGTTATCTCATATGCATTATTAAACAAGGATTTGTACCGGTAGTTGGTGCAAGACATGGCATCGCCCTTTTTAGTGGATGGGACATGCGGAGCTGATTTTCCAGCCATCGAGCATTTCATCATTCATGCAGATTTTGTTGATGGCTTGGTCTATGGCAAAACCTCCGTTCTGCTAATTTTTTTAATGGCTGCTTTTACTTCTTTAATACTGGGAGAGAGCGTACCTCTTTGGAGGTAGACTCGTTCTTGTACTATTGCTCTCCCGACAGTAAAGAGCTTGCCGTTGTTATTTCGTAGATCCTGTCTTCTTACTTTAAAGCCAGCTGCTAGTTGCTTGGCTTTCTTGTAGAATTGACGGATGTTTTCTTGTCGCGAGACTCTTTGATTTTCCTGAGCTGGGAGGCTGCGTTGGAGCACCTTGATGGGTGCTTGTTCTGTCATCTGCTCTTGGTACTTAGAATTATAATCATATCAAGGACACCTTTTCGGGGGTCTCGTAGCCTAAAGTGGTTTCAGCTATTTCTTTGATTATATGTATCCACTGGGTTCCCAGAGTCAACTATTTATGTTTATAGACTATTACAATCCCCGGCTCACTAAGGCGATCTACGTTAGGTCTTTTATTTTCAACCATTCGCAGCTTCTTTTCGTAGGACATTCTTTTCGCGCTTTGAATTTGGTTGCGTCGAGAATGTAGACAAAGTTTGCCCTACTAAAAGTGTATACATCCAGGATGTTGGATGTGTACCTCACATCTTAGGGCATATGGTCGATTTGGTTGGCGTTTCGACTATCTGAAGATTTCCAGGTTGCTTTGTGGATTCGAAGTAGTGGGAACCTAGTGCTGCTGACAATAGTATTAAGTGTTGCGAAGTCTATTAGTCGGAAAACTATATCTGTTGTCGGTTGGTGGAGGCTGTGCTTTCCAACTAACCCCTTAGTACGATTTTTACATCGTATTCCGAACAGGCTTCGTCGGCTCCGTCAAGGATGTCGTAAAATTCCCTCTTGATAAGTTCTTCAGTGGTATTCTGGACAGCCTCCGTAGACTGTCTAGGAGGTCTCAAAATTCATCCTTGATATGTTTATCAGTCTCAATATTATGGGCATGTGCATATTAGTCGGATGTTTCATAAGGCAGAAGTTTCAAAACGTAGCTCTGATGTGAATCATAACCAGTCAATCACTAACCCGCTTAAAGTTGTTTGTTATTGGCCTGAGTCGGTCGTTACCCCACAACGAACCCGCACCCCAATATGAATAGCCTTGGGTGACAGCTGTAATAAGTGGCGCATGTCTCAGTGGAGCGATGGTCAGTGCGATGAACTGCCGCGCAGATGGTCTGGGCTCGATTCCCAGCCAAGCAACACCTAAATGATTTTTCACTGACCCTCCTCCCATGAAAAGCCCATCTCAACTTAGCCGTTCGTATTCGGCATAAAACAGGAGGTCCCACCACCGTGCAGAGAAGTACACACGCACACAAGAATGGTTGTGAGAAAAAGCTGGACCCTGTGTACTAACGAGTCTGTTGCGTCACATATTTTTTTTTTGTCTTTCCTTTATGTAATGCTGATCCTGTCCAGCATAATTTCTCATTTCTCAATACAAATCGAAATGTTTTTGCAAAATGGACGTTGTTTCGCTCGCCGTCTCTTAATATTTTTGTGTCGATTCACCAGTGGACAGCTCGCCTGCAGTCCACACGCCACTATAAACGTGAGCATTTCGGTAAGTACCAAAAATTTGCTAGGTACACTCACTTTGGTCCTTTTCTACTTGCCACCCGGTCTCGACACAATGGAATTCCACGTTCATACCAACAACAGCTAAATCGGTTTTGCAGTTCGGTGGACACCACCCATCCACCGATAACTCCTCAGTTCCATCCTAAATCGCAAACCCACTATCAGTGGCTGTCTACCCGATTTCCAACAAATCACAATTTAAGGGACCTCACCCCTTAGATATGCAAATTGCACATTCTCGTAAATCCTTAACGCTCTCTCACACTCCACCATCCATCCACACAGTAAAGTTGACAGTTAATTGAAATGCAATCGCACTGGAATTTATTTCAAGGACAACAGCAAGCATTTGCATCCTTTGGAAATGTTTTTTTTTAAAACTGATTGTCGCCAGGATTGAAATGGCCAAAGAAAGAACGATAACATGTGGATCTTGTTAAACCCAGAGCTCCAATTTCCTGCACATATCGGAAGTGAAAATTAATAATGCCTACTGCATTATCCTCCCAGTACACGAGGACTCGTTTCGAACTACAAACGATAATATGTTAATTTTGTCTCCCTTTTCCGGGATTTGCAAACATCGTTTCGAACTTTTTCCCAGAATAAATCCTGGTGAATGACCCCATCCCCACCCTGAAACGAGGTTGATTGTCCTGGTGCCCAAAAGTATCCTTGAATGCTTTTCCCAAAAATCTCCAACGAAATGAATTCGCATTTTTCGGTTGTAAATGGATGTTCTTCTGTGGGCGGAGGTGCTGAATGGAAAGATTCAACTTTTCTCCAAAGTGTTACAGCAGGGATATCCGATTGTGAAATGGATAACGCTCCATTTTCGAGATTACAAAAAAAAAAATTTAAGAAGAACAGAGCAGAAATGGAATGGAATTCAACGAGAGAAATGAAAATTTACTTTCACACTTTCAAATGCAGAGTGGATACGGGAAGCGTTGGTAAAGATCTGAAAGAAATTAGCTTTAAGGCAGCGAATTACGTAATGGGAATGCAAATCGTAGACCTAAATCCTTTCGAGATAGTTTTTGGGGTCGATTACTGGGGAGAGAGAAATGGAAAACAAAGATGGTCGCGCAGGACTCGAGTTTGTGAAATATTCTCATCGGAATTTCGGAATAGGGATTTTTTTGTTTTCGAAAAGTCGAAAAGTTCTTAGGAAATGGGAATGTTTTGTGTGCTGCGATGAAGATGTGGGACGGGACGTTTATTTGGTGCATATATGCATCATCATGTGCAGGAGTGTTATCTTCCTGATTTGCTTGTACGAATGAAGGAACTGTTTTGGACTCTGGTATCAACGCATACGTTTTCTAGGTAGGAAAACAATCATTGAATATGCTTTGCCATCAAGAAAACATGCATGATTTATCCATTAGTGTTATGACCGGTACCTGTATGATGAAAAAATAACAAGAAACATCATGAATCACTGTGATGGAAAACCTTTATTAACTGTGTCACCTTCGACAACTCGGGAATAGCCAATTCGAAAAGAATGCTGGAGATTATTACCAGTGAGGAAGACCTCGAGAGTTTAAAAGTGCAAGTTCCGAGATGCTCACCGCTGATGGGTCTCCACATCCCTTCTATATTCTTCAGCATCAGCCTCAATGAAGCTACTCTCCGGGTAGTGTCTTCAATATTCTCATTATAAGTTCATCAAGCGAGTAATCGTGAATGCCTTTAGGGTTGTATAGGCTCCGTTTCAGTTTGAGAAGTTAATGGAACCATTTTCACATGGCTTAAGTTTCGTCTAAAGGTCCTTCTATCATCTCAAGGTACGATGACTCTACTCCGGTTTCGTTCAGACACTTCGAATTGTGTTGAATCGCAGGTTGGTGTAAACTTATTTAGGCGATGCATATTACACAGTGAAACTTTATCACCAACGATAATATCGCTTTCTTTTGCTCCACGAACTCTGTCTTCCCTGTTTTCCCTTTTTGCTTATTTATTTTATCTAGGTCTCTTAAGCTATAAGATAAACCCTTACGTGTTATACAATATGCCTCTCCAATAAGCCGATCATTAGCTTACTGCTTTCAGTTGGTCGGTTTTTACTTGTGCGCTCCAATTAAAGCGAGGTCTTCCTCTACTGCGCCTGACGTCTGGCTGGAAATCGAAGACTGTGCAGGCCGGAGTATTTGTTTCCATTCCTCTGTATAGTTCGCCTCTATAAAAGCTGATGATCGATGAATATTGAATAGGTATTGTGTTTTGATTTGGACTTCTTGGTTTTTTTTCCCGGATCCGTTGGTCCGTTCTGAACTTTTCTGGCCTAAAACCACACTGATAAGGGCCGATCAGGTTGTTGGTAAACGGTTTCACGCGTTTACGTATTACGCAGATAGAATCTTATAGGCGATGTTGAGTAGACTTTTACCTTTAAAGTTGGCTCTGTTACGGTAAAATTTACCGCAACAAGGCTCACTCTCTTGTCCCTTCGTTCCCTCTTTTTTTTTGTGGTCGCAAACATGGAATTTAAAGGGAAGTGGCGGGCAGCCACTGGTCTGCGACCTTCAGATCCGGTAATAAAACCAATAATAGGTATAATAGTGCGAGAAGTAAAGTAAAAGATGGCCAAACTCCGTTCGGTGAAGCCCTAGGGAGATTAAGGAGACTCACCACATAGCAACGCCATACAAAACGTGCGACAGCAGTCCACGAGAAAACACAGTCGTCGAGGCCCAAATGGCCTCGGAGACTCGCGACGGGCAGCATCGGACAGAAGCGGTCCGAAAAGTTCGATGGATGAGGGAGGAAGATCGCTCGCCGAATCCAACACGATGATGATTGTTGGGTGGGGACGATCCCTGGAGCATACACCCCAACAAATCGGGGTTTTCCTATGGAAAAACCGGTATGATAGTCAAAATCCAATTGGTATATCCAATTGGTGTTTTCAAGTGTGAGGTGTGTCTGACAGCGATAGCACACGTTGGCAAAATAAATGACGTCGATGCGTTAAAACGCGCAGTAAGACCAGTCACGTGTGAACGCGAATATCTCGAAACTATTTAGCGCGAACACTATTTCCAACCAGAGGGCAGAAAGTGTTAGAAGTCGCAGTGGGCTTATGAGTGGAGAGTGCTGAGTGTGAATGTCTGTTTGTGAATGCATATACGGGATCAATTCTGAACAATAGGATCGTTGTAACGAAGAGAATCTACTTCGTGGATATCTAGCGGAACGATAAGACGAGCTTGTTTTTCGAGTAGTAGGTAAGTAAATTTCGTGGAAAAGTTAGTATTTTCGATTTTATTAAAACATTTTCGGTGATTAAGCCTGTGCGGCAGGAAGAGAAGATAATTAGGATATCGAGAAGGGAAGAAGGAAGAAGAGCAGAAAAGGCAGAAGGAACGGAAGAGCGGAGGAGCGGAGGAGCTAAGAAAAGAAGAAAAGAAGATAAGTGTCAGATAGGTTGGTTGTTCCGCGGCTTGAAAATTTTTTGTTTCATTTGATAGCAAAAGCGCTTCAAATTCATCTCGTTGTCCACCCACGAGATGTTGCGAATCTTCGTGTGAGTGATCTATGTTTGACAGTTCGCTCACATGGATTTCGTAGCATATCGTTTTTTTTAACGGGCAAAAGATGCTGGGGTTCCAATCTTTCATATTTCAGGCGACCAATTTTGCTTAGATATGATTTGCTGAATGTAACTTACTAAATATCTGCAACGACACTATATAGCTCAGCGGACTACTCATCCCTTTCCGAAAGCCTTGTTACCTTGTTAAGCTTATATTTATGGATATTGCTATCCTCAATGCACTTAGGTTGAGTGGTTTTCATGTCATCGCTAATATTGAATGATTCGTTCGGCCTATCACCGGGTGGTTGTTTGACATCGACGCGACCGTCTGCAGAAGTGGTTCAAAATTTTCAGCTTCGACTGGGTCCCAACTACGATCTTTAGTTCTTTATCTCGACAGGATTCTGTTCGGGTATCTCATTATTGGCCCCTAAGCACACACAAAAAAAAGAACGTTTTGCAAGGACTACTAGTTTTGTTTAATTTATGACTTGGTGTCGTGGTCATTTCGGTTAGGTAAGGTTCTATGGATTGTTCGTGCTCGAATGAGTCAAAAAGCGCCTAGCCTTGCGTGGCCACCAGCGATGCCCGTTCCCGAAAATGATGGTATGTTGCTCCGGCTACCCGAAAAGGAATTGGAGAATTGGATAGTGGTGCTCTGTCCAATCCCCTGCATATTTATATTGCCTATCATTTGACGGGCTCAGTGGCACGATGGTTAGTGCGATGAACTGTCGCGCAGAAGGTCTGGTTTCGATTCCCAGCCGTAGCAACACCAACATGATTTTTCACTGGCCCTCCTCTCGTGATGATCTGACAAATCATCCAAGTGGCATCAATTTTCTTGAAAAGCTTATCTCAACTTAGCCGTTCGGATTCAGCATAAAACAGGAGGTCATCGTGCAAGAAGTACACACGCATACATGCCTATTGCGCCAAAAATTTGTATTTTTTTCTATCATTTTAGCGACTTCATTCTCAAATTCTTTCAAACTCGGCTGTGGCATCTCTGAGAAATCTTTGGAAAGAGCTTCCTTTTGATAAAATGATCCGTGGCTTGATTAGGTCATCTGTTATCGCCGAAAATTTAACCGTGACCTTAGATCTGTTCCACGTTTGCATCAGAAATGACGTCTCGAAACCACCAAGCATATCACTCTACAACTTCAAATCAAAGTTGCACCCAAGTGTAGATATAATTCCCGTTCAGGTTTCGATTCTTACAAAACGTTATTTTTAACAAGACTCCCCACTCATTAGCATATGGCTTTACTTCCCCACATACAGCTTAAAGTAAAATCCCTTCAGGTAAGCATTCTGCGAAAACAGCCCTCTAAACAAGGACGAATGAATTATAATCCTTACGCATTATGATTTCGTTGGATGTGTTTTGAGAAAACCCAAAATATGTGGGACATGTGGATTCCGCTTTGTTTACTCCTATTCCGACCATTAACAATCTTCCAAGATCCCCAAAGTTAATTAAAATCCTCTCATCCTCACCTCTTTACCACATCTCACTTCATACTAATCCATTCACCCGTTAAGGCAGCGCTGCGGTTATCCTTTGTTATCATTTCGAATCCATCGACCTTTTCTGTGTCGTAACGTGCCATTATTGTGAATCCGAAACCGCAACCACGTCGGTGAAAGTAAACCAGTACCGAGTTGATCCTGTTTCGTGAAACATCACGTTCAATGACAGGGAGACACCTTGCGATGTGTGTGTGTGTGTGTTGGGAATAGTTTGTGGTCTGGAAAAAGGTGTTCCAGACTCTCGGAACAGAGCCAGAGCGTGCGGCTGATATGAGAATGAGTATGCGTGTGTTTATGTTTGTGCCCGGGGAGATGGTGTACATTTCACTAATTGATGTTCCGTGTGCGGTTGTATGCCTTCGCGAATGAAAATTCTGCGGGTCGGTAAGTAACGCTACAATCCACTTTCGGAGGTATGGGATATCTGTGTTACACACGGTTACGATAGAGATGGATGGGAAAAGTGAATTCTAAGGGATATTCCGCACAAGGGCACTCAAATCAAACCTCGTTATACGTTCATGTATGCATATCACATACACAAACGCAATTCGAGTACTAACCACAGTGGAAAAACATCTCCTTGTAGCTAGGATAATGGAGTTTTTTGCCGGTATTTCAATTTCCCCCCGATAAAGGTTGGGCAACAACCTTTGCCCGGGGATCAAGTCATATTTCTCCGAAGCAGTCGACATATTTTGACAAATGCACGAGACCGCATCGCAAAGTGAATTAGGCTCTGCGGATACAACGGAAGCAATATCTCACTGAGTGCGTAGAGTATGGGCCTTGTTGAGAGTCCTTGTTTAGCGCATTGATACATACAAGGAGTTTTTTTTTTGGGCTTTTTTATTCGAAAATGCGTTTTCGGTGTTTCGTAGTATTGTAAAAAAGAGGATGGTGGTGCAAATGGAATTTGAAAAGGATATCCTTTCTATCATCAAAATACATCAGGAGTCTACAGCCTCCAGACAGTTGTGGAATTGCCACTATTATGCTTTTTCTTGTATGCAGATGAGATACTTTTTTTGTGCTGTCTATGGGCTTTTGCTGAACATAAAACAAAATGGTTCGGTCTCGGAAAGGATTCTGGTTGGGCTAGACATCACTTCGAAGAAAAAACTTTGAGCTGCTTTCAAACTTAATCAAACAGTGACGATTTTTCTCATCGTGGGTTAGATGGTTATCCATCGAGTGGCGAGGGATAGTTTGGAGGGATGTGGACATGAACCGCACGTACCATATTCGTAGATGGCTTTCCACATCATCACAACTGCCACTGGACTATGACGGCAATCCAACTAATGTTGCTCCTTTTGAAGAACATGATCTATGTTATTCGCATCCTCCAAAGTAATTCCAAAAGCCAATGTTGTTCCAATCAGAATTTCATATGTCATATTCACTCATGCAAAATTCAGGCGCATGTTCTTCGGATCCACCTAAAGTTGGAGTTTTTCTTTAAGCTTATCAGGGGCATTCCATATTACTCTTTGAACATTTGGCCTGATCCTTGCGGCCAAGTCATGAGAGCTGCACGTAGTCACATGGACAATGAGTCCATTAGCTGAATAGAGTCCTGTTAGTTTGGAGCTTGTGAAGGCGAAAATTTCAAGTTGCATAGATTCTTGCTTTTATGTTGGACCCAGAGTAAGACACGATCCTCTCAAGCGCAATATAGAAGATGTGGCATGAGACGTTACGGATGTCGTTGCCGTCTGCATACAAAAACTAGTCAAGCATTGAGTTGGACCAAAAAATTGGACTAATCCTTTCAAATATACTGGTTGCAGCGGGCTAATGCTCTGTGAAAAGCACGCGTTCCGTCGTTTAAATTTTAAAAGTAACAGCCCCACCTCTCGCGAAAATTTGACAAGCATCCAAGAGTATAAGCCTGGCATTGCTTCTCAAATTTGTTTTCGGCGTTAAAAGGTGCTCCCATACTTTTTTAATACAAAAATAAAACAGCGTGCTACCACTTTTCCCGCGTTATGAATTTGTCACCAACATCAGATCATACACACGGTATGGTCGTCGTTTGGGCGAGGACCTGTTTACTCAGCACGTGGGGTGGGCTCAGACGAGCTACAAAACCTTTGGAAAACCCGTATTTTTTTCAAGGCTTATATTACGAAACCCTTTTGCCGGTCTTAAATCCTGCACAATAAAAGAATAGAAAAAAATGTGAAATGCACCAAGTGAAGCACTGCAACTGGTGATAGGAACGAAATGAAACCCGCGAGATTTTTACTGCTCTAATAGAAAAAGGCGGTGGATCCCCGACTTTGTTATTATACGAGTTGCTTTGCCAGATAATGAACTAAATTGGTGGACCACCAGGATGGCTCCCGAATGGAAAACCTCCCGATTTAACCGTGGCGTGTATCCAGTCTTCTCTCGGGAAATTTCGGTCGCGAAATAACCAACGCTATACGCTATACTTCGCTTTCCAGCTGGAGGGTTTGTTTCGCGCTTTATAGTGTGTTCACACGTGACTTTGCGATTTTCCACGCATCAAAGCCGGGTTATTTATAAACGCATGATATCGCCATCATTGCTCCATCAGGGTCGGAAACGTCCTCACCGACACATTCGATACCAAAAAAGGATTTAGACAAGGCGATGCGCTATCATGTGACTTCTTCAATCTGATTCTTGAGAGGATTGTGCAAAACTTACTAGCCAACAACAGAGACCCGATTTTCCAAAAATCTGTACAACTACTAACATACGCCGACGATATTAACATCATTGATAGGACCCAACGTGATGTCATACCCACGGTTGCTAGTATAGAGAAGGAAGCGTCAGAAACGGGTTTAGCAGTAAATGAGGGCAAGACGCAGTATATGCTATCAACACGAAATTACACACAACATTGACAAATTGGACAGAATGTCACCATTGACAAATATAACTTTGAGGTTGTGCGGGACTTTATCTATCTCGGCTCCACAATTAATTCTGTTAACAACATCTCGTCAGAAATTAAACGAAGAATTACTCTTGCCAACCGCCGTTTCTTCGGGATATAAAGGCAATTCAGTAGTAAAACCCTCACTCGAACTATTAAGGAGATATTTTATAAGACCCTGATCATCCGAGTCCTGCTCTACGGCGCTGAAGCATGGACCGTCTCAAAAGCGGATGAAGAAATCCTTGGTCGATTTGAGTGGAAAATTCTTCGAAAAATCTTCGGTCCCGTTTGCGTTGACGGGCTGTGGAGAAGAAGATTCAACCAAGAACTATACGAGCTGTACAGCGACATGCCCCTGGTCAAAAAAAAATTCGCATGGGACGTTTAAGATGGCTAGGACATGCAGAACGAATGGACACCAATACTCCGGCTCGCAGAATCTTCGATTCCCAGCCAGACGTCAGACGCAGTAGAAGAAGAACCCGCCTTAAGTGGCGCGCACAAGTAGAAACCTACCTCAACCGACTTGGAGTGCGCCACTGGAATGGAGGCAGTTGCGGGCTAATTGGAGAGGCATGTTGGTTGAGGTCCGGGTTCATTCCGGACTGTAGCGCCACTTAAGTAAGAAAGTATGCTATCGCCATCTGTCACATCACATTTACTCTGTCCAATTAGTTATCTCAAGGCTAACATGCCTTTTCATCACTACTGCGTCGTGCTATCGCGAGTCCAAACACTACTCGACATAATCTTTTAGATTTATCCGATCACGCCAGTTTTCTTATGGATACTTGTTAGTGTTCTAGGACAACTCGGAGTGGATAACTATTTGTGTCAGTCAAACATGTGGCCCGGATGGCAATGTTTGGTTGGCGTCTACTCTAACGACCGATTAACTTTTCACATTGGAATACTGTAAGGACATTGACATCTGTAAGGAGGGGGGTAGCTGGCTGCTCATTGTAAAAGGTAGTAAGCTTGGACTTAAAGGAGAAGAGTGGCCAAAACAAGACCAAACATATGCGAATTAAGTTGGTGGTTTTGCGTTCAGATTTTGGGTTAAGGGATTTTTCATTCGAGATAAGCTTTTCTTGACAATTTATACTACTCGGACGATTTTTCAGATCAGGAAGAGAGGAGGGCCAGTGAAAAATCAATTTGGACTGGAAATGCAACTCAGAATTTCTGTGCGGCAGTTCATCATACTAATTATCGCGCCCAAAATCCGGCATAATCAATCCCGCCATCGTGCAAGAAGTACACATGCACACATGATGGTTGTGAGAAAGCTGGGCCCAGGGTACTAACGAGCCTGTTGCGCCAAAAAAATTTATTGTTCTCTTTGGATATGTCATTCGAGCGCCATCCCTTATATTTATCGATTGTTTATGTTATACTCGAGGCCATTCCACAGCAAAGGCATGTGTTTTTTTCTAAATTTTGTTTGTGCCTTCCGTCTTGTTGATTGCCACCGCCTTTCAGTGTGTCCCAGTTGTGGACACGTCTCTATTTAACTAAGACATCACTATGTGTCTTGTGTGTTGCAGAAATGTTAGTGACGTCTCATGCTTGGTATTGTTGGTGTTGTGGCGAGGGTGTTTTTGTCTGGCCGTCGCGTGCGCATTAACACCTCGCTTACTCCTCCGTTGCTCCATCGGTGGAGAAAAGAGATCGTCATATCTTGTCCATCGATTCTGACTTTTCATGTTGCGGCATTGTTGATGGAGTTGTGCGCTCAAGATTTTGCTGCTCCTCCGTTGCTCCCACGATGGGGAAAAGAGAACGTCTACTTACAGCGAACATATTTGTGCGGCGTTTGCGCCAATAATGTTGGCGCTTATGTTGGAGTGTTGGTTCCAGTCCTCCGTCCACCGTCCTCCCCCACCCGTCATCATCGTGTTGGGGTCGACGAGGGACTGTCCTCCCCCACTCATTGAAAAGTTCAGACCAGTCTGCTGCTACCCATCTCGAGTCTCCCCCGTCCCCTGGGCTTCGACGTCAGCGTCTTCCGTGTCAGCGTCTCCTGTCGCACGCTTTGTGTGGTGTTGATCTGTCGTGAGTTCCCCCATTCTCACTAGGGCTGCACCGAACAGAGTAAGGACCTCTTCACCATTAATAAACTCCTCTGTCGCACTCGTCAGACCTATTTTAGGTTGCCTTCTCATTATATGAAAATAGTGGACCAGTAGCTGATGGGAATATTTGGGATAAAGCGTGAGAACTGTTGTGGTAAATTTTAACACAACAAGCACATAAGCACATGAATTGATAAGCTAGGTTAAAGGACCTGTATGGGATGTTAATACACGATATTTAAAAAAAAATGTAATGAGCTGAACTGAATTGGAACATAAATTCAATGTAAACCCCTCTCGATTGATATACAAAAAGAATTGCTTTTCCAACCGAAAACCATTTACGCAGTGATTTGTATATGAGTTTAATGGTGTCTAGTCTCCAACATAATGCCTTCAATAGCCTTGTCATATTAACATTAAAAAATCAATGCGAACCATCAAACCTCTTTAATGTATTTAACAATTCAAGCTCTTTGCAGCCTCTCATGCACCCCATTGACACCCGGTTAAACTCACACTCCCCCACCAATGCGACACCCGTTTCCAAGTCTACCATCAATTTCATCCCTTCAATGGCATACAAAAGCGCCAGATTGGGGGGACATTCGCCCGCCATTAGCTTCTATTATTTTGAATAATTCATTTTATTCTCTTGAATTCTGCAACCCCCCAGAGAAACCACCCTCCAATGTCGGCCATCCTTTCAACAAACCTATGCACAACAGGCCGAAGTGTAATCTCCTCAACAGCAGTTGGGGCTAACATTTGCTTCGAGTACAACTTTCAACGCTCGTGCCTTAAAGGCTTTGCCTTTCCCGACTCCGGCAGCAACACACACACATACAAAAAAAAAAAGAAGCAAAACCTCCATGAAACGCTAAGCGGATCATCGGATGCGATGTGAGTGGAACCTTTTTTCTTTTATTCTTTCCTTATCCTATTGAATATTTCATGGCATGATGAATCCGCAAGGAGCAAAAGTATATAATACACAAAATTGTATGTGTAGATACAATGCAAACCCAAGGCTTCCTTCACTCCAGGGAAAAAGTGCAAGCAAATCAGCCCCCATACCACAAATCCGCTAAGAAGGATTTGGATGATTTTTAAATAAACGTCTCAAAGTCCTTCTCCGGCGCGAAAAGGACATTCGTGTTGTTCGCTTGTAGATACACTCGAGATTTTCATGTGCACCACCCAACATACCTAGCTCTGTGTGTTTTAGACAACCAAATGCAGATAGGTAGCAGGATTACATTTCAAACATTTCTCCCGATTGATCCTTCAAGCTCAACACATTTTTTTATTTTATTAAAGCGTGAAATTTAGAAACGAATAAAATAAACTGTTATTCGTGATAAAGTGGCGAGAAGCGCAATTAATTGCCCGTTGCGTGGTTTATTCGCGCGATTCGTTTTTTCCCTTTTTTTTTTGAGTTGTGGGAGGAAAAATTCACTGGAAATGTCCTTTTCTCCATTATTTCCCTCGCACCCGGCCAATTGACACTCTCTGGACAATTTCAATAAATAAAATCGCCGGGAACAATCGAAGTGAAAATTGAATGGCCGAATGCTGGAGTTATTTATATATTATGAGGACCTGCGTGGCGAGGTGGTGGTGCGGACATTTTTCGGCACCAAATCAACCAACAAACTGTTGTTCGAGAAGGGAAAAACATCGAAAAGGACTTTGTACGAGGATTCTCTACATGAAAAAAGTTGTTATATATACACGGGTATATGTAGTTTTTTTTTTTATTAAATGGTAGGATGCACAAAAATGTGAGACACACGGTGGAAATAAATAAAATTTATTCGGTCCTGGAACAGATAATAAATTTTATATGTGTGCGGAATGTTGCTGGTGGGATATTTGTCTATTTTTACCGCTACCAATTTTGTGTGGTGAGTTTTTTTTTTTAGTTATCAGCTTTTTATTGATTTTAGTTTTTAAAAAAAACTTATTCGGGAATGCTGAGGACGTCATAAATGAAAAGTGCGCTCTTCAAGTCGTGTATGGATATAATCAGTCGTTTATAGGTGTATATGAAGGAATGATGAAGCAAGTGCGAACAATTTTCCCAATGTAAGTAATAAAAGCCAAACTCTTGTTATTTTAGACTCCAAGCTTGAAAAAAAAAATCGCACAAGATCTCCTAACCTTGATATTCATAAGTGAACATGGCATTCCTTCAACCCACACACGGTCAATTAAATTGATAATTATGTGGCACGCATCGTGGTTTTAGATTTGGATGAGCAGTTACCATCGAGTCAACCCATTCCCTCGTTTTATTCAAGGAAGGAATGATGGATACAACGTCGAAAGACTGCAAAGACAAGAGACTACCCAGACATCCACAGAAGGCGTGTCTTACTATTAATACCATGCTATCACCATCTAAGAAGATCATTTGTGGCGCTTATGTAAATTTAGCTGCACGGAAGAATTCCCAAAAAAGAACCAACGGTGGCGTCTCCAGTCCCAGCGGGGGAGGGACACCTGGAATTTCAAGGGCTTTTCAAGCACCAACGGCTTTTCAAGCACATGGTGGATGACATGCAGGAAGGTAAACGTCAGCGCTCCAAGCCAAGCGGCAATCAAATCCATGAAATCCACTTATCTCAAATCGAAACAGCCCACGATCGGGATGGCAGAGCATTTCAACATTCACATTTTCTCAGTGCCGGGGTACAGAGACATACGAAATATACTAGGAAACTGCCAGGCGTATGAGATTGGCACTACCCTTGATATTCTGCAGCCAGTAGATATTGTAGGTATGCCCCTGGCTGCATGCAAGTTACCAAGCTGGATGCAATCAAGAAAGCAAACTGCAGGTGGATAAGTGGCACAACATGTCAAATATCCAGGCAACTATGGCGTTACTATTATCAGAAGCGCTAAACCTGACAATGCTGAACAGATCAAACAGCAGCACTAAATTCGGTGTCCTTACGGGACACTGATCTATCTACAAGCAAAAAGACTGAGCCTCTTCAGTAGTGACTTCTGTAGAAGCTTCTGGAAAGAAGAAGGGAAGGAAAGTATTGCTCACATTCTCTGCTCTTGTTCAGCTCTCTGAGACAAAAGAAAACTCCATCTGGGAAACTATTTCCTTGATAATCTAGATGAGCTATCTTAATGTCAGAAACCTCCTACGCTATATAGTCAGCTCTGGTTCAATTCGACGAAAGATTTTACGGAATTCGATAGATCTACATGGTACCAAAGCGGACCTTTATGGTCTAAGTGTGCACTCGAGTTTTTTTCAATGGAAGGACAAATTTACTTGCTTCCAATATTGGGTCCAGAATCAGGCTGACTACATTTTAAATCGCAATCTTAAAAGTAAGTTGACAAGATGTTCGTTGGTCAACGGCAAACGATAATTTTTTATCTCTTGATAAAAGCATTGTATCGATAAAAGTGTTGTATCGATACTTTTATATCTTGGAGCCAAACAATGAAAGCTCCCCTGAGGATGGTTTGTTTATTTGTTTTTGGTTATTTCTGGTTGGTCTTGAGCTTCGTTGGATAAAACTCGAGCGTCGCGTGGAGCTACTCTAACCTGACCTAACCTAAACAGTGGTAGAGATTACTTTGAGGATTTTATGAGAAATTATTAACCGATCGGGGATGTATATTAACTTAGTTAAGTGGCGTCCAGAATGAACCTGCCGTCAACCAACATGCCTCTCCAATAAGCCCGCTCCTTTGCTTACCTACTGCTAAATTGCGCACACTAAGATGATTGAGGTCAGTTTGTAGTTGTGCGCGCAACTTAAGGCGAAGTCTTCCTCTACTGCGTCTGACGTCTTGCTGTGAATCGAAGACTCCGTGAGCCGGAGTATTGGTTTCCATTCGTTGTACATGTCCTAGCCAACTTAAGCGTCCAATGCAAATTTTTTTTTCTACCAGGGGCATGTCGATGTACAGCTCGTATAGCTGTTGGGTGAATCTTCATCTCCATAGCCCGTCAACGCAAACAGGAACGCAGATTCGAAGAATTTTCATACGCTTTTGAGACTGCCCATGCTTCAGCGCCTTAGAGCAGGTCTGGGATGATCAGGGTCTTATATATGATCTTCTTAGTCGATCGAGTGAGGACTTTACTACTGACTTGCCTTCTTAGTCCGAAGAAACAGCGGCTTGGAAAGAAATTCTTCGTTTAATTTCTGATGAGATGTTCTTGTCCGAGTTAACAGCGGAGTCAATGTAGACAAATACCCGTACTACGACGACATAGATATATCTGTCGATGATGACGTTTTTTCCATTTGTCGCTGTTGTGTGTCCTTTGTCTATACTAGCAAACGTGGCTATGACATCATGTTGAGTCCTACCAATGATGTCGATATGGTCGGCGTATCCTAGGAGTTGCACCGATTTTTGAAAATTGTGACTCTGGTTTTGGCTCGGGAGCTTTCCACAATCCTCTCCAGAATCAAATCGAACAAGTCACATGACAGCGCATCGCCTTGCCTAAATCCTTTTTTGGTATCGTATGTATAGGTTTCCGATCCTGATGGAGCAGCGAGAGTTCTATATCGTCATCGTATACAAATGGACGAGTTTGGGCGGTATACCAAAACTAGACATGGCTCTGTATTGTTGGTCTCTATAAATGCTCTTGTATGCGGCTTTGAAATCGATGAATAGGTAGTGGGTATCGATTTGGACTTCTTGGGTTTTTTTCAGGATCTGCCAAAGAGTGAAAATTTGATCGGTTGTGGACTTTCCTGGCCTAAAACCACACTGATAAGGGCCGATCAGGTTGTTGGTAAACAGTTTCAGGCGTCAACATATTGCGGCAGATAGGATATTCCAGGTGATGCTTAGGAGACTTATGCCTCTGTAGTTTGCGCAGTTTAGGGGGTCTCTTTTTTTGTGGATCGTGCCGATCGGAACTATGCTGAGGTTCCATTCTTCAGGAATACTTTCATCCGACCAGATTTGGCTTATGAGTTTGTGGATATTACTTAACAAGTCATCTCCGCCGGCTTTCTAAAGCTAAGCGGGAAGGCCGTCATTTCCGGCAACCTTATTAAACTTGAGTTTTGATTTAGCTATCCTCACCCCACTCAGTTCGGATGGTTGGCAGCTTTCGCTGTCGTTGCCAAAATTGAATGGTTCGTTCTGCCTGACAACGGAATGTGGTTCATCATCGTCGTTTAACAGTCTCCAGAAGTGAATCTTCCATATCCTCAGCATCGACCGTGTTTCAACTACGATATTTTCTTGTTCATCTCGACTGAATTCTGTTCGAGCCTTGTATCCTTGGCGTTGACGTTTTACATTTTGGTAAAACTTGCGAACATCGTTTCTGGAGTGCCACCTGTCTGAATCCTCGATCACGCGCTTTTCTTACTCTTCGGTCTTCCTTCTGAAAAGCCGGTGTTCTTCCATTCTTCTCTACCTATATAGCTCAACGGCAGCTCTTGTCTACATCTGCAGCATAGCCTTGTAGGCTTCGTTCTTGGCTACGATCCTTTGTCGGCATTCCTCATCAAACCAGGTGTTTCTTGCTTGTGGGCGCGAGAAACCTAGCACATCAGATGCGGCTGATCTGATGGCTTGTTGGCATCGTTGCCCTTGTTCTTCGATATACGATGCTGCGAAGGTCTTGGCGGCCTCTTTTGATTGCCGTCTTTCTTGATTGTTGTGGCGTGGTGGATATCCGCATTCTAACCTTGGCTGCAACAAGGTAGTGGTCCGAGTCGGTGTTAGCTCGTCGGAATGTTCGGACATCCAAAATACCAGATGGATGACTCTTGTCTATCGCAATGTGATCAATTTGGTTGACCGTTCGTTGATCTGGAGACCGCCATGTCCCTTTATATTCATCGAGGTGAGGAAACCGTGTGCTCTCTATAGTTGCATTTCGTTGGGTACCGAAGTCAATTAGCCTAAGTCCGTCACCACACGTGTTGTCATATAGGCTATATTTAACAGCTAAGAGTTAAGCTGTGGTGGCCTATTGTTATTTTTAAAACAACTCTTCTGAGATGCAAATTTATGTTGGCGTATATCTGAAATTAGGCTGGGGAAAAGGAGAACTGTTCCTTGAAAATGCCCTCACCAAGATGTCGATTGGCCCATCACCTATCGCTTATATGTATTGGCATAGATAAGGATATCTGACTCCGCTTTTTAAAACGTTTCTGTGGAAATAATCGAGCTATGATTTTAAATCTGAACCTGTTACTTCGACCGCATCCTTACAAAACATCAGCATCTGCCTTATCCGTGCGATGAAGTTGATTGGAGCTTCTGAATGTTGCTGTCTAAGAGAAGTTTATTTATTTACCAATTCATGGTATGTTTCCATTGGTAAGTAAATTTGGTTGAGTAGCTTTTCAGCTTCTTCATGGCGCTAATACGACTAGTCTCTCTAAAAATATTTGAAGAAACTCTTAATATTCTCTCGCAGCTTCATTCTTGTAGTACTCTAAAAATGTTTCTATTTTCGAACCTCCTGAAGTGCTTTGTCAAACCGAAAATTTTGGAACTTTGGTTTGCTTTGTGATTTTCCAATAATCGACAGACATAGGGAACGTTTTATCCTTGTGCTCTGTTCCGACTCAGGGATGGAAATGTTTACCAATTTCAGGATTATTTCACTCAGATCACACTTGCTTTCCGCCCACACTTTGAAATTAAGTTTCTAGGTCGTTAGTGTGTGATCGACAGTGAAAATCTAGCAAAATATTTTGCAACACACGTATTCCAGTCTAGTTCAGGAGTGATATCCTAAAATGATAATACAAGTCGGGAAGAGAAAATTGTCGTGATGAACAAGGAATGGACGATTATGATACATCTCGACTGTACGAACCATCCGATATTGGAAACTACCAGACATCCTTCCTAAGTGAAATGAGGAAACCAATATCTCAACAAGTCTACCGAAAATGACCGCCTTCCCATGCTATCGGGTTTTTCAACAGGGACGCAACAAAAGTTGAGCGACGGGGACAGCAAACGACGCCATATTTCGTGCCGCTCTTTTGACATTTCTCTTCAGAAAGGTTTGCCATTTCATGATGGAGAGATATACGATCCAACAACAAGTCGAAATTATTAAAATTTACAACCGAATTTCGGAGTCAGTGGCCTCAACGTTAAGAGCGCTACGTCCAATTTATGGTCGTCATAATCGTTCTAGCAGATCAACAATTGAGCGTCTAGTGGAAAAATTTGAATCCACAGGCACAGTACAAAATGTTCCCGTGCCATTGAGACAAATAAGTGCTCGTAGTGTCGAGAATATTACTGCCGCTGAGGCTTCAGTTGAAGAAAGCCCAAATGTGTCTGTCACACGTCGTTCTCAAGCGTTGGGCATCTCTGTGACGTCGTTGTGGCGAATTTTGCGAAAAGATCTTGCCCTACATCCTTACAAGATTAAATTGACGCAAGAACTGAAGCCGCTTGACTACCAGAAGCGTCGTATGTTTGTGAATTGGGCTGAGCAACAACTTGAACATGATTCGGATTTTCATCGAAAAATCATCTTCAACGATTAAGCTCATTTCTGGCTGAATGGCTTCGTCAATAAACAAAAAATGCGGTATTGGTCAGGCAGCAATCCACACGTACTCCATGAGTCATCATTGCATCCCGAAAAAATTACGGTTTGGTGTGGTTTATGGGCCGGCGGTGTCATTGGGCCGTACTTCTTCCGTGATGATCAGGACCGGCACGTTACTGTGAATGGGAACCGCTACCGTTCAATGATAACCGAATATTTTTGGCCCCAATCGGATGATATGGACTTGGAGGACATGTGGTTCCAACAGGATGGCGCAACAAGCCACACAGCGAATGCCACAATCAATTTATTGGAAACCAAGTTTGGAGAACGTGTTATCTCACGAAACGGTCCAGTCGCTTGGCCGCCTCGGTCGTGCGATTTGACTCCGTTAGACTATTTCCTGTGGGGCTACGTCAAGTCTATGGTCTATGCCATCAATCCAGCGACGGTTGATGAACTTCGTTCGTATATCGAACGTGAAAATGCAGCAGTACCGACCGATTTATGCTTGAAAACCGTCAAAAATTGGGTTCAGCGTCTGGACTTCTGCAAGCATGCCCGTGGTGGCCATGCAAAAGAAATCGAGTTCCATACATAATGGCATCGACCGTACTTTCACAGGAATAAAGAATTTCATTGATATCCAAAACCGTTTTTGTTTTATTTAAAAAAAAAAACGTTTGTAGCGATCTTATTGATAAACCCTTTACATATAGCCGGTGGATAGTAAGACAATCGGCTTGGGTCAAAGTTTGTCAGAAATATAAAACCTCGTCACCACAAAAAATGAGACTTTTTGAACCGCTCCAACTGCAGAGGCAGTAGTCTTTGCAGCATCCTGTCCTATCTGCCGTAACATGCGAATGAAACATTCAATCCCAACAAATGACTTTGGTAGGAAAACACGGCTTTCCCTTAACGATATTCTTAAGAGGATTCTGCGAAAGTCTCGAATTAGTACCAGAGGAACAATCTTCCAAAAATCGGTGCAACTTGTAGCTAAAATTTCGTTAAAACTTCTCTCGCTGGGCCAAACTTATCAGAGGTTTACGATATATGCCATCAATCTAAGGCGAGTTTGGTAAGATAGTTGAGGTTGAAGTTGTAGCATACGCTGACGTTATTGATATTTCGGTTGAACTAAACGAGACGTAACTGCCGCGCTTGCTACATTATAGAAGGAACTGGGCAAAATGGGATTCATAGAAAATTCGATCAAGCTTATCCTGCCAACAAGGAAGGTCACACAACTTCGGAGAACTGGACGCCACCAGTGAAAAGCTGTCAGAGTGCTTGGTGTTTGGTTTTCCGACGCAAGGTCTAAAGTGGCATCTACTGTTGTCTTGATTCGGCAAAACAATAGTTGGTATCTTGTGTGTTCTGGTGAACTGTTCCGTTTTTACCAGCTTGGCTATCAATTGTCCTTTATTCAAGACCACTACTTCTCTATCGCTTTAAGAAACTTGTTTGGCATGTTGATGACAATGGCCTTCCTCTGATCGTAGATCCCTTATTTTCTGTTACCTGGTGTTGATTTTAGGGTCCTTATCCTCCATTCTTTTCAAAAACATGCCCTCTGTCTTATACACTATTAAATTTCAGTTCTACTACTTCTACTACTACTACTACTTCTACTTCTACTACTCCTCGAGCAAATTTTTATGTTACAGTGTGGTATGGGTTAGTCTTGTTGGTCTTGTTGCTCACCTATTACATACTTTCATCTTCTTTTAAGGGGAACCATAAAAATGAATTTCCCTTTCAAGCCCTATAACAACCACCAGCTCTTGTTACATTTTCAGAAACACAACTTCAACCTCAACTTGCTTACCATATCCGCCTCAGATTGATGGCATATTTCGTTAACCTCTGATTAGTTTGGCCCAGCGATAGAAGTTTTAACGAACTTTTAGCCAACAAATTTGCACACAAAGTATGCGCATGCATATTGTTTTCGTGGGCCAAATCTCTCTGGCGAACAATGCGCCCCCAAACCGATGCGATGGCTATATTGGAGCGACCTCAACAAAGACTTGCATACTTGCATAATGGTGTAGCTCTGGCAATACAAAGTCATCTCGGTTTAACCAAAAAGTTTTTCGTTTGTTTATTGGCATGCCCATGAAGAAACATACACAGACACAACCAAGGAGCCCCCAGGACCATGATTGAGTAGTGTTGGTGGTGTTGAAATGTGTGTTGCAACATTTGTGAAGTTTTAAGTGAGGCTGTCATAACTTTCAGGGGTACATGTGATGTTCATGTTTCGGTGCATGGATGAGAGGGAAGATTAAGTTTACACAATATGCGGTATGGCTGGACATAATGAAAGGCTTTGTTAAAGGAGTTTCGTGGAATATGTGATTTTTTTATACTAAGGGGTATAAGAGAAAACTACCCAGAGAAAACTACGCAGAGAAAACTGGGTCCTTCACAGACGGGTGAGCTTGGGCGGTATATCGAACCTAGACATGGCTCTGTGTAGTTCGTCTCTATAAATGTCGTCGTATGCGGCTTTGAAATCGATGAATAGGTGGTGGGTATCGATTCGGACTTCTTGGGTTTTTTCCATGATCTGCCGAAGTGTGAAGATTTGATCAGTTGTGGACTTTCCTGGACTAAAATCGCACTGATATCGATCAAGTTGTTGGTAAAAGATTTCAGGCGTTCGCAATTATGTATAAGTACGGCAGATACGATCTTGTAGGAGATGTTGATAAGAATTATGCCTCTGGAGTTGGGCAGTTTAGGGGGTGTCCTTTTTATTGTGGATCTTAAGGTTCTTGTTTTCAGTCGTACTTTCATCCGTCCAAATTTTGGTAATAAGTTGGTGAATGGTACTAACCAAATCATCTCCACAGGCTATATAAGGCTCGGAGGTAAGGCCAAGCCTTGTTATACTTAGATAAGATATTGCTATCCTCACTTAGGTCAGGTGCTTGTTAGTTTTCGATGTCGTCGCCAATATTGAATGGTTCGTTCTGCCTACCAGCAGAATGTTGTTTTTGATCGCCGTCTAAGAGTCTGATGATGTAGTTTTTCTATACCTTCAGCAACGACTGCGACTCAATTAAAATCTTTCTATTTTCATTATATTGGCTTTGACTTGTTACACTTTGATTTTCATACATCATTCCTAGAGTGGAACCTCTCTATATCCTCGATCCAGCGCTCTTTTCTTTTTAAAAGCTGGTGATGTTCCCTTCATTTTAGCCTATAGATCTTAATGACAGCCCTTGTCTACACCTATAGCTTAGCCTTGTAGGCCTTATTCTTTGCTGCGAGCATCAGTTAAAATTCTTCATAAAACCCACTGTTTCTTGCTGGTAGGCGCGAGAAACCAAGGATATCCGTTGCGGCTTCTCTAATTGGCATCGTTGTCATAGTTCTTCGACATTAGATGCTGGTGGTATGATGTTAATCGAGAGGTTAAGGGATACGTGTTCTGCGAAGGCGATTGCAGTCTTTCGACATTAAAATTATTCACAGTATTTCTGTTTTGTTGGAAGGTGGTGTATATCCTCATTCTGGCCTTGACTGCAACATGGTAGTGGTTCGCGTCGATGTTAGCCCCTCGGAATGGTTGGACATCCAAAAAATTGAATAATTGCCTCTTATCTATCGCAATGCGATTGATTTGATTGGCCATTCGTCGATTTGAGACCACCATGTCGCCTTATGGATATCGAAAAGAGAAAACCATATGCTGGCGATAGTCACATTTTTTTTCGCAACAGGGAAGTAAATTAGCCTGTTTCCGAAAATACTGGAAAATACTTTCTACCTATCGACACGATTGTAACTTCGTACTTCGATAGTCGCTAATGAGTTTTGTCAAGGACGTCGTAGAAGCATTCTTTGGCTACATCATCATCATCATACTTTTTCGGAGCGTGAGCGCATATAAGGCTTGTGTTGGCAAATTTGGCCTTAATGCAGGTTGTGATAATGCGTTGCTAATGTATTGAATACCGTCGACTGAGATTTGCTAGCTGATCCGATTTAGCCATGTCTGTATAATTCCGCGTCACTTTTTTGAGCATTTTGGTCTGTTTTCACGAAATACGCGTGTTATGTTATCCTGCAAGGCTTTAATCGTGTTCGGCTTGTCCACATAGACTAACGACTTTACATAACCCCAGAAGAATTAATCAAGAGTCGTTGAATCGCATGATCTTGGCGGCCAACTCACAGGGTCATTTCGAGAGATAGGCTTCTCACCAAATTCATCCTTCAACATTTCCATTGCATCACGAGCTGTGTGGCATGTGGCACCGTCTTGATGAAACCACATGTCAACCAATTACAACACAGCCAACTGAGACAAAAAAAAAGTCGCTTATCATGGCTCGATATCGTCTTTGAAGAAAAATGGACCGATGGTGCCACCAGCCCATGTACCACACCAAACTGTCGTTTTTCGGCATACATCGGTAATTTTTGTATGGCATGTGGCAGTTCATCACTCCATATGCGACAGTGTTGCTTTTTTACGTATCCGTTGATTCAGAAATGAGCCTCATTGGTGAACACAATTTTTCGATAAAACAGCGGATTTTCATGCAGCTGTTGTAAGGCCCATTCACCAACAATTAGACCGTGTGGAAGGTCATTCGGCTTCAATTCTTCCACAAGTTGAATTTTATAGGCTTTCAAACCCAAATCGATACGTAAAAATTTCCATGTGGTTGAGAACACATGGCCAATTGCTGAGAACGGCAACAGATTGACACTTCACGATCTTCATTAACATTGGACGCTACTACTCCAATATTCTCTTCGGTACGCACTGTACGCTTCGAGTCGGTGGTTAAGTGTCCAACAAAGTAAATTGGGTGCGAAATTTAGTGATAACAGCACGAATTGTTGATTCAACAGATCGATTATGAAGACCATAATATGATCGTAACAAATGGTGCACATTTTTCACAGAGCAATGCAATGGTTGCTCGTTTGTAATTCTTTCCATAATTATATGGGTATACTGAATGAGCATACTGAAAAAATTTCACTTTAACTGATGACGTTTGGACGCCATTACTAACCAGTGCTGCCAACCTAAAAAACTAAACAATCAAAAAAATTAGCAGCACAAATCACCTAACTATCACTCTAAATGAGCCTAAATGCCACAGACAATGTTTAATCCCATAGTGGATAATGATGGCCCGCTGTCCTAAATGTATCCAATAAATTCAAAATGACCCTCCACGTCTTAGGTTGTGATTTTAGCTTCCTACCCACCCACGGAAATTTTGTTACGAACAAACCAAGAGCCTCGGAAAGATCTGATTTTATTATATTGGAGACCATACATTTGTTTTTATAATGTAACGAATCCTGGAGCGTCCTGAGATAGTGCTTGCTGATTTCTTTTAACACATGGAATCACATTGCATCATCTATTGTCTAAGTGTGTTGGCGAGCTGCGGGTTTCATGTATCTCTATGACTAAGCCATCGAATATATCCTACTAGTGGACTGCCCTGACACTGTCTCAGACCTATTAATCCTACCCTCCTACCCGTAGCAATATCTTAATAATAAATTATTCAACACTCACTAAATCCAATCAGCATTCCACAATGCGAAACAAAGTGTGATATGCCAAATACCATTATCAGCGAAGCCCCCCCCAATCAGTTGGTACAAGCTTAGTGGTACAAATAGGTGGCCAAAAGCCCCCTCAACCCACATCCGTTCCTGTCATGTGACCTCGGCTATTGTCACACTAAACCACCTATTCAGGTAGTAATTTTAATTTAAAAACTTTTCCCTTCAAAATTAGGGCGGTCATACCTCAAAATTTATTGCGACACCCTCCACACTCCGAGCCTTGAGCTCAATTTCCATTCTGATTGCGGTGTAGGTGTTTTGGGAAATTGCAAATATAAATCATGAATTTGTCATCGCCCGGTTTTCTCTGGTCATTCAATCCTGTCCCGCGAATTCACCAACTCTCATTATGGAGTGTATAGCCCATATCCATCGCATTTACAAATGGACCTCAGAGACGCATAAGGATGTCAGTAACTTTGAAAGTTGGTCTCATTTTTATGAAGCATAAATTAAGTGTAATAAAATTTCAAAAAATGATAACAACTTTCCTTGTCGCAAGGACGAAAGCAATAGCAGTACTAGTGTGGTGGTTGGTGGTGATGAGCATCGTGCACCGTCAAGAGAGATGAGGAAACTTTTTTATCAGCGACAAATGAATGGAAAATTGTGATTATGGTAATTTTAGGTTCCTTCACAAGGGAGGCACCAACCCCCAGCCAGCCAAGGGCTGGTGGGCTAGGGCGAGGTCGAAAAGAAAAGAATGGAAAAGAATACGAAGAAAGGGAATTTATAAAAGTATTTTTATGTGGACACAATGAAGACAATGTTCCCGAGGGAGAACGTCTGCGGATGGTTCATCAGGCTTACATTCCATCAAATTTGTTAGCTGTATTGTGTGGAATTTATGGACAAGTTAACTTATTGTTGGTTGAAAGTTTATTTTTATGTTTCGAACTGATACTTGTACTTTATGATGTTCTGCGGGCAGGGGTGGGGGATGGGTGTTTTGTATTGTGTGCTTTGGGTGTAAGTGAGATTTTTATAAGAGGGAAATTGCTTTATACAGTTTGATTTTATTCACTAGAAATGTGGCTGTTAAGAATATATTTGCTGTGCAACAATGAAGACAGTTAAATTGTTTCATTGAAAGGTTTTGACTTTGAATTTAATCATTCAAATGATATCGAACCATTTTGTGGGGCTTAGAAATGGCACAATCATTAATGATTTGGAATGGAATATGCAGTTATATTGATGATTTGTGGAAAAAAACAGGAAATCTTGAATACTTTTTAATGCTGCACAAGAAAACCCTAGTAAATGAAGTTTAACGCACCAAAAATGTTTCTTTTGTTATTTCCAAATGCAGAGATAGTGTAAGAATGGCTGAGAATGTCGTACAAAGCACCCACCGGCTTTTTTTACAACGACATTACCTTTCTCGTTAATCACTGAATTCTTATATTTTTTTTATTTTTTACTTTTCATGCAGGTTTACGAAGCGAATATACAAAACCATGAGTTTTCACCTAGCTGATGCCTACCGACTCCAGCTCTAAGCCACTACGCGGCGACCCCTGACTGCCTAATACCTTGATCATAGATAGGGACCTTGTGTAAAGTCTTGAAGGCAGCAGATGAGAGCGGGGAGATGACGTGCACTCACACTAATGCACATATTCTGTTTCCAAGCGGCAGCGCAATAACTCCCAATATGGAGTAACTGGTGGCGTCTATAGTCGCACTTAGTATATACAAAGTAAATAACCTAAACGAGCTGCTTCGATATATTCGGCCAACTGGTCCTTAAGGAATATCAAGGGTTAGTCAGCCTAGGTGATAGATGAGTCGAAAGTTCACTGACAGCGCTTAATCCCATAGTGGATAATAATAGCCTCCTGCCCTATCCAATACAATGGAAATGGCCCTCCACGTTTTTGGTTGTCCTTTTAGCTTACCACCCACTCACCGAAAAAAAAACTCTTGTTACGAAGGAACCAAGAGCTTCCAAAAGGACTCATTTTAATGTTGACGACCCAGCTAAAGGAATGAGAGAATATTAAACAGGAGATGTGAAGGCGAATAACTTGCAAAAGCCCTATCCAATACAAAGCATTGCTGCTATCCATGAAATGTGGACCGTGTTATAGTGAGCAGAAACAGCGGTTTTTCTGATGTGGATTTGTTATAATTGCCAGAATTAAGCAAGAAGGCTTTAGTTTTCAAGACATTATCGAACGCAACAACATTCCACACGAAAGCCTAATTCGCCTACATTAGCGCTCACGTTCCGACGGAAGAAAAATATGATATTGCGAAAGAATGCTTTTACGAACGAATTGAAAAAACTTATGAGCAACTACCGAAGTATGGTGTTAGAATCGTGGTAGGATACTTTAACGCAAAGGTAGAAGGTGAAGACATCTTTGGCAGTATTTTCGAAAAACACAGGCTACACGACAACACAGGCTACACGACATCACAGACTAGTTGACTTCCGCAACGGACGTGCTAAGTTTCTCGCACCCACCAGCAAGAAGCCCTTGGTTTGATGAGGAATGCCGACAAATGTTCGCAGCCAAGAACGAGACCTACAAGACTTAGGTGTAGGTGAAGCCGAGAGCTACAATTTAACTCTATAGGCAATGAAGAATGGAAGAGCATCGGCTTTTCGGATATACGAAAAAAAGTTCAAGAAAATCGCGCGATAGAGGATATAGAGAGGTGCAAGACCAGGAACTATGTTCGCAAGTTTTATCAAAGTGTAAAACTTCAAAAACTACGATTCAAGTATCGAACGTAGTCCTGTCGAGATGAACAAGGTAATTTCATAGTTGAGACGCAGTCGATGCTGAGGATACGGAAGAACCACTTCTGCAGACTGGTAAACGGCGATGACGAACAACATTCCGCTGTCAGGAAGAACGAACCATTCAATATTGGCAACGACAGCGAAAACTGCCAACCACCCGATCTAAGTGAGCTGATGAAAGCAATATCTTAACTCCAGCATTATAAGGCTGTCGGAATTGACGGCCTTCCCGCTGAGCATCATAAAGCCGGCGGATATGACTTATTGAGTAACATCCACCAAGCTAAATCGGGTCGGATGAAAGTATATCTAAGAATGGAACCTCAGCATCGTTCGCCCGATCCACAAAAAAAGGAGACCCTCTGAACTGCGCCAACTACAGAGGCATACATCTCCTCAACATCGCCTACTAGATCATATCCGCCGTAATATGTGAACGCATGAAACCGTTTACCAACAACCTGATCGGCCCTAATCAGCGTGCTTTAAGGCCAGGAAAATCAACAAGGGGCCACCATCTCTCTTCAGGTCCGTTGAACAGAGATGGTGGTGGATGGACCGAAAGGGCAACGTAATGGATACTGATGGCCCCGTGTCCTAGGGGTATCTAACTAATTGGAACTGGCCCTCCAGGCTGGGGGTTGTGCGTTGGGTTAACTACTCAACCATACGTTACGAAGCAACCAGCCTCGGAAAGGACTGATTTTATTGTTGACGACCCAGCTAAACGAAAAAAAGGACAACGACAACGATTTTCCTCGAAAAATGTTTGTTTGAATGGCTAAGCCAAGAAGCAAAATTGCCACATTTGGAGTGAAGAGAATCCACATGAGACCCCTGAGAATCCAGTACATTCACAAAAACTGACTGTTCGGTGGGCTCTATTGGCTGGTGGAGTCATTGTGCCATACCTCTTCCGAAATGATGTAGGAGAGTCAGTTATCGTTAATGGAAACCGGTATAGAGCCATGATAACCGACTATTTTGTTCCCGGATCGAATGGCATGGATGTGGATAAGATGTGATTCCAACAAGACGGCGTTACATACACAGCGCACCTGACAATCGCCTTATTGAAGGAAACATTCGATGAGCACATAATTTCGCGGAATGGACCTATCAATTGGCCAACAAAATCGTGTGATTTGACACCATTGGATTATTTTCTTTTCGGATATTTTAAGTCGCTCGTCTACGCCAACAAACCAGAATGGTTTGGGGACTTAGAAGCCAACAGTCGTGGCGTTATTGCCGACATACGTCCCCAATTGCTCCAAAAAGTGGTTGAAAATTGGACATCTAGACTTTGTTCTCGATTCTCTGTAGTCATTGTCGACTGAGAACTGAGATCTTCATTCCAATAGTGGCAGAGTTTCTTATTTCTTAAGTTTCTGTGTTTCTTAAGTTTCTGCCTGCTTTCGGTTGCACAAAAATCGGCGTAGATCTGTTTGGGTTGCCAATAGCTCGTGCACCCTGTTCTCAGCTCCATGTTCTGCTAACTTCCAACCGAATTCCGAATCTGTCGATGATGTTCTTGACATTTCCCACAGAAGCTGATTGGATGGAAATTTTTCAATTTGTTTTGCGGCTTTCATTGAACATTTGAACTGTTTTCATCATACCCATCGCCTGCTACCATGCGTATAAACTCACACTCCAGCCGCTCCACAATGAATTGCAAAAAATCCATTTATAACTGTTCTCATTCGGCGTTATGCCTTCAATGGCCGCCTTGCTTCGATTTATTTTATTCATCTCGTGTTTGGTTAATTTTTGCGATGAAAATCTCGATAATGCAAAGCTCACGTGGTGTGTATGGGAGTGCCTTCACGTTCAAAAAGGCGCATATGAAGGTAAATCTGCACGTGAGAAGGGAGGCTCTTAACAAAAAAAAAAAAAAAAAAAAAACACTTCGAACAGGGATATCAAAGGAATCTGCAATGAAATAAAATACGAAACACAGTCAGAGCCAAACCCATCTGTTCTCGTACATAACCTACCAGCAGAATTGAAACTCTTGCGGTAGACATTCATGATGTTTTCTATGAAAGGATGTGGCGGTGCACAAAAGTGTTTCCAGGATTCAAGTATTATGCGCTCGCAGTTTGTTACGATTTTGCAATTTTTGCATTTATGCTGTGCGGCTAGGCTCCGGCTACGCTTTCAATTTGACGATACTGTTGCAATATTCAATTTGACCTCAGACTGTCGAATGTATTTTCACGTTTCAGTCTCATGTGAAACGTGAAAATAAATTCGCATCTGGAAGCCGACTCTGGATACGTGTGTGCTAGTCATGGCAGGATAATTATAAAATAAACATTTATTTCGAGTGCTGTGGTTTTTCGGTAGTGATATGAATTGTAAGTGCTTTTCAATGCGGTTTGTGGTCGCAGTTCGACAGAATGGTGGCCTGCACCTATTTGGATGTGCCTGCATAAGTCGATCTTATTGAATTTTCCCTATATTGCATGTTAGTCCTGAAGGATAAATTATTTTTGGTCGAAGCTTGCCAACTGGGTGGTATGAGTTGGAAATTGAATTTGGTTCTTGGTAGGCAGCTGTTGCGAAATAATTAATTTTGAAAAGGTGAGTGCTTTCTGAGGGATTAAGGACCTGCAAATGTTGATTCTATTTAAGTACTCCCTTAGGTATTGAGAGATAAAGCTAAGGATTTTGGGTGGAGGAATGATACGATTCTTTTGACATGTGGTATCTCACATTTGGTTGATTATATATTTGTCGGGGATGTACACAGATTTTCAGTTTTAAGTCTTACTACACCCAGAATTTTGTTTCAGTATCAGTATTATTAGTAACTTGTAAGAAGGAATTATAAATCTTAAAACCTCTTCTACCATTTCATTAATGATTAGCTTGTCCTTTATTTGGAAGAGGAAGTTCTTCCCTTCTGCAGCTGTTTGAAAAGCAAGAGGAGATACTTCGAGGCATGACAATTGAAAGATTTACTTGAGAGCATAACGTCAAAAACCAAAAATACAAGACCCAAATCGTTTCCTGTCAAGATGAAGAAGAAAAAATTATCACAATCAGTTCTTAGTTCATACCAGAACCACTTTTGCAAACAAAACTTGAACAGCGAAAACCACAACCCAAAGTAAGAATACTTATGTCTAGACTCTAGGTCTAGCGCATTAAGGAGCAATCACTACTTCAGTTGCATCGACCTAGAAACCTCTCGAATGTAGGTGAGCTTAGGTAAGTGTGGCTGCCAGCGATTCGCCCGTAGATTTAAACCAGTTTTTGGTGCATTATGATACCACGCTGATCTTGTGATTTTTCCTTGTTGTCTGTAGGAAAACCAATGAAACCGAGGAGAGTTCTCACTTCTGTGTTGGACAAATCATAGACATTTTGAAAGCATTAAGCTCCAATATGAAGCTTCCTGTTTTTTGATAGGGCCTGGCAGCCTGCAGAAGTCATTCGAATGCAGGCTTACCTATGAGACAATGTCCATTGATGATACCTATGGGGGCGCTAAAATATGGCCTGGCGAGCGAGATCAGTCCCTTGGACCTTCTTGAATCCATCTTCGGCCATATTTGTTTGGTTGTTAACACGTCGTGCCAAGATTCCATCTGAGATTTGTTTTGCTGTTTGCATGCTGCGCCTGTCCCGGCAAGCTATATCAGTCCCTTGGACCTCCTTAAATCCATCTTTGGTGCAAAATTGGTTTGGTTATTGAGACTTCGTGCCAAGACTCCATCAGAGATTTTTTTTGCTGTTAGCATGCTGCGCCTGTCCCGGAAAGCTAGATCAGTCCCTTGGACCTCCTCAAATCCATCTTTGGCACAAAATTTGTTTGGTTATTGAGACTTCGTGCCAAGACTCCATCTGAGATTTGTTTTGCTGTTAGCATGCTTCGCTGGTAGGCTTTTGCATGTAAAGATACATGCACCCGTGTAGGGTACGACTGGAATTTAGTTCCATGTCTGGTGAGTTCATTATGCCTTTCAGTTACCTGAATGTCACAATGCACAGACACCCAGCATAGGTGAATGTTAAACTGCTCTGATAGCTTTTGAAGAGATGGGCGGCAGTCTAGGGGTGGTCTTTTAGTTTGTTCAGACTGATTCCAGGAATTTTTTAGGAGGCTTGGCTGTCCAAGAAAATGCTTATCCTTGGCATCCTTATCCTTATCTCTTGTAGCCAAATTATGGCTTCTTTGATTGTCATGAGTTCCCCCTCGAATGTAAATCCAGAGGGATATTAGATGCAACAGATGTCAAGAATCCTTAATAAATGTTGGGATTTTCACAACAAGCCTTAAAAAAACCACTTATTTTGTTTCCGAGTGTCATAAAAACAAAACAGATTATGGCTCCATATGGCAACAAAGCATGAGACCAGCTGGTACTTCATGGTGCCATTTCTCTTCTTAAATGGAGCTACAGTCCGAAATAAACATGGGATACAGCCATCATGGCTCCGAAATTAGCTTTGGACCTAGTTCACTGTTTCTAGTTTCGAATTTAAAGTTGGGTCAGTTCGGTTCCTACTTGTGCGCTCGAGTTAATATGGGGTCTTCCTCTACTGCCTCTGACGTCTGACTAGAAATCGAATACCTTCCGAGGCGCAGTATTGGTGCTTATTCGCTCTACATGTCCTAGCCATCTTAAACGTCCAATTCTAAGTTTTTCTTTTTGATCAGGTCTATGTCAGTGTAAAGGTCGTAAAGATATTCTGAATCCCTAGCTCCTTAGCCAGTGTTTTCCGAAGAATTTTTGCTCAAAGGGATTGGGGATTTCTGAATCCATTTTTATTAAGGTCCATAATGCGGGGCTTTAGAGCAGGACTGGTAGTTCGAGTTTATTACTTAATTCTAAGCTCGAACAAACAGCGGTGGGCAAGAGTAATTCTTTGTTTTATTTCTTACGAGATGTTGTTGTCAGAGTTAATAGCGAAGCAGAGGTAGACAAAGTCCCCTACTATCTCAAAGTTAGTACGACAAAGTAGTATACAAAGTATATACCTGGTGTTACCCTCATTTACTACTAATTAAGCCATTTTTGACACTTCCTTCTCTATAGCAGCAATTGTGGCTTTGACATCACGTTGAGTCCGATGAATGACGTCACCATCGTTTGCTTGTAGTTGCAGAGGTTTATGGAACTCATGACTTGAGATCTCAAGCCTAATGTTAGAAAAAGTCACTTGACAATGCGTATCGAACGTTTTGGTGGGGACGTTGCCAACCTTAATGGTGCAGCGAGAATTCTAAATCACTATACTGAAATACCTGGGAAGTTACCATGTACAGAGGGTTTGGAGAGGAACGAAATGGGCTACGAAACCTTACCCATCTATATTGATGGTTGAAAAATGTACGTATGCCTTAGGGCTGGAGTGTTTTCCTTAAACACAGCTGTGCATTCTAGGCTAAAATATTGGCAGTAGCAGTAGAAATTACCTTTACAGTGGGGATACCACCAGATGATATCACCATCTTTATTAATAGTCTGATAGTCTGCATTTATAACGATCTCTACTGTAAAAAATAAGTCCAAGCTTATGAAGCATTGTCGTCAAGAACTGAAGGTTCTTGGCATGCAACTTAATGTTAAGCTCTGCTGGGTCTTCAGACAAAGCTGAATACAGTTCATTGAAATTGTTGATGAACTGACGAGGAAGGGATCTGCCACCATTGATCAGGCAGACCAGCCTGAAAAAAGCCACTATGTGCCCTCAAAATATGGGTGGGACAGAAAACACTGAATTTTGTCAAAAACAGGTGGAGCTCCATTCCCATTTGTAAAACAGCCAAGAAAATGTGGTCCGTATGACTAAGTCAGAACCCATAAACTTTATAAAGAAACAGGAAATCTGTTTCGACACTCGTATGGGCTCCAACAGGGCACAACTTACTCAAAATTCACAAACTGAAAATGCATTATGGATGATGGATGACCTTTGTATGGGCTGCGGTGATGAAGAATTACAGGAGGATACCCTCCACTTTCTGTACCACTTTCCAGGCATCTGTCAATGAAGAAAAAGAATTTAAGGAAAATATCAAATCCTTAACCTCTTTTTCTAATCTCATCAGTCTAACAACAACATCTGTAAGGCTGGAAAGGAACTAATAACAAGGGAAAGTCACGGGTCAAATGAAAGAGACAACCGCATAGGTGTACCTCCAACGGACATCGCAATTATTCTTTGTCGACCTGAGTATGTTAATGAAGGCGTACACCGTCTACCTCATTAATCCACAAACCTAACCTTACCTTGGGCGGGAGACCAAAACCAGGCATAGCTCTGTATAGTTAGTTTCTATAAATGCTGTTGTATTCGGCCTTGAAGTAGATGGTGTGTATAGGTTCGGACTTTTAGGGATCACTTAGAAACAACGGCATTTGCTGACCTAAGACCACACTGAATATAGTAACATCTTCCTGACAGCAAAAAATTGTGATATATCGCGGTTAAGCAGGTGTGTTTCTGCCATATTTTCAGTATCGACAGTGAGTCGGTAGAGACTGATAGAGACAAGATAGGCCAAAACTTGTTTAGAAAAAAAGGACCTTCAACAGCGGCATTTCATGAAGATTTAAAACAGTTGCAGCAGAATTTAGGTCTTCAGTGTTTATTGGTGAGTGAAACAATCTACAACATAAGAACTTATCAGCCGTCCTAGAGCCTGCAAAAGGTTTGTGATGGGTGCTCCGTAGACGAAACGCAGTCGATATTAAGGACCTGAGCAGGCTTCTTCAACAAAATGGTAAATGGTGATAACAATGTTCCGTGGGGCCGTAGGTCATTAAAAGGAGTTTCATCCGGACTAACAAAATAAGATTACTAAAACCTGGCCAAATAAGAACAAAATAGCCCACGGTGATGGGCTATAAGCGGAGATGACTTTGTAAGAGGCACGCACCAAGTTATCATTCGTCCGATAAACAGAGATGGATTGACGATCCAATCCAATCCTACCAACTTCAGACCATGACGGTTACTGTTGAATAAATCATGGTGTAAGATTCAGAGCAGGGTCCAAGATCTTTAAATCTATGCATGCATAAGCAATGAATTTCGTACCATATCCAGATTTGGTATCCCTGCCAAGCTGATACTTCATCTCAGAACGGTTTTGCGGAATGCTTGGTGCTCCATAAAAGTTGGAAGAGAGTCTACCAAAATCGTGTCATAGATGATGAAACAACTAACGAATACATGAAGAAAAAATGAGACACTTGGAGACCTCGTAAGGTCTCCTCAAATGCTGGCTTATTACTATGGCTGATGGCAGTCTTAAACGTCACCTTGTAGGGTACTGCAACAGACACTCCTCGTTGCATCGATCTTCGTTTTTGGAAAACTTTCCGTAAAAAGTTCCTCAAATCACATACTTTTTGATCCAACAGAAAAGGTTATGGATCGCAACTGTCTTGACGTTGCACAAAGTTCAATAAATTATATCTGGCATGCCCCAAAAGATGTAGCCCTATTTCAACCCCAGGAATTTTCTTATAAAATTAAATGTTAATACGTACTCGTTAGTGCAATACATCAAGTATGCATAATCACCCCTACCCCTTGTTAACACTCAAAAGCCGATTGCAACAAGCATCGCATCGGTGTCACCTGCATTGAGTCACAAGCACGTTCGTTCTTACACCGACGACGAGCAACTTTAGTCCTTTGTCCACCGAAAAAGTCTAAAAAACCTAAGTAAATCCTGAAACCTCTGTTCACACCATTTAAGGTTATGTTCAAAATTGCAAAAGTTATCAAAAACACTGCAACACATTCACATGCCCAATCCGCAGAATGTCCTGGCCGCCCCCTTCCTTACTCGCTCCATATCCACCGTTGTACATATCCCTCATCCGTGCAGGATTTTTATCAGCAGAGTAATTCCCGATTAAAAAGTTTTTCTCAGCTTTTCGGCTGAAGGAACCATGATGGCGGTGGTAGGTATACACTGGCGCGGTATATAGTTGCCATAGCGTAGCATTGCGCTTAACCTCTGGAACGTGACCATTTGTTCGCACGCTTCTTTCGTGGCACGAAGCCGGGAAACGATTTAACTTTTCTTCCAATTTGAGTGTCTTCTTCTGCGCCAGATGTTGGTGCGGTATAAGGGTTTGTACTCGCCCCCATGGGGTTTGAGATAGTCTTTCTGTGTGTGTGTGTCAGTGTATGTGAATGGCCTTATAGTCTGCAGACTTTGACCTAAGGGAGAATCAAGAGATTAAACTTGGTATGAGGACCGCAACAAAAAAAAAAAAAAGCATCTGAGAAGGTGCCAAGGTCTCTGATAAAGTTTTCGGTTTGCCAACCTCCCCAACCTTTTGTACGATGACGACGCACAACCTAACCTCGAATGGATTTCTTTTCTTCAGATCACGTCATAGGGAGGAGCTAAGTCTGGTGGGAGTCTGATCCACATAGAAACAGGGCAGAGCTATACGCGAGCACCTGCGAAACGTGTCACGTAAACAAAAACGTTTTTAGTTGGGCTCTTGTGGAGGGCAGAAGTTATTTTTTGTTTTGTTGCCACGTTGTAGGTGGCAAATGTCCAAATAATTGATCACAAAGCGGACTGCAAATTCGGGGTAATTCGGGTATTTCGAGGCCCCTAGTTAAGGGATAAATAGACAAAAAGTTGTTAATTGGTGGAACGCGACCAGATTATGGAGCGGTTTTCTTTTAGGGTGGTCGGCGCCAAGTGTGAGAAAACTTTTCCAAATTACGGTTACTAAGGTTCAAAAAATATCTGCCGAGGGATTGTGGTCGTATCTTGTAGTAATTTGTTGTCCAATTGAAATGTTTCAGTCGCAGTTGTCGGTGAATAGAATGTCTGGGATCGATTTAATCATTCGATTCTTTACACTGGATCTCCTCTTGGATATAAAACTTAATAACCCAGCCGCTCCGGTATGGGAACCACACCGATGTTTACACGCGGCCCTACATAATGGGATTAGCCTTAATGGCAGAATTGTTGTCCATAGTTAATCTATCGGGGTGGAAACCTCCCTGGCGTAAGTGTGTAAGAAAGGTTTCAGACGTTAACCTAGTAAGTTTGGTTAGATCATGTTTCATGTTAGCTTAAGAAAGGCAAGTTATCGAAATTTTTGCAGATAAGGTTTTCTAGCTTCCATTTTTTTGCACTCGTATCTTGTTTTCTTATGTAGTGCCATGTCCTGCACTGGCGCATACATTTTTGGAGGTGCCTGAAAATTTTTATTCCTTGCAGTAGCTGAATACTTTTTGATGAAGTTCCCCACTGCCTACACTTCGTTGCTGCCTACATTGTCTCATTTTCTAAGGCGTCTCGGTTAGATTAGGTTAGGTTAAAGTGGCTGCACGCGGTATGCGTGCGAGGGAAAAGAGGTACCACGTGATCTGGCGACTTTCCTTACATTCGTTTGCCTAATTAAGCCATTCAGAGCTGACTATATAGCGTTGGAAGTTTCTGACATTAATATAAGCCAGCTCACCTAGATCATAAAAGAGTGCCCTAGATGAAGTTTTCTATTGTTGGAGAGACCTAGACAAGTGCAGAAAAGGTGGGGAATACATTCCTCCTCTGCTTCGCCCACGCAACTGATATAAATTTCATTGCTAAAGATTACAAGTGTGTTTGCATGGCGGCCAAGAGAGCAGTGTAAGGACACCAACGATGTTACTGATGCTTAAGTTGTTCAGCATTATCAGACAGAGAAAGCGTTTCTGGTTATAATTTGGCCAGAGTTGCCAGGATATTTGACACGTTGTGCCGTTTATCCATTTGCGGTTTGATTTCTTGATCGCATCTAGTTGTATCTGTAATTTACATATAGCTAGGAGCATACCTAACATTTCTACTACTGGAACGGCGTATAATGTCAAGGGAAGTGGCAAGTATCACTTAAACCTTCCTAGTGTTATGATTCCATCTTATCACTGCGGTCAATCACAGAGAATTTCAGATTCTTTCAACATATGACTAAATGTTCTCTTAGTGATTATGAAAGGCGAGGGTTTGCCCGTTTTTTGTTCTTTTTGGCGCTCTTTGTCGGAGGAGCTGACAAAACGTTGAAGTTGTTCCTTCGTCCAGATCAGAATCGAGTTTTGACTTACAATCCGATCTGCAGATACGTGCAGTAAATTGGATACGTCCAATCATTTTGGTAAGTACAATCACTTGGTAAGTGCAATCATTTTGGTGGGACCTGCTTGGAGCAAGAGAACGGTTGGTTTATTGATGATTTGGTAAGGACTTTCAAGGTGTTTGCTTGATGGTACAAAGTAAGGATTGGGATGTACACCTTGGATCACTTGGCTCTGGATCGGTCCAGGTACCGAAACCAATGCCTTTTCCGACGGCTCGGATGTATTATCAGCCATAGGGGTATGATATTCATTGGCACACCCATCCACTTCGCTTGGACCAGGATTTCCAAAAGTCTTTACGTTAGCGGCGGTGATACTGCCAATGGAGAATACTCTGTGCGAACTCGAAGCCGAAAAGCCGGTAGAAAATTTAAGGGAGCGGATCTATTTGCAAAACTCGTCCATGGTTCGGGTTCGGACTACGCCTTAGAACCATTGTCTTTCCCGTTCCCTGTGGAGCAGATTCGCACTCAGCAACCTTCGGGGTTCCTACCCTTCCACAGTTGCCTACTTTCCTCAGACCAGTATTTCCCAAAGTCATGTTTGCCTCGGTTTGGGCAGTGCTTTAAGGTATCAATACAGAGGTGCTAGAAAAGGTTTTTTTCGGAGGACCGTCCTCCCGTTCGTTTTGTAGCTTTTGGTTTTGGGTTACTTTTTTTTTGTATTCATTTCCTTTTATCCTTTTGAATGTGTCTACATAGGTTCAGAATTCTATGTATGTATATGTACAACCTTTGTTGGTAACTAAAATAAGTTGTCACGGCTTGCCTCTTAGATTTTCCCGATCCTGTGGAATTTATTTCTTATATAGCGGTAGTAGTAGTTCTCAAGTTCATGAGCAAAACCTTTAGTGTACAGTGCTCCAACCTTGTAGATATAAACTGGTTAATGCTGCAGTATGAGAAGATCGAATCGTATCATGCTACATTTTTGACAGCACAGTATTGACAACCAGTTCAATGAGAAGGAACCCATTTGCTGTGGATGAGGTTCAAAATCTGATGCGTTTGTAGGATTCTGAGGCGATAAGAAGCTTAATCTTCATTCAAGCAAACAGCTAGACCACTTGTGTATATGGACTTATCAGGTCTGTTTTCAAATGTAACCACCTAGGACTGTTGCTCTCCTCTTAGTAGCGATGAATTGGACAAGAGTTATCCCATACAAAGGAACTCGATATCCATCTGTACAGATTAATCAAAGATGAACTGTGGAAAAACAAATTTCTTATACCATCAGCCTTCCTGTCCATAGCAGTGTGTTGCAGGTTGAGAAGATATCAAATAAGGAGACGGTTAGATAGAATCTTTGATGGACACAAAGATGACGCACAAAAAAGATTCATTTTCAAAAAAATCGAAGATGGGTCATAGCTGAAGATAAGAATTCAAAGCTCATGGATCACCTGCATAATTCTTACCACTGCTAGGTTCCTAGTCACAGGGATAAATCCACAAACGGGATAAAATATCGGTAACAGATCATCATCAAGCACTTTAAACGGTGGAACCATTGATCTGAATACAATATCCGAATGGAAGTCATCGTCATATATGCTCTGTCCAGAGTACGGTAGGTAGCGAAAAAAAAAACAAGTTAACGACTGAACCTGGCATTCTGAGTTAGTTGGGGCCATCATTGGTCACAATTTTCTAATAAACCACACAATGAAACAAATTCTCAAGGATGAGTAAATGTTTAGAGGCTGCGGCGACGGATATAACCAGTACCAGCATTACAGCCAATAATTTTCCAAAATCTCATTACCCTGTATTTACTTTGCCATAGCCGGATAATGTTGGGGACTTAGCAAGCCGATGATTAGTGCGATAAACTGCCACGTAGAAGATCTGGTTTATATTCCCAACCCTCCCTCGCTATGGTCTGGCAGTATTAATTGTCAAGAAAAGCTCAGCCCTTCGGATTCGGTATAAAACAGAAGGTTCTTTCATCGTGAAAGGAGTACACAAGGACACATGAATGGATGTTATAAAAGCTAAGCCCCGAGTTATTAAGATGGAAAGCATTGAAAAACCCAACGTAGAAGAAGGAATGACATCAGCCAATACCCATGGCTAACTCATACTCGAGGGTATCACAGATAGTGTAAGGTATGCTTGACGTGCCAAGCTTGACGATCAAACCATTAAAGCTCTTATTTCACGTTGGGACTACCTCCAGTACAAGAACCATAGTAGAGTGTTGGTTAACATGCCAACATAGGACACGTTTCAGAGGCGCAATTTCGAAAATCATGTGTAAGGCACGAATTTCATCCTTGCTTAGGACCGAGATCCATCTAACACTTCTTGTATCCCAAAATCTATCACCCATACAACTAAGAATACCATACACTCCCGAGAAGTTGGGTAGCTACAGCTAACAAGATATTCTCAGGGACTGCATGTCTTAGGGGCTTCTGATTCCAGTGGTACCAGACTAAAGGCCTCTTGAGGCTCCAAATGATCTTCTTTATGGCTCCCTAACAAACCCAGACAAGAATATCTTAAGTTATTTAGCATCACTACTAACCGAGGTAAGTCGTCAGTAGCAACACCAAGTAACTCTCCAACATCATGAGCCCATACCTAGGTGTTTATAAATCACTACATGGCCAGATCGAAAAAAAAAATATTCTTACGGCAATCTAGAGCAGGCATTTGCAATATTGACTCGAACCTGCATGAAGCCGGCTTGGATTTGTTCAAGATACGCTTTCACAGATCACCTGCTATTAAACCATTCGCCGCACATCGTCCTAGTATCGAATGACAGCTTTCAGTGGATGGTAATACTTAGCTTTCTGTGGCTCTCTCTCTATCTATCCACCACCTGAAGACGCGCCCATTAGGGGCAAAACCTAGATGGTACTCAATAGTATCCCAATTAGTCTACAAGTACTACTACTTTACCGACCCGTGACCCAACCAAGCATTCACTGATAGCCATGATGTTAGTTGATGCATGAGGTCTAGTGGCGCAGAAAGGTAACCATGACGTAATTAAGTGGTCATGTACACGTAAGAGGTTTGGGTTCGTCATCTGAAAAACTCAGCTTTTCTATCTCCGACATATCTCGACTAACTATCCGAGCGCTTTCAACTATCACATAAATTATCCAAAACTCCATATAGTCCAAATAGGCACAAATTAGTAGCTTCCGCCATTTGTGCAACAAATCTTCCACCAATTTTTTTTTTGGGAAAATTGATAGGACTAGGTGTCGAAGTTGTTGAAGGGGTTGACGGATTTAATCCATTGCAATAAAATTATGAACCTACAGCTTCCTCCACGGGACCACCCTTATAATTCCTAAATTGAATTGAATAACTTTTTTCAAGGCTATATAATCAGTGGAAGGGAATATCACAAATATATGAATCTTTAGTGTCCCATCCTAGCTCACCAGACTCCACAGAAAATATTATCTTTTCTCTTCTGACCTCACCATGTCACATCACATTTCGGACTTTTCCGTCCAACTACCACTTTTTGTTGTGGTCTCTTGGTTAATGCGGTCTTAAAGATTTAAAACTCCAAAAATTCTGCCTACAAAATGCAAAACCTAAAAACACTGAACATCGATTTCCCTATAACCTGCTAAATCTACGCTGGGAAACCGCATCCGAAGCCAAAAGCTTCCGTTGTTTTCAAACCCCTCCGAGGAGTGGAAAAGAAAAACACGGACTTCCGCTTTTGTTCCGCGGAACAAAAGGTCGATGAGGACATGACTTTTTCTACTTGGTATTCTTTTGTCCTATTCGGCATTGTAGGCTTCCAGGACGAATAAAAAAAGTTTTTTTTCGTGAACTTTGTCTGATCTTGGACCAAGATATTTGTTGTTGCGTTGATACACATAACACCCTGGGCGTTGGGAATATGGGTTTTATGTGTGGAGTTGTGGACATAAAAGTGGAAATAGATTCACTCGGAAGAGGTATTCGCAGTGGTACTTTAGTTTACGAGTATATAATGTTTGTGTGTTTTGAATCTGATTTGGGAACGGTCTGAAACTGTTGGCATGCAAGTACTGAATTTTCCTCTCATTCGTTCAAACTGAATATGCAATAGGAAATGGGCAAGGAAATCATTACTTTTTTTCAGGACGTTCTATTGGAGAGGGTTTATATGCAGCTGACAAAAAAATCGGTCGATTCGGTGGGCCTGTTTACGGCAGGAGGCTTATTCATCTTTAACATTGATACCTAGAGTTATTCGATTGGAGGATATTTTTGTTTTTCGAAGGGTTCTCAATCTCAAATTGGACATCCTGAAGTTAAGTGACATGGTCGCATATGAATAAAAGTGCCGTGTGATGAGACTTTTGTAAGGGAATACTGATGAAAATTGATGCATTGCTACAGAATAAATCCGAATTATTTTACAGGGTGCGCTTTTCTTTTGATTCATACTAGCTGACTTGGCAAATATATGACACCAACTCACCCATTTTCAATGTGGCATTTGAATGATGGCTATAACTGGGCCCTAATGCCGCAAACAGGCAACGACTGCCCTTGGTATTAGTTAGTTATCATTGCGAACGCAAGTCGTACAGGAAATTGCGATTCGTGGTATCAAAATGACTTTACTTTGTACTTCTCCTTAAGTACTATTGCTTCGATAACGTTGTTAATCAAGTTTTTCACCACAAGCCACAAGTTCCATTGGAATATAATTCGCAACAATATGATTCAAGATCCGACTTTCAGTTGGAGATTGTGACGTGGTAATCCAGCTAATTCCAGTTGGATAGTTGACGATATCACCTTCGGAAGTAATGGAGTCCACTGATTTGTACATCACCAATTCGCATTTTACTTTGATTCTTGAAATTCAATTTGTCAGCATGAATGTTTTTCGCAGCCAATATAGCACGGTTGCTCAACCAATCATAAAGGAAGCGCCCTTCGGATGAGTTCAGATCTTGATTCGGTAAGCTGACAGAAAGCGACGGGACATTGAACACAGTCAGTCGAAATGTCAACACGGATTTTTCCGTAACTAATGTCAAGCATTTGAAAATTGATTGAAAATACTTCTCCAGATTGGTCGTTTATTTCTTTTCCACTTCTGATATGATACATGTTTCAGCGCGTGCCGTAGGTGAAGACTGCTGTGATCAGGGTCAGAAATAAAACATAGAAGTACTCTTGCCAAGCGCTGTTTTTTTTTTTGGCTAAGAAGGCCGTTTAGTAGTAAAGCTCACTTGAACTCCTTAGTATAAGTACAAGTCTCCTAAGGAGTTAGCTTTACTACTAAACTGCCTTCTTGGCTCGCAAAAAACAGAGCTTTGCAAGAGACATTCTTTGGTTTATTTCTGACGAGATGTTATCAACAAAAAATGATTCCTCTATAAGGCAATTCAATTTAATTTCAACAAGCAATTATTTCTGTAGACCTTTTATAGTATTTGTTCGCGGAGGGTGAGCATTTTTGCAGTCGTTATTTGGGTAGAAGCCTGACTAAGACAATATGCAGGATTCACAAATTCATAAACAAAACCGAAATTGTGATGACATAACTTCTATAAGGTTGTTTTTAAGCTTCCAGTGATGTGTGCTTTCCAAGAAGTTAATCCAGAACATAACATGTATAGAGCTTACGAATGAAGGTAAGAATGCTATGACTACTGTTACATAAAGTGATGAACTACCTTGTAAAAGTTCCAGGATCGCTTCCCAGTCGAAGCAACACAAACATATACTTACAAACATCACGTATAGTCCTGCTAATGATGTCAAATTCGTGACGTATGCTATGCTAATAGTGCCTCTGGTGTTGGCTCAGGATTTTCGCACAATCCTCTCAAGAATCAGATTAAATAAATCACATAACAGTGTGCGTTGTCTAAATCGTGTTTTGGTATCAAATGTGTCGGTGAGGTCGTTTCTGACCTTGATTGAGCAGCGAGAATTCTCCATCGTCATTCTACACAAACGGACAAGTTTGGGCGGTACAACAAAACTAGACATGGCTCTGCATAGTTCGTCTCTATAAATGCTGTCGTATGCGGCTTTGAAATCCATCAATAGGTGGTGGGTACCGATTTGAACTTCTTCTGTTTTTTCCAGGATCTGCCAAAGTGTGAAAATATGATCGGTTATAGACTTTCCTGGCCTAAAACCACAATGGTAAGGGCCGATCTGGTTGCTGGTAAACGGTTTCAGGCGTTGACGTATAACGGACGATAGGATCTTGTAGGCGATTTTATAAGACTTATGCCTCTGTAGTTGGCGCATTTGAGAGGGTCTCCTTTTTTGAGAATCGGACAAACGATGCTGAGGTTCCATCCTTCAGGCATACTTTCAACCGACTGAATTTTATTTACGAGTTGGTGAATGTTGCTTACCAAATCATTTTCGCAGGCTTTATAAATCTCGGTGGGAAATCCATCATTTCCGCGGCCTTGTAAGCCTAAAGTTAAGATATCGCTACCTTCACTTCACTTAAGCCGGGTGGTTGACAGTGTTTGCTCTCGTTGCCAATATTGAATGGTTAATTCTGCCTGACAATTGATTGTTGTTCGTCATCGCCGTTTAACAATCTTCAGAATTGGTTCGTCCATGTCCTCAGGATCGACTGTATCGCAAGCGCCACTACGATATTTCCTTGTCCACCTCGACAGGGTTCTGTTCGAACCTTGTATCCTTGGCTTTGGCGCTTTACACTTTGGTAAAACTCTCGAACATCGTTCCTGGAGTGGCACCTCTCTATATCCTCGATCGCGAGCTTTTCTTGGTCTTTATTCTTCTTTCTGAAATATCGCGAGAAACCTAGCTCATCAGTTGCGGCTGATCTAATGGCTTATTGGCTTCGCTGCCGTTGTTCTTCGACATTCGATGCTGGTGGTATAGTGTTAATCGAGAGGTTAAGGTCTACGCATTGGGCTTAGGTCTTGACGATCTCTTGCGATTGCAGTCTTTCGAAATTAAATTCTTTCACAGTATGTCTGGTTTGTTGTGGTGTGGTGGATATCCGCATTCTTACCTTGGCGAAAACAAGGTAGTGGTCCGAGTCGATGTTAGCTCCTCGGAATGTTCGGACATCCAAAATACTGCATTTCTCTTGTCGATCGCAATGTGTTCAATTTGGTTGACCGTTCGTTGATCTGGAGACCGCCCTGTTCCCTTATGAATATCGAGATGAGGAAACCGTGTGCTGTCTATAGTGGCATTTTGTTTCGTAGCGAAGTAAAATAGCCTAAGTACGTTGTAAGACTTGTCGTCTAGTATGATGTGTTTTCGTGAAAATTCCTCTAAAGATGTCTTTTCTTCTTACCTTTGCATAAAAGACTCACACCCTCATCCTAACATCTAAAATCGGTAGGCGCTCATAAGTTTTTTCAAGGTGCTAGTAAAGGGTGATCCATTTCGAGGTTCCATACTTTTTTAAAGAAAAAAACACAGAAAATTCAAATTTAATGGAGAACGTTTATTATCATTTGAAAGAACATTCTTTGGCATTTATTTTTTGAAGATTATGTCTATCAAATGTTGGCCGTTGCTACGTCGCAGATGGTCCATCCGTTGAGTCCAATTTTCGATCACTCGTTCGAGCATTTCGACTGGTAACTGGCGAATGGCACGCGTGATGTTTTCCTCTAAGGCCTGAATCGAAGCGGGTTTGTCGGCATAAGCTTTTGACTTTACATATCCCCACAGGAAAAAGTCTAACGGTGTGATATCACACGATCTTGGTGGCCAATCGACCGGCCCAAAACATGAAATTATGTGCTCACCGAAATGTTCTCTCAATAAATCCATTGATTGATGCGATGTGTGGGAATTGGCGCCGTCTTGCTGAAACCAAATGTCGCCGAGATCACGAGCTTCAATTTCAGGCATCAAATAGTCGGTTATCATGGCACGATAACGGTCGCCATTGACGGTTACGTTCGCACCGGCATAATTTTTAAAGAAATATGGACCGATGATTCCCCCGGCCCACAAACCACACCAAACCGGTGTTTTTTCTGGATGAAGTGGCAGTTCTTCAATCTCTTCAGGTTGCTCTTCGTCCCAAATGCGGCAATTTTGTTTGTTTACATACCCATTGAGCCAGAAATGGGCCCCATCGCTAAACAAAATTTGCCTCGAAAACGTCGGATCTTCTTGGAACTTTTCAAGAGCCCATAGAGCGAAGCGATGTCGCTTGGGAAGGTCGAGCGGCTTCAGTTGTTGCACAAGCTGTATTTTGTACGCTTTCAATTTAAGATCTTGACGTAAAATGCGCCAAGTCGTTCCATACGTCATCGTCAGTCCGAGTTGCTGCGAACGTCGCCGAATCGACTCTCTACGGTGTTCGTTTACACTCTCAGCTACGGCCGCTATATTTTCTTCACAGCGTGCTGGACGTGGTCTATTCGGTCGAATATTATCCAATAATTAATGCTGGGTCTCAAAATGGGTGATGGTGTTGCGAATAGTACGCTCAGTAGGCCGATTATATTGACCATAAGTTGAGCGAAGTGCACGAAACATATTCCTCACAGAACGTGAATTTTCATAATAAAGTTATAAGTCTTTCCATTATAAAATGCCAAACAATACTAAACAAAAATAACATGACAGCATGACACGACTCACACGTGATCTGTCAAAAAAGGCTATTGAAAAAAGTATCTCTACTTGGATCACCCGTTAGAAGCAGACTTTCGCAATATTATCCTTTTTCTCCGTCAAAGCGTGGGCGCACATAAGACCAATGTTAGCGAACTTCCCCCTGACATGGATTTTATCAATGCGTTCCCTTATGTCTTGAAATTATAAGACTCCTTGCCTAAGACTGACACTTGTAACAAACCCACATGCGAATAGCCGCTGGTTCTGCTGACTATAGCACGGGCCGTAGTATATGTCATAATTTTTCAGCCTCTGTTTGCACGAATCATCCCATCGAATTTCCTGGATGGTAGTAATGTCAGCTTAAGACTCCCGTTAGTATTTCAGCTGCACCTCTCATGTTTAATGTTTTCACATTGCAGGTGCGGATACGAACCTCGTTGTGCTTTTTCGTTCAGCATGTTCGTCAACAAATTCAGCACTTTCCGAAGCTCTTGGCTCTTTGTTTTTACTAACTCTCATAGTTATCCTTCGACAAAAAAAAAATCCGACCAAACAATAAGCCCCTTCAATGGTTTTCGTATATGCTTGTCGATAACGTCGAATTGTATTCCTAACCTTTCTTTCATTCAAATCTCTTAAGCTCTAGTAAAAGCTTCCCATTAAGTCTAAAAGGCGATTCCTTTCGCCTTTACTATTGAAATACCACAATCACAGATAATTCCCTTTGGAGCTATTAACCCAACCCAACTCCAGTGGCATCATTTATGAAAGCGCTTTGCTCCTTTCACCCAAATACCATTCTCCGAGTATTTGCAATTTTAATGAAACATTTTAATCACCTTATAACGCCCATTAACTAATTTCTACTTGCACCATACCTTGCTGATACAATACCCTAGCGTGGCAAATGCAATTCTGGCATCAAACATCTGCGAAGGCAAAATGTAAATCATGCTGCCATAGATCATGGCTCCTCTACCAACAACTCGTTGGTTCGCCCTAAATAAGTTCTCACCTTTATTATTATTATAACACTTTGGCAAGCGAAAACAACAACAACAACATTAGCATTTGGAACAACAAGCTAAACAAATTCTGGAGGGCGGTAAAACACTGCTTCATTGGAGTACACATAACCGGGGTATACCAGAGGTATTACAGGAACGAAAATGCAGTCTGTTCCAAAGGTATGCTATAGCTACAGGAGCATACTCTACGCACAGAGGTGGTTTGCATTTAATTGCAACTCGCCTGGTTTAATCCTTGGCGTTCTGAATTGCTGATGAAAGTTTAATGACGAACGTTGGTTTGACTCTACTGCTGGCCCATAACCAGCATCCTGTCTCGATAGCAATGAATAACTTAAACAGTTAATTTCCGGCTGCACTTGATGCTAAGGATGATGCTAAGGAGTTGCTTAAAGATACCTGGGGATGTTGCTGCGTTTATTTTTGGAGGACGATTCGAGGTAGAGAATGCAGGTTAAACAAAATTTCACATACATTGGTACATAAAGGAATTTAAGCCTTGCAAGAATATTTAATTAAAAGGGTCAACTAGGGTCCGAGTGGACCGTATACAAGATAAATCTTCAGGATTATTGGAAATGTTATGAACGATGGTCAGCAGGTGGTTAAAAAATGCTCAAGACTTTTAGAAATCGCCATCATTGCCGGCCGGTGCTCTATTATTTGGACAGTTTCTCTGATCTTTATTATCCCTGTTAGCAAGCCTGCGATATAGGCCTTCGCTCGCGGTTAATGATGCGCGAAATATTGAGAAACCCTACCGACAGTGGAATCCCTAAGCTACAACAATGCAGACATTACTGCCACCCAGGAAATACGATGGTATGGGCCGTGCAAAAAGATGATGCAAAACTGTGATTTCTACTACAGAACATGTTATAATGAAGCGAATGTTCGGATGTGGGTCTATTATAGACTTAGGCAAGCAGTAGGCAGGATTGTCACAATCCGCATTAAAGCAAATTTGCCAATATCAGCTTAATATGCGCTGAATTGACGACGGAGGAAAAAGATGGTATTCTACGAGCTCATTAAAAAAAAACGTATAAGCGACTACCGAAGTACGATGTTAAAATCGTTCTAGGATTGGCGATTCCCAGCCGTAGCAACATCTGAGTGGTTTTTCACTGGCCCTCCTCCTGTGATTATATTACAAATCATCCGAGTAGTATACATTGTCAAGAAATGCTTACCTCAGCTTAGCCGTTCGAAGCCGGCATAAGACAGGAAATCCCCCCATCCTGCGAGAAGTACATGAATGGTTGTGAGAAAGCCCGGCCCTGGGTAATAAAGAGCCGGTTGCGCCAATATTTCTGTACTTGTATTTGTAGGAGATTTCAACGCAAAGGTAGGAACATATTTTTAGAAATATTATCGGCGAACACAGCCAACACCACAACACGTCTGGCTACAGACTAAGCCCGCCGTTACGACCAATGATAGTAAGCGTTGGCACTAGTTCACGCTAGTCCGAGCTAGTCCAAGCTATTCCGAGCTAGTACGTGCTAATCCACTGTAGTCCACGCTTATAATTTTGAATATCAAATTTCATGTGATTTTGAAGTTTACTAGCTTGAACTAGCGTGAACTAGCGTGAACTACCGTGAACAATCGTCAACAATTTTTTTACTAGCGCACTAGCGCGAACCAGCGCAGACTAGCTCGGACTACCGTGAACTATCGCACTCGCTTCCTAGCGATAGACAAGAGGCGCACATCCATTATTGTGGATGTATAATGGATGTACCAACCAAGGCAGGAATGTGGTTATCCACCACGCTACGATAAATGAGAAATACTGTCAGAAAATGTAATGCCGAACGACTACAATCGCAAGGGACCACGAAGACTTTTGCAGAACATTTTGATTAAAAATACCGCCGTACCACAAGAATCTAATGTCGAAGAACAAAGGCAACGATGCCAACGATCCATTAGATCAGGCGTAACTGATGGTATAGGTTTCTCGGGCCCACCAGTAAGAAACCCTTGGTTTGATAACAGAATGCTTTTTTATAGATTGCTCGCGAGTCGTGTAAAATTGTTGGTTTACTATTATTCGTAGACATCTATCTCATCATGGATAGAATTACATGCGAACATCGTCATGAAGATCCACTGTTCGACATTCGTTGGGAGCTAAGCACAAACGGAAGAGATTCAAGAGCTGCGGTTTATGGGGGGGCGGTGGAATCATCGGTCCGTATTTCATTAAAAATGAGGCTGGCGCCAACGAAACTGTAAACGAGGCTAGTTATCGGGCCATGATAATTGAAGACCGAGATCTCGACAACAGTTGGTTTCAACAAGGAAGCGCTAGTTGCCACACAGCCCTTGAAACAATTCATATATTGAGGGTCCACTTCGGTAAACAATTAATTTCACCCTTCGGACCAGTGAATTGGCCAGCAAGGGAATGCGACACCACACCGTTGGACTTTTTTCATTGGGGACTGAGCAAAATCTACGATTGAAGCATTAGAGGCCAACATGACCAGTGCTATTTGCGGGATACCATACACGAGATTCGGCTCAGTTTCGGCGAAAATTTGAAGGCAATTATAATTAACGGGCTCAGTGGGGCGATGGTTAGTGCAATGAACTGTCGCGCAGTTCATTCGATATCCAGCCGTAGCAACGACTTAAATAATTTTTCACTGGCTCCCCTCATCTCAATGATCTGACAAATCATCCGAGTAGTATCATTATCAAGAAAAGCTTCTCTCAACTTAGCCGTTCGGAGTCGTCATAAAACAGGAGATCCCACCATCGTGCAAGAAGTACACTCGCATACATGAATGGTTGTAAGAAAGCTCGGATACTAAAGAGAATGTTGTACCAAAAATTTGTATTTTTTTTTTATCTTTAAAAGGTGAATGTCAAGAATTCTTGTATTGTTGCCAGGTTGCTCTGTAGATCCTTAGCCTTGGGAACCTAGTGCTACTTATCTCCATATAACGAGCTGCTGCGAAATCGATTAGTCGGTAGCCGTTGTCTGTTGTCATTTCGTGGATCCTGTGCTTACCAACTTAACAGACAAAGATGTTTTTTTTTCCGATTTTAGCATTGAAATCCCAGAGTATGACTTTTAAATCATACTCCGGGCAGGCTCCGTAGGCTCCATCTAGGAGGTCATAAAACTCTTCCTTGATGGAATCTTCAGCCTCGTCGATAGGGGCTTGTGTACATATTAGGCTTATGTTTTGGAGCGTTGCTTTGATGCGGATGCCGTAAAGGCGATCAAGGCTTGAAGTCAATGACTTTCGTCTTAAGCCGGTTTCTCACTACGAATCCGCACCCTAATAACGGGTGATCCAAGTAGAGATACTTTTTTCAATAGCCTTTTTTGACAGATCTCGTGTGAGTCGTGTCATGCTGTCATGTTATTTTTGTTTAGTATTGTTTGGCATTTCATAATGGAAAGACTTACGCGTGAACAACGTTTACAAATTGTTCAACTTTATTATGAAAATTCACGTTCTTGGAGGAATGTGTTTCGTGCACTTCGCTCAACTTATGGTCAACATAGTCGGCCTACTGTGCGTACTATCCGCAACACCATCACCGGCCGGTCGATTGGCCACCAAGATCGTGTGATATCACACCGTTAGACTTTTTCCTGTGGGGATATGTAAAGTCAAAAGCTTGTGCCGACAAACCCGCTTCGATTCAGGCCTTGGAGGAAAACATCACGCGTGTCATTCGCCAGTTACCAGTCGAAATGCTCGAACGAGTGATCGAAAATTGGACTCAACGGATGGACCATCTGCGACGTAGCAACGGCCAACATTTGATAGACATAATCTTCAAAAAATAAATGCCAAAGAATGTTCTTTCAAATGATAATAAACGTTCTCCATTAAATTTGAATTTTCTGTGTTTTTTTCTTTAAAAAAGTAGGGAACCTCGAAATGGATCACCCTTTACATGCAATGTTTTGTTGCAGCTGTAAAAAATGTCGAAATTTTTTCTCTTCGTTATATCTGATTCTATCCATCGTATCTCCTGGATTGGGTTTATATCTGCCTTTTACCGCATAAGGACAGATTTAAGTTTTTGAGTATCACCCGGGTGTAGAGTGTCCGTACATTACAGGTACATACTCCCATGCCATAGTTTATTGACGTTCCGGGTCTTGTTGCCATATGAGGAGTTTCATTATCCGAGGCTGGTTGCGTCTATAACGTCTATAACGTCTATAACGTCTCATAACTAACGGCTTTCGCAATGGTCGTGAAGTTACCCCGATAGCGAAAACCCCAACCTGGAGGATCAGGTAGTTGGTTTGACCCTATGACAGCGGGCCGGAAGTACCGACGTCAGTAACCCATTTTGAGATATGAGCGCTGCCATTGACCCATTGAGGGCTTCTACGCCACCAACTCTTTTCCAACACCCTGGCTCAGTATTGGAAATCCCTAAAGACCAGGTGTTCAAATATGTCGAAGCAGCTCCACAGGGATTACAGCAGCTCTACTCGGATTACACTTACCAGTACGATCTAACTGGAGCTGTAGGCGCCACCGATGACTCCATCTGGGGAATTCCTCCGCTGTCGCCTGACAGTGAGTATTTTGGTGAGAGGACACTCCTCCCCCTCCGCCACCAACGATACCCCCATCTTCAGTCGATTTACTAGGCACCCACCAGTCACCAGCGTGGAGGTAAGAGTAGGAGTTGATAGTGATAGGCTAGAGTGAGGACGCTTGTGTTCTCATGTAATCGCATCACTACCCTTAAACACCGGCCTTTGTATACCTCGGCTCCGCTGATAACGCTGACAATAACATTTCGTCAGAAATTAAACGAAGAACTGCTCTTGCCAACCGTTGTGCTAGTAGTAAAGCCTTCACTCGAACTACATACTAAGGAGATCATATACAAGATCCTGTTCTGTTCTGCGGAGCGGAACCATGGATAGTATTAAAAGCGGTTGAAGAAATGTTTGGTCGATTTGACAGAAAAAATTCTTCGAAAATCGTTGGTTCCATTTGCGTTGACGGGCTATGGAGACAAAGATTCCACCAAGATCTGTACGAGCCTTACAGTGACATACCCCTTGTGACAACAAAACGCCGCTTTTAAGTTGTAAGAATACTTGAGCTCGACGAGTCTTCGATCCCCAGTAAGGCGTTGGACGCAATAGAGGAAGATCTCGCCTTAAGAGACGCGCTCAAGTAGAAACCAACCTTAACCAACGTGAAGTGCGCAATTGCAGGCAGTTGACTAAGCACCAGGCTTATTGGAAAGGCATGTTGACAGAGGCCTAGGTTAATTTCGGACTGCTATCCAATATCCACTATACTTTAGAAAGTATTACAACTGCATCCATTGGGTTAGTTTTGTCTATGATGCCACGATGCCAGGAGCATGTTTCGAAGGATTGAGCTTAATATTGGAGCCACTTATAGCCAATTGCACTTAACCATTTTTAGATATCCTCTTTGCATTAGTAGGATTTCTTTACTCGGAAAATGGAACGTGTCTGGTCCATCAATTCAACAAGCGTTTCTTCAGTGCCAAATTTTGGCTATGCCCCAAATTAAGGGGATGCTACAGTGTTGACATTATTGAAGCTGGTCTAGTTTATACCGGAAAAATTATTTATTAATCCACTAACGTCCTAAAATAGAAATTCTTTGCGACGTAGGACCTATAGCGAAGCTTTTTTTTCCGTAACATTTTTGTGTACGCGTGTAATCCTTGCATGAAGACGGAATCTAAAACATTGTCCCTACTGGTTTAAATAAATCAAGAATCCAATTTTTGTTCGTATGGCAAGCATACTTATATTCGGAACTTCTCCACGAAAAAATACCCTTATTCGTTCCTTCAGCGATCATTCCGTTTTATAGACCGCTGCACCACATTTCCACTCTTACAATGCAACGCTACTTTAGAAGCGTATACTCTACTCTACACGTAACATAGTAAATCAGAAATCCCAAACCTGATGGCACTCAAAAGATCACCTCCCGTAACACACACTCGCCCGACTGTCAAACGCCCAATTGCGTTCAAAAAGTGCCGACCATAGATACTCCTCGTTACCACACCTCACAGATACACATTTCCAAGTTCTATTCAAATGAAGAAGTTGTTTCAAACCAATACACGAACTACACAAAAAAAAAATCGAATCCTTACAAGAACTCGATAAATTGGTTTCGCCTCAGAAATCCTTGGCAAAGGATTGTATATATGAGAAAACTACTCCTGGTCGATATGCATTTGTGTCTGTGTACGTTTTGTCGATGATGATGTCGATAACAATTTTCCACTTTTCATCGAAACGAGTGTGCAACACCAAACCCAAAGTAAAGAATAGAAAAAAAATGTCCTCACGTCGTCCTCTGGTCCTTGTAGATATATGCTTTCATGCCAGACCACACAAAACATTGCAATGCTGCAATGATTGCAGGATAAACGTTCAAGTTGTTTTTGTTTAGAATTCTCCTTTGTCCGTCACATAGGTCTCCTGAGATCCTGCTTCAGAGGTTCGTTTGAGGGATTTTCTGCAAAATAAAGTGTTTGGGAATTTGATTATTTTTTAATGAATTGAGTACGATGTGTGCATGCTGAAAGGGATGCCCCTCAGTTTGGGGCGGTAGCGGAATTCAATTAATTTCCAACTACACACACCTCATCGTGGTGGAGACGAATGTCCTGGACCCAACTGCCGCGTCAGAATTCATTTTCTCTTCTCCACAACGATATGAAACATGTGTGTGCACTGACTGGTAAGATGTCCTTTGCTTCAGTTTTGCTTTCGAATGGAAGACACTTCTCCCTTTGAATGGTTCATTGGATGCTGAGTAGGAATAAATGATCCGGAAAAACTCCTGTCTAAGTGGCATGTTATATGTGAATAAGATGGAATTAGTATTAATGGACGATAAAGATATTGGAATTACGAGAATGTGGACACTAATTGAGATAAATCTTGCGGATTTGTTAATAATTCAGTGCGGTTAGGTTGGGTGTTCACATAATTTATCTGCAAGGACCTGTGTTCAAAATGAAAGTGATATGAGAGTATTTTCTCCGGTCTGGTGAATTTGAAGCATCACACGTCTGAGAGTCACAAAATCAGCTTATCACTGGAATCCTTTTCGAATCCCAGGATTATTCCTTTTAATTACATCTACCTACCCATCCATGGGTGAGTCTAACTTACTGCGGATTCGCACAGAAAGTTTGAAGAAACTTTTCCAGTTACTTTCGCACAAATGTCACCCATGTTGGGAAGGAGAAATCGGGAGAGGGAGAGTCACCAAATAACACACACTCACGTCGACATTAGGGTTTGCGCTAAGGCTGTGTGGTGTCAAATGTCGCCCTTGTCGCCGGCATGGATGTCTTCATTTCTGTTATGTCACTTTGTTTACACGCTTCCTGCGCGCCGTCATGTGAAAGTTCATTGCAGTTTGTGTAGACTACACTTCACTCCGGTGTGCGACGACAGTTGTTGTCAACTCACAAACGCGCTCACAAAGAAATCCTTAGGGAGTGGTAGAAGTCTGTATGCGGTTATAAATCGCGCGTTCGTGTTACCAAAGTTGCAATACGCAGACAACACATGCTGCCAGATTGTGACTTTTGCAAGTTATTGCATCGCGCGGGTACAACAAAGAAAGGATATATATTGGTCTGGTGCTGAAGTTGTCCTTTATTTTTATGGCGGGAATTTTCTTTACGATACCACCACCGGTTTTGAGGTGAAGGAGCTTATGCCATCATCACAAGCAGCTCTGCAGTGATGGTGTTAGGTCCGCCACATGAATTTTTGGTTATAAGACCGGGGTAGTCTTATGGGACTTTGGGAAGATGTTCCAAATTTGGTTTCAATTTGTTGATTATGCAGGATCAACGAAGTGTGTAAAGATAAGGTTTTAAGAAAATCCCGAGACTTGAATTTGGAAGTGAGACGAGACTTGCTAGATGGAGCTATTGAATGACATGAGATACAAGATACGAAATAAATTAAATAGGAATAAAGGACTAGCATTAGGATGAAAAAGTTTTTTTTAATTTCTGTCTTTCTCAAACCATCAGTGCAAGTTGAGTGAGAAAAAGGAGATTAATGACGCCCGCCTTCACATATTCTTATACAGCAAGAGGCCTTATACTCATTTGGTATGGTTTGAAGCACCCTCAGTACCTGACCTGAACTGAATGATCTCAGACACAAATGGTAGGCAATAGGGTTTGATGAAACCTTGAGCTGATGACTACCAACTCCGACTTGTAGACGTATCGGACAACGGGTCATATAGTAATCTCAAGGGTAAGTCAGGTCCATTCAAAAGAGATAGTGGCGGTCGAGCAGATAAACCAATGCCAGCGCTCAATCCCGTCGTGGACACTGATGGCATCGTGTCTTAGGGGTATCTAACAACTTGGAACTGGCCCTGCATGTTGGGTGTTGTCAAAAGATGCTAGTTATCTGAGGCAAATCAGCCCCGGATAGCGGATCTCCTCAAATACCAAACAGACCCAGACCGACCACAGGCTACGATGAGTATGCACCTGGAGCGTACGCATGGTGTTTACTAAAAATATTGAATCTGTCCTCAGACCAGGATCACGAATACATAACCGAACAACATGCGACAATTATTACAGCTGCCACCCAAGGCTGCATATTTAGGATGTGGGGAGCCGACTTATATCAAAAGTAATCAACAATAAGCCGGTTAGTGATCGCCTGACTGTAATCCGCATCAGAGCAACGTTTTACAACGTCAGCCTTATATGTGCACATGCCCCTAATGACTACACTGGAAACCCCATCAAGTAACCACATTACGACCTCCTGGGCAGTCTTCAGAGCCTATTCGGAAAACGATGTAAAAATCGTACTAAAGGACTTCTATCAGGTGAGGAAAACATCGCCAGTGGCACGTGATTCTGTTATTTGCAACACTAGGAACTTCGAATGCACAAAAGCAACCTGGTGATCTCCAGATAGGTAAGCCAACCGAATCGACCCTGTCCTCATAGATAATAGTGACACATCATCCTGGATGCGGGCACATTCAGAGGAGCAAACGTCGACTCTGACCATTTTCTTCCCACAGCCCGACTATCCAAGGATAAGAAGCTGCGAATGGTGCAACAAAAAGAGCATTTACTTTGGATGCCTTTGTGATTGTAAGAGTTCAAGAACAAAAACTGAGTTAGAGACTTCCTGCTGTGCATGAATCCTCCCCCAGCACATCAGGAATTATCTGACTGAGTTTCTTTTCGTAGGCTCTGGCATTCTCCGGCTCACTAAGGTGACCAACCTGAAGTCTCTTTTTTTTAGAGAAGAAAATCCTGCGTAGGAAAAAAAGACCACGCAGCCTGTCAGCTCAGGGAAATCGAAGGCAACAACTATCAACTGCCGTTAAAGCTTGAACGCAGGCTCAACGAAACAGTGATTCACAGACGCGTAGTGAATTGCAGATGTATTCAGGCAGCATTTCCAGCAGCTGCTTACTGGGCAGAATGTCAATTCTGTAGCAAGAAACCATCCCACCTCGAGTCAACAAAGAGGTAACGCTCGCTTACAGTACTTAAGAACTTAGAGCAGCCATAAAAAAACTGGAGAACAACAAGACAGCCGGTTCTGATGTATTGCCTGCAGAACTCTTCAAATATGGAGGTGTTACTTTAGAAGTGTGCCTCCACCAAACCATCAATAATGTCAGGGCAGATAGCATGCCCGATGACAGGATTATCAGCTCTATATGTCCCATCTACAAGGAGATTCCATGCCTTGCACCAGCTACCCAACCATATCTCTGCTAATGGTTGCATATAAGATTCTATCCAACGTACTTTGCAAACGTCTTAAGCCTTTCTGCAACACTATTATTGGGAAGTTCTAGTATGGCTCGCAAACCGGCTGATGGACCATAGATCGAATTTCCGCACTTAGGTATGGATCCTCGAATTTCAAATCAAGCAAGATCATCGCCCATAGGCTTTGAAGCGATGTCGGTATTCCGGATACCATCCTAACTGATACATATGTGTCGCCTATCACTGGACATCAGGCGATGGAACGTGTGAACTGGAAGCAGCTGAACTTTTCCAAACATGTTTCGGATTCCATTAAGGAGACGCGCTATCTTGCGATTCCTTCAATCTTTTACTGGAACAGATAGTGCGTATGGCAGGATTAAACGCACTAAACTTGCACCGAGTGCGGGTCAAGTAGAAGGATGGCGTTCTCAAACATTCGGCACCTTCAAAAGTGAAATGCTTCGTTAGATTTTCGGTCCTGTATGTGGGGGTGGTAAATGGAGGAACATATACCCGCGAACTCTATAAGCTGTACCAAGATGTGCAATTGTGCATGTAGGTCAAAACACCTAAACAACATTGGCTCGGCCACATCGAGCAAATGAACAATAATGTTCCAGCCCACAAAATCTTCAGTTCCCAGTCCACAAGTTCGAGGTGACAAAGAAGACTGAACCTCCTGTTCAAAGATCAAGCGATGATGGATGCCAGAGCGCTGGGACTGAAATAATTGCAGAACGTGCGAAGGTCAAAGAGGATGGATTGCTGCCTAGTCTCAGACGGGTCAGGAGCCCGTTGATAGTAGTACTGGGTATCAACAAATCCTTTCGAATGACAGAACAACAGAAGTGTCAACTGAGACTCACGCAGTTAGAAAAGCAGCACTGACTGTCCTATCGAGCTTTCAGTTCCTAGGAATAGAAGTGATCACCTGCGAGAACAGCAAAGCTCCAACGAAAAATTTATTACAGATTACCACTTGATGCTTGAAGACATTCATTCTGCTCTGTTACCGGCATTTTGGAGTGACAAGGAACGTGAATGAATTGGCCAAATGCTTACTGGTCTTAATTCATTACTAGCATACGGATAAGTTTAACCGCCCTTCAACACCATACCACGTCCTCCAACAGATGATCAAAGTCTCCATTCCGTTTGTTACAAAAGTTTAAACCAGGTGCTCGTCGTTGCTAGAATTATTACAAATGACTTCTGCAGAGGTATAGAGCGAAATGAGATGGAATATCCAACTTTTAAGGACCACCGCTATTGCTACGTGGAAGCACGGGTTTTCTCCAATTGACAGAGTAGATGTATTTCCTGGCCTTAAATCGCTGTTAAGCTTCTTTGTGACAAAAATAGAAATGAAGCGAGAGGCTAGGTTTGAAGACCTGTATGGCCGTTGTTCCCACATTCACACAAAACAATTAAGGCACCTACGTGAACATTTGTAGTCCTCCAGTCAAACCTAAATTAAAGTCGAACAACTCAAAGGAACTAACTGAGGAATGAGGAAGACAGGAGAGGTGGTGGCATGCCTCACCAAAAGGTGGGTGGACCTATGAACCCATTCTAAAAAATAAGACAATGTCCGAACAGACAATGATGTGATAGTTAAGATGGAGTAAACCATCAGTTGACGAAATTTGCTTCCTGTACTGGTGGGTCTTTGCACTCCAGCCAGTTCTACATTCATGTTTTTATGCCCTGAATAGGACATGAATAAGACTGGCACACAGTCTGGCGCAAACTATCTCCTCAACCTTAATGGATTTATCTCTGCGATGTGTCTTTTCATTATCTATGGAGAAATTGGTCAATCGCTTAAAACTCCTTCACTCTTCTTACACCATGATATAGTGCCGTCAATTGAAGTACCTTTTCATAATCCCCTTTGATACCAAGAAACACCTACCACACCCCAACCGGATATGGCCAGCACTTTGAAACCACAGCAAACGAAAGCGGATACAAACCTCTCGCAAAGCAAAAGCCCAGCGCATTACTATTTTCCCCATGCACACTTCATCACCCTTTCTCGCATCATTTCCCAGTTCATTAAATGGAAAGATGACTTAATGAACTGGTAATTGCATTTTTTCCTTCTCTAATCCCACTTCCTGTGGCACACCTTCACCTGTATACTTAATGGAGTGCACTGGCATACCATTTTTTTTTTTTTGCTCCAGTCTTCTTCGTCCTTTAACCACCATTTTAATGGAATGCAAAAAACCAAAGGCAAATCCTGTTAATGGATTTGAATTGCAATTGCACACTTCGCACAAGCCAGGAAGTGCATTAAAACCGCGATTCCGCATTCCAATACCATTATCTCACACTCTTTATTCTATGTCAACCTTATAGCCTAAGTCAATGGACGCCCGGATGTGTGCTTTTAAATTGATGAAGCCATTCCTTAACGACTCTTGTGTTAGGAATTCTTTTATCCTGTCTTTGTTCTCACAGAAGACCAAGTTCTCGGTGAGATCGATGAGTTTCTGGTAATTGAGGTTCATGCGGTATAGGATGAGCAGAGATCCATTGCTATCCTGACATAGGTCACCGGATAGCTTGGAGATTCCTTGGGCAGCGGTGTAATCTAGTCCGGTAATCTTTTGGCAATTTATGACGACGGGAATTTTAAACTCTGCCTGAACGCATGCCTTGAGGATTTTGTCACGCAGATGATTGATGGCTGGGAAGTAGATTCCATTGCCTGGTGTCACTGAGATATATTGCATTTCATCAATCTAAAGGAAGAAAGTCCGTCAGCGTGGTCTTGAGGGAAAATTCAGTTCTAACTTACCATATCAATCTTGACATTAACCTCAGGTCTGGCCCAGAGGTAGAGAAGATGAGACGCCGTGATGATAATACCGACCAAAAGTCCAACTTCAACTCCGAATCCGACACAGGCTAGGAAGCATATACACCAGGTGTAAAAGTCCCTTCTACTTTCTCTCCACAGTCGAAGGGGCAGCTTGAAATCGACGAGAGTGACAATTGCACACATCAAAATGGCCGCCAAAGTTGGTTCGGGGATGTAGTTGAGAAATGGACTGAGAAAACCAAGTGCTAAGAGGACAACTAGTCCTAAAGGAGAAAAATTATGGATAACATCACCACAGAAATCGTTTAAAAAGAAACCGCACCTGAGTATAGATTCGCCATCGAGGTCTTCAGTCCACAAGCTGAGCTAATGGCATAACGTGAAAACGCACCCGATACTGGCATTGATCCGGCACAGGATCCAAATACATTTGATAGGCCAAGCGTGAATAACTCCTGATTGGCATTAAACCTACAATTAGGAACTGGAAATACAAACAATTAGAGCCCTACACTTTCACAAGGCATAAGCTAACTTACTCAACCTTCCGATGGAAATATTCGTCAGCACCCCTATAATAGGAATGACAATGATTCCCAGATTCAGATCAGCAATTATGTCAAAAAATCCATACGTCTTCTCGGCAGTTTCGATCTGAAATGGCGGCAGTGTCATGTTGGGCATACCTGAAAATGCGCTTTTGCTCAACACATAGGGTACCACTGAACCCTCAGGCAACTGACTCATCCACACGGCGGTTACGGTACCTGTGATAAGTACGATTAACGTGTTACTGGAGAAAGCTAGGTACTTGAGGAATAACTTCATGGGTTTGGATAGATTTGGACGTTCTGCACGCTTTCCAAGGAGCTGCTCTAAATTGTTTAATTATGTGTTGAGATATGGTTGAAGTTAACGCACTCACCTCTAGAACAATTAGGAATGTTACTGCAGACAATCCCATCAAAAAGTCAGCCAAGCTAGCATCTTCTAGTTTGTAGGTAAGGTTTTGTATTGAGTCGACAAATCCAGCAGCAAGGTATTTTATGCCCAGCATAACCTTTATCTGCGATTCGATGACAAGGATCGCTGTTGCGGTGGAGAATGCCTTGATAACGGGCATTGATATGAACTCGTAGACGAAGCCTATAAAAACAATTGGAAATTTGTAATAAAAATGGAAATTGCTTCCTGATAAAAAAATAAAAGGAAAGGGCTGGTCCTCTTGTCGCTCAATTGAATGGGAATTCCACCACATCATGCTATAAGCTCGGTAAAGAAGATTTCATGTTTCGACGTTTGATAGATGGACTGGAAATAGAATTTTCGTAGATACACCATGTGATATTGGTTAGGCTTAGCGCTGATTGCCAATTACCTTGACCGTAAATATGTTGTTTGTAAGTCTCTGAGTTAAGTCTTGGCGGTAGCTTATGAGAGCGGAGGTAAGACGTGTTTTCACACTAATGCACAAATTCTATTTCCAGGTGGCAGCAGGAAAACTCCCGACATGGAGTACTAAATGGCGTCTTCAGGCCCAGTTAGGATGGAGAAAGGTTGTATACTTAATGAACTGCTTCGATATACTCGGAGCCTAAAGGCCAACGGCATCACTCAATGCCGTAGTGGATACTAGTATCCTAGAGGTATCCAGTAAATTGAAATATTGGAACAAGGGTTGGCGTTGTGCCTTGGGTTAACTACCTATCCATGGAAGAAAAAAAAAACAATTTTTAAGAAGCAACCAATAGCCTCGGAAAGGACTGATTTTGTTGTTGACGACCCTGATAAATGAAAAAAAAGGACAACGACGTTAGTGTCTACACCTGTATTGCGAAAACATGAAATAGAAGGGACCCAGGCGAATAACTAACATTACTGCCATATAGGAAATAAGATGGAATGGCCGGGCAAAATGGTGATAGAAAACTGTGATATCTACTACGCGTTGTGTTATATTCTGATGCGGATTTCGTCTAAGTGCCAGGCTTAGGAAACAAGCGTTACATTTTCAGGACATTACCGAACGCATTATAAAATTTCACATGAAGGCCAATTGTGACCAACATAAGCCTTATATGTGCTCGCGCTTTGACGGAGGAAAAAGAAAAATTTAGCGAAAAATTTCTTCTACGAGCTCCTTAACTAAACTTATGGGCGACTAGATTTTAACGCTAAGTAAGGAAGGATAGAAATCTTTAGTAGTATTTTCGGAAAAAAGAGTATACACGACAAGACGCCTGGCAACGGACTTATGCTAATTTAATTTGCTAAGCAACGAAATGCCACTACAGCCAGAACACGCTTTCCTAACCTCTATATCCATGGAGGTCTCCAGTTCAACAAATGATCAATTAAATTGACCACGTCGCGATAGACAAAGTGAAAGCATTCAGTATTTTGGATGTCCGAACTAACCGAGGGGCTAATATCGACTCGAAAAACTGTATTGTTGCGGCCGGGGTATGATTTCGCATATCCACCACGCCACAACAAAAAAAGACTACAATCGCAAGAGACCGAAAAGGCCTTCGCGCAATGCGTATCCCTTAACCTCTCGAGTAACACCATCCAACCAGCATACAATTTCGAAGAACAATGTCAACGATGCCATCAAGAGATTAGATCAGCCGCAACTGCTGAGCTACGTTTCTTGCGCTCAACAGCAAGAAACCCTTGGTTTGATGAAAAATTCATACAGATATTCGCAGCCAAGAACGATGTCAACAAGGCCAAGCTGCAGATGAAGACGAGAGCCGCCATTGAGTACTATAGGCAACGAAGAAGGGAAGAACACCGGCTTTTCGGAAGAAAGAAAAAAGAGCCAGAGAGGCACGCGATCGAGGATATGGAGATGTGACACTCCAGGAACGATGTTCGCAAGTCTTACCAAAGTGAAAAACGTCAAAGCCAAGGATACAAGGTTCGATCAGAATTCTGTAGAGATAAAAAAATTCAAATTTTTGGCAAAACAGGCTCTTGAGTACCCAGCACCGAGCTTGTTCACAACTATGCATGTGCGCCTGTGTACTTCTTTCACGATTGCGGGACCTCCAGTTTTATGCCGACTCCGAACTGCGAGCTTGAGATAATCTTTTCTTGACAATTGATACTACTCGGGTGATTTATCAGATCAAAACGAAAGGGAGGGCCTGTGAAAAAGCATTTAGGTGTTGCTACGGCTGTGAATCGAACACAGACCTTATGCGGGGCAGTTCATCGTACCAAACATCGCGCCACTGAACCCTTCTGTAGAGATGAACAGGGAAATATCGTAGTTGAGACACAGTCGATGCTGAGGATATGATAGGGATAGGACCATTCAATTTTGGTGACGACAGCGAAAACCTCCAACTATTCGACCTAAGTTATGTGAGGATAGCAATATTTAAACTCAAGCTAAACTAGGCTGCCGTAAAAGACGGCCTTCCCGACGAGCTCTATGAAGCCGTCGGTGATGACTTGGTAAGTAGGGTCCACCAACTCATAAGCCACATCGGGTCGTCTGAAAGTATGCCTGAAGAATCGAACCTCAGCATCGTTTGTCCGATACACAAAAAAAGAACACCTGAAACCGGTTGTCAACAACCTGATCGGCTCTAAGTGCGGTTTTAGCCCAAGAAATTCCACAACCGATCAAATTTTCACGCTTTGGCATATCGTGGAATAAACCCAAGAAGTCCAAATCGATACCACCACTCATTCATAGATTTCAAGGCCGCATACGACAGCATTTATGGAGACGAACTATACAGAGCCATGTCCAGTTTTGGTAAACCGCCCAAGCGCGTCAGTTTGTGTAGGATGACGATATAGAATTCTCGTTGGTCCCTCAGGGTCGATACCAAAAAAAGATTTAAGCGAGGCCATGCGCTGTCGTGTGACTTCTTTAATTTGATTCTTGAGCGGATTGTGCAAAACTCCCGAGCCAACACCAGAGCCCAAATATTCCAAAAATCGGTGCAACTTCTAGCATACGCCGACGATATTGACATCATTGGTAGGACTCAACATGATGTCATAGCCACGTTTGCTAGTAGAGAGAAAGAAGTGCCAAAAATGGGTTTGGCAGTTAATGCGGGCAAGACTAAGCATATGCTGTCAACACGAAATGACACACATCGACGAATTGGACCGAACATCACCACTGACAGATATGACTTTGGGAAAGTACGGGATTTTGTATATCTCGGCTCCGCTATTAACTCTGGCAGCAACATCTCGTCAGAAATTAAACGAAGAATTACTCTTGCCAGCCGCTGTTTCTTTAGGTTAAGAAGGCAATTCATATGTACAGCCCTCAGTCGAGCTACTAAGGGATTCTATATTAGACCCTGATCATCGCAGTCCTGCTCTACGACGCTGAAGCATGGACAGTCTCAAAAGCGGATGAAGAAATCTTTGGTCGATTCGAGAGGAAAATTCTTCGAAAAATCTTCGGTCCCGTTTGCGTTTACGGGCTATGGAGACAATATTTTACCACGAACTATACGAGCTATACAGCGACATGCCCCTTTAAAAAAAAACTCCGTATTGGACGTTTAAGATTTCTAGGACATATAGGATATAGGGCGAATTGACACCAATACTCCAGCTCACAGGGTCTTCAATATCTTCCAGCCAGACATCGGACGCAGTAGAGGAAGACCTATCCTTAAGCTTCGCGCACAAGTAGAAACCGACCTCAACCAACTTGTAATGCGCAACTTGAGGCAGTTAGCTAAGGACCGGGTTAATTGGAGAGGCATGTTGTTTGAGGTCAAGGTTCATTCCAAACTGAAGCGAGACTTGAGTTAGCAAAGCGAATTTATCTAGTTTCTTGAGAATGTCAGCTCTCTGTTTGATAACGGAAGAAGGGGTCCATGTGTTATTAAAAGACAACGCATTGATCAAATCGGCCGATAATGACAAAGGTTTGCTCTACGAGACCATATTTTGAAATTCTCTTCCTAACGGGGAAGTGGAATCTTTAACATATTTGTGTTGAAAATAAAATTGCATAAGCCGGTTGGGTCAGGTAGTATGCTTATGAGGTTCATTGCAGTGAAATTGACCTAAGGAAACAAGTTATAAAAATGCGCAGCTGTGGGTAAAAGCTACGAACCAGGATAACCACAGATCTATATTGCTGAAGACCTACAACTGCAGCTCCACCTTCGAAGATTGACAATAGCTACGAACCTGAATACCAACAAATCTATTTTGAATAAGATCTACCACCGCAGCGTTGTAGATCTTATTCAAGATCTTTATTTTTCATAAAAGCCCAGACTCAATATCTTTCAAGTTATTTTCATGGCAGATCTTCGGTCACTTCCAGAGTTCACCGAATTTATCCCAAATGACAAGCAATGCAGTTAGTTTTTGCTATCTTACAAGATTCGTCCAATAACAAGGTCGTAAATGATTCAAGATCGGCGTGATCCATATCTAAATATCCATAACTAAATAAATTGTCACACTAACCGACAAACTATACGATAACCAACCGCACAAACAACCATGACAATAATAAAAGACCGAACATGATTCACCTTTAGTGAATTAGCGCCTTATCGGAGACCCTCCACAAAGACTAATTGAAACGTATCGACACAGCGGCCATTGTCTGATCACTTAACACCCGCATGTCGCGAATGCCGCACTATTGGGCTTTTAAGCCTCAAAAACCCTTCAAACGCGCGACTTGTCAACTTTCCGACGTCTTCAAATAATCGCATAAAATTTCCACAACACTTTGGGGTTCGTATCGTGCCAACAACGGCGTATGTTTCTTCCCACTTAGACCCAATTAGCACTTGATTTGCTCTCTTCTCGTCAAAAAAAAAAAAAAAAAAAAAACACGAGCGACTCTAATTAGTCTGGCACTGCAAGTGTCACTTGTTCGTTAACACTTACCCAATTGGAGGCTTCCCATTATAAGTTGCACTATGCCCGAGAGAAACGTCAACGCCACGGCAAACTCAACCGGCTTACCCATCGTAAATTGAACACTCACGAGCGCCACTAAGCTGGTCGGTCCCACAATGACCTTGTCAATCGATCCGAAAAACAGGTAAACAAAGGAACCTACACGGGGGGCGAGTTCTTCAGAATATGCATTCGATGATGGGTTATGTGCTACTCACCGATAAACGCCGAACAAAGGCCATAATGTGCCGGAAGACCCGCCAGCAACGCACAGGCTATACTCTCCGGAATGATGGTCAGACCCAGCGTGACTCCGGCGATGAAGTCATTCACAGCGCACTCTGCATCATAGTGGCGGATCCATGTTAGGATCGGCAGGCGGTTGAATAAAAATGTACCCAAGCGAGTACCAAGGTCACTGGTGGCGTTGCTACGAAGAACGAATGTTTTACGCAATGGCTCGCGAGCCTCCCCTTCCTCGCCCTTGTCATTTGTGACTTTTATCAAAGGAGGTTGTCGCGGTTCTGTCATTTTGCAAATGTGGATCTGAATACTGGATGTGAATTGATAGTGTCCCACCGACGCTCGTCTCCGGCTGCGACTGGACTGTCGCTACGAATGATCGGCTTAAGTTCAACGAGAGAGCGAGTTAGGCACCGACGCGACCGCACACCATCGACCGTTTCGACGGTTGGTTGACTCAGAATCCGCTCGACCGACCTGTTGTGATAAACGACGATTAGCGGATTGTGTTAGAATGTACGACCACGGACTACCTACTACGCAGAGGAGAAGATTGATAATTGAGACGAGCTACCGTCTAATGATACTAAGTGATAGATAGTGAGAGGGTTCGCTGATATGAGGCGAGACGAGTACGCGAACTTGAAGCGCGAATTTTAGAGCAAACAGTATGCGGACGTAAAAAGTGACAGAGACTGTTGACAATCCCCCAACGTTGGAAGGGAACAAGTTGACAAGTAAGGAACAAATGGTTTTCTAGATCTAGTTCGAGTGGTGATAATGAGTTTTGAGTAGTTTGCCAGAAGGTGGTCTGATAACGGCACGTTGTTGTTCGTATTACTGGATGCATGCCAGGAGTAATGATGGATTGACAGTAATTTGATATGAAATGCGAGGGTATGAGGTTCTATGTAGATTCAATGTATAGGACCACCGGCACGAGTATTATAACTTTGGCGGCAAAAATTGATAACGGTTTTTGTAGAGGGGTGCAAACAAAAAACAGCTTTACTATGAGGGGAGTCCATCAGGCCTAATTTAGGTGGTAGGAGAATTAAAAAAAAACATGAATTACAGTGGAAACAACGGCAATACTTACAATAATCTACTCCACTTTTTTTGAAAGCTAGAAGTATCTTCTTTCATAATATTATTAAATCAATAAATATTTATAAATAGTTTCTCAAGACTTGGCTTTCGACCTTTTAAATAAAAAAAGGAAAAACTAAAGTTTTGTGCTATTTTTTTTTTTTTGAAAAATTGTGATATTTAGTACGAAGTTGGGTAAATACCAAAAATAAAAACGAAAATCAAATCTAATTTCTCTTCCATTGTAAGTTATATATTTTGTAATTGCCCCTACTGCCTAAACTGGACGTGTTAGAGCCATCCCTTGTCATATCCCCTCTACACAAAACAGCTATCAATTTCTGACGCCAAAGTTATCGCATTCTACTCGATCTCGTTATCGATCTTGAATTATGCATACCGCCTGAGAAAATATTTACTGACTTTAATAGATTATACGAACATGTTATCACGTCCATGATAATAAAGGAATTTTACGATTAGGGCCAGCAACTTTTTTTTCACACTTCCAATCGACTGTCAAAAAATTAACCTTACCGATGGAACGCATTATGGCTGGGTGTTTTAGAACGAGGGTAGACTCTGATTGGTTTGAACTTGGCAATGCCCAGTGGTTGTAACTCTGACTACACCTAAAGTGCTAATTTTTAACCTCCAAGCGGTAACCATCGGGTACTGGGGTTACCCAACTGGATTTAACTTGCTAAACGATAAGTGCGAGTGTTGATAACACGACGAAAAACAGCAACACTATAAACAGCCAGGTCAGCATGGCACGGGATGAATACTCGGCTTGCTGTCCCAGGCGAACCTAGACCTAATTGGCTACGAATTTCAAGTGTAAGTCAGGCATCTTCAATAGAGATGGTGGCGGATGAACTGAAAGGCCACCAGCAGCGCTCATTCCCGTAGTGGATACTGATGGCCTCATGACCTACGGGATCTAATAAATTGGAACAGGCCCTCCAGGTTAAGGGTTTGTGCTTTAAGTTAACTACCCAACCATTGCAAAATTAATTGTTACGAAGCAACCAATAGCCTCTGAAAGGGCTGATTTTATTGTTGACGACCCTGCAAAATGGAAAAAGGACAACGACGATGGTATATGCATCTGGAATGTGAGAACATTAAAGAGGAGAAGTTCAAGCGAACAACTAGCGGAGGCCCTACACTGCATCCAGGAAATACGATCTGATAGACTGGGGAAAAAGAGGATGAAAAACTGTGACATCTACTACGGACCGTGTTATAGTGAGCAAAAACAGCGATTATAAGTGCCAGACTAAGACAAGAAGTCTTATGTTTCCAAGACATTAGCGAACGCATTGTAACAATTAGCATCACGGCCAAATTCGTCAACATAAGCCTTCTTTCACTCACGCTCCAATGGGGGAAAAAGGTGATATAGCTGAGGACTGCTTCTACGAGCTCCTTGACAAAACCTATTTGCGACTACCGAAGTACGATGTTTAAATCGGTGATTTTAACGCAACGGTAGGAAGAGAAGACATCTTTAGCCGCAATGTCAGAAAACTTAGCCAACACGACATCACGTCTGTTAACAGACTTATCCTAATTGACTTCGCTACGGAACGAAATGCCACTATAGCCAGCACACCGTTTCCTCACCTCGATATCCATAAGGGGACATGTCGTTCTCCAGATCAACGAACGGTTAACCAAATTGACCACATTGCGATAGACAAGAGCCCCTCATCCAGTATTTTTTTATGTCCGAACATTCCGAGGAGCTTACATCGACTCGGACCACTACCTTGTTGCAACAGCAATCAAGAAATACTGAGAATAAAATTAATGTCGAAAGATTGCATCGCAAGAAGCGGCCAAGACCTTCGCGCAATGCGTAACCCTTAACCTCTCGATTAACACCTTACCACCAGCGTTGAATGTCAAAGAACAATGGCAACGATGCCAACAGCAAGAAACCGCTGGTCTGATGATGAGTTCCGGCAGATGCTCGCAGCCAAGAACGAGGCCTACAAGGCTTAGCTGCAGGTGATGACGAAATCTGCCGTTGACAGAGAATAAGGGAAAAACATCGACTTTTCAGAAAGAAGAAAAAAGGAGCAAGAAAAGCGCGCGATCGAAGATATAGAGAGGTGCCACTCCAGGAACGATGTTCGCAAGTTTTACCAAAGCCAAGGATACAGGGCTCGAACAGAGTCCTGTCGATATGAACAAGGAAATATCGTATTTGAGACACAGTTTATGCTGAGGATATGGAAGAACCACTTCTGCAGACAGTTAAACGGCGGTGGAGAACAACATACCGCTGTCTGGCAGAACGTTCCATTCAATATTGGCAACCACAGCCAACAACCACGTTTAAGGCCAGGAAAGTCGACTACCGATCAAATTTTCGCACTTTGCAAGTTCCCGGAAAAAAAACCCAACAAGCACAAATCGATACCCACCACCTATTCATCGATTTCACAGTCGCATGCGACAGCATTTATAGAGACGAACTATACAGATCCATGTCTAGTTTTGGTATACTGCCCAAACTCGTCGTTTTGTGTAGAATGACGATGGAGAATTCTAGCTCCTCCATCAGAGTCGGAAACGACCTTACCGACAAATTTGATGCCAAAAAAGGGTTTAAGCTAAGCGATGCGCTGTCATGTGACTTCTTTAATTTGATTCTTGAGGGGTTTGTGCAAAGCTCCTGAGCCAACACCAGAGGCACAATTTTCCAAAAATCGGTGCAACTACTAGCATACCCCGACGATATTGACATAATTGGTATGACTCAACGTGATGTCATAGCCACGTTTGCTAGGAACTATAGAGAAGGAAGCGGAAAAATGGGTTTTGGCAGTAAATGAGGGCAAGACAAAGTATATGCCGTCAACATGAAAATACACACAACACTGACGAATTGGACAGAACGTCACCATTGACAGATATCACATTTAGCTAGAACGGGACTCTGTCTATCTCAGCTCCGAAGTTAAACGAAGAATTACTCTTGCCAACCGCTGTTTCTTTAGGCTAAGAAGGCAACTCATATGTAAAGCCCTCAGTCATCCTAGTCCTGCTCTACGGCGCTGAAGCATGGGCCGTATCAAAAATGAAAAATCTCCGGTCCCGTTTGCGTTGACGGGCTATGGAGGCGATTTTACCACGAACTTGACGAGCTGCACAGCGACATGCCCCTGGTCGAAAAGCATTGCATTGGACGTTTAAGTTGTCTAGGACATGTACAACGAATGGAAACCAATACTCCGGCTCACAGAGTCATCGATTTATAGCAAGACGTTCGACGCAGTAGAGGAATACCTCTCCATAAGTAGAAGCCGACCTCAGCCAACTTGGTGTACGCAACTGGAGGCAGTTAGCTAATAGCCGGGATAATTGGAGAGGCATGTTAGTTAAGGCCCAGGTTCATTCCGGACTGTAGTGCCACTCAAGTAAGTAAGTAAGTATTTGGGGTTGAGCGCAAAAAAAGGCTTTTATGGTGGCTAATTTAGGTTTGCGCCTCATTTATCCAATGCCTTTGAAGTAAAATACTTTTTTTGCAACAAATCGAACACTTCAACTTGAAGTTTTCGCATAAGCTTTCCGTTTTCGAAATCTTTGCTGTTACGACGCAACCGTCTCGAAACTGCTTCACAGAAGTCATTTTGATTGGCCCATGTTGGAGGTCGATGAAACGAATACAGATTTCGATACGTACTACACCAGGGTCTCATACGTTCTTGGGAATTACGATGGCATGTAATTCCTTTCTGACCGTAATGTAGGCGTTTGAGTATCTTTTGAGGTCAACTAGTTGTTCGTCTGAAATTTTGCTTAAGAGTCCTTTGATTTATTTCCTCAGAGTCCGTTAACATTGACGGACTCAGTGGCGCTATCTTTAGCGCGATGAACTGCCGCGCAGAAGGTCTGGACTCGATTCTTAGCCGTAGTAACAGCTAGATGATTTTTCACTGGCCCTCCTCTCGATTTTATCTGCCAAATCATCCGAGTAGTATCAGTAGCCAAGAAAAGCTTATCTCGAAATCGCCGTTCGGAGTCGGCATAAAACAGGAAGTCCCGCCATCGTGCAAGAAGTACATACGCACACATGAGAGGTTGTGACAAAACTCGGCCCTGGGTACTAACGAGCCAGCGGCGGCAATTTTGTTTTTGTTTTTTTTTTCCACTTACATTCGAGGTGATGGCTAGAAGCTGATTCGCTTTAATATGATTGAACAAATATTTGATAACAAATAAAATACAAATCTTTGACGCAACAGTCTTGTTAGTACCCAGGGCCTAGCTGTCACCATGCCGAATATTTATTATCAAAATTTGTGCTCTATGAAAAATTTGTACCGTTTGTTACGACCATATTATGGTCATCATAATCGACCTGGTGAATCGACAATTCGTGCTTTTATTGCAAAATTTCGCACCAAATTTACTTTGTTGGACATTAGACCATCGACTCGCATGCGTACAGTGCGTACCGAAGAGAATATTGCAGTCGTTCAATGTTAACGAAGATCGTGAAATGTCAATTCGTCGCCGTTCTCAGCAATTGGGCATGTGTTACTTAACCCCATGGAAAATTGGGTGTCGATTTGGGTTTGGAAGCCTATAAAAATCAACTTGTGCGAGAATTGAAGCCGAATGACCTACAAGAACCTCTTATTTTTGGTGAATGGGCCTTAAAACAGCTCCATGAAAATCCGCTGTTTTATCGAAAAATTGTGTTCAGCGAAAAAGCTCATTTCAGGCACAACGGATCCGTGAATAAGAAGAACTGTCCAATCTGTAGTGATGAACAGCCGCATGCCATACAAGAATTATCCCGAAAAAAAACGACAGTCTGGTGTGGCTTATGGGCTGGTGGCATCATCGGTCCATTTTTCTTCAAAGATGACCGGGAAAGAAACGTTACCGTCAACGGCGAACGATATCGAGCCAATGATATGCGACTTTTTTTTGCTCCAGTTGGCTGAGTTGAACTTGGTTGGCATGCGGTTTCATCAAGACCGTGCCACATGTCACACAGCTCGTAAAACAATGGAAATCTTGAAGGATGAACTTGGTGAGCAACTTATCTCTCCAAATGGCCCTGTGAGTTGGGTTGTGGGGTTGTGTGGAAATGTAAAGTCGTTGGTCTATGTGGACAAGCCGAACACGATTGAAGCCTTACAGGTTAACATAACACGCGTAATTCGTGGGATATAGGGCGAAATGCTCGAAAAAGTTACGCAAAATCTGACCTTCCGAATGGAAGATTTGAAACGGAGCCGCGGAAAACATATACTTGAAATTGTCCTTAAAACGGAAATGGCAAAGGCCTATTTATCGATTACAATAAACATTTTCAATATTTGATGCAAATTTGAGTGTTTTACTCGATTTAAAATAGTGCGGACTCTGCAAGTATGACAAAATACTCCTGCTGAAGATGTGATATTGGCATTGCATTTGTTTGGAAATCACAAATCCGAATAGTAGGAGAAACATTTGCTGATGAAGCTAGTGAAGGGTCATCAACAAGTCAACAAAGTTTGAGGAAAATAAATTCATTTCGCAAAACAATTAAAAAACCCATACCACCATCCAATAACTGCTATATAGGATGATCCCATTCGAATTGAAAATTCCCTAAGAACTACATTTTTGAAACTATACATGCGAATTGTAAATGTCATGAATGTCATCTGCATGTCACGGCGACATGACAACATCGATCAGCCGCAAAAATCGTATTCAATTGGCACATACTCTGGCTACACATGCAGGGCAGTGCTGATGTTCCCTAGATGCCCCTCCTCCCCTCGGACGCAGTTGTGGGTAAACATACCACTTACAGCTAGTGGTAGTAGCGGTCCGCTCTTATCAAACACCGTTCGAAAATTGCCAATTAGATTCAACTTATCAATCCCATTTGACAGACATGACTTCGCACACACATTCCAGTGCCAGGTTAAGTACGGAAGGCATGTGACATAACGTCGAATCGAATGTCGAATGTCAGTGTTGTGTCTCTGTGACCCAGAAACCAGATGAGTTCCGAGAATAAACGCAATCGTTATGATTTTCAATCGTAAAACCAAATTCAATTCGAGTAAAATGTATTTTACATCGAATGTGTTTGCAGCAGATACCGTCGCTATTGTGGAACGAGGGGGGGCGGCTATTTGTCAACATCATAACCCCTGTACTAGGAGCTGACCGACATGACGACAGGTGGACGGGGAGCTGTGTATTTATCGTCGAACAGCAGAAACTTTGTTGGCACACATGTCGGTAGTCGATGTCGTCCGCATCATCGATGTGGGCCGCTGCGAATGGCTGAAGTCGTAGGAAGGTTGTAAATGATTGATTTTGAGTAGTTTTTCAGTGACCTACCTATAGCTGGCAGCTACTGGGTTACGTTATATCCAGTGCAGGGCTGGTGGTTGTTGATCCTTGCTGAATGGATGAGTATTTTTTTGTCTTATTTTCCTCATGAGGGGGCGTTTTCCCTTTTATAAGAGATTTAAGATTTTATAGGTTAAGTTGATGACTCTTAAACGAGGCCAAAATGGACCCGGAATCTTGTTTGACTAACCGTATTTCAGTGTTTTCAATTAAATATTAATTTTTTAAATGTTGAGTTAAGGACGAAAATGGAATCGTGTGAGCGACTGGTATCTGGTATGAAATGTAATGAGGCGATGAGTTGTTGCTGAATAATTCATAAAGGAGTCCGAAATTGGTTCGATTAAACAGCAGCCACTGAAATAGTGCAGCTTTTGGCACTCAAAGAACATTTGGCATCACGTTTTTATGTTTATGAAAAAAAAGAAAAGAATTTGACTTTTGCTATAACAAGCTGAACAAGTTTCCATTTCGGTGGTGGCAGACAAAGGCCACCTCGGACAAAAAGAGGTAAAAATGTGGATGGCTGAGCTTGAACCTTGAATTCATAAATCTAAGAGGACTCAGGTATAACTTTGGCATGAACTTAAAGATCCGCATACCTAGCAGGCATGACAGTGCACTCACCTAGCACTTCCATCAAAGTTGTACCTTTCTTAGTTAGAAGTCGGGGATGGGATCTCCAGATCAACGAACGGTCAACCAAATTGATCACATTGCTACAGACAAGAGGCACGCATCCAGTATTTTGGATGTCCAAACATTCCGAGGAGCTAACATTGACGCTGACCACTACCTTGTTGCAGCCTAGGTAAGAAAGCGGATATCTACCACTCCACACCAATCCAGAAATACTGTGAAATAATTTAATGTCGAAAGACTGCAATTGCAAGAGACCGCAAAGACCTTCGCGCAACGCGTACCCCTTAACCTCTCGACTATCACCATACCACCAACATCGAATGTCGAAGAACAATGACAACGATGCCAACAAGCCATTAGATCAGCCATCAACTGATGTGCTGGGTTTCTCGCGTCCACCAGCAAGAAACCCCTGGTTTGATGAGGAATGCCGACAGATATTCGCAGCCAAGAACCTATAAGGCTAAGCTGCCATTGACCTCTAAAGGCAGAGAAGAAGGGAAGAACATCGGCTTTTCAGAGAGAATGAAAATAAGCAGGAAAAGCGCGCAATTGAGGATATAGATAGCTGCCACTAGAGGAACGATGTTCGCAAGTTAAACAAAAGTGTAAAACGTCAAAGCCAAGAATACATGGTTAGAACAGAATCCTGTCGAGATGAACAAGGAAATATCGTAGCTGAGACACTAAGGATGTGGAAGAACCACTGCATACTGTTAAAAGGCGATGGCGAACAACATTCCGATTTCAGGCAGAACGAACCATTCAATATTGACAACAACAGCGAAAACTGCTAACCACCCGACCAGAATGAAGTGAGGATAGCATTATCTAAACTCAAGCTTAAAATGCTTCCGGAAATGACGGCCGTCACGCTGAGCTTTATAAAGCCGGCGGAGATGACTTGGTAATTAGCATCAACCAACTCAGGAGCCAAAACTGGTAGGAAGAAATTATTCTTGAAAAAGTGAACCTCAGCATTGTTTGCTGGATCAACAAAAAAAGGAGACCCGAGGCACAATGATCCAAAAATTGGTGCAACTACTAGCATAGGCCGACGATATTAACATCATTGGTAGGACTCAACGTGATGTCCTATCCACGTGTGCTAGTATAGAGAAGAAAGCCGCTAAAATGGGTTTAGAAGTAAATGATGATAAGACGCGGCCTGGGGGGCACACCCTCATCCAATGGTTTTTTTTTTATAATTTACACGTACTCAAGGGGTTATGAATACCCTTTTATATGTTACCATAGTACGAGTGTTTATATAAGGGGAAGAAAGAGAGGATAGGAAAGATTTTGGATGTAGTGGAGACTTAAACTCCATGGGTGGTGTCCGAACTAGCTTCGGGGAGTCACTTTTTCTTGTGTTCGTTAAATTTGAAGAAATTCAAGATGGTGTGCATACTTTTAGGTATTACACCGACCTTTTATTTCTTTTAAATACAAGTGAAATGGATTTTGGTTGGGATTGAACGCGCAACCTTCCATTCAACAGACGAACACATTATCACTACACCGCGGCCACCCAATGGTTTAAATTTTCGATTACGCTGAGGCGAAATTGAGGTTCTATGCCGTTAGTGTACCAAATTATCTCATCCTTTTAGTCTTGAATTGTTGCTGACTTATCGACGTACACATTGTCTTTCAAATAACCCCACAAAAAGAAGTCCAACAGTGTCAAAGAACAAGATCTTGGCGGCCAATTGACATCGCCACCACGTGAGATAACACGACCATTAAATTTGTTGCCCAAAAGAGCCATTGTTTCGTTAGCTGTGTGGCAAGTGACACCGTCCTGTTGAAACCACATATCGTCCACATGCATATCTTCCAATTCGTGTCATAAAAAAAAGTTCGTTATCATCTCACGATAGCGAACACCATTCACAGTAACTGCCTTACCGGCCTCATTTTGGAAAAAATACGGCCCGATGATGCCGCCAGCCCATAAACCGCACCAAACAGTCACTCTTTGTGGGTGCAATAGGTTTGTGACAATCACTCTTGGATTATCATTCACCCAAATGCGGCAATTCTGCTTATTGACGAATCCACTGAGGTGATAGTGTGCCTCATCACTGCAGAAGATTTTCTTCGAAAATTGACCATCCACTGTTGCCATTTCTTGACACCATTCTGACCATTGAAGACGCATGAAATGGTAAAGAGGCTTAAGTTCTTAGGTCAATTGCACCTTGTAACTGTGTAAATGCAAGTCTTTAAGCATAATGTTCATCAACGACGGGCGTGAGAGGTGCACGGCTCTTCAGCCACACTTTCGCGAACAGAAGCAATATTTTCTGCAGTACAAGCTGTACGAGCATGTACTGATGTTTTCACATATCCTACATACCCGGTTTGCTTCAATTTTTGCACGATTTTTCCGATTGTACGCACATTTAAACGATTACATTGACTGAAAAAATCACGGAGTGCACGATATGCATTTTGATTTAACCTTCGTGTCAATACGAGGGCACCCGGGTATCCATTTGGAATTTGAATCAATAAAAACATAATTTCGCCCATAGGACCACATAATGGCATTTTCAGTACCTTCTTGAAATAGAATTCTGCATTGAATGGTGTATTCCATTTAAACTATTTCCGATCTGTAAATTTTCTAAAATACATTTTTCAACTCTAATACGGCGTTATATGCGAAGTACACCCGGGTTCCATTATGTTCCATCTAACCATCAAGCACATGACGGTGAGTACTCGGACATAGACGACATCGACAATAATGATGTGATTGAACAAGCTGAGAGTTCTGATTCTGATGCTTACGATGACGGTAATAATTATGAACATAGCGAGACTAATGAGGATGACCAAACGTCGCCTGAGATAAGCGATGTGTTACCAGCAAAACTGATGGGCAGGCACAAAAAAATTGAAGAACGGACCATATGGCTTACGATTCCGCAAAATCAAGCAACCTGAACGCCAAGCCATAACATCGTTCGAGGCAGAACTGGGGCTTTTCAATCAACTCAATTGCTGTCGGAATCAAAGCTGTTCAATTTATTTTTCAGCACCGATATGTCAACTATTGTAGTTCGTGAAACTAACCGGAAGGTTGTGAGCGTTTATGCTATTATGAAAGCAAATAATCCTTCGCGAGAGCCTAAAGTTTGGAAGCCACTTACAACTCAGGAGCTTAATGGTTATCTTGGAATACTAATAACAGCTGGTGCCCACCATTCCAATAACGAACATTCTCTATAGCTCTGGAAGGTTACTGGAAGGTTACTCTAAAAGGGGAAATATACACCGGAAAACCGAGAAATGGCCCACGTGAAACACAAGTAGGGGAAAAGGTAGTCAAACGGTTAGTTCGTCATTACGAAGGATCCGGCCGTAATATTACAATGGACAACTTTTTCACTACTATGGATCTAGCCGATTATCTTTTGAGTAAAAATCTAACGTTGGTTGGAACGTTACGTGCTAATAAAGCTTGCATCCCAAAAGAAATGCTGAAAAATAGATCACGTAGAGTCCAGTCGTCTCTATTTGGGTTCATGGGTAGTAAGACCATCGTTTCCTATGTTCCGAAAAAAGATAAAGCCGTTATACTTTTATCTACAATGCACCACGACAATGCCATATCGGATGATAAAAATAAGCCCGACATCATAAAATACTACAATAGTACAAAAGGCGGTGTGGATGTAATGGACAAAATGGTAACACATTATTCTTCAAAACGAGCTACTAGACGGTGGCCAGTTGCGATGTTTTATAATATACTCGACGTTTGTGGATTGGCGGCCTACGTTCTTTATAATGAGCACAACAAAGCAGCTGCTATGAAAAAGGATAACCGCTGAAAATTCCTGCAAGATTTGGGAAAGCAGTTGTGCATGCCGAGTATTCTGGAAAGATCCGAAAATCCACTTATATACCGGAATTTCAACACCAGAAATGGCATTGATGCTATGCTTGGTGAGAACATACGTTCACGTAACTCAAATGATCCATCAATATCACGAATAATACCAAGGGCCCCCGATGGACGTCTCAAAATACAAGGATCATGCCATGTTTGCTCTGAGCAACGCATGCCCAGGCGAAAAACTAGAAAATGCTGCAACTTCTGTCAAAAACCTATGTGTGACCAGCACGTCTACACGTAAGCGCTGACTTACCGTGTACTCCTTTCGTATTGACACGAAGGTTAAACGCCCATTTTCATAATAAGCCTGAATAACTTTAACACGTTGCTCGATTGTGTATCTTTCCATGGCTCAAATTTAGTTAGTCTGAAATTAAGAATTGTCAAATGAAATGCAGAAAAACACTTGACGTTTCGGTGGGATTCACATTCAACATCGGCCCTTAAAATTTAACCACCCGTTATATGAGGTCAACACGAAAGGACACACATCATCGACGAATTGGACAAAACTCCACCATTGACAGATATGACTTTGTGGTAGTACGGGACTTTGTCTACCTCTGTTGATTGGTTCCAGTTTTCGCTGAGATACTTCATCAAATCAACAGTAGATCTTTCGTTTTCGTGCTTCGAGATATGTGATACGATGATGCTTTATCAGCTTTTCCATTACCTTGGAAAGAAGGGACCTAAGTGCAATTACACGGTAGTTGGAGGAAGGAAAAAATACCGCTTTTTGGTAGACTCTGGACAATTGTAGTTTTCCATCTACTCGGAAAGAGTCCTGATAAGAAGAGTAGATGGGAAAGCGTGCGCAGTGGTTTTGCTGGCGTACAACAGCACCTCTTCAGAATAATTGGGGACATAATATCTGGACCATGAATGTCGAGATCGAATAAAACTCTTGGAACTGTATGAGTATCACAATGAGTCTGTCCCATAGAATGATCCACGTTCTCAAGTGCAGGAGGGGACTTAGTACAATATGGCACGGTGGAACAGGCTGCGAAATGCACAGTAACCAGATTGGCTTTGTTTAAAGAGCTGGCAGCTGGATTGTCATTGAGAAAGAGCATCGGAACCGATTATGAGGTCGATTTTGTTCGTATTTTTGAAAAATTCGCCAAACGTTTTTACTACCTCTGGGAAATTTCAGAATTTTTTGCATAAAAATTTGGTCATAGATGGATTTGACTCGCTTTAAATGGGTATTACTGTCATTCCTGGCTTGGTTGAACTTTTCTCGGTTTTCTACTGTTGTTGGGCTGGCCTGGTAGAACCGAAAGGGTGTCTCCCTTTCTACTTCTTTGCAGCTCAAGTCATACTACCCTTCTACCTTTGGTCTTGTTTTTATTCTGTTGGGATTGAGAAATCGCATTGCGTGGAGAAATTTATTTCGAAAATAATGGTTCAGTTCGCGAAGCTTACCGCAAGCTCCGTGGATTTTATGGTCGACATAATCGTCCATCAGAGAAATAAATTTGGTTAACCGTGGATCGTTTTCGCACTACGATTACTCTATATGACAATACGCATCCGTAGAGACGTTGAACAGTGCGCACCGAAGAAACAATTGCCGCTGTAGAGCAAGGTGTTGAAGAGGACCCGAATGAATCGATTCACTACCGTGCACAGCGATTGGAGCTTTGTCCATCAACTTTTGGGCAAAGATCTGGCTTAAGACTTTACAAGATCCAGCTTGAGCAAAGATGAAAGCCGCGAGACCATGCAATGCGTTGTGATTTTGGTGTATGATGCCGAAGATAAGATTGATCTTGATGCTGATTTTCATCGCAAAATTTTGTTCAGTCAAGGTCAACAAGCAAAATTGCCGCATATGGATTGAAGAGAATCCACATGAGATCCTTGAAACGCCATTACATCCACAAAAACTGACTGCTTGGTGTGCTCTATGGGCTGGTGGCCATACTTCTTCCGAAACGATACTGGAGAATCAGTTACCGTTAATGGAGGCCGGTATAGAGCCACGATAACCGAATATTTTGTTCCCGAATTGGATGGCATGAATGTGGATGTGGTCACAACCGATTTGTTGAAGGAAACATTCAATGAGCGCATAATTTAGTTGAATGGACCTGTCAATTGGCCAATAGGATCGCGGGATTTGAGACAGTTGGATTATTTTCTTTGAGGATAAGTGAAGTCGCTCGTCTACGCAAACAAGCCAGAAACGTTAGGGGACTTGTAAGCCAAAGGCTCGACAAAGTGGTTGAAAATTGGATCTCTAGACTCTCCTTTATTCGAATCAGCCGCGGCGGCCACATGTCCGAAATCATCTTTAAACATTAATAGCATATAATTGTCCTTTCAATAAAGCCAAATGGATGGACATTAAAACGATTTTCTTGTATTTTATTTCAATTCGAAGTTCTATACCTCTAATAAAAATCACCCGATATAAGCAAGTGCTTAATCCTTATTGGATTTATGGTATACAACTATGGGGTTGTACCAGTTTTATTTATATTTTAGACCATTCTGATGACCACCGTCAAGTCAAGGCGAGGATAAACGATTTGCTTCAAACCGCAATAGTATGGAATCCTATCCAAATCCTTGAAATAAAAGTTCCATTATGCGATTGTTTTCCTAAAATTTAAAGATGAATCCCGAACGCTTAACGAATATCTCTTAACATGTTGTGACTTGGTTAGAAAGAGGTTACAAGCCATCGAGTAAAGGTGCTTCAAATTCAAAAAAAAAAATCATTAAGTCATTCAAAAAAAAAAGCCATCCCGACACCCACTTAATAAAAGCGGCTTTTCCCAAATTCCAATTCGAATCCACACCAGGCAATGATTTTCACACTTTGCATCTCCGCCAATCCGAAAAAGAGGGAAGGCGCGGGAAGACACCAAAGCGGCAACAAAATCGCCTTATCCCTATTTTTAGACATTGTTTGCGGTGAGTTTACAGCGTGGGCAGCACACAAGAACCATTCACTCCTAAAGCAGATCCGTCCTCGTCACGCATTTAAAATGTAATTTCAGGAGCTAATTTATGCAAAGTCGTTAAAAGCAGCAACTCAACTTGTAAATGCGAAAACAACCGCAAAGGGATTGTACCTACGCTCGTGAATTGTGCGCTGCTTCCGTCAGGCGAAGGCGAATCACTCCTTCCCATCGTCCTCGGATTCACTTGCTCGCGCACTTGTTCTTTTCTTGTTTCGTGCATTTACACTTCTGTGCAACTCGAGGAAGGCGTTGCGGATGATCGGAGTCCTGTGTTGTGTGTTGGGTGCTCTGTTTTCGAATGGTGTGCACCGGATTACACTGAAAACAGCAGCAATGTGCAAAATAATAGAAAAAACGAGAAACGTGGTAGAACTACAACAAAATCCTGCTCCTTGGAGCTTCTTATAGCGGATATGCAGAAGAAGGAAACGTATCCCTTACAAGAGTTTAGCTTAGGGTGAGTGTTGTTATTCTTTGGCGAAAGATTTGCATACTGAAAAGTTTTTCGGTGCATAGCAAGCGCTCTCTATGGCAGTCTCGTGTAATCCAAGCCAAAGAGTTGCCAATGAGATTTTAATTGGTTGGAAGTTGAGTCCCTCATAGGGATTTGGTTTATGATGTTGTTAAATATTTACCAATTTTGTTGGCTTGAAGAAAGGGATTGCATGGATTAGTGAAGTGGTTAACCCGATTATGGACTAGGTAAAGAGTTTAACATTCGAATTTTACATTATTGGTCGATTGATTTCGACATAAAGTGCCTTCAACACCCATGACACCTTCAAGTTTACGATTTTATTTTCAAAAGGTTCCTTTAATGTAAGTGAACTTTTTTTTTGAACCGGTATGAATTGGACTTTGGAAACGAAAAATCGTCACGAAGAAGAGAAACAAATTCCACAGCTGGTTCTGGAGTGTTGTGTTGATAGTGTGTATTGAAGGGGTGTATTTGTATCTCATTCAACACGTATGTTGGTGTCCAAAAAAAAGGGAACCTAAGTGTGCGGTGTCGTTTCGTTACGTTGACGGTTTCCTGTTTTCACGAACGAGGAAGATGGCAAACGTAGCACATCGTCATCCCAAGAAAGTGTGGTAGGTACAGTGTCTGTCAATAAGTAAATTTGAGTACGTGGCCTTGTGCAGAGATGAAGGAAATAGGAAGATTACAACAGAGAGAGAGAGAGAGAGAGATAGAAGTTTGCAATATTTGGCATTGTGTGAGAGCAAGATCAAGCTGTGAAACTCATAGGTGAGTCCTGAAAAGCAATATTCTACCTTGGAACGTATCAAACAGAAGTTGCTAGATGCCACATTTGGTAACATGTTCTGAACAAGATTCCGTTATTGGCAAGATTTTATTGTTGGTGGATAAAATAATTAAATGCCCTACCCTACCTTACCCTACCATCTGATCGATGGTACTGGCTTTTCGTTGGTCTGCCATAAATGTGTTTTGGCTTGGGGCGGTCTTTTACATGAGAGTGAAGGTGTATGCATGAAGTGTAGAGTTATTTATGCTTGATGCGTACCCCAGTAGCTAGACGGATTTGTTGAAGACAATGCCTTCCGCATTTACTCCTGTCCTACTCACAATCTGTTCCAGCGCGTTATTGAAAAATTCGAATGATAGCGCATTTCCTTGTCGGCACACTTTTGTGGTCTACGGGGTCGGAGACCACACTGATATATGCCGACGGATTGGAAAAATGGGACATATGGAGCAGTCATCGGGCATGTTCTCATCAATTCAGACTTTGTCGTTGGTTTGAGGCATGCACAGTTCTATGGCAACACCTCCGTATTTGAAAAATTATACTGTCAGTCCATCATAACCGGCTTCCTTGTAGGTCTTTAGTTTTTCAATGACCGCACAAACTTCTTCAATCCTGGGGCTAACTCCTCGTTGACTACAGGTGGGCCGCATTCTTGGCCTATCACTCTCTCGACATTAAGACGATAATATACTGCTGGATATGCTGCCTGAATACGTCTACCTGAGCATCAGTGATCATTGTTGTAGCCTCCATCCCGACTTTGAACGTAAAATATATGGACTTTCTTGAGCTCCCAGATGCGTGTTTTCGTCTTTTCCTACTCAGATATTTCTTCTCTTGGTTCGATACACTAACTCCGCGTGTTTTGCATTGTAGAGCCTTGATATCTACCTCTTCTGTCATCTCGTTTTGGTACTTGGAAATCATAGCACGGATATCTTATTGGTGGTGGCTGGGAGCCTATGTTTGTATCGGTTACTTCTTTGTCGATATTACGATACTGTATCCACTTAATGTTGATATTGGTGGCTGTTGAGTAGTCATTTGTTATTTGTGGATTCTAGCAATCTCCGGCTGACTAAGATGAAAGACGTGATTTAAGTTTTTCTTACCATTCGTGGCTTCTTCTCGCTAGACAGTCGGGCTTTGAATTTAGCTGCGACGACAAAATGTTCAGAGTCGACGTTTGCCCCTATGTTATAACCATCGGGTTCTGGTCTCATCCGAATTTGCTAAACGATAAGTGCGAGTGTTTATATCACGACGAAAACCAGCAACAATTTAAACATTTAGGTCAGAATGGCAGGAATTAATGGCCGGCCTGCTGCCCCAGGATAAAATAGACAAGCTGCCTTTCGATGAACAGAAAGGCAGACGGCAGCACTCAATCCCGTAGTGCGTACTGATGCTCCCATGTACTAGGGGTATCTAATAAATTGGAACTGGCCCACCAGGCTTAGGGTTGTGCTTTGGGTTAACTACCCAGCCATAAAAAAAACTTTAAGTTACGAAGCAACCAATATCCTCGGAAAGAACTGATTTTATTGCTGATAACCCTGTTGAACGAAAAATGGACAACGACGTTCGTATCTGCAGTAGGAATGTGAGAAAATTAAAGAGGAAAGGTGTAAGCGAACAACTAGCGGAAGCCATTAAAAGCTACAAATCAGACATCACTACCATCCAGGAAATACGATGGGATGGGCAGGGCAAAAAGAAGACGAACAACTGTAACAACCGTGTTATAGCCAATATTCGGATGCGGGTTTGTTATAAGTGCCAGACTTAGGCAAGAAGTCTTATGTTTCCAAGACATTAGCGAATGCATTGTAACAATCCACATCAAGGCCAAATTCTCCAAAGTAAGCCTAATATGCGCTCACGCCCCAACGGAGGATATATTGGATATAGCTGAGGATTGCTTCTACGAGCTGCTTGACAAAACCCGTTAGCGGCTACTGAAGTACGATGTTAAAATCGTGCAGGGCGATGTTAACGCAAATATAGGAACAGAAGACATCTTTAGCAGTATTGTCGGAAAACACAGCCTACACCACAACACGTCTGGTAACGGATTTAGGCTAATTGACTTCGCTAAGGAACGAAATGCCACTATAGCCAGCACACGATTTCATCACTTCGATATCCATAAGGGGACATGGCGTCCTCCAGATCAACAAAAGGTCAACCAAAGTGATCACATAACTAACGGGTGATTTTTTAAGAGGTTTAGAACTTTTTTTTAAAAAAAAAACACAAAAAATTCGAAAAAATGAATGAAATATTTATTTGAATCGATAGTTTGAACCTTGCAATTTAATGTTTAAAGATAATTTCATGCAAATGTTGACCGCGGCTGCGTCTCAGGTAGCCCATCCGCTGAGTCCAATTTTGGCATACTCTTTCACACATATCGGCCGGTATCTCACGAATGAATGCATGGATGTTGGCTTCCAGTGCGTCAATCGAAGCGGGCTTGTCCCTATAGACATTAGCCTTGACATACCCCCACAAAAAATAATCTAATGGTGTCAAATCGCACGATCTAGGCGGCCAATTGACCGGCCCGAAACGTGAAATTAACTGTTCACCAAACTCGCCTCGCAATTGCGCCATTGTTTCGTGTGCTGTGTGGCATGTGGCACCGTCTTGTTGAAACCACATATCATGCAAGTCAAGAACTTCCATTTCGGGCAAAAAAAAGTTTGTTATCATCGCTCGGTAGCGTTCACCATTGACAGTAACGCTGCGATTCGCATCATCTTTGAAGAAATATGGCCCAATAATGCCGCCGGCCCATAAACCGCACCAAACAGTGGCTTTTTCGGGATGCATTGGTAGCTGTTGCAATGCTTCTGGCTGACCTTCACTCCAAATGCGGCAATTTTGCTTATTTACGTACCCATTCAACCAAAAATGAGCCTCATCGCTGAACACAATTTTTCGATAAAAAAGCGGATCCTCGGCCAGCTTTCCAAGAGCCCATTCACCAAAAATTCGGCGTTGTGGTAGGTCGGCTGGCTTTAGTTCTTGCACCAGCTGTATCTTAAAAGGCTTTACGCCCAAATCCTTCCGCAAAATTTTCCACGTAGTGCTGTAACAAAGGCCTAACTGCTGGGAACGGCGCCGAATCGACATTTCGCGGTCTTCTGTCACACTAGCTGATACGGTCGCAATATTTTCTTCACTACGCACAGTACGTAAACGTGTTGGTGGTTTAATGTCCAACAAAGTAAATTTGGTGCGAAATTTGGTCACAATCTTCCGAATAGACTGCTCAGAAGGTCGAGAATGCCGATCATAAAATGGAAGCAGCGCGCGATGAACATTTCGTACCGAGCACGAATTTTGATAGTAAAATTCAATAATTTGCAAGCGTTGTTCATTTGTAAGACGATCCATGGTTAAATTGCAAACCAAACTGAAGCTGTTTGACAGTGACACAAGGTACTAAACACACGTCAGCTGTCAAAACCAGTGTTGCCAAAACCAAACCAGCTAAAAAATCACCCGTTATAAGACATAGCAATAACATCGGCTTGGACCACTACCTTGTTGCAGCCAAGGATATCCATCACGCCACAACAATCCACAAATTCTGTGAAAGAAATTAATGTCGAAAGTTTGCAGTTGCAAGAGACCACCAAGACCTTCACGCAACGCGTATCAATTGACCTCTCGATTAACATCATACCACCAGCATCGAATATCGAAGAACAATGGCAACGATGCCAACAAGCCATTAGATCAGCCGCAACTGATGTGCTAGGTTTCTCGCGCCCACCAACAAGAACCCCTAGTTTGATGAGGAATGCCGACAGATGCTGGCAGCCAAGAAGGAGTCCCAAAAGGCTAAGCTGCATGTGAAAGCAGAGAAGAAGTAAAGCTCTAAGCTCGTTCCCTGATGTCGTCGAATAGTTGACAACAACTACGAAAACCATATCTCGGATCGCATAGTTGTAATCGTCATTGTACCAACGGAAGAAGCCACGATAAGCCTTAAAATGGATATGTAACCCCCATCATCCCTCCTTATTTTGGTATGCCCTGCACACAAAAATGCATTCATCTATAATCCATTTTGCAGAACTTTAAAATATCGCCGACACCCTCCCTCATAATAGTTAACATCTGCAGCTGCAGAGAAAATGTTCTCATTATCGGCACCACCGTAAATAACCCTTAAATTGCACTACTAGAACATAAAACCGTCCATTAAAATTTATTTTCTTTGGCGAAAATAATTGTGCCACCAGTAGCAAACAAAAAAAAAAAAAAAAAGACGACCCATAACATACCTCCCACAACCGGAAGCGAAAGGATATGCCCGACGCCAATGCGAATGTGAGAAGTTGCAACTGGAATGCAATCATAAAACCCGGCACTATTACAATCTTCAGAGCAAAAAAAAAATGAGATAAAACAAAAACAACCCGCTTCCACAACTGTGTGTATATAAACTCGAAGGGAAAAAAGGACTGCTAAAGGGTAACTAACTGCGTTTTCTTTCCCTGCAAACACACCATTCCATTCTTTCAGTGTGCAGGAGTTACATCTCGCAACGATGAACTTGTGCAGTAATTTAGGATTTTCGGACGAAAAAAAAGCTAAAAAAAAACATCCATGGACTTCGTCCCGACTGACTCACTCTCTCTCTCTCTCATCGTGGCAGTCAGAATTTTTACCTCAGCGAAAGTGCTCAAGGATATTACAACTTCAAATGCTGGAACTTTACTGCGATGTTTTTTCCTTAGCAGGGATTTTATTTTTTCCATTTTGTTGCTGCTCGTATTTTGCTAGTTCGTCCTCATTTTCCGGCGTCCTGGACAAAGTTGCATCCTGGATTCTAGATGGCGTAAGCTTCAGCCGGCTTGACTTATATTCCATGGATGATGGATGTCAGTGGATAAAGAGATGAAAGGAGGCCACGTCAGAAGACCGAACAAACTTCTAGGTATAGGCAGAGTTTCATATTTGGGGGTTCGACTTTTATGTTTACCGTTTTTATGAGGTGGGGTACGTAATTTTTGGTGAAGTAAGGGCACCAGGTTAAAGGACCATAACATTAAAGGCAATTAAGTAGAGGTAGGTTTACGTATTTTATTTTTTCCATGGTTTTTTAGAACCTTGCAGCTTTGGTTTTGGACGAGTGTGTGTATGTCAAAGACAAAGTGAAAACTCTGTGTCCTTTGTGGGTGTTTGCTTGTGTTTAACGTTATGAAATTTTTTTTTTTTGTTGCTGTTCTGTAGGTAAGGAAAGTGGTGCAAGAAAAAACAAGCGGTAATGTTGAAAGGATAGCTTGAGGATATTTTACTTTGGCAGACGTGTAGAGTGGAGTGGAAGTGAAAGGATTCGCATAGCTGAAGGTTTGAGGTGTTTCGTGTTTTGATATTTAGGAAATAAAGCGGATTTTTGTGTTATCCTTTGCAGTCTATGCAGCATCACGAAAGGGAGAAGGAATCTGTTTTTTTTTTGCGCTGTTAATGTGCAGTAAACAAAGTTGAATTGTTTACATTGTATTTTGATGGATCCTTTGCTCTTTGGAGTGCAAGGATTTTTGAGAATTTTTGTTTGTTGATTTTGTGATGCATAAGATGCTTTTTGTAAGGTCTGTCTTTTGAATTTAAACTCTGAGTGATGTCAAAAGCAATGTTTATGGATGTCAAATATCTGATGGTCACTTTTAATGTGCGTCAGATCTTTTCCGTTGTTGTCACATTTTCACGAATAATCCTTCAATGGTCTGTCCTATAATGTTTTAGACCGCCCTTTTCTTTGTGATATTCAAAGAAAGGATTATATTCCATTCCTTACAACTACGGTAAGAAAATGATATTCAAAGAAAGGATTATATTCCATAGCTTTCAATGTATGAACTTCCCAACAATGAATAATTCCTCTACAAGCAATCATTTCGTTTGGCCTTATATAGTACTTGTGCGCGGAGGCTTAGCATTTTTTTCGGTCGATTATTTGAGTTTGTCTAAGATATTATGTAGGAAAAAGCACAAGGTATGGTAAAACTTATTTAAAATTGTTTTTAAGCTTCCGAAGATGTGTGTACATGTACCACACGTTAAGATGTTTCGGTAGAACTTCGCTCGAAGTTAATCCAAAGCAAAGCATGTATAGAACAGGTAATTTGTTTAAAGTTTTTCAATTAATGAAGCATAAAGGAAAAATACAAAACATAGCTTCTTCATAACTCCTACCTGAAAATGCACTTTCTTAGTTTTATCTCAAATAGTAAAATAAAGCCACATAAAGTTCTCTAAAAGTGCGTGCATATAACTAGCTTGACCATGACCACCGCTACATGAAAAACGAAGACGAAACAAGCCAAGGTAATAAAGAAAAAACCTGAAGATCTGAACGACATTCGTCGATTCTACGACGATTCACTAAAAGTGCGTGCATCTAACTAACTTGACCATGACCACCGCCTGCATCATAATCATTCCTCTCCAACAAGGGAAGCGACTGTATGTGATAGCGGCCTACGCACCGGAAGCACCTCAGCCTACACTTTTTACAACAGAGCTCGGAAGACTGAACTCAGTGGAGAACTTTTATCTTTTGGCCGGAGATTTAAATGCCAAACACGAAGATTGGGGAAATCAATTACAATATCCTCGGGGTAACCACCTTTACAATTGGATGGTCCACTACAAAATGTTGAATATAGGATCGACATTCTCGCCACAGATAGGCCATCGTTTCCGAGAAGCGGGATTTTCCTGGATCTTTTACTGTGAGACACAAGACTGACATTCACTAACAGAGTAGGTCAACACCAGCGAAACTAATTACGGACGATTGAGTACGACAGTGATCACTGCGGACTCGCCGCCGTAATACAGCTTCCGAACGAGCTTGTGGCGTTGGAGGAGTATGTACCTCTGCATTCTTACAACTACGGTAAGATGCGCTGGCCTCGTTTCACCAACGCCTTATCAAGAAAACTAAGTTCGAGGGCCATTTCACCACCAAACAACAGAAACCTAACAAACAACGAAATCGACGAATACTTACAACAAATGGACGAAACGATTCAGCGAACAATGAACAGGACCATACCGAAGTACAAAGAACATGGCATAACGTCTACGTACAGAAACGCGACCATTGACGCACTACACAGACAAAAGACTTAAACTCTTGACAAGCCCACGCATCCCGGCGATTAGTACACTGAAGGCGTCGATCAAAAACATCAACCAATTGATCAAAGAGAACTATAGGTTGTCCATTAATTTGTTTTGGAATAACAGAATTCGGGCCGTAAATTCCAGCGACCCGAGTATGTTTCCACAAATTAATAAGATCTTTAGGAGGAAAGGTCATAACGACCTTCCGTGTATTAAGCTCCAACGAACAACTGACAATATGTTTGTATTTTTTGACAGCAGGAATTGATCCGGGGGAAGCCGTCTTCGACGACGATTTCTATTTTATTGAAGATCCTCAGAAGAAAGTGGAGGCAGTGGGGGCTGTCTTTCAGGAAGTGTATAAGGTGAATGATAGCATTCGCCTGAACCGCACCCTGGAAAACAATGCCCGGCTCCATCATTTCTATCTCCGAAACGACATAACGCAATGGCGATCTGAGAACCGTGGTTTCACCCGGTTTGATGACGAAAACTTGGCAAACGCCATAGTCGCCGAGCGAAGTAGGTCTAGTCCCCTGTTAATCTCGAAGGTGGAACTCGAGATCATCTTCGATTCCATAAAGAAAAAGAAGTCAGCGGGAGTCGATGGTATGTCCAACATTGTACTGCGACACTTACCCCCTGAAGCTGTGGACATTTACGCCACGCTGTTCAACAACGATGCATATTATCCAGTGCGTTGTAAGATAGCGGTGGTTCATCCTCTCCCGAAAAAGGGGAAGGACAACTCCAATCCGGCGAATTTCCGGTCGATAAGTCTCCTTCCGAGTATCAGCAAGGTTTTCGAAAAGATTCTCAATCGAGCACTGTTCAAGTGGTCTGAGGACAATAATATTATACCAGAGAACCAGTTTGGTTTCAAGGCTGGACACGACTGTATTCATGCTGCCTCCAAACTCGTCTCTGATACACAATGGAACAAAGCCAAAAAACAGTGCACGGGTGCATGTCTGGTTGATTTAGAGAAGGCTTTCGACACCGTATGGTTAGAGGGCCTCTGTCGAAAGCTGACCAGGCTTGGCATAAGTAAACCACTGCTATACATGCTTCATGACATGATGACTGGTAGAACGTTTGTTGTCAAAAGTGGCAACTTAACTTCTACCACAGAATTTTTCATTAAGAATGGTCTGCAACAGGGAGCGGTAAACTCGCCGATTCTCTTAAGCATTTACACCAGTGATGTGATAGACAGTCTTACTTAGGCAATTGCGTATGCGGACGATCTTATCGCTTACAGAACATCCCCTACTGTCGAAGTCATTCGAACTCTTTTGCAGCGGGACTTCGACAAGATCCAGAGATATTGTGATGACTGGAAGTTGAAAATCAACTTTCAGAAATCAGAAACTATCCTGTTCAGGAGACCGTTGTCTAGGGCCTCTAGGGATACGAGAAAGAACTGGCGAAAGCTGGTGATCGTTGGACCAAACGGACAGCCACTGGCGAGTAAAAGTGTAGTAAAGTACCTTGGCGTCTGGTTAGATCAGTATCTATATTTCGGAAGACATGTAGATGCTGCTCCGGCTAGAGCTAGGGTAGCATTTGCCCTGACAAGACGATTGTTTTATAGCAGTCGTCTTGACAGCAGGGTAAAGGTGACTTGCTACATGGCCCTCATTAGGCCGATGATTGTATGTGGGTGCCCGGTGTGGTTTAACGTTGCCCCATCTCATGGAAAAGATACGGGTGTTTGAGAGGCAGTGTCTGAGGAGCTGCCTTGGACTTCACAGAACACCAGTATATACTATTCCAACCAGGTCCTATACAACGGGGCCAACATAAATTTTCTGGTGAAACTCATTCGGTTTCACTCTGCAATAGCGATGGCTTCGAACAATAGTCTCATCTTTGGGGCCTTCTACCCCAATGATGAATATCTTAAGAGTGCGCGTTTAAGCGGCTTTATTCCGCCCGAAGCTTTCCTCTATTTGGATAGTCGAGGGCTGATACAGGATAGATCGGCGGTTCCGCTAATCTACCACGTCTTCCGACGAACTGTGGATAGGCGGCGCCTATACGACCGTGACGTCGTCGCTCAGGGCGGAGGAGAGCGCCTGCGGTTCAGCAGGAGTGTGTCCGATTGGGACCGTCGGAGTAGGTTACAACAGGAGAACATGTTGTGGTGGTAAAACTAGGTAAAGATAGTTGACTTATGGCCGACTTACATAGTTTTAGTCTTAAGGTTTAGGTTTAAGCAGTCATGGTGGCACAAAAATTTTTTTTTTAAAAACCCTTGCTGTGGCTGTTCTAGTTTTTAAGTTATTTTTAGGTAGTCTTAATTAGTTTTACGTAGTTTAAGTTAGTCGATAAGTAGTTTCAATTAGCTTGTAAGTTCAAATAAAATAAAAAAAAGACAAGAAACCAAGTTTTTACAAAAATGTTTCTTGGTAACCATTATTATAACTATAGATTTACATATTAGATAATAGGCCGAAAGGCATTAGAATTAAGTTGTTATCATTTAATTTAGGGCGCCCGCATAGGGCCAGTAAGTTAGTAAAGTAGTTGATAAGTAAGCCCGTTTTTTTCATGAATTTTTGTCTAGCATGTAAGTTAGTTTTAAGATAAAGTTAAATAAAAAAACCATGACCACAGCTATACGAAAAACGAAGACGAAACAAGCCAAGGTAAAAAAGAAAAACCTGAAGATCATAACGACCTTCGTCGATTCTACGAAGCATGCACTTCGAGGGTTAAAGAAGTCTTATTGAAGTAAATAGCTTCCTAAAAGTTTCGATAACACTTCATACACGTAATTTTGCTGGGAGGGAAATAGCTTCGATAGTGCATATCGAATGAAATTGTTAGTTGGGTTACTTCTTTCTTCATCGAAAAGTTCTGCTTATTGGATCATGAACATTGTTGTCTAATAGAAATAATTGTTCGAGACACAGGTTTCAGGAATATTATTAGAATGTTGCATTGACACCGACTCACAAGCCCTTGTTTTTTTTATACTGGTGGTAGGTACACCGCCCATATACCTGCAGAGATTATACTTTTAAGCAGTTGCATCTTATAGTTAAGTGAATATCTTCTAAAAACTTTTAAAAACTCTTGAAGAAAAAAATTAGTTTTCTTGTAAAATGCCTTATAGAAGCAAGTTATATGTTTCGCAAAATGTCTTTATTTGCAAGACTTCTTGAAGTTCAAAAATAATATAATTGTTTATTGTTTTCTTTTTGTAATTACATTTTGTTATATTATTTCCTTCTAATAATTTCAATCCTTTATAATTATTAAAACCCAATTCGTTATTATAAAAGTATGAAATTCAGTGAAATTAATTATATAAAAAACTCTTGCCTTACTGGGACTCGAACTCGCGTTCCCTCTCTGGAACATGAAAGACCAGTAAGTACAAAGAATTACTTGAATCGTGTTGACTCATTCTCCGGTAGGTTCCCGATCTTTTCATCTTTTTCTTAGCCTTCATTCGTAAGCTCTAAAAAATGCTCAACCACCGACCCCAAGTACTAACGGGTGATCCAAGTAGAGATACTTTTTTCAATAGCCTTTTTGGACAGGTCATGTGTGAGTCGTGTCATGCTGTCATGTTATTTTTGTTTAGTATTGTTTGGCATTTCATAATGGAAAGACTTACGCGTGAACAACGTTTACAAATTGTTCAACTTTATTATGAAAATTCACGTTCTGTGAGGAATGTGTTTCGTGCACTTCGCTCAACTTATGGTCAACATAATCGGCCTACTGAGCGTACTATTCGCAACACCATCACCTATTTTGAGACCCAGCACTCATTATTGGATAATATTCGACCGAATAGACCACGTCCAGCACGCTGTGAAGGAAATATAGCGGCCGTAGCTGAGAGTGTACACGAAGACCGTAGAGAGTCGATTCGGCGCCGCTCGCAGCAACTCGGACTGACGTATGGAACGACTTGGCGCATTTTACGTCAAGATCTTAAATTGAAAGCGTACAAAATACAGCTTGTGCAACAACTGAAGCCGCTCGACCTTCCCAAGCGACATCGCTTCGCTCTATGGGCTCTTGAAAAGTTCCAAGAAGATCCGACGTTTTCGAGGCAAATTTTGTTTAGCGATAAGGCCCATTTCTGGCTCAATGTGTATGTAAACAAACAAAATTGCCGCATTTGGGACGAAGATCAACCTGAAGAGATTGAAGAACTGCCACTTCATCCAGAAAAAACAACGGTTTGGTGTGGTTTGTGGGCCGGTGGAATCATCGGTCCATATTTCTTTAAAAATTATGCCGGTGCGAACGTAAACGTCAATGGCGACCGCCATGATAACCGACTATTTGATGCCTGAAATTGAAGCTCGTGATCTCGGCGACATTTGGTTTCAGCAAGACGGCGCCACTTCCCACACATCGCATCAATCAATGGACTTATTGAGAGAACATTTCGGTGAGCACATAATTTCACGTTTTGGGCCGGTCGATTGGCCACCAAGATCGTGCGATATCACACCGTTAGACTTTTTCCTGTGGGGATATGTAAAGTCAAAAGCTTATGCCGACAAACCCGCTTCGATTCAGGCCTTGGAGGAAAACATCACGCGTGTCATTCGCCGGTTACCAGTCGAAATGCTCGAACGAGTGATCGAAAATTGCACTCAACGGATGGACCATCTGCGACGTAGCAACGGCCAACATTTGATAGACATAATCTTCAAAAAATAAATGCCAAAGAATGTTCTTTCAAATGATAATAAACGTTCTCCATTAAATTTGAATTTTCCGTGTTTTTTTCTTTAAAAAAGTAGGGAACCTCAAAATGGATCACCCTTTATATAACCCCTAAAGAAATGATTGCTTGTGGAGGTTAAATTTGATTGCCTTATAGAGGAAAAATTTTTAGTTTAGTGTGTATTGTGCAATGTCATTTTCTATATTTCTACGCCTACTTTTTTCTGGATCTTTATTTTATAAATGGAATGGGATAGGGTATTCTACGATTCGCATAGCGGATTGTAGACTTCTCATGTTTTGGATATGCACTTACGAAAGATTAAATTTTTCGAAGGCATTTTTTTTAAAAGAATTTTGAAATTGCCATCAGACATTCAAAACTACGAAATTAACGTAGAATCAGGGTTCATATATATACAGAGTGACCCAAAAGTCGTTTTCTATATGTTTTTATATCTGGAATTACTTTGGCATGAAAAGATAGAAACTAATGAAATAAATTACAAATGAAAGTTTATTTAATTTGTTTATATAATGTATGGGAAAATCATATCTGTTACGTTGCCATCATTATAATGGGCTTTCCATTATTTTTGAAGCGTTGCCGGCGTAATTTGAGCGATTTCTATGCAAACGATGCAAACGTTCAGTTTCAGATCTTGTATAGTGTGGGCTTTGTTAATATTTAACTTTTTCTTCAGGTAACCGTATAAAAACATGTCCAGACCAGACTAATTCACATTTTTTTCGGAATTGTTCCCGCAACAAGTTCATTGTCTGACGAGTGGTAGCTCTGTTTGTTCCTGAAACTAAATCAGCTGAGCTTTATACAAGTGAAAAAAAGAAGTCTTGAAGGCATTGCTCTGTAGCGGAACCCCTTGGCAGTAACGTAGGTACACGCATTTTCAAAGAAATACTTTTTTACTTACTTAAGCGGCGCTACAGTCCGGAAGGGTGTCCTGGTATTGGTGTATATTCGTTCTACATGTCTTAGCCACCCCAAACGTCCAATACAGAGTTTTCTGACCGGGGACATGTCGCTGTACAGCTCATATAGTTCTTGTTTGAATCTTCGTTTCCATAGCCTTTCAACACAAACGGGACCAAGGATTTCTTCACCCGCTTTTGAGGCGGTCCATGCTTCAGTGCCATAGAGCAGGTCTGGAATGGATCAGGGTCTTATAAAGGATTTTTTTAGTAGTTTGAGTGAACGCTTTACTACTAAATTGACTTCTTAGCCCGAAGAAAGAGCGGTTGGCAAGAGTAATTCTTCGGTTCACTTCTGACAAGATGTTGTTGTCAGAGCGATAGACAAGGTTGCATACTACCTTAAAGTTATATTTATCATCGACACAATGTTGTGTGTCCCTTCGTGTTGACAGCATATACTTAGTCTTGCCCTCATTTACTACTAAACTCATTTTTGCAGCTTCCTTTTCTATTCTAGCAATAGTGGCTTAGACATCGCGTTGAGTCCTAGCAATGTTAGTTGCACCGTTTTGTGGAAAATTGTGCCTCTGGTGTTGGCTCGGGAGTTTTGCACAATCCTCTCAAGAATCAAATGGAAGAAGTCACATGACAGCGCATCGCCTTGCCTAAAACCTTTTTTGGTATCGAATTTGTCGGTGAGATCGCTTCCGACCCTGATGCAGCAGCGAGAATTCTCCATCGACATCCTACACAAATGGACGAGTTTGGGCGGTATACTAAAACTAGACATGGCTCTGTAAAGTTCGTCTCTATAAATGAGTAGATGGTGGGTATCGATTTTGCATTCTAATTTTTTTCCCTGTATCTGCCAAAGTGCTAAAATTTGATTGGTAGCGGAATTTCCTGGCCTAAGCCCACACTGCCCAACCCACACACTGAAGGTCCGATCAGGTTGTTGGTAAACGGTTTCAGGCGTTCACATATTACGGCAGATAGGATCTTATAGGCGATGTTGAGGAGACTTATGCCTCTGTAGTTGGCGCAGTTTAGAGGGTCTCCTTTTTGTGAATCGGGCAAACGATGCTGAGGTTCCATTTTTCAGGCATAATTTCTTCCGACCAGCCTATGAGTTGGTTGATGTTATTTACCAAGTCTTCTCCGCCGGCTTTACATGACTCAGCGTGACGGCCGTCATTTCCGGAAGCCTTATTAAGCTTGAGTTAAGATAATGCTATTCTCACTTCATTCTGGTCGGGTGGTTGGCAGTTCTCGCTGTCGTTGCCAATATTGCATGATTCCTTCTGCCTTAAAGCGGAATTTGGTTCATTATCGCCGTTTAACAGTCTGCAGTGGTTGTTCCACATCCTTAGTGTCTCAACTACGATATTTCCTTGTTCATCTCCACAAGATTTTGTTTGAGCCTTGTTTCCTTGGCTTTGACGTTTTACACTTTGGTAAAACTTGCAAACATCATTCCTGGAGTGACACCTCCCTATATCCTCGATCGCGCGTTTTTCTTACTCTTTTTTCTTTTTTCCGAAAAGCCGGTGTTCTTCCCATTTTCCCTGCCTATAGAGCTAAATGGCAGCTCTCGTCTTCACCTGCGGGTTAGCCTTGATGCATCGTTCTTGGCTTCGAGCATATGTCAGCATTACTCATCACACCAGGGGTTTCTTGCTGGTGGGCGCGAGGAACCTAGCACAGGAACCTAGGAATCAGTCGCGGTTGATCAAATGTCTTCTTGTCATCGTTGCCATTGTTCTTCGACATTCAACTTTGGTGGTACGGTGTTAATCGAAAGGTGGTCTCTTGCGATTGTAGACTTCCAACATTAATTTTGTTTTCTTCTAGATTACCAACATCCTTGTTTGTCCGTCTGAGTCAATCATTGTGTTATTCAAAATGTTCTGCGCAAAATTTGGACCAGATTAAACTTAATAGGATTCACTCAAGTTATGTCAGAAAATAAATTGAATAGACCTCCCCACAACTGTTTACTTTAACAACCGACCCAGTTTCCTTTTCAAAAAAAGGAAAAGTTTATAATAAAAGAATAAAACAAAAGTCATGAAAAGCCATTATGAATTTTGAATCCATGTTTTGAACAAAAAGAAGACGCAAAAAAATTACAAAAGATAAAACACCCACATGTGAACTACAAAACGATAACAAAAACGATGCACTCCTGCATATGCTAGAAAGTTTTCCACTTTTACAAAAGTTCTGTGTGTTCCGTGAGTCTTCCATACACACCGAAACACCCAATTCCGTACCTTCGCTTTCAATTGAATTTCGAAAGGCTACTGCGGAACTTAACCACCAGCATAGGCATCCTAACGCTGCACTTGCATTCAGATGCTAAAGAACAACTTTTACCCTTAACGCTTATGGTCCTTTATGTCACACGTCCTGTTCGTAGATTCGTATTCGAAAGACAAATATTAGAATTGCACGGATAATGTAGAAAGATTAGCGATGCGGAAAGAATTCCAAACGATAAACAAATAATATAAGCACGGGAGTAAAAAAAAATTGTACATAGATACGAGTACATATAACAGACACATCCTTTTTGATGTTCATTTTCCAGGTGAAACATCCTCTTTCGTGTGCAAAAACAAGTAGGTACAATCAAATTCAAATAGCACCCTACATGGTGGTGGTGGAGTTGTTATAATTTTCGTTTTTATTTCCTTTTGCCAAGTCCTTGTAATATTCTATGTTGAAAAAAGGTTCCCTTAAGGAGTTGTGTGTGTATACAGGTTTTGCTGAAACGTGCCTAAGCCATTGTCATAAGGACATTACAACCGCAAATCCTTTAGATGTGTCTTTCGTACGATTTAACGCTATAGTCGTATACCATGATGATGTTGAAGTTCCTCTTCGCCATTACTGGGTTACACTGTTGTGCAAAAATTATGCATCACTGGGAAAATATTAATTGTTTGGAGTTTTTTTTTAAGACAATTGATAAGAAATAAATTAAAATGGAAATCGTATGGTAGTGGGTGAGTTAGGAGTAACAACGATTCTAACTCTAAGGGGCAGCCCCTGGAAATTTCTGTTATCAATTGAATGATCGAAGTAACATAAACAACTTGTGTACAGACGACATTAACCGCTAATAAATGTTTTAAGAAATAACTTCCCTAATTGTTTGGTTGAAATTAAGGAAATTCCATTATATGCGAATTTGTGAATCATTTTTTTAGGAGTACGAAAATACAGGAGATGTCAGACGTATGAAGTGGGGCATTGAAAAATTGAAGATGTTCTAAGCTTCGATACTGAAAAGGGAACCCCTAGCTAAGCGAGTGGCCTAATAGTTTGTGCTTTGAACTTTACAACAGGTGGTATGACGGTGAACTCTCCGATATTCTTGACATTGACATTTATACAGGATGGCGAAAAAATCCTTTTTCCTATTTTTATTGCAAAATTATTTTTTTGAAAATAGCCAGTCTCAACTAAACGTGTGTACGCCTACCGGCAAATGTATGGCGTTAGAAATGTTTTTATTCGTGCTGTGGTCAAAGTGTAGCAATATGGGAACGTTGGAGATATGAGGCGTTCGGGAAGTCCTCGTTCTGGGCGATAGATCGAAAACATCCAGGTTGTCGGGGAAAGTGTTGCAACTGACCCCGAAGCATCAATACGATACCGTCAACACAGTTAGGCATAACGCGTTGCACGATTCGTCGGATTTTGAGAAAAGATCTGCACCTATACCCTAGTAAGATCCAGTTGATCGAACAGCTCAATACTGGTGTTCAAAAACACGTCTGGAGTACAACAGAACTGTCCTAAATACCGGCGAGAATGACGAAGAAAATTTGATGATGAACGACTAGGTTTTTGAACCAGGGAAATTGAGGATTTAAGAGCACACATAATTCCAAAAATCTTCATTAAAGTCCGTTTTACCAACTTCGTGTTACTGTTTGGTATGCAATAACCTCGCTTAAGATGTATGGGCTATATTTCTTCGAAAATTATGCGGGTGACAGCTTTAAGGTCTATGGATTACGCTACAGAACAATGCTACAGGACTTCCTTTTTTGACTTGTGCAAGCAGCCAACAAAGTTAAGCTGCTTGGTTTCAGCAAGACGGAGCTACCGCTTACAGCGTGAATATGAATGGCCTCCGCAATAGACGGATCTGTTGGCTCCGGACTTTTTTTTGTGTGTTGCCTGAAGGGTAAGGTTTAGATTAACACACTATACAAGAGCTGAAACTCCACATTTGCACAGAAATCGCTCAAATAGGACGGCAGCATTTCAAAAGCTCATTAAAAGCGGCATTAGAATGCATGCACTCATGGGCTCTTTTCCATGGGTACATGCATTCTAATGGTGGCCTCTGAATCGGTATGATTTTCTATACGTAATGTAAAAAAATTCAAGAAATAAACTTTTCTTTGTAATTTAAATTTAAAATTAAAATAAAAAATTTATTTCAGACTAGCTGTTGATTTTGTTCATTTCGAAAACATTGCGACATTACAGCGTTTGGTTTCAATTCGATATTTTTATTGTTTTTCCGTCTGTTGCGTGAACGAATACATCCGAAGGTTTTCCGACGCATGAGCAAGCCACATAGAGCTGCCCATGTGAGAGGCATGGATTCTCCAAATTTAATACACACACTTGCAACGACCGTCCTTGTGCTTTGTTGATAGTCATTGCGAAAGCGAGTAGCCCGGGGACTGCAAACGTTTGAATTCGAATGGCATATCTATCGGGATCATTGGGATACGTGGCATCAGACGTCTTCACCTTTGAATTTTCCATTCAAAATTGTTGCCTCGATAACATTGTTTTCATCATTTTCTTGACTGAGAGCCTGGTTCCATGGCAAAGTCGTGGTGGATTTATGTATCTTTCGAAGAATAATGATGGGTACGCCAATTTTAAATGTAAGAACGTGCGGTCAATGTCAATACCATCAAATTCAACATTTAGAATGGAATACCCGGCGAAACAACAACTTATTACTTCGTCTTGATTCACCACAGTAATCAGTTGGAAAGTTGGCCAGTCATGTGACTGGCAAAGAATTCATGAAATCAGTTGGAAAGTTGGCAACTTCGACTTGATTACTGTGGTGAGTCAAGTTGTTGTTTCGCCGGGTATTCCATTCTCTATGTTGAACTTGATGGTATTGACATCGATGTATTTCGCCCCTTGTAGAACGAGGGTAGACTCTGATTGGCTTTAACTTGGCAATGCCCAGTGGTTGTAACTCTGAATACACATCAAGTGTTTTTTTAACCATCGGGTACTGGTCTCATCCAAACGGATTTGACTTGCGCATTAACCACTGATGATTTTGTGGTTCTGTGCAATGTGCGAGAAAAATGTTTGCACCAATTCGTCTATGCTTTCTGTGAACTTACAGCTGTTTGCTGGTATAGTGATACTGAGAACATAGTGCTCAGTGATGTAAATAAAGCATACCACGGGACCTAGCTGAATAGAATTCGCCATTTCATTATAAAGAGAATTCGGATGCGCGTCTCTTGGAGATGGCTAGCGAAAACAGTCTGATCATCGGGGGCTTACTAACCCAACGACATAAACATGTCACCCCCATTATGTTGGGCTTTATTCTATCAGATAAATTCGTGTATAACGCCTCGCGTGGGTATAATACAACTGCGACAATCACTGAGGGTCGAACTATTATTAACGGTCAAATTACCAAATCAGTTATCGAGTGAGTGAAATAGCAACTAAATTGCTAGGTTTCCCGCGCCCACCAGCAAGAAACCCGTTGTTTGATGAGGAATGCTGAAATATGCTTGTATCCAAGAACGAGGCCTAAAAGGCTAAGCTGCAAGACGAGAGCTGGCATTGACCTCTATAGGTAGAGAAGAAGGGAAGAACACCGGCTTTTCAGAAAGAAGAAAAAAGAGCAAGAAAAGCGTTCGATGGAGAATATAGAGAGGTGATACTCCAGTTACGATGTTCACATGACTTACCAAAGTGTAAAACGTCAAAGCCAGGGATATAAGGCACGAACAGAATCCTGTCGAGATGAACAAGAAAATATCGTAGTGGAGACACAGTCGATGCTGAGGATATGAAAGAATCACTTCTGCAGACTGTTAAACGGCGATGGCGAACAACATTGTGCTGTCAGGCAGATCGAACCATTCAATATTGGCAACAATAGCGAAAACTGCTAACCACCCGACCGGAATGAAGTGAGGTTAGCAATATCTAAACTCAAGCCTAATGAGGCTGCCGGAAAGCACGGCCTTCACGCTGAGCTCTATAAAGCCGACGGAGATGACTTGGTAAGTAACACCCACCAACTCAAAACCAAAATCCGGTAGGATGAAGGTATGCCTGAAGAAATGAACTCCAGCATCGTTTGGCCGATCAACAAAAAAGGATACCCTCTGAACTGCGTCAACTACAGAGGCATAAGTCTTCTCAACATCGCCTACAACATGTGAACAGCTGAAACCGTTTACCAACAACCTGATCGGTCCTTATCGATGTGGTTTCAGGCCACAAAAGTCCACAACCGATCAAATTTCCATACTTCGGCAGATCCTGGAAAAAACCCAAGAAGTCCAAATAGATAGCCACCACCATTTATAGATTTCAAAGCCGCATATGACGCCCAAACTCGTCCATTTGTATAGGAGGACGATGGAAGATTCTCGCTGCTCCATCAGCGTTGGAAAAACAGGATTTACGCAAGGCAATGCGCTGTCATGTGACTTCTTCAATTTGATTCTTGAGAGCCAACACCAGAAACACAATTTTCCAAAAATTGGTGAAACCATAAGCTTACGCCGATGATATTGACAATTTTGGGAGGACTCAACGTGATGTCATAGCCACGTTTGCTAGTATAGATAAGGAATCTGAAAAAATCGGTTTCACAGTAAATGAGGGCAAGACTAAGTATATGCTCTCAACACGAAAGGACACCCAACATCGACGAATCGGACAGAAAGTCACTATTGACAGATATAACTTTAAGGTAGAACGGTACTTTGTCTATCTCGGCTCCGCTGTTAACTCTGACAACAACATCTCGTCAGAAATTAAACGAACAATTACTCTTTTCAAACGCTGATTTTTAGTGCTAAGAATGCAATTCAGTATTAAATCCCTCGCTCGAACCCCTGCTGTACGGCGTTGAAGCGCGGACCGTCTCAAAAGCGGATGAAGAAATCCTTGGTCGATTTAATAGGAAAATTCTTCGGTCCCGTTTGCCTTGACGAGCTATGCACACAAAGATTCTACCAAGAACTGTACGAGTTGTACAGCGATATGCCCCTGATCAGAAAACTCCTCATTAGACGTTTAAGAAGACCTCGCCTTAAGTGGCGAGAACTAGTAGAAACCGACCTCAACGAACTTGGAGTGCGCAACTGCCCATGCATTTTAGTTCAATTAAATTTCAGTCAGATCATTTAACATATTTTTAGTGCGAAACTTATTTAAAATATTTTCGCCAAGACAACGTCAGCTAGTTTAAAAAAAAACAAACAGTCTTCTAAAACATCGATCAACTTTTAAGCCCTACTGTGGTACAGTATATGCGTGTGTGTATGTTGGCATAAAAATGAATGTTAACTTTATTGCTGAACTTTATTGAAAGCAATTTTAATGCAATAAGAATACCTGCCGAACTGGTAAAGTGTCTTTTTCGCACTGCCAACCATAAATAACCTTCGAAATATCCAAAAATATCAGATCCAGTTAGCCTGTGACTACTTCTGTCTAATCGTCTACCACGATTGCACGCATATCCCCGCAGCATAACCATTACTTTGGCCAACATACGTGCCGTGAGTATTTAACGATCACAAGATGCATGTTGCTTACCTTACATATATCCTTACACGAAAAAAAGGGATTCCCCTCCTTGTAGTCGTGCAAATTTTCATTTTTATTGTTCGATTTAATGGCATGTGGCAACGGTGTACAGATAAATAGACGAAGGATATTATGTACCAGAATTGTTACGAGTATTTCGTTAAATTTCGGTTTGCACGTCTTCCTTGTTGCTCCTACAGATTGAGGATCATAAATGTAAAATTGGAAAATCTTGCCATAGGCAAGCGCCTACAATGAGTGCGCGCTCTTAAGTAGCCTAACTTCCCAGGACTTAGCTTTTATAAGCGACAGCAATTCGTAAAGCGATTATCAACACTTGCGAATGGGTTTCAACTGGAGGCGGTGAAAAATTGCCGCATTCCACTCGCACAGGAGATAAGCAAATTTTATAGAGTGTTGCCAGGTGATGCGGCACTGAGCTTTGATTGCTTTTTGCCAAAAAAAAAAGTTTTTATTAGGTAATTTTGCGGAGATAGCTTTGGCTGGCAAGGACTTGTATTAGAAGAGCACAAATTGAATTTCCACTTAATTTGGTATGTAATAGATCGTAGCGTGGGTGTAGTCGTAAATTATTGGAGTAGAGTGTGGGATGTTGAGTACGTTGATGGTTTTCCACCTGGTGAAGGGTTCTATGTCTTCTGAAGCGTTCATTTAAATGCAGGTAATGGGTGAGTTGATTTTAGTCAAAATAAGCCGGGAAAATGTATTTTAGGAAGGTGTTTGGTCTTTGTTGGTGTTCTGAAAATATGTGAATAAAGGCAATGCGAGATATGGTCATTTCCAGTAGCTGACGAGATCCCATTCATATTACTGGACCAACATGTATGAAAAAAGTAAAAAACTTTCAAAAGCTTTTCTGAGATATTCAAACAAGAGGTAAGCTAACAATTTCCAGAATAAGTTAGGATCCTGAAAGGAAATGGTGGTCGATTAATTTAAATGGATCAGCTTAAGAACACACCCTTCCCTACATGAAAACTTCTGCATAATAGACGTTGATGCGCGCTGTAACACGGTGCTAATCAACACTAGCTTTCCTTGCCTTCGAATCCACAACGCAACGCAGATAGTGGCACTACCAACTAAATCCACCTTATCCATAATAAATGCGATAATCGTTTGCAGCATCCTGAAGGAATATCCATGCTGAGAATCGCACATCTACTCTCACCAACTTCTGATCGCAGATTCCGAATATTCAAAAGGATTGACACAGAGCATGCGACTTCACATTTAGACGGCTCAAAGAACTAGGAATAGCCAGAAACTGCCAAGAGCAACTGAGTTAGTCTCTGTATTCCTTCACATTTTACCAACATGCATACGCACTCACAAAAGGCTAGCAGACTACTCCAAAATGGTGCCAGTAGTATGATGAGCAAGTACTGAGAAGAGCTTATAGAAGGAGCTGCACTGCATAAAGAGTATAAGAGGTTGAAGAAAACATGCCTAGGAAGTATATAAAACAAGCCGCACTTTAGCACAAGAACCGTAAACAAGCAGCAACCCAACACAAAAACCCACCTCAAGTTGGTTCAGGTCGTTTTCTGCGCGCCACTTAAAACGATGCCATCCTCTACAGAATTTGACGTCAGTCTGAGAATCGAAGACTCTGTGAGCCGGAACCGGGGTCCATCTCAAAAGCTCAATTGAGTATTTGTTTTACAAGGTTAGTGTCACTTTACAGCTTGTATAGTTCATGGTTGAATATTCGTCTCCCTAGCCCGTCAACACAAGCAGGACCAACAATTTTTTGAAGAATTTTTCTCCCAAAAGGATCCAATACTTCGTCATTCGCTTTTGATACAGTCCATGCTTCAGCTCTGTAAAACATGAATGGGATGATCATGGTCTTGCATAAGACCTTTCTATTAGTTGGACGGTATACCGGAACTAGATATGGCTCTGTATAGTTTGTCTCTATAAATGCTGTCTTATGCGGCTGTGAAATCGATGAATAGGAGGTGGGTATCGATTTGGATTTGGACTTCTTGTGTTTTTTCAACGATCTGCCGAAGAGTTGATCAGTTTACTTGTATAAAACCAAACAGATAAGACCCAATCAGATTGTTGGTAAACGGTTTCAGGTGTTTCAATTTTAGGATCTTGTAGGCGATGTTGAGGAGACTCGTGCTTCTGTAGTAGGCGCACTGCTGAGGGTTTCCTCTTTTGTGGATGGGGCAAATGACGCTGAGGTTCCATTCTTTAGGTACACTTTCACCCGACATAACTTTGTTTATGAGCTGGTCATCTCCGCCGCCTTAGTAAAGCTCGACGGGAATGCAATCATTGCTGGCAGCCTAGTTCAGCTTGAGTTTATAAATATATTCCTAACCTAACTTTACATAGGTCAGGTGGTTGCTAGCTTTCGCTGTTGTCGCCAATATTGAATGGTTCATTCAGCCTGACATTTGGAAGATTATTTGCCGTAAAAACGTATGAAGATGTGGTTCTTCCACAGCCTCCCTGGATTGGCACCTCTCTATATCCTAGTTAGCTTGTTTTTCTTGTTCTTTTTTCATCTTTCTGTCGAGCTCAAGTGCAGCTCTTATATTCACCTACAGCTTAGCATTGTACACCTCATTCGTGGCTGCGAGCATCTCTTTGAATTAAGGATAAAACCATAGGTTTCTCGCTATTTCGGCTTATCTAATGGCTTATTGGCATCGTTGCATATGTTCTTTGAGATTAGATGCTAGTGGTATGGTGTTCATAAAGACATTAAGGGATACACATGCTGCGAAGGTCTTGGCGGTCTCTAGCAATAGTAGTTTTTCGAAATTGACTTTTTTCACAGTATAAGTCCATTGCCAGACGTGTTGTCCAGTAAGCTGCGTTTATCGCAATAAAAACCTCCAACCTGGAGGGCCAGATCCAATTTGTTGGATACCCTTACCATACGGGGCCATCAATATTCAATACGGAATTAAGCACTACCTTTTGTTTTTCGCTTCTTTCGCCTTCATCTATGTTGAAGGGTCTCGAATTACCCTAGAGATTCCTAGATGACCACTCATATGAAAAAGTCAAAGTAACTCCTTTGGGTTATTTACTTTGTCGATGCCAAGTAGGACTTTTGACGCCACCGTAGACATCTTGTGAGTACACGTGTCTTTCTCCCGCTGCTACGGTAAAGGTGCCTACTAGACACTCAGCTGAAAGTCTGAGTTGGTAGGCATCCTCTAGTTGAAAACTCCGGGTTTCATATTACCGCATTATTAACCATTAAGAATTAGAATTATCAATCCCAAAAAGTTCTAACACTTAGAAATATTTACAAACTAATAAATCATCAACCTGGCATCTTCAAATTCCAAGTAGGCTAATTCTTACTGGAACTTTGGTCTTGGAGTTATCGATTTCGAGGTAATACTGTCATCTGAAATGTTAAATCTTTGCTGTTGCATCACCAGAAAAATGACCACAAGAAAACTGCAAACCTAAAATTATAAAGCCATACAGATGACGCACTGCATACAAGAAAAATTGTTCTATGGCGGGTCGTACTGGCACAGCCCGCCATATAGTTAGTTGGATCTCGATTCTCATGTGTGCGCTTGCATAACGCCCGCCCGCCCGCACCTGGAGCTGGTGACCAAAAGTCCCTTTTGTTTGATCTCAATGTGTCATCCGTATGGCTTTATAATCTTTGCTGCATAGGAATATAGGAATCAATGGAAAATTCCGTTTCATTTCGGTGGAACGACAAACTATACTTCACAAAAATTAATCTCAATCAATGGAAAATAAAAAGAGTTTTCTGCGAAAAATATAATTAAAAATTAAAATATTTCTGGATAATCATGTTTTCAATTGCATAAGATTTGTTTTGCAGCAATTCGCCATTGATTGAATTTAAAAAAAAAGTCGCAAGAAGTAAAGGAAAATTTCCAATGAGGGTTTTCAATGATAGCTATAACTGGACCCTAAAAGGTAAAAGCACAGCAATTCCTTTGAAAAGTTGATACCTTCATGGTTTAGTTTCTAAGTAATATAATCATCAATCCAAAATGAACCAAAAGGGAACGACCGAGAACAAAACAGACCAGAAAAGTAAAGACCCACGGCAGTTCCGGAAGAGTTGGACAGAGTTAAGCGCGCAGTCGTCAAAAAACCATGATCAGCCCTATCGAGGTGTTTGTTCAAAGAATATCCGAAACGAAAGTCAGTTCCGATCGGAACTCAGTTTACCATCGAAGTATCCGCTGCGGAACAAACTAAATGAAGCAAATATTTGCGTATGTTTGACAATCTGTCAGCTGTGTAATTTTATAAACGCGAAAAGCGAGTGAAAAAATATTTAAACAAATTTTTCTTGTAATTTTTTTTTGTAGAACACAATTTTGTAGAAATACACAAAAAAAATTTTCGGGTGGATTTCTATTTTCGTACGAATTCCGCAACAATTTTTCGTCGGAGAACTTCCGAAGAAATTCAACGAGTAGCTGCCAGAAATTGTTGACTTAACATATTACGCCGTCACGCGATCATGTGCGATGCATGCAAATCCGGATTTCGTACCGAGATTCTCCGATATCGAACAAATCGGAGAAAATTTTGTTCCGAACGGATACCTGGATAGGGTTGATTACATTACCAAATTCGGCAAAGCATTTTTTTTTTCTACTTTGCGGCAAATTCACCTCGTCCGATTCAGCGAAAATGCATTCGGTTCAATGAACACCGAGCTAAGTAACACCCTACCAGACGATGTTCTCCTTCAACATATTCATTGTAAAAGTCCTTCAAAATCTCTTTTTGCAGTGTCATTGGACCATTGAATGTGGGATGTCCATAAATATTTACAAGACTTATTCAGGGAGTAAAATTCCTAGAGATCCTCGGGCGATTGTCCCACTTTGATTACAATGTACGGTACACAAAACTAACCTTGCACTCGTTAAACATTCGTTTGATGGGCAACGTGCAATCTTGTCAAGAAAAAAACAACACCTAACCCCGTTCTGTTAAGTGTGCCAACGGCAAATACTGCATCGCCAATTCCCTCCCTTTGTCCTACACCATCGGCGAGGAGAGCATGAAACAATTTCCTACAACAACAACAACATATGGCGCTTGAGTAGGTAAGTGCTGAAGCTGCAAAATCCTTTACAAATGGTCAAAAGATTTACCTCATTGCCACATGAAACGCTGGTCTGTCTCCACCATCCACCAACGACCGCCCTTGCCGTACCTTTCGTGTCCAATAAACAGGTCTACATCTGAAGGATGTCAAGGAAAGCAAAAAACCCCGAACGGATCATACAAATTACCTTTACTTCACCATCCTAGAACAACGAAAGCAACAACAATTGTAGCACACAATTGCATCCTTTTTTTTTGCAATAGCGCAAGTGTGTATAGCAAAGGCAAATGCACAGACACAGAACCCAGCAGCATCAGCAGTAAGCAGGCTCCATCCTAAGCACCATTTCGCCCCATCATCATCTATTGGATACTTTCAAGGATTTATTGACATTCTGTGATGTTATTAAAGTTGATTGCAGTTAAGTCAACTTCTCTGCAGTGCCAACAGCAGGACTCTGGACAGAAGTAAATGCAGGATGCCTGGTTAGTTTAGGGCGGGGGCATGGTGGAAGACAAAACAAAGGGAAGTAGGAAAAATCTTCTGATCCTAGATTGGACATGAAGCGCATTGGCGAGATTCTGTGTGCTTTTTATGTTTTTTTTTTTTTTTTTGATGACGACAACGGCAACCTCTGTACGTCTGTATGCGATGAGGAATTATTATTAAATTTTGCTTCGCGCTGAAAAGGATATTTTTGACACACAACAACAGGGTGGTCGGTGGGTGAGAGGCGGCCGGCGCGGCAGGAACAAAAAGCATAGCAAGTGAAACACAGAACAGAACAAAATTGCACACACCACTGAGCGGGGAGTGTGCTGCTGTTGCAGTCGTCTAAAGTGCCGTGGCAGGATGTGCATTAAGGACGACTCGTGACTGGTGTGCTTTTGTGCAATTTGAAGTTTATTGTGAGAGTTTTTAATGGGAAAAATATGTTATTTGTTCGCCTTCGTTTGGGGCTGTTTGGGGTACAGATCTGCCTGTGCTGTATCCGTTTTTCTATCTTTATCCTGTTTGAGAAGATTTAGAAAGGAAAATTATCAGCGCAGCAAACGAGGATGAGAGGGTGCTCCACCGCCTGACTGCTTCCGGTCTGTTAATCCTGATACATAAATTGGCAATTTTTCTATTTCAGTATCAGGGGCAACAAAAAAAAAGAAAAGGATTCTCACTCCTCTTTACCTTTTTTTTTGGGTTTGAGATCCTTGTGAATGTGAATAATTGTCCTCGAGTCCGAGGCACCTGACAGAATATGCAAATTAAGTGGTTTTGATAGCAACTGGCGTCCAAAGGATATTTGGCATTCAACAGTAGCCGCACATGTATGAATGTGTGAATGGTAAATATGTTAGGCGTGTGTAGCCAACGATTAGCGGCTAATGACACACAACGGTGTTTGGGGTCTTTGGGTGTTGGCGCTAAGGGTGGACTTGGAATATGAACATCCCTGGCGTTGTGATTGTGTGTTTCTGATTTTGATATGACACCGGGTGGATAAATGCTGACAGAAACAAACAGTAATTGGATTAGAGGCTTTGGCGTGTATATTTGTCAGATAATGCAGGTTTCTTGACAAAGTGATATTGGCAGGTGCTGCAAGGGTTGATAATTAGTTTTCTTACCTGTAGACGTTTGGGATATACTTGTGTACGAGTATCCCTTGTCTACACAATGCGGATACACTTAGCTGACAAATATGTCAAACAGGTTCAAAACACGCAGATACATAAATTACATTTAGGATAATTTGACAGGAACCTGGAAAGGAATGGTGTGATGTGGTGTTGATGGGACGGAATACATTTTTTTTGATTGAAAACATTGCCGATAGATGCGTTAGTTCTTTGCCAATTTTTATCAATTATCAATCCTTTTGTCAAAAAAAGGAAGGAGACGTTTAATTTTTTCCTTGATGGGTGCTGCAATCAAGGATAACCCTGGGCGACAGTTAATTTGGCCCAGAAAATCCCCTAATATATGAAAACATCTCTAGTTTAGGATTTCAAACACTACCAGATATAAAACGACCACGGACAACGACTTACGTATACCCACTTGGAAGGTACTCTCGTTGTACTACAATATTAAAATCTGGAAAGACTTGTAGGGAATATGTCTCTTTATTACAGAAATCATGCCTATAAAGCTGTTAGGCTACCGCATTGTCAACCTAACAGCGATACGAACAACCCAATACCAGAACTGTTTTTGTGACAGAACAAGCTAATATTGGAACGAACTTCCAGAAGTCGTTTTTCCACCAATATACAATCTACAACAATTCAAGGTCACAAGCGATATATAAGGCCATCTGCAAGAATCATGTCAGGGCGCTCAAGGAGCATTTTAAAAACGTTCTCGTGTACCGACTCAGGTCAAGAGTTATTAGGTTGAAGGGAGTAGAAGGCTCTACCGATGAGACTGTCAAGACTTTATCAAGGAGGCGTTTTCCTCTGCTGCCCGGAGCCTGATAAACTTGTCCAGAATACGATTTGATTTATACTTGGAGATTCGATTTCAAAAGTCATTAAGGAAAACATCGTTGGCGGGTTAGTTAAAGAGTCTAATGGAAACGACAGCAGATAAAGGCAGTCAATTAATTGACTTTGTTGCACCGGCGATTACGAATCTACAAAGTAACCTCACGATCTCTAGATAGTCAAATCACCAAACAAATCGACCATGTGCTCATTGAAACAAGGCACACATTCAGTGGGCAATGTTGGATTGTACCATTTTAAGATGTCAGATGTTACGTCTTACGAGATGTTACGTCTTACGAGAAAAAGCTTAGAATGTTAAAAACAAGAGCCATAAGAAAAGCCCAAATAGCCTGATCCGACAAAGGACTACATAGTGAGAGAAGTGCCGACTTTACTTACTTATTTAAGTGATACTACAGTCCGGAACGAACCCGGGCCTCAACGATCATGCCTCTCCAATTAGCCCGGTCCTTACCTAACTGCCTCCAGTTGTGCACTCCAAGTTGTTTGAGGTCAGTTTCTACTTGTGCGCGTCATTTAAGGCGAGGTCTTCCTATACTGCGTCCGACGTCTGGCTGCGATTTGAAGACTCTGCGAGCTGGTTTATTGGTGTAAATTCGTTCTACATATCCTAGCCATCTTAAACCAATACGGAGTTTTTTTTTCCCAGGGGCAGCTCGTATAGTGCTTGGTATAATCTTCGTCTCCATAGTCCGTCAACGCAAACGGGACCGAAGATTTTTCGAAGAATTTTCCTCTCGAGTCGACCATGGATTTCTTGATCATGCATCAGCGCCGTAGAGCAGGACAGCAATCGTGGATATGACATCACGTTGAGTCCTACAAATAATGTCAATATCGTCTCGGCAAATGCTAGGAGTTGTTCCGATTTTTGGAAAATTGTTCCTCTGATGTCGGCTTGAGAGTTTTGCACAATCCTCTCAAGAATCAAATTGAAGAAGTCACATGACAGCGTATCGCCTTGCCTAAATCCTTTTTTGGTATCGAATGTGACCGTGAGGTCGTTTCCGACCCTGATAGAGCAGCGAGAATTCTCCATTGTACTACACAAAGGGACGAGTTTGGGCGGTATACCAAGACTAGACATGGCTCTGTATAGTTCGTATCTATAAATGCTGCCGTATGCGGCTTGGAAATCGATGATTATTTCCAGCATCTGCCGAAGTGCAAAAATTAGATCAGTTTTTGACTTTCCTGGCCTGAAACCACACTGATAAGGGCCGATCAGGTTGTTGGTGAATGGTTTCAGGCGTTCACATATTATGGCAGGTAGGATCTTGTAGGCGATGTTGAGGACAACTGTGCCGCTGAGGGTCTCCTTTTTTGTGGATCGGGCAAACAATGTTGAGGTTCCATTCTTCAGGCATACTTTCTTCCAACCAGATTTGGCTTATGAGTTGGTGGATATTACTTACCAAGTCATCTCCGCCGACCTTATAAAGCTCGGCGGAAAGGCCGTCATTTCCGGTAGCCGTAGCCTGTATCCTCACTTCACTCAGGTCGGGTGGTTGACAGCTTTCGCTGTCGTTGCTAATATTGGATGGTTCGTTCTGCCTGACAGCGGAATGTTGTTCGTCATCGCCGGTTAACAGTCTGCAGAAGTGGTTCTTCCATATCCTCAGCATAGACTGTGTCTCAACTACGATATTTCCTTGTTCATCTTGACAGGATTCTGTTCGAGCCTTGTATCCTTGGCTTTGACGTTTTACACATTGGTAAAACTTGCGAACATCTTTCCTGGAGTGGCACCTCTGTATATCCTCGACCGCGCGCTTTTCTTGCTCTTTTTTCTTCTTTCTAAAAAGCCGGTGTTTTTCCCTTCTTCTCTGCCTATAGAGCTCAACGGCAGCTCTCGTCTTCACCTGCAGCTTAGCCTTGTAGGCCTCGTTCTTGGCTGCGAGCATCTGTCGGCATTCCTCATCAAACCAGGGGTTTCGTGTTGGTGGGCGCGAGAAACCTAGCACATAACTTGCGGCTGATCTAATGGCTTGTTGGCATCGTTGCCATAGTTCTTCGACATTCGATGTTGTGGCGTAGTGGATATCCGAATCGATGTTAGTATGGTGTTAATCGAGAGGTTTAGGGATACGCGTTGCGCAAAGGTCATGGCGGTCCCTTGCGATTGCAGTCTTTCGACATTAAATTTGCTTACAGTTTTTCTGGATTGTTGTGGCGTAGTGGATATCCGTTTTCTAACCTTGGCTAGTGGTCCGAGTCGATGTTAGCTCCTCGGAATGTTTGGACATCCAAAATAGTGGATGCGTGGCGCTTGTCTATCGCTATGTGATCAATTTGATTGACCGTTCGTTGATCTGGAGACCGCCATGTCCCCTTATGGATATCGAGGTGAGGAAACCGTGTGCTGGCTATAGTGGCATTTCGTTCCGTAGCGAAGTCAATTAGCCATCGTACTTCGATAGTCGCTCATAGGTTTTGTCAAGGAGCTCATAGAAGCAGTCCTTAGCTATATCATCTTTTTCCTCCGTTGGGGCGTGAGCGCATACAAGGCTTTTGTTTTCGAATTTGTCCTTGATGCGGATTGTTACAATGCTTTCGCTAATATCTTGGAAATATAAGACTTCTTGCCTAAGTCTGGCACTTATAACAAATCTGCATCGGAATAATCGCAGTTTCTGCTCACTTTAACACGGTCCGTAGTAGATGTCATAGTTTTCCATCCTCTTTTTGCCCGGTCCATCGTGTTTCCTAGATGGCATTAATATCTGTTTTGTAGCAGTTAAGGGCTTCCGCTAGTTGTTCGCTCACACCTCTATTGTTAAATGTTCTCACAATACAGGTGCAGATACTAACTTCGTTATCCTTTTTCCGTTTAGCAGGGTCGTCAGTAATTAAATCAGTCCTTTCCGAGACTAATGGTTGCTTCGAAACATACATTTTTTTCCATGGTTGGGTAGTTTACCCAAAGCACAACCACCAACCTGGAGAGCCAGTTCCAATTTATTAGATACTCCTAGGAAACGGGGCCATCAGTATCCACTACGGGATTGAGCGCTGCCGTTGGCCTTTCGGTTCACCAGCTCTGTTCAAGGGGCCTGACTAACCCTTGAAATTCCTAGACAACCTGTTGTCCGAATATGTCGAAGCAGCTTGTATATGTTCGCCTTGCTCCAACTAGCGGAGAATATTCCTTGTAAGTAAGATCCTATTCAACGTATTTTGGAACGGTTGAAGCCTTCCAAAAAGAAACTTATCGCCATTCTAGATTCTGTTCTCCAATTCATAATAAACTCTGCCAATTATTTTTTTTTAAATCCTCAATGCGTTTTGAATATTTTTTCATCTAAAAATGAATAACGTCGTTAAAATGACGAACTTTTTGAAAAATTAACCCTTAACCATGTGAATAAATTTGTTTAGCTTGATAACCATTCGTCTATACTCCCGCATCGCATCTTACTTCACCATTTTTACCAATTTCACCACACCAAGTATGATCTAGAACAAAATCAAAGCCACACTTTACTTTAAACATGAACTATTCCATTGGGATCCCTTTTACCAAATTAGGTCCTCTTTGTTACTCCTTTAACAACAAATTACAAAACAATTTCCTTTTTGACTAATTATTATTACCGTTATTATTGTTGTAGCTAGCCCTTCGCAGAACATTTCCCCGAATATCGTATTGTTGCCAACATAGGGTGGAGTGGAGCCAACTCGGTCTTATTAAAGGACACTCAAAGTTACCAAAGCGACATCACAAATTTAATTTTCTAGCAAAGCTTTTGTGGATGCACAACCGAATTTACCAGCGCGCACGGATATTCAAATCAAATTGGAACACATAGCATCGGATCATGATGTTTAGGAGACGCACACAATCAAAGAGCTGAAGAATTAATTGGGACCATGTTTATTACACCAACGCAACGACTTGTGAGAACTATCCTTAGTACTGTAGGTACACCCCTGTCCTGTTATTCCAGAGCACCCCAGCCACTTGTACTTTAATTAACTCGCTGAATTATTTTGCAGAATTTGTCAAAGTCCTTTCCTGGGAATTGTATTCACATCCTTCGTTTCCACTCAAGTCGCATTGTATTGTCGTTTGATTTTTCTCTGTCTTATGCTGTGCTGAAGATGGCATAAATTGTGTACGAGCCTGTATCCTTCAATGATGGTCTGATATTAATTTGAAGGAGTTTTTTGAAAAGGGAGGCACAAGGAAAGGATATTTCATTTCTACGGGTGTTTTTGAAGTTCTTTGTGATGTCTGAGCACTAAAGACTCGGCGGCGGCAAGTCTTTTAAGCCCAATTAACGATTTTCGGTGGTGTGTATTGTTGGAAAAAGTTAGACGGAGTCGTGAAAGCATGGGAAATATTTGTCCTAGAAATTTAAAACCAATTACTAAGGAAAGGGTTATTTGAATGAATTCACTTTTAAAGACTTTTGTATAGATATGCCAACAGAGAGACCCTGATGCCTTTATATTCGATGGATAGCGCAGCTGCAGGGTTCATGTTACGAGAGCGGAGTTTTTCGACGAGACCAAGAAATAGAAGGAGTGTTGTATCATATGTTTCAAGTTTTTATTCATGGCTAGACCATTCTTTTGTCAGCCACTATTTTTCTAGATTTCCTTTCTTTTGAGGCTGTTTGACAACTAAATTGGCCTTTGGCCGGGATAAGTACACATTCAGAGCGCTAAAATTCGGGCGATAAAGAGTCCATCTGGGAGTGACCTCGCAGTGGCGAAACTCCATCAGAAGCTATATTCTGGTGCCACGGTTAACAGGAGCCCCTGAGTAATGAAAGGTTTTTGGTGTCTTCTTAACACCAATCTACTTGTAACAGCCTGTTAATGAGGGAAGCCCGTGGTGGCTGCGGTTACCCGGAACTGTCTACTCGGAATACCCGAAAATAGCAGTTTCATATCGCCTACCGGATTTTCAGGCGGAACTACTGGCTAATCGAAAGGCTTGTACGCTACCAGGGCATGACACTACGGAAAACCAAATATTTCTATTCTCATACATAGCCAAGTGTCCATAAAGGCCACCCAACCGGTACAGGAATGCCGGAACGAACGTGCCAACCTTGGCGAACGCTTCAGGGTCACACTTCTCTTGGTTCCAGGGCACAGTGACAGTGAAGGCAACGAGCGTGCAGACGACCTGGCCAGGCAGGGCTCGGCTGATCACGGCTCACTTCCTGCAAGGGTCCGTATCCCGCTAAGTGCGGTTAACGGACAAATACATTCATACTTCCCGAAAAAGGCCGACTCCAAATGGAGAAGGATAACAAATTGCGTCATATCGAGGAGAACATGGCCATCCTATGACAAAAACAGAACAAACGATCTACTAAATAGAAACCGCCCAAATATCGCAAGCATTACGGCGATAGTCAATTGGACACCATGCGGCTAAATTAGGGAATCCAAACAACCCTCAACGCCACAGTTGCGGAAATACCAATGATAGAGAAACTCTCTCCCATTTCATCTGCAATTGTAAGGCACTAGCAAGAGTCAGATTACGTGCGTAAGACCAACCATTTTTCGACAACCTTAGCGACATCTCTGGTAAAAGGATACAAGATCTCATCCGCTTTCTAAACCTCACAGGATGGATCTAGAGAGCGCCTGGCGTGGTAACAAAAATGCACAGATGTGCTACTTGGGATCATGCCGAACCGCCACTTCTACCTACCTACCTACCTACCCGAAACTAGTAGGAACGAAAGGTGTTCTAAGGTGTCTGTTAACTTCTAATACTTTTGACTTTCTCGCTCCTCAGTGAAGGAGAGTGGTTAGCTCTCAACATGACAACCAATTTCCATTAGCTGAGTACGTGTACAATCTTGGGCCTCTAGACGCTCTTTTCCTCGATTCTGATTTAATAGATAGGTATTGACAGAAAACACACCCTAAACGACAACTCATCTGTCAACGGACTTAGGCTAATTGGCTACGGAATGAAATACTACTACAGCACACGGTTTACTCACCTATATATCCAAAGGAGTATATTGCCGCCCCAGATCAACTATCAGACGCTATACTGAATGCATTTCGGATGTCCGAACATTGCGAGGGACTAAAATCGACTCGGATGATTAACACGGATAACATCGGAAATAAAGTGAACACATTGTGAACACAAAGACTGCAAATGCAAGAGACCGCCTTTCGATTTAGACTATACCATCACCATCTTATGTCGCAATGTTGCCAACAAGCCATTAAATAAGCCGCAACTGATGTGCTAGGTTTCTCGCGTCTAACAGCAAGAAAACCTTAGTTTGATGCAGAATAACGACAGATTCGAGGCCAAGAACTATACCTACAGGGCTATGCTGCAGGTGAAGAGGAGAGCTGCCAGTGAGCTCTATAAGCAAAGTATTCGAAAAGAATACCGTCTTTTCAGAGAAATGAATAGAGAGCAAGAAAAGCGCACGATCGAGGATATTGAGGATGCCCCTCCAGAGTGTTTTACCAAATTTTAAAACGTCAAAGCCAGCAATTCAACACTCAAACGGCATCCTTTCCAGATGAACAAGAAAATATCGTAGTTGAGACACAATCGACACAATTGGCGATAACGAACAACATTCCGCTGACAGCAGAAACGAAAAATTCCAACCACCCAACATTGGTAATCTCAACTCAAGCTCGAAAATGCTGGCGGAAATGATTGCCGGACTTGGTAAGTTACATCCAACAACTTAAAAACCAAATCTGTTCGGTTAAAGTATGCCTGAAGAATGGAACCTCCATAGAACGGTTCCTCCATTTAACCGATCCACAAATAAAGGGAACGTGCGCCAACTATAAAAGCAGAAGTCTCCTCCATATCGCCTCCAATATCCTATCTACTGTAATACGTGAACGACTAAAACCGTTTGCCAACAACCTGATCGGCCTATATCAGTGTGGTTTTAGGCCAGGAAAGCCTACAATTGATCAAATCTTCACAATTCGGCAGATCCTGAAAAAAAAAACAAAAAAGTAAAAATCGATATCCACCACCTATTCATCGGTTTCAAAGCCACATATGATATCATTTTTAGAGACGAACTTTACAGAACCGTGTATAGTTCGGAATACCAACCACGCAGGATGACGATGTCAAATTCTCTCTGTTCCATGAGGGTAGGAATCGACCTCACCGATGAAATCGATACTAAAAAAGGAGCTACGCAAGGTGATGCACTGCCATAAAAAAATCTTTACTCACATTCTTGAGAGGATTGACATATTGACATCATAGGTCGGACTCAAGTTGAGGTCAAAGCCACGTTTTCTAATATAGAGAAGGAAGCAGCAAAAATTTGTTCGGCTGTAAAAGATAGTTTGGACGCACGACATCGACAAACTGCAGAGACTAAAACCATTTGACAGATATAACTTTGAGGTAGTACTGGACTTTGACTACCTCAGCTCCGCTATTAACTGTGACAACAACATCTCGTCATACATTGAATGAAGGATTAATCTTGCCACCCGCTGTTTATTAGTAAAGCACTCACTTTAAATATTATGAAGATACTGATCATTCCAGTCCTACGCTCTGAAGCATGGATCGTATCGAAATCGGATGACGAGATCCTTTTTTGTTTTGAGAGAAAGATTCTTCGAATAATCTTTGCGTTGGCGGACTTTGGACACGAAGACTCAACCAAGAACTCTGCGAGCTGTATAGCAACATACCCCTAGACAAAAAAAACTCCGCATTGGACGTTAAAGATGGCTAGGTAATGGACATCGACACTTCGCCTAGCAGAGTTTTCGATTTCCAGCCAAACGTCGAACGCAGTAGGAGAAAACCTCGCCTTAAGGGACGCGCTCAAGTAGAAACCGACCTAGACTAACTTGATGAGCGAAATTGGAGGTAGTAAGCTAAAGACAAGACTAGTTGGAGAGGCATGTTCGTTGAGGCCCAGGTGCATTCCGGACTGTAGCGCCATTTAAGAAATCAAGTCACCGCGGTATCTGTGATATATCCTTGAGAAAGCCTCAATCCATTCGTAATTTTTCAAAAGACCCTTTGATTGTGATAGAAGAAAAATTTCCAACCTCAATAAAAGCGGCGACTTAAAAATTGCAACTTGCAACACGCCTGCCAAATTAAACACCTATCCACAGAAAACTTTAAGTAACATTACACCACGCATCCCAGTATTAAGAACTTGCAAGCCCTATAGCCTCTTTGTCCCCTATGGCTAAATATAAAAATGTTGATTTCATGCTTAACCACCTACTTCCTGGATAAACTTCCGCCGAGCACACAGGATCAAATTCAATAAGAAAACCAAAAGCAAACATCCGCCTACACTGGCTATTATCGTCTAACCAAATGTTGCCAAAGGCATTTCAACTCATACCCTCTCGGTCCAGGCTGACGACAGATGTTCGTTGATATGAAATCATCCTCCTCCCGAACTCTAACCAAAATCGTTAAACATTCTCATCGTCTCATCATATCCCAGCTGAGCCATTAAACAAAGTCAAGTATACCCGTCCACAGAAAGTTTTTCGGTTCTCAAAGCCCCACCGAACCCGACCGTCTTGTTTATAGGAGTACCCTTACCATCAATTTAAGTATTCACCCAAATGGGCACTTAAATAAGTGTATACACACATACAAACTGGGCGAAGTGGAGAGGGATACGTGTCCTTTGTTTACTTAATATTTGCCGTCGCGGAGTATCTGTTGTCTGAAGGATTATCTAGGTCTTTCAAATGTAAACATGTACGCGTAAAGCTTTGCTTATCAAAATTGATTAGTGAAGACAAAACATCTGAAAGGATGTCTGCAGGACTCTCCTTTTTTTTGCTAAGCAAATAAGTGTATGTGAGACCATGTACAACATGGCGCTGCAATGCTTTGCGGACTTCACACACACATGACTTCAACCTGTGTCTCCAGAGAAGAACCAAAAATTTCGCCAAAAACCTCCAAAAAGCCCGACCACATACATATGTATCCAAAATGCAGTACCAGGTCGTTGTTGTTCCAGCTCCGCAGTGACTCATTGAGAACCCTGTTCCGGTTCGTGACTTTTGAATTTTCAAAACGATTTTCGACGATATACCCAGACTGAGGAGGATGCTGCGCGCGCTCCAACCCGGCCTTTACACTAGCATCACGTAGGAAATAACTTTTGAGCTGGATTAAGCCAAGTAAATTATGCGAGCGTAGAGAACAATTTTTCAGGGCGAGCGTGTCGACCAGACCACCCATCGCCTGCCGTATAGGGATGAGGTGGAGGCAATTTACAAGCTAGTGCGGACGTTGCGCTGTGCTTATGATTTCGTGAAATGTTTCGCATCCAACTGAGCGATAATCAGCTAGTGCAGCCAAACCAGGACATATGGAATATGCATAATGCGGTGGGAGGTGAGCACGTGGTTTCTGGATGAATGTGGCGTAAATTAGGTAAGTGGATGGAATAAGTGCACGGAGTGATTTAATGTAGAGGTGGAATTTGCGAATTGGGTCACAAGGGTACTTTAGCAAGTAGCTTCGAGGGTGTGTTGAAAAATTAGACAGCCTTGTTGAAAATCTGGTGAAATATACACGCTCTGGAGGATATTAAGTCTTTTTCGAATAATGGAGGAGGTATATTAAATCGGACGGCTGGATTGGGATGGTATAATGCTGCGGTATACTATTGTTGTAGGGCGTCCTGCGGGTATGGCTAAGCAAACATTTCCATTTTCAGGTTTCGACAATATTTTGGCGTTTGTGGAGACCTGGGCTTACGTGGAAATTTCGTTGTAATCAGAGAGGCAGTTATTCATATTAAGTTCATTCACCTGGTTGTAGTTTTTGCTAGTTGGATGGACGGGATTTAGTTGGTAACAGCACTTAAATTGCATTCCAGGAACTTTGAGAGTAAAAATGTTGCTGCTATGCTCATAAGTGAACTTCAAAACAAAGTGTGTGCAGAGAGGGTTTTTGGTTCTGTAAGCTTGTTGTGTGTTTTCTAAAAGCCTGTTAACTGTATTTATATATACTAGAAGAGTGTCTAACTGATATTCCTTTTGACTCTGTAAACCTTCCTTCAGCAATTCAGTCCATGTGTTCGGCGTTCGCGTGATTATTACATGATAGACGGAAAGACTTTGCGTCTGTGCGTCGAGCTTTAGCTGGGTCTAGTAGATGCCTTACAAATCCGACTCTCAGCATTCCCGTGTTGACCGCAGAGTGCTTTACACTTTGACCGTAAATATAGTCTCAAGCTTAGAAGCAAAAGAAGAGAGTGGGGGTCCTCACACTGAGACACATAGTCCGGCAGTGAAAGAATTCCCAAAATGAAATCAACGCTGGCTTATAAATTTCCAGCAAGGATCGACAAAGGGAAAATCATAAATGGGAGGCTTCGACATATTCGGACAATTATAGGTAAGAAATCTCAAGGGTTAATCAGACCTGCTTTGGATTAACTACCCACTAACTGAAAAATAAAATTGTTGCGAAGCAACCAAGAGCCTTGGAACGAATAGATTTTATTGTTGACGGATTGAACCTGGGCCTCAACCAATACTCTCCAATTAGTTGCTCACTTCAAGTTTGTTAGGGTCGTTTTCTACCTGTGAGCTCCAATCAAGGCGAGTTCTTACTATACTGCTTGCGACGCGATGTCTGGATGAGAGTAGAAGACTCTGTGAGCCGGAGTAATGGTGTCCATTAATCCATAATGCGGTTTTTTTTTGACAAGGAGTATGTCGCTTAAAGCTGGTATAGTTCTTGGTTGGATCTTCATCTTCATAGCCCGGAATACAAACGGGACAAACTATTTTTAGAAGAATTTTTTTCTCAAAAGTTGCACTGATGAAAAAATATGCCTCTGGTGCTCCCTATGGAGTTTTGAACAGAACCGTTTCTTTCAATAATCAGATTAACAAAGACACTTGACATCAACCTGTTTGAGCAGCGAAAAATCTCCATCATCATCAGGCGTACGGAGAAGTTTGGGCATGGCTCTGTGTAGTTCGTCTATTTAAATGCTGTCGTATGCGGCTTTGAAATCGATGAATGGTGGGTACCGATTTGGACTTCTTGGGTTTTATTTCCGGAATCTGATGAAGTATGAAGTTTTGACGTTTCATAGTTACTTTGGTAAAACTTGCGAAGGTTGTTCCAGGAGTGCCACCTCTCTACATCCTCGATCACGGGCTATTTTTGCTCTTTTTCTGCTTTCTGATAAGCTGGTGCTCTTCCTTTATTCATTGCCTATAGAGCTCAGTTGGAGCTCTCGCCCATACCTGCAGCTTAGCCTTCTTCTTGCCTGCGAGCATCTTTCGGCATTGCTCATCAAACCCAGGTTTTCTTAGTGATTTGCGCATGTAACCTAGCACGTCACTTGCGGCTGAAGGCTTGTTGGCTTCGTTGCCATTGTTCTTTAACATTAAATGCTGCTGATACACATAGTGGCAATCGAGAGGTTATGGTAAAAGCGTTCTGCGAAGGACTTGGATGACTCTTGATATTGCAGTCTGTCGACATTTGAAATCTGTACAGTATTTCTCATTTGTTGTGTAGTGGTGGATATCCGCATTCTAATATTGTCTGCAGTCACGAACTCGTTTTTCCCTTTTTCTTTTTTTGGCGCATTGTGGCCTATTGCGTTGTAGTGACTACTAATAGCGGGGTCCCTGATTCAATTACCAAAAGTGAAAACACCTAAATTGTTTTCACATCCAAGATTATATATCAGTCAGAAAATTTGAGAAGCTTCTGATCTTCTCAAATTTTCTATTTTGAGTCTGCATAAAACAGGAGGTCCCGTCATTTATTTTAAAAAAAAAACCGAAATACAGCTATGATATTGCTGCAGCTATATTCCCTTGCCACAGTAATCAGGTCTGTCACCGATTCGACAACCTAGCCGGGTGCTAGTTTCTACAATTAATCGCATTTGATTATTATTTGAGCTTTTGGATTAATTTCTAGAAGTTAAGTTTTAATTGCTTGAAGTGTTTGTCTCATTTTTCTAGACACGAGAGACTGCTCTCGGTGCACACTGATAGCCCATATGGTATAAGTAAATGTATGGCTCTTACCTACACACCAATTATTATGCCAACCGAGCAACTGTAAAATCGTTCCAACACCGTCCAAGCTCATTTTTAACTCAACATGTCGTCACCCCTAAAAAGATTAAACTCGCAGACGATCCCTCGTGCGGTTTTTTCCAAACGCATTTACCGCTCACCTGTTAACATCAAAATAGAATACAACCTGTCAAACCAGGTGATTTCGTCCTGAATAACAACTTTGAATTCCAGAACTCTTGAATTTTTCACGAAACCCAGGAAGCATCCCACATTGTGTTCGGTTCGTCCTTGACGCTCGCACGCTGAAAGCACACAAGCAACATTAAATGCCAAAGCAGTACCTACCTACCACCGGTACATCTGTATATATAGCTTCTCTCTCCAGCTTTATGGGAACTGGAGAGTCTCTTTGTAAATTTTAAGCACGATTCCCATAAATTCTTCATTAATTTGATGTGGAAAGTCGAGTAATCTATTTTAACACCCCTCATCGGAGCGTCGAACGGAATACCTAAAGAAAAACTGGATCACCTTGTTGTATGTGCTGTGAGAGTGGATTTTCCCACACTCACACACTCGCCCCTTACCACCCCAACGAACGACCGACTACCGGAACGACTATTTGGTCTTGCGGAAGTTTGGGGGTAGGTGTTTAAAGATGGTGTGCAGTGCACCATATCTCCTTATCGAAAGTTGTGTATGTGTGTGTGTGTCTGTGTCGGTGGCTCATCATAAACTGCTGGAAAATATGATGACATTGAGAAGTGTCAATTTGGATTAAATATTCGTTTTATTTTTCTGCTCGTCCTGTTATGTGCCATATAGGATCTGACGGGTGGATTAAAAGGAGCCAAAGGAAATGGGCGAAGAATGATAGTGAATTTTTGATTGGCTGTCAATAATCATCATCCTAATGGATACAAGTTGGCCGCAATATTTCGATCACGAAATTCAATGCGACAGTTAACGAAGACGAAGGTATATTCGACACTGTCCACATGGGAATATCGTGGGGGAATATTTTTATTTCGGCGCTTTACCCGGCTGTTAAGGCTTTTAATATTCTCAACGTAAATGGATCGTTTTGCTTTGGTCAGTGAATTTGAATGGCGGCAGATGAAATTTATTCGGCTTGTGTAGATGATTGAATTTCATGAATTGGTTGATATAAATTGAATTGGAGTGAAAGATTGAAGATAAGGACTTTCCTGTGCAGGTGGTTGAACATGATATATTTGCTAAGTCAGCTGTTATTGGAGATGACCTATATTGAGATTCTAAACAAAATAACATTCCCTTGTGACATATTACAAAAATTAGGTTTTGTCCTGGAGAAAAGTTTGTTATTCACGGTAGCATTATTTATTTTATTTTATCGAACATCTAAATATACAAATAAATTAGAAACGTCCAAGAAAGCATTTTCTTCTTCCTTGAGTAAGAAATTTAATCGAAATGGACAAATTTGATTGTTCACTATCGTGGTAATGGAAAAAAGAACAACGGCGATCCTATCTACACCTGAATTGTTGTATCTATCACCGAGTACCAAGTACCTTGAACGTAGATCGGGTCTCAATCGCTGTGTAAAATGTTGGTTGCTGTAGGTGAGAGCAGGGGAAATACGTGTCGTTACACTAAGAAATGTAGTCCTTTTCCAATTCGGCCTTTGAAATGTGAGAACAATAACTTCAAAAGACGAAGAACGGGTGATGCTCTAAGGTACTATAAAGCATACATTACTGCCATGCAGGAAATACAATGGAATGGCCAGGGCAAAAAAGGATGAAAAACCGTGACATCTACTCCGGACCATGTTATAGGGCGCAGAAACAGTGAATAGGCCTAATTTACCCCTTATTATGTGATCAGTGATCACGCATCGATGGAAGAAAAAGACTGTTGCTACATGCTCATAAAACCTCTGAGCGACGACCGAATTTCGATGTTAAAACCGTGCTGGGAGATTTTAACATAAACGTAGGAAGAGAAGTCATCTTAAGCAATAGTGTCGGAATATACAGCCTGCACGAGACCACTTTTTAGAGAGAAGAAAAAACAGCAAAAAAACGCGCGATCGAAGATATAGGCTACGTTTACATCGTGGACAATAAACGGGACTAAGCCTACATTTGGTGTAAGTCCTATCGATGTAAACACATCGAACAAGGACTCATTTTAGAGATCACTCCACTTATTTATGTGACCAGGACCGTAATAAATTTAACTGCTTATACCTTGCGCATAGATGGCACCATAAATTCCACTGACATGTTATAGTACTTTGTCCCTTAGTTTTACTTTCGTCCACGGTGTAATGGTAAGTATTGGTGTTGATCTTGGGAAAACACCAATAACATCGATGCAAAAAAATGTCGAATGAAGTATAGACGTTGCATGTTCTGCACTTAGTCTAGTACGGTGTAAACAGAAAAGTGTGAGACTAAAATATTTGGTCACGGCCTAAATGTAGTCCACGTTATAAACGCCGTCATATAGGGAGGTGGCACTCCAGGAAAGATGCTCATAAGTTCTACCAATGCGAAAAACGTCAAAGCGAGGATTAGAAGGCGCGAATCGAACTCTGCGGAGATGAACGGGGCAATATCGTAGATGCTGAGGATATAGAAGAACCACTTCTGCAGACTTAAGGGCCAAACCCACCGAGCAACCGAAACCGAAACTTTGTTTTTCATTTTTTTTTAAACTGCTAATTACTTAAAATTTGCTGTGTTTTTCAGTTAAAAATACTTCTTAAATAAAAGATATTAATAAACCACACTAATCTCATCTATTTTTATTTCTTAAAGTCTTTTTATTTTGATATAAAACGATTTTATTTTTTTTCCGTACCGAAATTTTACTTTTTCATTTTGCAGTTTTGCAATTCATCGTACCGAAACTTGCAACTTTTTTTTTCATCGTTGTAATTTCTGTTTGCCGAAGTTCGCAGACGTCACTTTTCTGACGTTTTTATGTCAAATTGAATTGTTTTTTTTTTTATTTATTCTTCTTTTTTGTGTGATGAAAAGCTAACGTGAAGTAATAATGGAAATGGAATTAATTAAAAAAATTAGAAAAGAAAAATGCTGAAGCAAAAAAAAAGCTAAAGATGCTAGCATTCAAAGAAAACAGGAATTATACAGTTTCGAGTCGAAACTAATTCTTGAAGTAGAATCTCATAAATCTATTTATGATAAAACTTGCAAAGAATATAAAAACAGGAACATAAAAGCATCTGATTGGCAAGAAATATCGATAATTTTAGCAAAAAGTGGTAAGAAAATAAAAAAAAAAAATTCTTACATGTTTGCTCATATTTGTTTTTGTTTTTTTAGTTCCTGATTGCCAAAAAAAAATGGATAACGTTGAGAGATACGTTTTCATCGAATTTAAAAGCATCAACGATAACTGTTAGCGGTTCAGCATCTACTCCAACTATTAAGTGGCATCATTTTGATAGCATGAAGTTTTTGATTCCTTTTTTGAGAATTCCAAATAAGTAAGAAATACTTTCCATACCTATATAAAATTGTGCATATCTTATTATTTATATATTGTAGCAATTGCGGCAATTATTATTCAAGTGCAAATGAAAACATAACTCTTGAAGATGAAGTGGAACAAAATATGCTGCAATTATTTGGTGAAGTACCTTCAACTGAAATAATGGAGCCCGAACCATCATGGAATGAATCCAGCTGTTCAATTGAAACCCTGAAAGAGCCAAATAGGAGTTCTACTAAACGGAAACGACATGAAGAAAAAGATGATGCTTTTTCAAAAATTCTTCAAGTCATAGAGAATATTCCTGCAGATCCTCCACAAGACTCATCACCTATGACGAATTTTTTTGCTTCGCTTAATGGCTTGACAAGTCATTTTACACGTGAGCAGCAAATTGATTTCCAAGTTAGATGCCTCAATTCAATAAAAGAAATTGATAAAAGGGCAATTAATTAAGAAAAAAATTGCACGGTCCACTTTTATATTTTTGTGATTGATGTTTTAAAATGTGCCCTACTTTGTGCCTTTACTATTAACGAATTTAATACTTAATCCTTTTTGCTTTCATTTTCTACAAGAGCTATGTTATTTTAAAATGAATTTATGAATTCCTTTCGTGTTCAAAGACTACAAGACTTATTTTATTTAATTTAACTTAATTTATGAAATTAAGAATGAAATAAAGAACGTTTTTGTTTTTTTTTTCAAAACATTAAATTAAATCATGTTGGAAGTCCACGTTTCCTTCATTTGAGCACCAATCTGCGAAATGTTCACGTACATTGTACGCTTGTGATGCAGGTTGGGTTTCTCGAGGTTCATTAAAAGCTTCTTCTTGTATACCATCCTCAGCAGTTGTTAACAAGTATTGCGAACCATGTAAAATTTCTTCTATATTCATTTTAAGAAAATTGTGGAGAATGCAGCAGCACAATACAATTTGCTTGGCAAATGCTACCTGCACTTCAAGCGATTTCAACAAAATCCTCCATGTATGGGCTAGTATACCAAACGCATTTTCTACAATGCGTCTAGCTCTGGAGAGCCTACAAAAAAATCATTAAAATTATGACTAGACGAAAAATAATATAGAATACCTGTAATTAAATATTCTTTGAGGATTAGTCAAATTTTGTCCACCGTATGGTGTTAACAAATTTGTCTTAAGTCCAAAAGCTTCATCACCAACCAGCACATGAGGTACATAAGTTTGTGTTCCTGGTAATTTTTTGTTTTTTGGAACCTTCAGAATGCCTGATTGATTTATCCAATGTTTCCCAAAAAAGGAGTTGGAAAAAATGGCTGAATCAGCATTGGAACCATATGATCCGATATCTACCACAATAAACTTATATTTTGCATCTACTACTGCCATTAAATTTAGTGAAAAGGTTTTTTTATAATTAAAAAAAAGACTTCCCGACTTTCTTGGGCAAAACAATTGAACATGTTTGCCGTCCACGGCACCCAAACAGTTTGGAAAATTCCATCTATTTAAAAAATCTTTTGCAATATTATTCCAACTTTCTGTGCTTTGCTGCGGCAAAACCTTTCTCTGTAATTCTTCGTTAATGGCAATAATAGTTTGTACTATACATCGTCGAACTGTAGTCGTTCCCATTAGGAATCGTGAACCCAAATCATAAAATGAAGCACCAGTGGCTAAAAATCTAAAATAAGATGTTATAAAACTTCATTTATATTTACCTACTTAAAATATTACCTTAAGGTTATAACCAATTTTTCATTTGGTGAAATTGCGTCCTTCCTAAAGTTATTTGGAGTCGGGCTTATTTTATGTTGCACTTCGTTAAGGATTACATCAAATTGCTCCTTGCTCATACGGAAATATCGGAAATACCGGGCCGGATACTCCTCCAATTTTGTTGAGATTCGGTAGAATTCTCCATTAATTTTTCGGTCTCGATTTAGGGGATGAATCCAATATTTGGAATGTTTTGTTCTTTTCAGCATTGCAAAATATAACGCAGCATATAACAAAATATTCTTTTTTTTATAGATCCGCATTCTGAATTCACTGAATGTCAAATGTGACGTTTAATTTTTTTTCAGTTTCTGTGCTATGTTCGGTGGGAATGAAATGTCATAATTGAACAGAAAAATGAAAAAATAAAACGAAGTTTCGGTTTCGGTTGCTCGGTGGGTTTGGCCCTTTATAAACGGCAAAGACGAAAAATATTCCGCTGTCAGGCAGAATTAACAGCGAAAACTACAAACCACCCGACCTTAGTGAACTCAACTCAAGCAAAGAAAAGCTCGCCGAAAGGATTACTTTCGCGCCAAGCTTTATAAATAACATCCAACAACTCATAAGCCAAATCTGGTCGGTTGAAAGTATGCCTTAAAATTCTTTCATCAACCTAAACACAGTTTGCCGATTCACAGCAAATGAAACCCTCTTAGGAGCACTAACTACAGAGGCATAAGTCTCCTCAACATCGCCTCCAAGGTTATATCTGCCGTAGTATGTGAATGATTCAACCGTTTGCCAACAACCTGATCGGCCCTTATGATGGTGGTTTTAGGCCAGGAATGGCTACAACTGATCAAATCTTCACACTTCGGAAGATCCTGGAGAAAAACCCAAAAAGTCCAAATCGATATCCACCACCTATTCATCGATTTCAAAGCATCATACGACAGCTTTCATGGAAACAAACTATACAGAGCCATCTCTAGTTTTAGTATACCGCCCAAACTCGTCCGTCCTTGTAAGCTGACGAGCAGAATTCTCATTGCTCCATCATGGTCGGAAACGACTCCAGCTTGCAGAGTCTCCCATTCCCAGTTAGACTTCGGACGCGGTGGAGGAATACCGCGCCTTAATTAGGATTCGTAAGTAGAAACCGATATCAACCAACATGGAGTGCGCAACTGGAGGCAGTTCGCTAAGCTTCGGGCTGATTTAAGAGGCAGGTTGGTTGAGGCTCCACTTAAGGAAGGATGGAAGGTCATTTTCGATGGGGATTACATTTTGTTTAAATATAACCGTACCAAGTGAATCCATCGAGCACAATTTCTTTTGAAATATAATTTTTGACTGAGGGCTTCCTTATTTTCTCTCGAGTGCAGCCACTACAAACTAACCTAACCTAAGTAAAAAATGCTTAGATATTTTATTTAGGTTAAGTTAGTTTGTAGTGGCTGCACGCGATGCGCGTGCAAACTTATACCATAAAGGCCCGTTGTGGTACCATGTGGATCTATCGACTTTCCTATATGCGTTTGCCTATTTGAACCATTCAGAGTATCCTGTAAGCACACCAACAATGCTGCTGATGTTTGATCTGTTCAGCCATTGTCAAGCAGATGGAGCGCTTCTGGTTAAAGTTAGGCCAGAGTTGACTGAATATTTGACACGTAGTGTCGTTTATCCATCTGCATCCAGTTTGATATGTTAAACTTCGATTTTTCTTCTCAGTCAAGGTAAATTTTTGTTCTTTCATAGTTCATATACAATTGCAGCAGTGAGCTTTGCTTCAGGCCAAATTTACACTTTTTCATCACGAAAGCTGCTGGAGTTATTTTTTCCCCAACTTGTCCACCCAATGCATGTACACGATGATTGATGACCTCAGAACAGCATATTCCCAAGATGTTTGAAGTTTACGGATTTGAGAAGCGGTTGTTTCGAAGGAAAAGTTGGTCCAGCTTACGATAACAGACAATGGAGATGAAGATTCAACCAGGAATAGTAGAATACCAGAGCACTGTTAAGAATAATTACGAGACCGATGGGGCTTCCCAAATTCAACCTAAGGACTGTCATTGCGCTTACTGCTTCTATCCCCTCTTTCTTTTCACGTATTCCCATCGTATCATCTTAAGATCGACTAAGTCATTCGACCCTACGATGCTTTGACTTCTTTTTGCCGAAAGTGCCAAGATTTGCAAAAGTCTGTTATCAATACTTTGCCATTTTAAAGTCCTATTTGGGCGCGTTTTACGGATTCAGTTAAATGTGGTCGGTGATCAGGGTTATTGATAATTTTGGCAATTAGTCCTAGAAACCCATGTAAGCGTTATATTTGGCGGAGTCCTTAGTGGTGAGGTTAATTTCAATTTCAAATCACACAGCTCCAAACAAAACCACCTTTAATATCCATCCATGTCATATAATTTCAAATTTCTGTTCTATAACACCTGTTTTCCGCATGAAATCCTATGCTTTGATCCAAACATAAGTGAATACCTTCAACCGCATCCTCGTCCAAGCAGATATAACCCAATTAATAAACGTGACAGTAATAGCAACCCAACTTCCTACACACATATAGCCGAAAGACCCAAAAATGTATGCTGGCAACCTCACCCTCATACACATCTAATGCCGCCATTACCGGCTTTGGTCGATTTCCTGGTTACCCAAAATAACCACCGATAATATCCATCCTTTGGCACAAAGTACATCTCTAGGGTCTAGGTGGTTGGCATTAATTTCTCCCCAAATCTTGATGACCCTCCAACACCAGGTGAGAGTATCTGATCCACCACCTTCACTTTGTGTTATTATTGCCGTTATCTAATCAAAGAACCGGGGTCGGGCTTCGACCCCCCAAACATAATTGATTCTATTTCATAATTCCCTAAGGACCCGATCGGCCCAAACTTTAATTTTCACTCGAAGAGATACCCCGCAAACAAAATCGTAACAAATCACGTTCGTAAATTGTGCCACATCCTGAACGACCCCTCATGCATGGTTAATAAGGGTGGCGCGTTAGATTGATCCCAAAGAAGAAAAACTAGGGCGGGCCATTAGATTCGCTTCATGAATATTTATACCGGAAAATATCCAGGTGCGGTGTCTAGACAATGTTTCAGGTGTTGATTCCATCTTCCAGGTGGAAGAATGGACAAAAGGGAATTTCTTCTCTGAAGATGTTCAAATATACGCAAGATGGGCATATCCTTATGTTTCCTTTTTTAATTAAACAGGGAATTGTGTCGGATTAGATAGAAATTGGGTCGGCTCTACACCGGGTCACTTGGAAAAAAAAGTATGCCAGCATGCACCACAAAAGCTTCACGGTGGTAGGTACATGGAACATGGAAACTAGTCAAATACCGCATCACCCCAAGGATATACATGATACATGAACGACACCTGCTTGTGTTTCTCCTGACACAACCTAAAAGGATATGACCAGACCGAGCAAAAGGACGTAAACTGTGTTGAACAACTTTTCGTCCAGTGTACTGTGTGGTTTGGCGTTGGTCTTTCTACCGGAAATCCCGGTCAAAGACATGCATTTGCCCGACAACAATGCCAACATAGTACTCCTCTCCTCAAGTCCTGCCTGCATACAATGCCATTACAAAAATTTCGAAGTGCACTTGGAGCCATTTGAAAAAAAAAAATTGCTGACTCAAAGGATTCTCGTCGAAGGCAACACGATTTGCAAATGGAAGGTTCCTTTTTGAGAAATATGATCTCAACTCTGTGCCAGCGTGTGATTAGCATAACGAGATTAGATTGTATCCTTCGGTCGGTATAATCAGACGGACTCCATCAATAGAGTGATACAACTACATACATTCGCATGAGGGTATGTATTGTACAAGTGTGAATCGTAAGCAACTGTATATTATATCTAAACTCCTTTGACGAGAAGGTGTTGAACCGTGATATTAACGTAATTTGACTAAAACCCCTTCGGCAACAAGGTGTGATAATATCCTTTTGCTATTATTTCGGTGTTCACGCAATAACATTGCATAGTTGCATAGTTTATCCTTAAAGCGTTGAATTCTCGCCCGCACTTAAAGGAGCAACATCTCTATGAAGAAATTCAAAGTCAACGGCGTGAGATGAAGTCAAATCAGAAATCATGCAGCACTTCAATCCTTCCGCCACTTCACCATATTTCTTTCGTCCCATTGGATTGAAGCAATAAATTTATCCTTATAACACACTAAGCAGTATAATCAATAAATTGAAGAAAAAAAGGAAGAAAACCCATTCGGAGAGCAAATGAAAATTACCCACAATGATGAACACGTTCAGTGAAGACGCAAAAGCCATCGAACCGGAGAGGATGTTATGATATCGTCGTAAAAGGAGCAACAAACAAACACACACACACAGGAATATACAAGAAATAATAATTTTTCCGTTCCATCGAGGAATTTGCTGATTTATTGAGATTCGAGTCTAGACGTTGTATATCTTTGGTTCATTGGCGGCTTGTTCCATCTGAACTGGTGTTTCCAACTCCATGGCTTAACTCACAGCTAGGATTTTAATGGCGAAACTAATCGGTGTGAAACAAAATGAATGGGTTTGTGTGTGAACACAACCTTTATATGTATAAATATTATATACATGTGTTATACCGTGGAGCATAAACCATAAATCGTTTATTAGAACGTCCTTAAGGAGGACATGACTTCAAGAAGACACTACAGAGGGACATAAATACTGAAAGGCTTTCTATGATGAGGTTTATTATATGCCAGGATGAGGGCACCAGTGTCATGGATGGAATGCGGAGGCGCCTCATCCTTTTTTTGGTGGTCAAAGGTCAACAAAGGTATAAAAGATGGAGTAAGACAGGGAGACCAAACTGCAGAACTTACTTACTTACTTAAGTGGCGCTACAGCCCGGAATGAACCTGGGCCTCAACCAACATGCCCCTCCAATCAGCGCGGTCCTTAGATAACTGCCTCCAGTTGCGCACCCCAAGTTGGTTGGGGTCGGTTTCTACTAGTGCGCACCCCTTAAGGCGGGGTCTTCCTCTACAGCGTCCGACGTCTGGCTGGGAATCGAAGACTCTGCGAGCCGGAGTATTGGTGTCCATTCGTTCTACATGCCCTAGCCATCTTAAAAGTCCAATGCTGAGTTTTTTGACCGGGGGCATGTCGCTGTACAGCTCGTATAGTTCTTGCTTGAATATTCGTCTCCATAGTCCGTCAACGCAAACGGGACCGAAGATTATTCGAAGAATTTTCCTCTCAAATCGACAAAGGATTTCTTCATCTTTTGAGACGGTCCATGCTTCAGCGCCGTAGAGCAGGACTGGGATGATCAGGGTCTTATATAAGATCTCCTTAGTAGTACGAGTCAGGGCGTTACTACTGAATTGCCTTCTTAGCCCGAAGAAACATCGGTTGGCAAGAGTAATTCTTCGTTTAATTTCTGACGAGATGTTGTTGTCAGAGTTAAAAGCGGAACCGAGATAGATAAAGTCCCGTACTACCTCAAAGTTATATCTGTCAATGGTGACGTTCTGTCCCATTCGTCGATGTTGCGTGTCCTTAGGTGTTGACAGCATATACTTCGTATTGCCCTTATTTACTGCTAAACACATTTTCGCCGCTTCCTTCTCTATACTAGCAAACGTGCCTATGACATCACGTTGGGTCCTACCAATGATGTCAATATCGTCGGCGTATGATAGTAGTTGTACAGATTTTTGGAAAATTGTGCCTCTGGTGTTGGCTCGAGAGTTTTGCACAATCTTCTCAAGAATCAGATTGAAGAAGTCACATGACAGCGCATCGCCTTGCCTAAATCCTGTTTTGGTATCGAATGTGTCAGTGAGGTCGTTTCCGACCCTGATGGAGCAGCGAGAATTCTCCATCGTCACCCTACACAAACGGACGAGTTTGGGCCGTATACCAAAACTAGACATGGCTCTGTGTAGTTCGTCTCTATAAATGCTGTCGTATGCGGCTTTAAAATCGATGAATAGTTGGTGGGTATCGATTTGGACTTCTTGGGTTTTTTCCAGGATCTACCGAAGTGTGAAGATTTGATCGGTTTTGGACTTTCCTGGCCTAAAACCACACTGATAAGGGCCGATCAGGTTGTTGGTAAACGGTTTCAGGCGTTCACATATTACAGCAGATAGAATTTTGTAGGCGATGTTAAGGGTACTTATGCCTCTTTAGCTGGCACAGAGGGTCTCCTTTTTTGTGGAACGGGCAAACGATGCGATGCTTCCATTCTTCAGGCATACTTTCTTCCGACCAGATGTGGCTTATGAGTTGGTGGATGTTACTTACCAAGTTATCTCCGCCGACATTATAAAGCTCGGCGGGAAGGCCGTCATTTCCGGTAGCCTTATTAAGCTTCAGTTTAGATATTGCTATCATCACTTCACTCAGGTTGGGTGGTTGACAGCTTTCGCTGTCGTTGCCAATATTGGATGATTCGTTCTGCCTGACAGCGGAATGTAAGGCAGAACGTCAGAACGTCATCGCCGTTTAACAGTCGGCAGAAGTGGTTCTTCCATATCCTCAGCATCGACTGTATCTCAACTACGATATTTCCTTGTTCATCTCGACAGGATTCTGTTCGAACCTTGTATATTTGGCTTTGACGTTTTACACTTTGGTAAAACTTGTGAACATCTTTCCTGGAGTTGCACCTCTGTATATCCTCGATCGCGCGCTTTTCTTCCTCTTTTTTCTTCTTTCTAAAAAGCCGGTGTTCTTCTCTTCTTCTCTGCCTATAGAGCTCAACGGCAGCTCTCGTCTTCACCTGCAGCTGCCTTGTAGGCCTCGTTCTTGGCTGTGAGCATCTGTTGGCATTCCTCATCAAACCAGGGGTTTCTTGCTGGTGGGCGCGAGAAACCTAGCACATCAGATGCGGCTGATCTAATGGCTTTTTGGCATCGTTGTCATAGTTCTTCGACATTCGATGCTGGTGGTATAGTGTTAGTCGAGAGGTTAAGGGATACGTGTTGCGCGAAGGTCTTGGCGGTCCAAACTGCAGAAGCTGTTATGAAATATTCCGCCAAAAGTTCATGTAGGGATCTCAAGTGTATGTTAGACTAATTGAACGGAGAATTCGGCGAAAGAACGCAAAAGACTAGCTGCAGCTCTTATTTTCGTGGTGGATACTAACGCCGGAGATATTGGCGGAAGAACCCAAAAGACTAGCTGGAGCTCTTAATACAGTGGCGGATAATCACGCTAGATTACCTTCATCCTAGAGTGATAGAATTGAGCTGACTTTCATTGAGATGAGAGTAAATTCTGGGACTGGGTCTACATTATGCTGGTGTGTTAATGAGGCAAAGGGTGGTCCTGTTCATCCACTACTATCGCACTCAAGTCAATGTATTGACCAACTGTGATATCTATGTGTAGCTTCTTCCTTTGTTTCTTTGATTCTCAATTAGTCCCTTTCTACCCATTCGGTGGCTTTATTAAACCTGAAAACGTAGGAATAGGGGATTTGTGATAGATCCTTTAGAGCGTAGAGGAAGTATTAACGTGAAATTTCTTTTCTTTACTCGCTAATCACACAAAATGTCCCGTCTAACCGCTCAACAAACTCACAAGGAACATATCTTTGCAGTTTCTAGGGATTGCATCTCTCAGCCACGGCTAACCTTCCAAACCGTGTCTGGTGTAAATGGACCCTTGGGCATCTTGGATTAGGTTAAGTTCCCCAAGTTCGCCGAGATTGTACTACTTCGTATGTTACAATCTTGAGGTGAGCGGCTAAAAGGCTGTCGTTCAGGTGTTCAATAGTGCTTCTGGCAATTATGCCAAGAACACCCTCTGCGAGTCCACTTGTGAAAATTTGTGTACACCCGTATCCGGGGTGTATGTTAGGTGGCCATCGACAAGAAACCATAATTTAGGCAGAAGATTTCCTTTACATCCAAGACCTACCCATCAACCCATGGTCACGTATCTATCCCGAGGAAATGATTCAGATCGGTACCTCTGACATCAATGTGATGAGCTCAATTGCCAATGGTCAGAAGATTCCCATCTTATTTGCTTCTGGTCTGCCACACATCGAAATCGCCGCTCAGATTTGTCGTCAAGCTGGTGTCGTCAAGGTACACGGCAAGCCGATGACCGATGATCGTGGGTATAACTCTGTATTCGCCGCTATGGGAGTGAGAGCATAGAAAACCGCTCTTTCTTCAAGCTGAACTTCGAGGAGAACAGTGTGTCTGTTCTTGAACTTGGGCAAGGACTCAATCATCAAACGTGTCTTCGCATGTGCATTTATCACGACCCACCAGCAAGAAACTCTTGGTTTGACAAAGAGTGCCGACAGATGCTCGCAGCCAAAAATGAGGGCTGCAAGTCAGAGCTGCAGGTGAAGACGAGAGCTGCGATAACGAACAATCGTCCGCTGTCAAACAGAAGGGACCATTCAATAATGGAATGGACAGAAAAAAGTATCAACCACCAGAGCTATATAAATTGAGGATAGCGATATCGAAACATAAGCTAAGCAAGGCTGTCGGAACTTACGGCCTTCACGCAAAGCTTTATAAAGCCGCTTCAGATGATTTGGTAAGTAAAATTTGGTCTTGTGATAGTATACCTCAGAATAGTTGGCCCTTTCTTCATGATCGCTTACAATCTGCTGTAATCCTTGAACGCCTGAGACCGTTTAAATGTTCTAACCGCTGAACCATGGACCGTATCAAAAGTTGATGAAGAAATTCGTGGTCCTTTTGATCAAAAGAATTCAACGACGAACTGTTCGAACTGTATGGCGACATACTCACATACCCCTAGTCGAAAACTGTGTATTGCACGTTTAAGATGGCTACGACATCTAGCGCGATTGGATACCAATACATTTTCTTACAGGGTCTTCGAATTCCGACGTCGGACGCAGTAGAGGAAGAGCTCACCTTTACTGGCACCCACAATTAGAAACCAAACCAAAACCAACTGTAGGCCGTTAGCTAAGGACCGGGCTGTTTTGAGAGGAATGTTGACTGAAGCCTAGGATCATTCCGAAAGAAGGTAAGACATGTAGTTCCAGCAAAACAGAGCAAAGGCGCATGCATTTTTAGTCGCAACCGAAACTCTGAGCAGGCGTTCCCTGGTCGTCTTATATTGCATTTGGCCTATATTTACTGGCACTCAAGATCAACCGATTTATTGACCCTAAGGAGTGGTTCTAAATGATAAATGCCTCTTAACTCTAAAAAAATACACATACAAATTTTTGTCCCATCAGGCTTGGGCTTTCTCACAACCATTCATGTGTGCGTGTGTACTTCTTGCGCGATGCCGAGACCTTCTATTTTATGCCGACTCTGAACTGCGAATTTGAAATAAATTTTCTTGACAATTGATACTACTTGGATGATTTGTCAGTTCACCACTAGAGGAGGGCCAGTGAAAAATCATATAGGTGATGCTAAGTCTGGGAATCGTTCAGTTCATCGCACTAACCATCGCGCCATTGAGCTCGATGGATACGAAATTATTTAATTTTGTCACTCGCAGCGCAACTGCATTTCGTCCAGGTGTTTTTTTTCTAAGCGCTACTGTATTTCAACAGGTGCCTACGATGACTCATAAAGCAAGTGCAACTTAACCACAAACTTTCAAAGTGACTTTTACCGCAAATAACACAACGCCACAGATATTATGTGCCTAGCCTTCAGATCTGCAACAAAACACCACCTAATACCATGGTCGTCAGTTCCTGGAGTGGTATAAACATTGCGCTCCATCACTCATATGGCGTTACACAAGCTAGTCGCACAAGGCCCTATCAATGCATTAGATAGGCATACCAAGCCTGCTTTAGAGTAGTTGCCCCTAGCACCTACCTATGCTGCTATGAAATTCTAAACTCCAAAGTGATGGGCGCTTTCACACAGCTGTACTGGGGCCTATTGTCGCAGGGACCATTGAGAAATTTCTCACCCCGTGCGTCTACTGGTTCAATCGTGGCGAATAAAAGGATTTTTTGTAGATGCATTGTTGGGCGTTGGTGGGGGGGTTCGGTTAACAAGGTAAAACTCAGATTGAGGAAGCAAGCTTTTAAGTAATGTACGCCTGCAGTGGTAAAGAGGCTTTTCTATAGGATTGTTTGGTTAGGACGGTTTTTATAACAAACACGATATTCGTCCTTTGGTTGTACCTCGAAACGTATAAAAGAGCTCCGGGATGTCTTTCAATCTTTCGGTTTGTGGGCGCATGTGTATGTGTTGACTAAAAGTAATGGAATTGGTTTTTATTGTCGGGTTGTGTTCAAAGAGTCCAATTCAAACAGGAACGTAATATGAGTGCATTCGTAAAAGGTGTTTGGAGTTAAATTGTATAGCGTGTATACGTGTATGCGTTTGACAAATTGAAAATCAAAGGATTTCCCTTTGCTGGATAAGTTTGTTAGACAAATTGATTATTTACAAAAGGTTGAACGAATAGGCGGTCGTTTATGCAAGTGCTCTCGATTTAAGTGTAGCCTCTTGTCGATTCCAATTAAATTCATTTTCCAAATAAAGGATCCTTGTACGTTGTTTGGCAAAGGAAAGGTAGTGCTTCAAGCTTCTGTTGATTTATGATATATCCGTTGTGTTTAGTTTATTTATCCCAGAGTGTATGGGACTTTATTTCGAATAAGTTAACAATCAATTCTGGGATGTTTGCATTCATGTTTTGAAAGGCTTTTTGGTTTTATTGAACGTTTAATCGTTTCTAAGGCCGCGTTTTGATTGCGTTAAAATGCAGGTAAAATATTATCCACTGGCTAATTTTTGACATTTCTGCAGGGGTAAACAAATTGGCTTTCTGCTGTGTCAATTGGATTAAAATTGATGATACCTGTTAACAAGGTTACAATTATGAACCCTCTGTTCACCTCACTATTCTCAAAAATTGTCCACTGGCTAAAACGCAACTGACACACGGCCTAAATGACTTTATGCAGAGTAATTTTGTTTTATTGCAAGTCATGAAAATCGTAAGCAATCATGGTTTTGGAAAATAGAAGTCCTCGCTAAGGCAAAGTTGAGTGAGTGACTCTGAGAATTGATCGTTATGCCACCCTAGATAATCTAGAGATATATCTCAGGAAACTCAGACTTTAAGAATGTTTTTCCATCCAGAGTGACGCAGTGTTTGAGGAAGTCCGTAAGCTGTCAAATTTGCTAGCAAACGTCAGTGCTTATCAGATCAAAAGCATTGCAAATATCTAAGGCAATAGCTTTCAATTCCCCGTGTGTTTCGTTCGCAGAAGTCGAAGTTCATGGTCGCATTTACCTACAGTCCAAATTGTTCAGGATAAGTCTTATTTTTCCAGGTCGAGATTTTAATTCAGACAACCTTCAGGGTAATGCCCTTCAGTCGGTAGCTCCGCTTTAGCAGATTTTAATGTTCAATTTTCCAAAAAAAAAAAACTGGCCTTACCAGATCAAAAGCATTGCAAATATCTAAGGCAATAGCTTTCAATTCCCCGTGTGTTTCCTTCGCAGAAGTCCAAGTTCATGGTCGCATTTACCTACAGTCCAAATTGTTCAGGTAAAAGTCTTATTTTTCCAGGTCGAGATTTTAATTCAGACAACCTTCAGGGTAGTGCCCTTCAGTCGGTAGCTCCGCTTTAGCAGATTTTAATGTTCAATTTTCCAAAAAAAAAAAACTGGCCAAAAGTCGGAGTTATGTCCCTTTGTAAAAGCGAAAAACGCCGTATTTTGGAATTCGGCATTACTTAGCAATGATAAAGCTGAACGTTTCTTGTGAAACAAAGCCGAGTTAAGAGATAGAAGGAATCATACTATGCACGCATTTGGGCGTATGAAAAGTCTTAATATGGGTGGTGGGGCATAAGGCCCCCTTGAACCCCCCTGATTGGGTGACTTTTGGATTTGGGTTGCTTGCCAGGTTGAATTTATAACTCGTATGCAACCCCAAGCTTGGGCTAACTGTTGGTGGAAGCTGGTTTGTCCAACCTCACACTCAGCCCAAATACAACAGTAAGCTGAAGCAGGAAAACTTTTTGAAAACTTTTCATACAACTAAACTCGCACTCGGATGTATTCAAAGTAATAACCTTCTGCTACGGCCTGTTGCTGGCTATGAAATGGGTGCGATATTAGATGTATGCAAAGTGAAATAAGGCAGAATCTCGTCTTTTACCTTGAATTGGCTCAGCACGTTCATTGTCTGAACGCTTTCGTTTTTACCGCTGCAACTTGATCAGACTGCCTGTTGAACCAGTCTGGTCATGTAGTGTTTGTTATAACAATTCGATATCGCGAGATTAAAAGCGAGAAATTTCTGCATTCCGTGGATGGTATTGATGTGGACGACATGTGGTTCAAACATGCCATACAGCATGTGAAACAATTCAATTACAGCATGTGACCTTTAGTTTGCTCTCCCGTTTGGATGATTTCAGAGCACTGAATTTTGTCGCATACTGTTATTTGATATCGAAGGACTACTGCTCAGAACCACCAGCATATTGAGAGAAAATATTTGAAGCTTCAACAACGATTTTCAGAAATATTTCAACCATATGGAAAGATTGACAAATGAGTGCGCCTGCGAACCCTTGGAAGCCATTTGCTTTTTAATTCACAAACCTTTCCTATATATTTTGTGTTGCAATAAAGAAATTACTCTTGAGTCCTTCAAGTTTGTGGCTGAGACTCTGAGATGGTCCACCCTCCCACTGTCAGCAAGTGCCAAATACATTGGGGTGATACTTGATAGCAAGCTTAACTGAAACCCTAACATCAACGAAAGGGATAAAAAAGCTATCATTGCACCATTTAGCTGCAATAAAATCAGGCTATACAAAGCCGTTGCTAGACCAATCATTACCTATGGTTGCCCAGTCTGGTGGAATTCCATGAAAAACACGAAGCATTTGACTCCATTAACAAAAGTTCAAAGATCAGCATGTGCACTCATAAACGGAACAAAGCGCACCAGTCCCACAGCAGGCTTGAAAGCAATTCTAAATCTTCCACCAATTGTCCTACCGATCACAGCAGCAAAAAGCGCAGCACGTCTCAAAGAAGTGGGCCACCTATGTATCAAACCCTCTGGTCTGACTGCACCATCCCATATCACGACTTCGACATTAAATACTCAGTCAGAATAACAAGCAGAAACGAATGGTCGTCAGATTGTGTGGTATCCAACACTGAGCTATCAGTCTGGGAGTGGACTCTGGGGTCTACTACGATAAAATCGAGTTAACCACGTCGCTTCGACTAGCAAACTCATGCAGTGTATTCCAAGCGGAGATCGTAGCCATACTCGTAGCTGCCGAAACGGCTAGAATATTAGACGTATCACAAGAGGATATCTCCATTTACGGAGATAGTCAAACGGCCATAAAAACTCTGGCATGCAACATAATAAAATCTGAAGAAGTTAGCCCCTGCCGCACAGAACTGATGGTTCTATGTAACCAGAATAAAGTTCAAATTTTCTTGGTGCCAGGACATAGTAACATTCCAGGAAAATAAGAAAGCTGAAGAGTTAGCTAGACTAGGATCGTCCAGCTGCATTTCCTAATGCGACAGCAGGGTTAGACTCCCACTTTTTTCTAAAAACAAGCAATAACCAGATACACGCATCGTGTAACAAAATTTAGGTGCCAAAACATTAACACTTCTAAGCATACCAATGACCTTTGATCGGAAATAAGGGTAACAAATTAGTCAAGCTTTAGCTTCGAACAGAACACCCATTTCTATAGCGGTGAGAGTGTTAACAGGCCACAACCCATTGGGAACAAGCACTGCCATATAATCGGACTTGCTGATTCACACCAACTATGCAAAAAATATGGCGACCCAGAAGTCGAGGAGTACATCCCAGACCTACTCTGTCACTGTCCCGAGATCTGCAACAACCGCATCAAACTCCTTGGTAGCTTCTTCTACGAGTACCTGACAGTTCTAGCATGGAAATTTACAGAGTAGATCGTCATTTTCTTCTGCAAATCAGGTTGGAGCAAACATTTGTTTAAAGCGGCTGGACAACGCAGATCACCACATAAGTATCGCTCTCACTAAAATCAAAGAGTTTAGAACTACATAGAGTGTGCATCTCATACAACGCAAATTTTCTATGTGGGATACTGATATTGATACCCCAGTGTTCACATTGCTACCCCCGCATCAAACAACAGTCTTGCCGACGCATACGATCGACGGAATTTCCCCATCGCACTTTCCGAAAGCGTCAGAAACGGCTACAAATTTTTAAGTTCCGATGCGTACTCTATGCAGTTCTATAATCTTTGCTAATATGAAACATGGGGTATGGGCTCACGTAGGCCTATTCAAGTTTGACGACTCAGCTGAACGAAAACAGCAAAAAAATGCCGCAGATATTTGCACTTTTAAATATCATCCACCTATCGCTCGTTTTGAATTGTTATGCTATGACGTAAACGGTCAACAAAAATTAAGCCTCCTAATATCTGTAACCATCGAAAAATATTTCTTTGTTCCACCTACACCTGAAGATCGATATAATCTTGAACAATTTAAAATCTAATTTACGCTCCACCAAAATATCTTATCAGGTTCTTATATATATTTGCAGAAGGACTTTATCCAAATATACGACTATTTTCAATGTGTCAAGAAATTTTAAACATTTTTCCATAAATATCTCCAAAACGTATTTTCAACGGTGCTGTTATCTGCCAACACTAAGACCTTCCAAACAAGCAAATGAATTAAGCCGCACAATCTATGTATCTTCGATCTCTTGACTAATTAATTCCTTATCGAGGCGATAAATTATCAATTCTCAAGTGCGCACGTCAGGACGTTTGTAGGTTCTCTATGGTTCGATAATTGGAAATCGTAGGTATTAACAAAAATGGGATTTTCTACAAAAAAAAGTTTCACCGATATGCAGCATTTTTGAAGGGGTCACTGGTTTGGATGCGTCATTGTTGATTATTTGCTCGATCCCACCAATCATTGAAAATATTGTGGAGGCACTTAAGTGTTACTATTTACCTACTTACTTACTTAAGTGGCGTTATAGTCCGGAATGAACCTGGGCCTCAACGGATATGCCTCTCCAACTAGCCCAGTTGCACACTTTGAGCTGGTTAAGGTCGGTTTCTACTTGTGTGCTACACTTAAAGCGAGGCCTCCCCTTTACTGCGTCCCAAGTATGGCTAAGAACCAAAGACGGAGTACTTGTGTTCCCGCGCTATACATTGCCTAGCTATCTTAAACGTCCAATGCGGAGTTTTTTTCATCTAGCTATATCAATGTACCTGAATGAAGTGAGGATACCATCATATCTAAACTCAGTCTTCATAAGGCTGCCGGCCTCCCCGCTGAAATTGATAAAGACGGTGGAGATGGCTTGGTAAGTAATATCCACCAACTCACAAGCCAAATCTGAAGAAAGAATGCCTGAAGAATGGAACCTCAGCATCGTTTGCCCGATCCACAAAAAAGGAGACCCTCTAAACTGCGCCAACTATATAGAGGCATAAGTCTCCTCAACATCACCTACAAGATCCTTTCTGTCGTAATATGTGAACGCTTGAAAATGTTTACCAACAACCTCATCGGCCTTTATCAGTGCGGTTTTAGGGCAGGAAGGTCCACAAACGATAAAATTTTCATAATTCTGCCTTAATATGTCACCGCCTAACAGCGTTTACAAACAACCTGATCGTCCCTTATAGGTGTAATTTTAGGCCAGGAAATGCCATAACCGATCAAATTTTCACACTCCGGCAGATCCTGGAATATACCCAAGAAGTCCAAATCGGTACCCACCGCCTATACAGACCCATTACTAGTTTTGGTATACCGCCCAAATTGGTCCGTTTGTGTAGGATGACGATGGAGAATTCTCGCTGCTCCATCAGGGTCGGAAACGACCTCACCGACACATTCGATACCAAAAAAGGATTTAGGCAAGCGGTGCGACTTCTTCAATTTGATTCCAGAGCCAACACCAAAGCACAATTTTCCAAAATTTGGTGCAGCTACAAGCATACTTGGCGACGATTGACATCATTGGTCGGAGTCTACGTGATGTCATAGCCACGTTTGCGATTATAGAGAAGACAGTTGCAGAAATGGGTTCAGCATTAAATGAGGACAAGACTAAGTGTATGCTGTCAACACGAAGGGACACACAACATCGACGAATTGGACAGAACGTCACCATTGACAGATATAACTTCGAGGTAGTAAGGGATTTTGTCCGGCTCCGCTATTAACTCTGACAACAACATATCGTCAGGAATGAAACGAAGAATTACTCTTGCCAACCGCAGTTTCTTCGAGCTAAGAAGGCAATTTAGTAGTTAAGCCCTCACTGGAACTACTAAGGAGATCCCATATAACCCACTTATCATCCCAGTCCTGCTCTACGGCGCTGAGGTTTGGACGGTATCAAAAGAGGATGAAAAAATACTAGGAAAACTCTTTAAAAAATCTTCGGTCCCGTTTGTGTTGACGGGCTACGGAGACGAAGTTTCAAAAAAGAACTATACGAGCTGTACAGCGACATATCCCTGGTCAAATAACTTCGCATTGGATGTTTAAAATGTCTAGGATATGTAGAACGAATGGACACCAATACTCCGGCTCGCAGAGTCTTCGATTCCCAGCCAGACGTCGGAAGCAGTAGAGGAAGAGACGCATTTGGCACGAGCTTAAGTCGCATTAAGTGTTGCGAGCAAGTAGAAACCGACCTCAACCACCTTGGAGTGCGCAACTGGAGGCAGTTAGCTAAGGACCGGTCTAATTGGAGAGGCATGTTGGTTGAGGCACAGGTTCATTCCGGAATGTGGCTCTATAAAGTAAGTAAATTTCCGCGACTGCTGCATTGGGGGTTGTATGTGTTCCCTAGTTTGGCCGATTGATCTCCAATTGGCCACTATCACCGTAATTCTTATTCTTCTATACTGATATTTTCGATGACTCCGAGTAGACTCCGGGCCACACACCAAAGTTCCTCTTAGATCCGTCGGAGTAGACGATCGTGTCGAAATCTCTTACTACTTCAATCCTCTTCTACTGAGCTTTGGTGGGAGGGTCTACGTGGATGCCTTTCTTGAAGCTTAGTATAGGTGTGAAGTAGTGTTGTTGGAAACGTGACCATTCCATTTGCTAACGAGTCCAGGATATGGTTATTACTGTGGCCATACGACCTTGCAGTCCAGAATCCTGACTCCTTGAGTCTTACTGAGCTGAATAAGTCTTTTTTTAAACTGTGTAGGTATCCGTTGGCGCCGACCTCAGTGAGTTCATGGTGCCAATACTTGCTGTTCTTTGCAGCCTCTTTCTTGGCCCGATTGATAAAAGCCGATCAAGGTGACTTAGTGGATGCTAAGGTTCTTTTCTTCCAGCATACTGTCATTCGACAAAATTTTGCTGAAGATTTGGCGTATGCTACTTACTTTATCATCTCCACCAGCCTTATATAGCGCGCAGAATGACCATAACATCTGGCAGCCTAGTTTGGCTTAAATTTGGATACAACTAACCTCACTTAACTTGGTGGTTGATAATTTTTGCTGCCATCGCTAATACTGAATTTTTTACTCTACCTGGTGTTTGTCATTACCATGAATATCCTGTTCATTCACTACAGCTATTTGTAAGGCCCATGACGCACTACCAGCAACCACTGTGTCGTCATCAAACAATTCGCAGGACACCTCGAACATTTAATTTCATCATAAAAATCTTACATTTCAAAGTTAATAACAATTATTGCATGTGATTGCGCCTTCCCTACAGGACCAATTCGTTTATTATTCCTTCACTCATTAAACCAACTCAGCCAAGATGGAAGCACACCCCCCAACTCCCTCGTCGACTTTGTTCCGCCGCCACACGCAGCAGCTAGATGAGCCATTGTCTTCCTTTTTCAAAACTCGTGATAGCGTGAAATTAATCATCACGCACATAAAGCTTCATGCGAACGCCAACAGATGGATGGTTGGATGGTATCTTTAGTGACGATGTTGACGTTGACATTTGTTGCTCGTGTACGCAGCAGTTTTGAGTGGTGACAGTGGGTTTTGACAGGATTTCTTCTAACCGATGGGAACGGGCGTTGCGGCACGACAGGACGCCCTCTACTTAAACCTGTAATCCAACTTGGTTAAGTAGGACATTACCGTTGTGGAATTAAATTGACAACGTCACCTGCAGAGATTTTTTTCCCTCTGCTTCTTCAGCGTTCGCTTTATTTGTTTTGTTTTCGTTTTTATTCCACGGCGCTATCTTTTACTTGAGGGGTTTTCAAGAGATTTTTTTATTTTTTTTTTATTTTCAATGATGACGCAGTATAAAATATTTGTTTTGTATTATTCGTCCTTCATCCGAGGGAAGAGCAGATGGTGTTGGATAAATTTACATTTTAATGAGGGAATTATGAAGCGGGAACTATCTGAATGAGTCTTTGGGGAGAAGTTTTAAGGTTAATCACTCCCAAGTGAGGTTTCAATACTTTAGCCAACTCGTAGGTGTTGGGGGGTGTGTGTGTGTATAATGGAAATTAATTCTCGCGGAATGAGTCTCGGATATGTGTAGTGCAGCATAAATATGCATGATTACGTGTATGTCCTTGAGGGATTTTCGGTGATGAAAGACGGTCATCTCCTGGGAGTTTTAACTTTTCATTATGAGGGTGAATAAATTGTATTGCAGGATGGATTATTCAAATCTTAATTTAAGGTGAGTACCTACATGTGTATGCAGTTAAGATAGTACAAATGAAACGAATAAGTGATTTTAAATATTTATCAGCCGAGTAAAAAGGTTTCCGTTATAATATGTATACTTAGACGTTTTCTTTATAATGAACCAAAAGAATTTCTATTTAACTTGTATTCGTGCATCTCACTCTCCTGATGTTATACCTACGAAATGTTAGCCTTAGTTTTACCCTTCGCAAAAGCATACGAATAAAGTTTTCCTGCGTTTTTAAGTCTCGGTTTCTTATTATTCAGGCCATGTGCCAAAATGGGGGTTAAATTTTATTCACTGGCAAATTTTTGACATTTGTGCAGTAGTTGTTGGGCTCCGGACCCGTGAAGAGTCTCTGACTGACACTGCAGCCTTCCATACTCTACGATCCCGGGATCGCTGCTTCCAGTTGTCTAGACCAAGCGCTCTGACATCCGCGATGGCTTGGTCTTTGAAACGGAGATTCGGTCTTCCTTGCCTTCTCGATCCTGGGGGCTGGGATTCGAAAATCCTCTTATCTGAGCGAATGTAGTACGACATGTTTTGGCTTTTAGGACTACATTCACATCTTGGTACGGCTCATAGTTTCGGGGTTTTATCTTCTCCTCCATTAGCCCTCCTCGCACGCAGAACCAAAAATCTCTCGAAGGAACCCAGTATCAACTTTCCCTTCTTGCTTATTGTCCAGCATTCCGCGCCGTTACGCAGAAGTCAAATCTCCTTACTCGTCCTTCGAGTTAGAGTTTTCAACCCAGTTGTTTCCTAGGGTAATCCTTCGCCGGATCTCCACTAGGCTGTCATTCGTGGGATCTATATTTACTCCGAGGTAGGTGAACTCCTTAACTACCTGAAAATTGCTGCTATCAATAGTGACGTTTAGTCCTAGACGGTGCACAGTTTCTTGTTTGCTTGTTGAAAGCAGCAAAGATAAGCATAGCTGCTAAAAATTTTGTAGCCGTTTCAGACGCGGGTGGTAAGTGTGAAGGGGAAATTCTGAAGATCGCATGCGTCGGCTAGGCTGTTGTAGCAATGTGAACACTGGGGTATCAATAGCAGTACCCCAAATAGAAAATATTCGTTGTATGAGATGCGCACTCTTTGTAGTTCTATACTGTTTGATAGCAGGTACTAAGTCTTGTCGTTTTACTTCAGGGCCAACGGATTTTTCCTATTCTTCAATCGCCGTGAACGCTTCTATCACGGCATGCTGGGAGCGACCGATTGTTTCAATATCGTCCGCATAGCCCAGCATCTGTAGGGATCTATAGAGAATAGTCCCTTCAGTGTTGACACCTGCCCTTCGTACTATCTGCTCCAGTAAGAGCTTGAAAAAGTCACATGATAGCGCGCCTCCTTGCTGAAATCTGGTGCATTTTTGGAATAGTTCGGAGGAGCTACATATAAACTGTAAGTTGCAGCGCGTGTTTTCCGGCGTCACGCGACACAGCTGAATCAGTTTTTTTTTTCCAAATTCGGCCATCGCCCCTGACGATGTATGCTATTATACAAGGCTTTGAAGTCGATGAATAGGTGGTCAGTTTCGTCATGAAATTCGTTGGTCTTTTAAAGGATTTGCTCAGTGCGAAAATTTGGTCTATAGTCGATCTGCCGGGTCGGAAGCCGCACTATTTTTTACGTGCCGATTAGTGTGTCGCAGAAAGAATTTAGACGTTCACACAGTACGTTGGATAGGATCTTGTATGCGACATTAAGCAGGCATATGCCTCGATAGTTCTTACAAGATATAGGATCGCCATTTTTGTGGATTGGGTATATGGAGCTGATAGTCCAGTCATCGGGCATACTTGGGAAGCATCAACCAAGAGCATGCTCCATACCCAAATACCACCACCATATTTAAAAGCTCCGCTGGTAAGCCCTCATAGCCTGCGGCCTTGTAGTTATTAAGCTTTTTTATAGCTAGGCCAACTTCTCCCATACTAGGTGGTGGAACTAGTTCTTCCTTGACTGGACGTAGGTTCTCTTCTTGCCCTATCACTCTCTCTAACTGGATGCCCATTAAACAGCTGCTGAAAATGCTGCTAAAACACATCTACTATTCCCTGCGCTTCGGTGACTAGGTTTCCTTCGCTGTCTCGAAGAGCCTGCGTTCCGGTTTTGTGTCCAGCAGCCAGTTGCTTGGCTTTTTTATAAAACCTATGGATGTTGTTACAATAGCGCGAATCTTTGATCTCCGTGAGCTGGGAGACTGAGTAAGCCCTCTTCTTTCTAAGCAGGGTCTTCTTTTCCTCCCTTCTCCTGGCTCGATACTCTTCTCTCGCTGCCCTTGTTTTGCGCTGAAATGCTTTTTTGTGTGCATCTTCTGTCACCTTTTAATCATCATACCACGGGCTCATTCTCGGGGGTGGCTGGTACCATAAAGTGGTTTCGGCTACATCCTTGATGGTGTAGCGATACTGGCACCACTGATTGTTGCCGTCTGTGGTAGGTGAGTGCATAAAGGAGAGTTTCATACTAAGGCGCTCGCTGTTGGCTCTGGCTACTTCAGGTGTGCTAAAAAGTCCAACGTCGAGTTTTTTTCTTCTGGGCATGACTTTCTGCAGGGGTAACCAAAATATTGGCTTTTTGCTGTGTCAATTTAATCAAATGTTTTTTTTTTTTAAAGACTACTTTCAATAATTTCTTAAAAGAATTGAAACTAAATTCCTTTCTTTATATTTTCTTGTATTAAAAAAATTATTATTTTGTATTGTCAGTAAAAAAAAAAATGGTTGTATGATTTTTGTTCATGATTAAGGATATCCATCCTAATTTGTTCAAGTTAAGCATTTTTCGCATATAAAAAACAGCAATACGTATGAAATCATAACATTTTTATAACCATACATTTAAAAAAAAACCAGTTTTAGACCATTTAAAAATAAAATAAACTTTTTTTGCTTTTTATTTTATAATCTGAATAATGTGTCATTAGCCCGCCACATGTGAAGACTGGGGTAATGACGATAAATCCATGAGTTTTCCTTCCATCTCTCTCATTCCTCAGAAGGTAAACCCAATGTCAAGAATTGGCCACTGAATTTTAGCGAGCTGTTGAACAGATTAAAATTTTGGAGTCTATATTCATCATACTAATGTCAAAAATTATCAACCGGCTAAAATCTTAACCCAATTGCCACACGGCCTAAGACTTGTTTTGGGAAGTTGACAGTTGTTTACAAATCTTATTACGCGTTGTTGCTTTATTTAACGTCCACCAGAAAATGTCTACATAGTTGAGCTAACCACTGCCTAAATAAACGCAATTAGTCCATCATATAGAACCGTCATCTTAAATGTGCCTTCACTCAGCTGCCTTTCCCAATATTGGTGAACAAAATTCCTCAGCAATTATAACATCTGAAGTCCACGTTTTATCTCCTCCCCATTCAAATAAAACTCTTCATGAAACGCACTTAAAATGGATATTTATTTATAAAAAAAAAACTCTTTTTAACTACAATGCACAACTTTTCATTTACAACTTCTCATTCCGCCTTGACTCTAGGAAGCCTATGATCATCATAAAGAGCAACTTTTTAGAACATCTCTGCTAATTTCTTCATAGTTGCATGCATTTTAGTGTACACATTTACCACCACCTCATCGGCCATGCCTTCATGTTCTATTTCCTCCTTCATATCAACGGTCTCGAAAGGTGTATCAGCCATATCCTTAGTTTCGAGAACGTTATCAGCCATATGTTCGGTCTCAAAAGCTGGAACTTCAGCTGGAACTTCAGCTGGAACCTGAAGTATGCTTTGAATCTTATTCCTGATCGCCCTCACAGCAACTGGTGGTTGAGGAGCAATCTCAGCAATGGGATCAGCCATGGAGTCACTTTCGTAGGTACCTTCGGGAATGACATCAGCCATAGCATCGCTTTCGTAGGTGCCTTCACGAATTTCGTCAGCCATTGAGTCACTTTCGTAGGTACCTTCTGGAATGACATCAGCCATAGCAGCGGTTTCGTATGTACCTTCGGGAATGTCATCAGCCATGGAATGGCTTTCGTAGGTTCCTTCGGGAATGACATCAGACATTGATTCACTTTCGAATGTACCTTCTGGAACAGCATCAGCCATGGATTGGCTTTCGTAAGTGCCTTCGGGAATGACATCAGACATTGATTCACTTTCGAATGTGCCTTCTGCAACAGCATCAGCCATAGATCCGCTTTCGTAGGTTCCTTCTGGAACAGCATCAGCCATTGATTCGCTTTCGTAGGTACCTTCTGGGATCAAATCGGCCATGCCTTCACTCTCGTATTTTACATCCTTTGGGAGAAGTTTATCGATTTTACCGACCACAGCTTTAATATCGACTGGCAAACGAAGGGCCGATGCGGCGGCGATAACCGCGAAGAAAATCAACAACGACTTGTTCATTTTAAGGTTGGGTTTGTATAACTGAAGCGCAAAAGCTGTTGGTGGTCACTTATATAGAAAACGATAAGACTATCGACCAGCTGGATCTGCTGATAGTTATCGATAGTTCTATAGAAGCGAGACTAACCTTGTGAATTGGATATTGTGGATTTGGGGCTAATCTTACTGATTAGCTATCATAAAAAGGTAGCAATAGGTTATTATATGCTAATCACAGATACCCGCCTTATCAGGTCAGTTCAGAGTTTGAAACATTTTTACATATTTATTACTTTTGCTAGATGACTAATAAATTGTAGTAAAGTGGAAATAGTATCAAAGGACAATATTCAATGAAATTGAGGATTAATACGGTTTTGAATTTTAATAAGATCGACTTTGTAGGCGAAATCAGATACTGTTATAAAAAGGTTGTAATCCCATTGAATATAAATCAACAATTGTCATTCAGTTATCTGAAATTATCGTAAAGATATATGTGGTAAATTTTTTATGGATTTATATTGAAGTTTTTTTTATATTTTAGTGATCAACGTGTAGTTAACCTAGTTGTCCATAAAGTCACTTTATTTATTATTCACTATGGATCCTGGAAATTGGAAATTTAGAGTGGACGTTTGCAATGTTCGTGGTTTAAAGTCGAATCTTTTTTCTACATACGTCCACATTTGTAAATACAAACCAGCTGTTTTGGCACTAAGTGAAACACAGGTGGGGGTGAATACTGACTTATCATAATTAACCCTACCTGGATATAATTTAGTGCCATTATTCTTTTCTCACCGCGGTCTCGCCATATATATACGTAATGACGTAGCCCACCAAATCCAACATCAATACGGCCAATGTTCCAATCCGGAATTTAATTTTATATGGCTGAAATTCCATGTCCGTAGGCATTTAATCCACTACTGTTTCATTTATAGAAGCCCAAACCTTGACAGTAATTCAACCCTTAACGAGTTTGATGCACTGTCTGACTCCATCTCTAGAATTGTATCCCTGCATCCTCACACTGAAATCGTCATTGCGGGCGATTTCAATGTTCACAATTCTACGTGGCTTCAACATTCTGGACAGACAACACCCGAAGGAAGGTATGTTGAGATCTTTGCTGAGGCAAACAACCTAACCCAGCTTGTAAATCAGCCGACACGCATACCGGATATTAACAGTCAAGCCGCCAACACCCTGGACTTGTTTCTTACCTCTCACCCTGATAAATACATCATCAATGTATTATCGCCTCTAGGTTCATCAGACCACTGTATCATATCAACAAATTTCTCGTACTCCAACCACACGGTTGAAGAGCAAATTCCCAAAAAAACCGCAAGCCATTTCGGAAGCATTAAACAGTGTTTTTAGGAATTTTAACTGGTCACTATGTTTCCTCGATAGTGACGTGGATGCTGCTGCTGTTATGATATCAAATATCATTCTCTTTGGTATGAGATCTTTTATTCCCAACAGAATTAAGAGTATCAGACCAAAGGCAAAAGGGTGGTATACCGCGTACCAAAACAGTTGGCCATTCTACTGCGCAGGTCTCTTAAAATGTGTTTTACAATCTCTTAAAATTGCAAAAACAAGCATAAAGAGACGAAAATGGGCGGAGCCATAATAAAAAACGACGTATACCCTGCGTTGTGTTCAAGATCGCTGTCGCGATCTCACTGAGGGTGGTTTCTTCATTTTCCTTCTTTTATACTGAAATTAGGAGCGGAGGAAAAATATAGACTATTATATGTCAACTTTACTTGGAGGAAAATATATTGTTTCGTTTTCTGTCTTGTCGGTTCTTTGTAGGAGTATGATGTGATCACGGTCGGATAGATTAAGCAAAACATTGCACATGAATTGATTGTGTGACTGTGTCTGTATGAAGGTGTACGGTTTTAGATTTAAACCCTATTTGCTCATTATGCTTTCGTTGATCATTATTAATTGTGTTGTGCATATTGATCATGTAGGTACTGATATTGACACGCAAAGTAAAGTAAATTGCAGTGTCACACCAAATTTTTTTTGTTTATATCATTGAATTTGGGCGAGGTAGGTAAATTTAATAAAAAAATTACAATTTGGGAATTTTTTGGAAACGTAAACGATTTTATACCCAATAACAATAGGCACGATTTTCTGTCACAAAAAAGAGGATGGGGTATTAAACGGTTCGTTAAAGACAAAATGGTGAACGTTCTTGATTCTTCAATAATTTTTTTTAAGAAATGCAGTTTTTAAAACTTATTGAATTACCCACCACTTTTAAATTTGTAACCTTGATTAAAAGTGTAAATTATAGCGAGATAAAATTGACGATGAATTGCAAATATAAAACAGATTTACAGCGAGCAGAAAAACAAAACACCAGTATACCAAATGGGTGGTTCGGTTTGGTTTGAATTAAGAAGTAAAAACACACACGTTTTAGTACTAAGATAAAAATATTTTTTTGATTTTGCTACCTATATATGAAATAGTTAATATTAATGTATAATAAATTGAATTCGAAGAACTGTCAGTTTTATAATCGGTTGAAGAATCATATCCTGGATTGATAATTATTGCATCCGACATTGTGTCCCACATCTGCTCGTGTGAAAAGTATTCCTCCTCTGTCCTTATAATTTTTTCACAAACTTTGCGCCAATCTTCAACTGTTATTTTTGAAAATTCTTCTTCAGCTAGTTTCTGAACATCCGATAATCTAAACGTTGTATTTCGGCTTCCGACTCTTCCCTTGACTGTTGCCCAGATCTTTTCAATACGGTTGAGATCTGGATGATAGGGTGGCAATCGTAGTACTTCGTGTCCCGCGCCGTGAATCATATCGTCAATCTTATGCTTCGGGTGGTGATTAGTCCGATGTCGCTTTATAAGGTCATAAAGTTCGACTTTGAGCATTTTTGAAGAATGCGGTATATGCGGTATATATAAATCTAAAAAAAACTATAAAAAAACCAGGCAACAAATTAATTCCTTGCCCCTACAGGTAACCAAATGCAAACACTAATCATGTCGTAAGACTTTTAAACTTAAGTCAAACAGGTAAAATCAAACATCATAAAATTAATGCTAACCAAGCACACCACCCATACAGGTACCTAGCACTAAACCACGAAATGTTCAACCATAAAAAGGGTTGGGAACCCTTTCAAATACAATCGGACTTCTAGGTAGAAATGAATAAAAGTCGACCTCATAATAAAAAATTAAGTTTATTTAGATATTCAACAGCATTTTAGTTCTAAGCACTGTAAAGTTGGGTTACGCATTGTAAATTACAGGCAAAAACGATTAGTGATTAAATCTCTTTCGCGTCATTTTTGTTCTCTTAAATCCTCTCTCTGCGCAATCGACCGTTGGCCAACTGTTTTGGTACGGACTATATGACTTGAGCTGCAAAGAAGCTATCAGGTTGAGAGAGACAAACTTTCGGTTGTACAAGACCAACCCAACAGAGGAAAACCGAGCAAAGTTCAAACAAGCCAGAAATGACTGTAATGCCCATTTACAGCGTGTCAAAAACAATGTCCCAGAGGTAGTAAAAACTTTTGGTCATTTGTTAAAAATATAAAAAATTCGGCATCAGCATCAATTCCGACGCTCATTCACATAGACATTCCAGCTGTCAGCTCTTTAGACAAAGCCAATCTGCTTGCTGCGCATTTCGCAGCCAATTCTACATTGCCAGATTGTGTTCAGTCTCCTCCCGTACTTGAGAACGTAGATCATTCAAATTCAGTTTTTTTGTTTTATTTGATCTTGACATACATAAAACCGCTGGTCCAGATGGTATATCCCCCATCATTCTGAAGAGGTGTTCTTCTACGCTATCAAAACCACTGCGTAAGCTTTTCTATCTATCCTACCCATCAGGACTCTTTCCGAGTAGATGTAAAACAGCATTTGTCCAGCCTGTTCCAAAAAAAGGGGAATCTTCTTCCCTCTCCAACGGCCGACCAATTGCACTTACGTCCCTTCTTTCTAAGGTCATGGAAACGCTGATAAATCGTCAGCTTATGAAATATCTCGAAACACGAAAACTTCTCAATGACCGGCAGTATGGTTTTCGCAGCAACAGGTCTACTGGTGATTTGATGACATATCTCACCAAAAAGTGGAACCAATCAATCCACCATGGGGGCGAAAGCAAGATTGTTGCGCTTGATATTTCGAAGGCATTTGACAGGGTTTGGCATCAAGCCATTTTGTCGAAAATGCGTGCATTTGGAATCGACGAAAAACTTCTTCTATGGATTAGACATTATCTTTCGAAACGTTCAGTTCAAGTTGTTTTGAATGGTTTCAAGTCTGTAACTTACCAAATAAATGCTGGTGTCCCTCAAGGCTCAGTTTTGTCTCCGACTCTGTTTCTCATTTTTATAAATGATCTCCTGTCTGCAACTTCTAATCCATTTCATTCCTTCGCTGATGACAGTACCCTCAGCTTCTCATATTCGTTTACAGGTCCTCGTCCCTCACCTTCGAACGTGGACTCTAAACGCCAAAATATGTTAAGCTCATTGAATTCCGACCTTGACAGCATTATCAAATGGGGTAAATCTAATAGAGTGGAATTCAATGCTTCCAAAACACAATGCTGTCTTCTGTCATTGAAGCGTAACCAAAATCTAGAGCCACTATCCATGAATGGCACTTACGTCGAAGAAACCGAAAAGCTTTCCATGCTTGGTATGTGTGTTAGTAACGACTTACGTTGAAACGACCACATATTCGAAGTCGCTAAAAACGCAGCGAAATGTCTAGGTTTCCTAGATCGATGTAAGACATATTTCACCCCCTCTGATCTGGCCACAATATATAAAGCGTTTATACGCCCAAAACTTGAATTCAACGCCCACGTCTGGTCAGGTGCACCAAAATCAACATTGCACCTACTAGATAGGATTCAAACACGTGCGAAAAAAACTTATAGGAGACATAAGAATAGCGAACTCCTTAGTTTCGCTCGAACACCGTCGAAACATCTCCTGCCTTACCTTGTTTTATCGCTATTTTAACAACCAATGTTCAAATGAAATAGCCAGTTGCATTCCTCCAATTCAACAATTCAGCCGCAATACTCGTTACGGACGTACGCTGAAATATAGAGATTCGTAAATAAACCGAACAACACGAATGTGGAATGCTCTACCAAACTCTGTTTTTCCTTTCCATTATAACTTACAGACATTTAAAACCAATGTGCATCGGTATCTCCTTTCTTCTTATCCCTAATTTCCTTAACGCCCGCACTGTGCTTAAACACATAAAGGGTATTCATAACCCCTTGAGTGCGAGCAAATTATAAAAAAAAAATCCTACAAAGGATCCCGAGTAGAGTAATTACGATCTCGATATTAAGCTTTTAGTAAGGGTGGCAAATAGTCCCACCTAGATACAGTCTTTTCGCCAAATTCAACCACTAAAAGTTTAAAAATCGGAAAATGCATATAAAATCATAATCCTTTGAACCCATTAAGCTGGTGACACAGTTACCTTTTACCAACAAAACTATTGATCTAAACGCTTACCAGATAATTAACTTAAAAATTTCCCAAAACAAAATTTAAAATTTCTGTAAAAAATTAAAAGATATAAGACCGCTTGGTTTTCAATGATGTATTGAAAATTAATGAAGGCAGTGAATACTTAATGCCAACAGTGTACTTATTTTCACTATCTGCCCTAGCGAGGTATCCTTGGGAGCGGACAATATTCCGCAACGGATACTTTGTCGGGGGTTAAAATTTTATTTGAGGTCATCGGAGAAAAATAACTTCAATACAATTCGTAAATAAATTCCGCTAAGAATTTTAGTCGGAGGAAATCGGAAAAAGAATTCCACTTAGCTGTCGAAAATTGCACCTGAACGCACTTCAACGCAATTTGCCGGGGTGCGCAACAAAATTTCGGAGAAATATTCCGAACAGCTTTTCGGAAGAATACCTCGAAGCTAAAATCCTCCGAATAGTACAAAATCGGAGAATTTTCCGCTCCTGCGGATACCTCGCTAGGGCAGAATATTTGGAAAACAAAGTTCAATCAATAAAAATGGGCGTGGCTGAAGGATTTCGTGGCACCACCTGGATCTCTCGACTTTGCTATATTCATTCGCCTCATTGAACCATTCAGCGCTACCTATGTAGCGAAGGAGGTTTTAACATTGACGTTAGCCAGCTCGCTTAGATTGTCGAAGGAGTACTCTCCCATTTGAATTCTCCTTTTTATTGAGAGAGCAGAACATTACTTTCCTTCTCTTCTTTGTCTAAGCAGCATCTTCAGAAGTCATCGCTGAAGAGGTCTAGTCTTCTTGCGTGTAAGCCTTTCGGACAGTGTCTGCAGCTGATGTTTGATCTGCTCAGCATTGTCAAGCAGATGGAGCGCTTCTGGTTAAAGTTAGGCCAGAGTTGCCTGGATATTTGACACGTAGTGCCATTTATCCACCTGCGGTTTTCTGTCCTGATCGAATTCAGTTTGATTTGTAAATTACATGTAGCGATGGACATAACAATCATGCCTACTGCCTGTAGAACATAGAAAGTTGTCCCTTTCTGGGAAGCTCATTTGCCTTGCAATTCCCTGGTAAATCTCTGTGGCCCGATACCCAAAAGAGGTGAATGGTAAAATGACCCGCATTCGTGAGCTGATTTCAAATTGAACGAGATTGCTTCCAGAGTTTTTATTGTGGCTTGGCTTTCACTGAAGATGTTAATATGCGTCGCGGATATTACATTCCATTTCAGCGAGGACAAGGCTTCTTTGATTGCCATGATTTCCTACTGAAAAACTCAACAATCTTCGGGAAGGTGAAAGGATATGCCTGGGTTCACCATCTCGGAGAAAACACATCCACCCACTGCAGATTCTCTTTTAGACCCATCCATGTAGGTGTTAATTGGGTTATTCCTTTCGATCGAATCCGTTCAAGTCATCTGGGAATGATTGTCCTGAAGTTATGCTCAAAACTGTGTTGGGTAGTGGTATGGTCGGTGTTTTTTCTGATGGGTTTGTGATTCAGAATCTTTGTGTGTCCATTGTAATGAGGTTCTCAGTCTCACAGCTGCACAAGCTGCTGTCTGTTTGCCGTAGATATCTAGGGTCACTAGATGTAGGATTGCATTACTTGATACTTCTCGGATGATTTGTCGGATCATCACGAGAAGAGGGCCATTGAAAAATCAATTAGGTGTTGCTATGGCTAGGAATGGAACCCTGATCTTCTACGCGGGAGTTCATTCAGACACTTTTTTTTAAAATTCTTAACCGTTTCGCCAAAAATAACGTTGTGGCCGTGTCAGTGAGCGAATCTTACTCATGTGTACACTTGATCTCGAGAAGTTTAAAGGCATATGTAAATCGCTGCCTTCGTTACATTTTTAAGATCCGATGGCCGCAAATTATATCGAACCAAGAATTGTAGCGAATAACGGGTCAAAAGCATCTGGTACTTTTCATTGTCGAAATTAGGCAGCGCAAGTGGTGCTGGATTGGCCACACGCTGAGAAGACCAAACGACAACATTACTAATCAGTCCCTTGTATGGAATCCTAAAGGTACTCCGCGAGTTGGGAGACCAAAAGCTACTTGGAAATCTACAGTATAGGCAGAACGCAGCATAAAACTTTGCCACAGCTGAAATATCTGGCTGTAGAAAGAGAAGGATTAAGGAAGTTTGTCACCACCCTAGGCTCCACGGGTTGAAGGATCTAGCTTTGACTATTTACACTTTGCTAAACCCTGCAAACATCATTCCTGGAGTGGCACCTCTCTATATTTTCGATCGCGATTTTGTTGAACTTGTCTCTTCTTCTGCAAAGCCGGTGTTCTTCCTTCATTTTTTTACCTAAAGAGCTCAATGGCAGCTCTCGTCATCACCTGTAGCTTATCCTTATGATCCTCGTTTTTGGCTGCGAGCATCTGTCGGCATTCTTTATCAAACTAATGGTTTTTCGGCTAGTCGAATGGCTTGTTGACGTCGCTGCCATGGCTTTCCGACATTAGATGACGGTGATATGGTGTTAATTGAGAGGTTGAGGGATACGCGTTGTGCTAACGTCTTGGCTGCCTCTTGCGATGCATCCTTTCGACATTGAAATTTTTTCAAAATATCAAATTTCAAAGCCATAACACCATTACTGTTTGACATGACTCATCCATTGTCTGTAATGTATGCCTCCTTAAAAACAGTTACTCTTCATGAAACACGCATTACAATAGTATCAGATGAAAAGTTACAAATCCCTTTGTTGATATAGGCTTCCCTATTAATTGCGTCTTGAAGCAAATCAACAAGTTTTTCAAAGAAATCAATTTTTAACCTTAAACTTTAACACCCAGAATTCCTCTGTAAAAAAAAACAAACAGATCCTTCGAACTTTTAGTTGCCTAAGAAGGATTTTCCCCACCAACCTCATTCAGGTATACCTATCTTCCAAAAATTTACTAATTTAAAATCCCTCAACTGGAAGTCATAAGACAGACAGCACCGATCCGCCCCCGCCATCGTAAGCCCATTCTGTCTAAGAAGAAAAATCCTCCAAAATAGAAAAACTTTTCAAATTTTCTCACAGCGAGTTTAAAGTAAGCGGGAACTTAATATTAAAATATAACAGGGACAACGATACAAAAAAAAACACACACACACAAAACAAACAACAAAGTTGATGATTCACAGGGATTTACCTACCCTCGAAAAAAGGATGCTGCTTCCCAGGTAAAAATAAAGTGGATACAACATAGCGACTCTTTTTTCAAGTTTGTTTACTGCGCACATTTTTAACCTTTTGGAAATTATTTAATTCCGTTAAGGGACACAAAGGACTTGGGTTTCTTCAGTGTCCAGTTTATGAGGTATCTCTCGTTGGATTCCTTCGTGTAAAGTTTTCTGATCCCCGAAACCTCGAGTCTTTTGAAGGGTAATTCTTCTCAAGCACAACAAGCTAAAATGTAAAAAGATTTTGAAAGAGATTTAACGGTTTTATGGCCAACAAACTAATTAACAGCAACCCTACCTTACTGCGAAAATTGAGACTGGCTCTTAGTTACCATTTAGAGAAGGGGCGTCTTCTTGAAATGAGGAAGAGATTTCTGAACGACAAGCCATCGGGTCGACCGAAGGAAGTTGTTGGATAAACTTTTCAGCAATTAGCTGCAGAATATTGTGTAAAATTTCGCATTCATTTCGGTTTCAGATACATGCAAGCACAGATACGGATCATCTTTACAAATTCAGACACAGCGAGTCTGTAGATAGGTGGATTTGAAACTCAGCATACACTCATATGTGTATGCAATTAAAAGTTTACAGTTTTATGGTTGGAAGGATATTCAATGTTTCTATTTCAGTAATCGGATATGCGGTATGGTAATGGACTTCAACATACATTTGATGGTGTGGGTTGAGAAAGTTTTAGTCGGTAAAGGAGAGGTGATGAGTCTATGTTTTTCGACACCTTGTATGAACGACGGTGTAAATTAGGTGGCGTATAATAAAGGATAGTCATTGCGAATATTTGAATTCCTTTTGTTCTGGTACTTTTCATTAATTTTTTAAAATAGGACTCGCATTGGGCTGGTTTATGAATATCCTTATGGAGGTAGGGATACTAATTTTGGAGGCAGCGAAAAGATTTGTTTCGGTTGTAAATTGAAACTACTGGAGGCCTAAACGAGTACACAGAAGTCCAACAGTTATTTTCGGAAAATTAAAGAAAAAATAAGGGGGCTCAGTATCGCGATAGTTAGAGCAATGAAATGCCTCGCTGAAGGTTTTGTTTCGATTCCCAGCTGTATTTGACTTTTCACTGGCCTTCTTCTATTGATTATTTGACAAATCATGCGAGTAGTATTAATTGTCAAGGGGGTCGGAATAAAGCAGGAGATCCCAAATTCGTGCAAGAAATCCACGAAGTGTACCGTATCGGATTTTGCAAGTGTATTCCAGGCGGAACTACTTTCTAGCCGACAGGCTTGTACACTACTTCGGCGTGACACTACGGAGAAGCAAAATATTGCTATTCTCATAGTTAGCTAAGTGGCCATAAAGCCACAACTCGGCTACCATATCTGCCAAACTGTTACAGGAATGTCGGAACGAACTTGCCCACCTTGCCGAACGCTTCAGGGTCACACTTCTCTGGGTTCCAGGGCACAGTGACACAAGCTAGGACCTGGGTACTAACGATCCTGTTTCCACAAAACTTTGTATATTTTTGTGCACAAAAAAATATATAAAATTTGCAGGAAGATTAAGGATATGAATACTTGTTCCTGCAAAAAATGCAATTTCTAGGAGAAAGAATAAATCGGAATTACATAAGCCCGAAGTTTTTTAATGACAGAAAACCGACGGACTCTATCCACTGTACATATGATTCCAGAAAGTGTCAAATCGAAAGATTTGTTTTGATAATGGAAGGTCCACAAAAGAAAGTGTGTATTCGGTAACGGCATAGTTTAGGTTAGGTTGGTGGGTTAATGAGGTAGCCGGTGTGCGTCTTCTCTCATCAAACTCAGATATAGACACATTGTGATGCCCGTTGGGGATCAATGTGTGTGGTTGGTTCCTTGTAATATCCCGGTATTGTCTACTGTTCTTAGTCCCTTTCCAGCCATCCAGATGTTGTTGCAAACCTGAAAAGATTGGAGAGGGGGATTGCAGATAGATTTCTGAGGTCATTCCTTAGGTTTTAATTCTTAATTGACTGAGGCCTGAGCAGTGGCACAGAAATTGAAGGGGATTCCTCGTGTATTTCTTCATCACCGCACTTGCTGAGTTGCTGAAGAAAGGTTTTCTTTTCCCCAAGCAAACTTAGGTCCTTATTGTGTTACCCAGTGAATGTAAGCCTCTCTGTATGAGGTGGCAGAGCAGTGGTATTTATAGCCCTATGAAGTTACAGATCAAGAATTATTACAGAGTTCTTGGGCTTAATCCTTACCCATAATATCCCTGCAATCAATCGATTTCCCTTTCTATTTTCATTCATTCTTATACTCAACTAGTTCCCTTAGGTTGCAGATATCTGTTGTGCCTGTAAAGTGCCAGATCCAGATCTTTTGCCGACTTTATCCCAATGAACAGGTCAATGATGATCAGTGGCATTCCCCTTCTGTTGGCTTTCTTTCTTGTACTGCATTCATTTGCTAAAATTGCATGAAGGGATTGCCAGTTTGATGGCCTGATCATGATCTATTCTAGCTTGCAGGGTTTTTGCCCTAAGCTTTACATAACATTTGCTAAGCTCTACATAACATTTGTAAACAAATGTGATACCACCCTTGTATGAAATTTCTATCACTAAAGCCATACAGGCCTTTTCACCAATTGGCAGTACATTAGCTTGGAAAACACTGCTTTGAGCAGGATCCATGATAGGTTTGTTTATTACAATTACTGATTGCAAAGTCCTTTTTCGATATTGAAATCTTAAATACAATTTCCTTTTTCAAGGTGTTGGTGGTCGTAGGTTTGCTGGTATAACCCTTTCATTTAAAAAAAACAAAGAAAATAGTGCAACAGCAGCGTTAAAACTCAAGATATGAATGGCCAATTCAGAATGCAAAACCGGCCGATTACACGATTAGGGAATAACTCATCCACTGCATGGTGAGTAGTCTGCAGTTCTTGTGTCAACTCAACTTTGTAAACATGAAGTTTCAAGTCTTTCGTGAGAATTCAATGTAGAGAGCTTCTCAGATAAAAACTAACCAAGTATGGTGGCGACCCGCCTTCTGCATTGTGTCAGTTTCTTCAAAGATTTAATTATAACATTGAGAACAGAGCGACAGATAGTCATGGAAATGCGGATGCTTTATCCCGCTTTCATTTTAAGTCGACAACGGACGATAATGCCACAAATATCAAATGCACCAAATCAACCTCTATTCCCGTCAACGAGAACCAAATTGCTAAGGAGACGAAAAAGTAAGAAAATACAGGCAATTCTGTATCTGGATAAAAAGCTGGTAGAGCCAGGATACAAAGTTAAAGATGAAAAATTTTCTTTGTCCAATGGCACTACTCTTAGTTGCAATTGAGAGGCCATTCACTAAAGTCTGAGAAAGGCGGTACTCACTGTATGTCGCTCACGTCGGCATAATCAAAATGAATGCCCTTGAGGAGCTACGTTTAATGGCAAAAGTTCGACGAGGATATCGAGAATTTATCACGCAAAAGTTGTGCATCTAGGAGTGTGATGAAGCAGTCAGCCAATAAAGTTCAACAACCATGGGCATACCCATCTGGCTCATGGCAAGGGATCGATATTGATTTTGCTGTTCCGTTCATGAAGAAATATGTTTTTGATAGTTATAGACGATCATTCTAACTGACCAGAAATCAAACAGATGAAAAGCATGACAGCATGGAAAACAATTGAAGTAAGTCTTACTAGACATATTTTCCGTCTGCGGGTTACCATTCATGTGAAACGGAATTCAACACAAATTCACTGCGCCATATCATCCAGCCACAAACGGTCAGATGGAACGATTTGAGCAGAATATGAAATGTGCACTCCGAAAGATGTTGAGCGATCCTGGATGCATAAATTTCAAACTAGCTAAATACCTAACGTGCTATAGGAAAACTCCAAATGCTACAACTCTACAACTGGAGTTGCACATGCACATGGTTCCTGCAAAGGGATATTCTCATCGTTCTGCAGCTACTTGGAACCATCGAAAATAACGTCCACGGAAAGCTGGGGACAATGTACCCCACTGGAACGCAGTATCATCCTGGAGAAACAGCGCTGGTGTGGAACTACACCAAGAAGGACAGGAAATGGGATATCTACAAAATTGTCGGAAAGGATGGATTTCTTCATTATCTTAAATCGAATCTTGAGATGCGTTGTGAATTTAGCCGAAGTTATCGAGGACCCCCGATCCACATGTAATTTCAGAACTCAATAAAGTACACAAGTGTCAATGTTTCAGATGTAACGGTTACACCAACATCCACGAAGGATCTACAAATATCAGAATCGTTACCAAACAAGTACATAGTGCTCCTATGCTATTCCAAACGAGGTCCAACCGAGTTATGTCAAATCAAACATTACTTTTGCTCCTATAAAAAACATTTTTTCTCCTATAAACGTCAAATTTCTCTGTCAAACGTGTATTTTAAAAGAAAACAAACAATTTTTTACAGAGTTCGCTATTAGTTAAAAACATTCGTTCCACCCGACTCTTGCCAGATTCCTGTGATGAGATCTGTATTTGCTGCAATGTTCCTATGCTGGCCAGAAGAGATCTACCGATTCATGCTCTGAACTTTCTTGCAACATTGACGTTCGCCGAAATGTCTTCAAACGAGTGTTGGATTTCGCGCGACGTTAAAGGTCTTTGTTAAGACGTTCAGAAAATCCTTGCAGCAATGTATTACCACTAACCACAACCACCGAGCCGTAGAGAGACAGGTTGCTTCCACTTTTGTGGAGGTAAGTTGACTTGCGCCCACATCGTTTGATCGAAAAGGCTTTCAGCCAACTTTAATCGTTTGGAGCTGAGCTCCTGATGGTATCATTCGGGAACTTGTAGTGTACGGAGGAAATCTGTGCAGTGGCCTGGCCCTCTCATCGAAGGGATCCTCCAATACCTGTAGGATGTTCATTAAAAAATTCTGAAGCAAACACTGCAGTATGTAGTAGTATGGTAATTTTTCCAGTGTAAAGCACGCATTGTCTCCTTCCTTGATCACATCCTTTGCAGCAATTTGGTAAACCGGTGTCAAATCAATTCCCTGTTTCTCCAAAAGAAAGACGAAATTGAAAACATCAATTATATTGATTCGTATTTTTTGTTTAATTCATTTATTTTAATTTTAAGTCTGCAGAAAAAAAAGTTCTGTATCCACACATACTTACATGTATATCAGTACTTAAAATATTTGTATGTCAGGTGAGAAAATATTACAATCTGGGATAACTCTACCAACGTCTATGTCCTCCACTAGTGGTACCAGATTTGGAATCACCTACAACCCTACATAACTGATGGGTTAAAGGTGATTTAAAAAGTAGGTAAACGCAGAAGATAATTCTCAGATGTTCGAGCGAGATTATGGAATTCGCTACAGTTATGTCTTCTGCTAGTTTTATGTACGAATTTGTACTCTACCTCTAACGCAGAAGGAATAATTTGATTTCTTCACCAAACCATATCCGGTATATATATTGAAGCCATATCGGAGTGGTTGATGTATTTGTTGCTTGAAGTCAAACTTGGAACTGCTGGAAGAAGTTGAGGAATTAAATACTTTTTCTATGTCCGGCATTTCAGTGCAGCGTTACAGTGTAAAAGCGGTGGACCTCTAAACGCCGACCGGATCCTTGGTTCAAATTCCGAAAGTAACAACACTTGCACTACTTTTTACGAAAGTCTGACAAACATTCAAGAGTCAGGCCGTCAAGCTTCTTAATTTTTTTTATTTGTATTCGAAATAAAGCGGAAATAAAAACAAAAGCTATGCCCTCATATGACAGGAGAAGCTAAGTTTGAAGCCTTTTTTATGCCGTTAATGATAGATATTTCATTTCAACATAAATAATTGCTTCTGTCAAATTAATGGCCGTTGTCTTAGTTTTTTTTAATTATGTAAGCGGACTTTTAGATTATCAGCTTAAAAAACAAATACAAATTTTTTCGCAACAGGCTCGTTAAAACCCAAAGCCTTGCTTTCTCACAACCTTAAATTTGTGCGTGTGCACTTTTTGCACACTGGCGAGACCTCATGTTTTACGCCGACTCCGAACGGCGAAGTTGAGATAAGCTATTCTTGACAATTGGTACTACTCGAATGATTTGTCAGATCATCACGAGAGGGGGGCCAGGGAAAAATCAGATTAGGTGTTGCTACGGCTGGGAATTGAACCCAATATTTCAGCGCGAAAGTTCATCGCTTCACTGAAAACCTTGGAAAAAATTACGTGAACGTGTTATACTAAGTATGCTCAGCAAAAAAAAAAGGTTTGGGACACATATCCCATTGCAATAACACCAATAGTCACACCATAAGGAGGCATTATCTCACCTCTGTTGTGGGTCCTCGTAGCTCATGATAAGCTACAACACAATGGGATAAAAGTCAAAGTCTTCGCGGACGTTGTAGCAATACTAGCTAAAGGGAAATACGGCCATTGTAAGACCTATATTAACATATATGGTAGGACTTGTCTGGTGGCAATCCACAAATAAAGTGACGTACCACATCAACAGACAACTAGACTTTTACATGGAAGATTCTGCAGCCAAAAACACACTTAGAATCAGCCAGCTCCTACTGCTGGAAAATGCACTCAGGAGGACATGCAGAAATTATAAACAGATACCTGGGCTTCATTGTATCGTCTGTCTACAAACTGTCTCACCTTGACTTTCAAAGACTATTCTTCAGCATCTCTACGTTTGGATTGGAGAGGAACGATTGAAGGTCACCGAACCTACCCATATCCATTTATACAGATGCGATGGTTGAAAAAAGGCCGGAGGCGTTGCAGCGGGAGTGTATTCTGAAGTACTAAAGCTGAGCAGCAATTTTCGTCTCCTCGAGCACGGCTGTATCTTCCAGGCGGAGACATTGGCAGAAGCAGAGGCATCCAAATTCACTAATGTTGCAACGAAATATATATTTGTGTACCGTCTGGTTGCATGTTTTGTAAACCTGCTACTCGCCACATCCATTACCCTATTTACGGTCGCGCTGTAAAATTTTGAAAAACCGTCTTCATATCGTTTCCCTTATATAGGGAGTGTACATTTAGTTTTAGAAAAGCTTAAGACTATTTCAAGTGTCTTACACCCTTAAATCCATTTTCATCCCTTTTTCACTACTCTCAGTTTCTTACTATTTGAAAAACTTAAAAATCCCCTTTTCACTGAATTTCCTAACCCTATTTAACTAAGCCTGCAGTGTTTAAGAAGTTTAAAAAAATAGCTTATTGCTTCGTCCTTCTTACAGCTTTAATATTTCCAACTACGCAGTCCTCTCTTGCCGAAGATATCTATAATCTGAGACATTGTCCTAGTTTTCATCAAAATGCCACTTTATTCGTCATCAACACACACTATTACAATGCACTTCTCTTACATCATTCAGCATCAGCTCATATGAGGGCCACATTTAAGCTCCCCCTTCCCACCAATTTGTCTCTAAGGAAAATACAAAGAAATCCTTTCAAGACGTCTTCAAAAGACCACTACCCACTAAACGTTTTTCATAACCAACTCAACCCGGTTTTTTTTTTTAGATCGTGTCCTTGTAAACGCCACCACAATGGCATTAATAACACATCCATTAGGGACACGACACAATTGGTCCGAAAATCACTCGATTCTGCACAGAAGGACAATCTATATTCTTCTCCTTGTGCACGAAGGCAATCCGAAGGATTTTCAGTTTGAATGAATGTCAAGGACTCGCCATGGAACATGGCTGATAATATCCTTCAATTTGTTTGCATTTATGATTCCATCGGCACAAGTAGGCGATGTGTATGACATTTGAGAATTTTCAATCTTGTCGTGTGTACGCAATCTTTCATGAGTAAGAGCAACCCTTTCCATAGGTCCATGGAGATTGTACCTAACATCTTCATCAATGTCGGCAACATCAAGCACACGCCTGTCATCAACTGTTTCTTCATCAATCTCTGGGGAAGAGTGGAAATTGCACATCAAAGTTTTAAGTAAACGTTTCATGTCGCATTAGTAGGTGGCATTCGGGTTTCAAACTCGTCCTGTTGGGGGCTTAGACAAAACGAGGACATGAATCAATGTAGCACATGTTTGTAGGCAAACTTTCAACGAATCTGACTTCTGTTATGTCTATCCTGAGAGAAATAAACTGACTTGGAAGGTAGCGGGTTATTGGGTTTTGCGAAAGTTTGCAGTTTTTTATTTTTTATGACGCTGACGAACCGGTGTAGAACACGGCCGTAAACAAAAAAAACACTCTGGAATGAAGCCCGATAGGTAGCGAGTCAGCTCCAATTTTAGACATCAAGTTGGTTTATGTCGCTTACCCTAGGTTGCGTCTTTGTCTTCCTCTGGTGTTCAGGTAATGCTTCAATATGGGATCATCTAACATAACGTTGGGTCTTCCACGTATAAGTTGCCTCTCAGGTGAATTCGATGACTTGTCGTTGGTGCATTCTTTTCCAAGCGCTCGATGAGCTCGCAGAGCGGTTGGAAAGTAATCTCCTGAGCCTGAGCCTGAGCCTCAACAAACATGCCTCTCCAATCAGCCCGGTCTTAAGATAACTGTCTCCAGTGGCGCACTCCAAGTTGGTTGAGGCACTCCAAGAAGGCGAGGTTCCTACTCCGTCCGACGTCTGGCTTAGAATCAAAGACTCTGCGACCCGGAGTATGAGTACCTTAAAAGTCTTATGTGGAGTTTTTTTTGCTAGAGGAATTTAGCTGTACAGCTCGTATTGGTTGAATCTTCGTCTCAATAGCCTGTCAACGCAAACGGGATCGAAGATTTTTCGCAGAATTTTCCTCTCGAATCGACCAAGGTTTTCTTCGTCCGCTTTTGGTACCATCCATGCTTTAGCGCCTTAGAGTAGGACTGGGATTATCAGGGTCATATATATGATCACCTTTGTAGTTCGAGTGAGGGCTCTCCACAATGTCGAGTTCATGAAGAATTGAAATCACCCACAATAACGATTTCAGTGTGAGGATACAGGATTAATAATAGCACAATTGACCTACTTATAGCCCAATTGTGCTCTTAATTAATAGCAATCAATCCCAAAGTCCCATTAACAGAGCTTACAATCATTTTTCTATCCAAGAGATAAACTTATAAAAGTTGGCGCCCAGTCTGGGGCCTTCAAAGAAACAACTGAAAAACACCTATCAACATCATATATTTGGAAACAGCCGTAGCAACAACAACAATTGACTGCAATTTTTTTTTTCTTTTATTTAATTTACTCGTCACAGCTTGCACTTTACAAAATATTTAAATTTTAATTTAATAACACTAACTAAACAAAGTCAAACAGAATTTAATGGACGAACTTCAAGAGTGAGTATACGACTGCCAAGATCATGGCTAGAGCAGGGACTGTTGTTGCAGCACTGCCAGTGTAGCATCTGCAAATAAAAAATAAAAAAAAAATTTAAAAACCGTTAAGCAAAAAATAATTTTGAAATACTTACTCAGAAGACTGAATGATAGTTGCAACGGTGTCAAAGTCTGGGTACTCAGCCTTAGCATTCACCATCAAGGTAGACAATACGGTAGCATTGACCGCCCTCTCTCTGGTGAAGATGAAGGCTCCAGCTGATCTGACATATGTAGGTTCAACTGTTGTTGAGCCTTCTGTTGAACTTGAAACAGTTGTATTTGATGATACAGTTGTATTTGATGATACCGTTGACTCGGTGTTTGCTGCGACAGTTGTTGTTGGTGCACTTGTTGTAGATGAATCGGATTCTGTTGGTACATATCCACAAGACAGCATATAGGATGTGTAGTCGGTGTCCAAAATCTTATATATGGTATTGACACCTTTTGAAATACAAGAGTGTTTGTGTTAGTTTTTGAAAATATTCGAATGCGAGATAAATCATAAATTACCATTAGATACAACGTAGAATATGCCTTCGAATGTATCTGAAGCATTTGTGGCGTTGTTAACCAATGTGTTGGAAATTGTCTGGTTCAACCACAAACTAGTTGGTGTATCGCTGTAGGTGAACTGTGCAGTAATATTTGAATCGGAGTAGCTCAGTACAAGTTCAATGCACTCGTAGGTATTACTAATATCGCCGATTGGTTTACGGGCAGCTTCGTACCATGTACCTAAGAGCTAGATATAGAGAATACATGTTAGTAAAGAATTAAGCATATTTTTCTAAAGCCCTTATGTAAGCAGACATTAAATGAAATCTTAAATAGATCTATAAAATTGATCAATCAAATGACAGCAGGAGTGCCTATAAATTTATTCAGAACTAAAATTACCAAGAATGATATTGTATACCCTTTTGAACATTTGAAAAAAAATATTCCTATTATTGACAAAGCTGTGTCCTTAGCATTTATCCTTAAAAAATCATTAATATCAGTCCAAAAAAAAAATAAACGCATCATTTAGTCAATGGGCCACAGCTTTTCTGTCGCAGCCATTTGGGTCTTATTTAATATCTTATCTAAGATCTTGAAAATCAATGTCTACAGTATCAAGAACCAACTGCTGAAAATTGCGATCCTAATAGGAGTCGGTCCAAGCATCTTTTTGCAGTCCCTACTTGCAAATTAGTCAGATCCCTTATTGCCTATGCATTATTTAACAGACTTCTGGGTCTTATTTAAAAACTAAATTTAATGAAACATGAATTAAGTTCCTTAGAAGCTCAGAATGTGACACGTCAGCCCTAGAAATAATTTACATTTTGTCTGTTGAAGATCTACCTTCTAGTCTTGCAACCCCAACCAAAAAGACGAGAACAGCAAAACAACTTTGACACAAAAATGTTGGACTTTCAAAACGATCCCTTGCTAAATTTTAGAGGGGTGAAATGTTAAAAATGTCTATTTTCGAAAGCTACATAGCTAACCAGTAGACCAAGCTTATTTACATATTTTTTGTGTTCCAAATGCTTCTTTTGGGGTTTTCGTAACATTTTTTTGGACCATTCAGGACATCAAACCTAACTCCTCTATCCATCTGTGTTTGCGAAGTTATTTTATTTTCAGCAATAGGACCCCCCGCTGGGCCTAATAAGACCAGCAAATTTGAAAAAGTTGGTTCAACACACTTCCCAATAGGCCGCTGAACCCAATGATCTAGCTGACCAGTTCGATTTTCCATAAAAACAACTTATGGTGTGTCCAATTTAGTCTTTCATTTCGAAAAAATATAGTTATGTCATTTTTAGTAATGTTTTTCAAAAATGTCAGATCTTTTCATCGAATACGATTTTTATCGCCCACTGACGAAGTATGCTAGACCTTTAACTATCTCTCATTCTTGATTCTCGCTGAAATTCTACCTCTCCTTCAATCGCATCGAAACAAACCGTTCCAACCTCAATCCACGTGGCACTGAAGAACTGGGAGAAATTTATTAGTACCTACACGGCAGACTTATCACACTAGGAGGCTATCTGAGTAGCCACAACCTGGAACTGTATGACATTCCATTTATCTAAGAAGGTAAGATGGCTTCCTGTTAGTGACGAATGGCTATGAAGAAATCATTTTGTTTCACAACTTAATCTCGCAAATAATGGTTCCCAATAAGAATGTGCATTAGCCTAAGGCCCTGAGGAAGTATCATATCTACTTTTGAGAACCTCCCAAGTCACGGAGTTGAATCTTCTTCATGCCGTGCTCCCTCTATTCACCCTGGAGATTTGTAAAAAAAAAATTCGAAATAGAAGCAAAATAGTTGAAAGTCAAGGCTAAGATTGAACCGACCTGAGAAATGAAAAGATCTAAGCGAGGTCCGTATAAAAATAAAGAAATTGCATGGAATTGGAAAGGATGCCAACTATAGAAAAAACCAAGGTAAAAGCTGCTCAGTCCAGTACCATTGGAATGTTAACAAGGTTACAAAGCTTATGGGATTCGTTAAAATAACCCATAGATCTATAACCAAATAGGCTATGCGTGTTGTTCAGGGATTTTCTTCGAAGCGAATGGGTGGAGGATGTTAGAACGAGTTCCGAAAGAAAATGTTTGAAAGAGGAAGAGTCTCCTAAAATTGTAGGACAAAGACCTGTTAGTATCTGCTACTGTAGCCCTATTACCTAAAATCTTATCAGTTTCCGAAAGTCCAAATGGTATTCTTGATTGAGAGGATGTTTTGTTTTACTGCTTTATAATGATTCTGAACTATAATCAGCATTTGGGCTAAAAAAAAACCTGGCAGTGGATATTAACACACACTTGCAGGTAACAAACTTCAAGTTATTCTACTAAATGAGCCGTTTTGCACCAATTTTCGATCATAGGTCTGCAAATTTAACTCCACGAAGCTAGTTCGGACAGCACCCATGGAGTATGTCTCCACTAATTTTGAACGAACTTAACCAACTGTTGAACAAACCGAACCTCGAAGTCTCTCAGTTCAGATTGCATCAACAATTTTCTAATCATTATAACGGGTGATTTTTTAAGAGTTAAGTTTTTCAGGCTGGCAGCACTGGTTAGAAATGGCGTCCAAACGTCATTTTACTATCCAAATTCATGCTCTGTGAAAAATGTGCACCGTTTGTTATGACTATATTATGGCGAACGATATCGAGCCATTTTACGCAACTTTTTTGTTGCCCTAGTTAAGCCTGGTTGACATGTGGTTTCATCAAGACGGTGCCACATGCCACACAGCTCGTGAAACAACGGAATAATTGTTGCAAATTTGAGTGTTTTATTCGATTTTAAAAAAAAAACTACGCTTAAAAAATCACCCGTTGAAAAGTGCATTTAAATCTGCTTAACCTAAGCGTCCATCGGTAGCACACTTCTCAAGTTGCAGGGAAAAAAAAATGAAAAGTGAAATATCTGGTAGTTAAATCTAGCTTATGCCAACCTTCTCTTTTTATTTGTGTGTGTGAAATTATAATTTTTGCCACAAGGAGGAAGACCTCCTCTGTAAAACAAAAATCCGAACATAAAATTTGTGAAGCTTTTAATGACAGAGCTATACTTGGATGTTTGCGGACTTTGGCAAGATGTGGAACAGCGAAAAAACGCAGGTGTTGTCATTTTCGTGATTTGAACTAGGGACCCAGAGCTTAGTAGCCCAAACCAAAGATTTTAAACCCATGAAGATGGCGCATTGGGAACAAAAAACAGAAACTTTTGCTCACCAGCTTCTTGGTGGGGGCGGGTGGTGTGTACGTGCACAAATAAGAAACTAGACCCCAATATATGGCGGGCTTTGCCAGTATGACCCACCATAGAACAATTTTTCTTGTATGCAGTGCATCATCTGTACCTATGACTTTATAATCTTTGTCCAAATGCAATAATCACCAGCAAACTAAACCCACCCACATATCGAAGGAAAAGTTTTCCTAGTTTTACAGAAAGAGTGGCTACATTATAGAATCATTCTTGTGTCTTCTTACAGCAGCATCGAAATGGATAACTAAATCTTCATCCAAAAGCTGTAAAACTGTATCAATCGGAGTATGACATGAGTGGCTAAAAAAATCTCGCATTTTATTAACTTTTAGATTCAATTGAAAATAGCTAGAGCTGTCATAAGCTCTGTAACGATTCATCACCTAAATGCTGTAGAAGAAGAGTCAAACCAAAAGCAGCATGCTTTTCGAAGTTTTGGATTGTATTTTAAGATAAAACCTCGTGATAAAATTGATGGTACCTATCCTCTGTCTCAAAGGACTATAGACCTGCATTACGCGAGTCTTCTCATAAAAGCTGTAGCAAGTAGAGTATGACTTAAGCGGCTCAACAAAAGCAGCATGCCTTTCAAATTTTGATTCAATTGAATGCAGCTAGAGCTTAGATCTCGTGACCAATTTGATGGTCCCTATCCACTGTCTCAAAGGGTTGTAGATCACCATTACGATTTATCACCCTAAAGCTGGAGCAAGCAACATGCCTTTCGAAGTTTTTGACTAATTAAAATACAGCTGGAACTAAGACCTCTTGTTGTAGTTGATGGTTCCTATTCGCTGTCTCAAAAGGCTATAGACCACCATTACGATTTATCACCTTTAAGCTGGAGCAAGCAGAGTATGACTTGAGCGGCTTAGCCAAAAGCAGCATGCCTTTGGATGTTTTAAATTAATTCAAATACAGCTGAAGCTAAAACCTCTTGTCCCAGTTGATGGTTCCTATTCGCTGTCTCAAAAGGGTATAGACCACCATTACGATTTATCACCTAAAAGCTGTAGCAAGCAGAGTATGACTTGAGCGGCTAAACAAAAGCAACATGCCTTTCAAACTTTTTGATTCAATTGAATACAGCTAGAGTCTAAGCCTCGTGACAAATTCTATGGTCCCTATCCCCTTTCTTAAAAGCCTAAAGACCACCATTACGATTTATCACCTAAAAGCTGTAGCAAGCAGAGTATAACATGAGCGGCTTAGCCAAAAGCAGCATGCCTTTGGATGTTTTAAATTAATTCAAATACAGCTGAAGCTAAAACCTCTTGTCCCAGTTGATGGCTCCTATCCGCTGTCTCAAAGAGTTATAGCCCTGCGATTCATCACCTCCAAAATATTAGACTTGATTACCAAAAATGGAGCCGCGTGTCTGTTGAACTTTTTTTTTGATTTAAACAAACAGGGTGTCAAAAATGTTAAAAAGTTTTCTGAGGACTTACAGTATATCGGCGCAGTTCCACAGGTGAAAACGACATAACCATGCGAAGAAGGGAGCGGCAGTGGATTGGGCATATCCACGCCACGAAATGAAACACTTAACTCAGGTTAACAGAACAGCAGCATACTAGAAGCAAAAGTGGAGCAGACGAGTTCAGAAGGAGTGTCAATAGGAATGAGCTGGATAGAAACGCGGTGCAGAAATAAGTATACGAAAAGTCGTTGTTGACTTCATAAGTCCCTCGAGGAGTTACAGGATCTTAGTAATTATATTTCCTTTATCCATTCATGTGTTTGGCATGATCAAGCTTTATTCAAGGAAATCAAGCAGCGTTGGATGGGTCGGTAGGCTTGCACGTTTGTAGATCACCGGTGTCGTAAATCGATCTCCAGTTCGCAATATAACCTCTACAAATCCAAAAGGCTCGATTTATTTTTCATATGAATGAAAATTAGAAATACAAGGAGCAAAATACTTATTAGAAAAACTAAATTCACGATTTTCGAAAATTCATCGTCAAACACAATCTTCCACCAAAAACTTATATCTTCTCAGATCACATGGGTTAACATGTCTGGTGGGGTATTAAAACCTCATTGATACCTCATGACAAAATCACAAATCACTCACACCTCAGCTTTGATAACAAAGTCCAACATCGACCCTAAATCACTTTTTCAAAACTAACACCTTTCAAACATCACCTGACACAAAATTAATGACCGAACATCACGGAACTCACCTTGGTACCGTTGACAGTCATAGCCGTAGCGTTTACACAGCTATATTGAACCACTGAAGCTTCTGTACTGGAACTGGTCTCTACTGTAGTGGCATTAGCTGAAGCAACTGTAGTTGTATCAATTTGAGCCACAGCAACGTTGCAGAGTACTAAGCAGATGGATGCCAAGGCGAGATATATTCCAGAAATGTGAGCCATTGTTGAAGTATCGTTTCGTTAGTCCTGTTGTATTCACTTCGCGATCGGATATTCCGAGTTTTCGAATAGGTCGACAGTTAAAGTTAAACTGAGAGTAATGGGAACATGTCTTATCACATTTATACCAGGTACGGAACACTGGGCTTTAGATAGTAAAATACCGAAGAAAAGATACACCCCCTGAAAGGGGTGATCGGTGGTTTTTTTTTCTAATATACCGTAATAACTCATCATTAATGGGTTGACTGGGTTGGAAGTGGGTGGTGAGGGTTGGAATTTGTTTTTCTATGTTTTCGGCTGTTATCTCTTGAAGCTTTACCAGATATCGGAATTGTTGTGCGTAGGGTTTTGACTGCTGTTTTCTTTATATATTTTGTTATCCAACTTTCCGGATGTTTGTATTTTTTTTTATTTCACACATAGAAAAGGCTGGGTAGAGGTTGTTGTGGAGACAATTTGATCGTAAAGATTTTAGGAACAAAAAACTTGTAAGATGTAATCAAGACGTGTTCGTTTTATCAACGTTTTCTGAGGGCCTTGACGTAGGATATAGTTAGGCTTTGGTAGTAATGTAATTTGCATTATAAATGATTACACATAAACAGCACGCACATTTATATACTGCTAAGTTCTTTTGAGATCATAGTCGGGTTATATTAGTTCGAAGTTAGATATCTCGATTAAGTTGTAGTTCGAGTCAGGACAGACTCACTCTATCATAACTCAGCTATATGGCATCACACATCCGTTGCTGTTTTAATTGGGTCCTAACAAATCTGGTCGATGGCATAATTTTTACAGATTAAGGAGGCTTTTCAAGCAAGTAAAACCGGTGTTATGAAGGCTGTATGTTGTAGGAATAGGGCTGTTATCAACTGGATGATGTCCAGTGTTGACTATGTGACTATAAAATCAAAGTGCTTGTTTATTTGTAGCCATTCTCATATTCGAGTTTCAGAAAGGGTATTTCGACGGGCAACCTTTAATTTGAAGAACCAGACACTCGTTTTAAGATGAGAACATCACTACTTCTGAAAAGGCAAATGTATGTCAAATGAACAGAACATGCAGGTGGCCATGGCTCAGAGAAATGCGTAGTTGACTGCTAAGCCAAGCGCTGCGGGTTCAAGCCCCGGCTTCGGCAGCATTTGTTTTCTACGAAAATTGCCAGCTTATCTGAGGCCACCTGTGCGATAATATGAGACAATATAAATCTATGTCTCCTCCTCTGTGCCACGTAGGTTTATGTTATATGTCTTTCCTTCTATTTATCTATCCGTCTCTCTCTGTTGTATAAATGTCTTTATCTGTCCCAGCCGATGGCCCCAGTCGCCAGTGCTGTTATGTGTCTGTAGTTCGTTGCATTCATGTGCGAAGTACTGTGATGTCAATGTCAATGTCAATGTCAATGAACAGACCATCAGCAACGTTGACTCGATACACAAAAAAGTGATACTAATGCAGCTGCTTCAACCACAAAGTAATAAAAGATTGAAATATCTGGTATTAAAGGCTCAAAAAGAGCCTCAAAAGTAGCTTAGCTTATCGATTCATTTGTCAACAAAGCTTAGGATGATTAGCAATGATGAGGACCTATTGCTTAACGCCGACTCCGAACCGACTATTTGACAGTTTTTTCCTCTGGATAGTTCCTAGACTTTCGCGTGGTGGGGCATTACAAGCATTGGTGTTGTTGTTGTTTTCTGGTTTTTAAACCAGCAGTTAACAAGGTTCCATCTGCACTAACCAATTAAAAGATAATTGCCCTTCTTTTAGTAAGTTTTCTGTCAGCAAAAGTCCACAGTCGACCAAATTTCACCCTTCGCTGGTCGTTGAGAAAACTTTAGAAATCTTAATTGACACCAAAAATCGGGGCAACTACTAGCATACGCCGACGATATTGACATCTTTGGTAGGACTCGACTTGATGTAATAGCCACGTTTGCTAGTACAGAGAAGGAACCGGCTAAAAACCGGTACAGCAGTTTATGACGGCAAGACCAAATTAATGCTGTCAATACGAAAGTACACGCAACACTGACGAATTGGACAGAACGACACTATCGACAGATATAACTTTGGGTAGTACAGGACTTTGTCTACATCGGCTAACCCTAACGCGAATTACTAAGGAGATCCTATAAAGGCCCTGATCATCCCAGCCCTGCTCTACGGCGCTAAAACATGGACCGTCTCAAAAGCGGATGAGGAAATCCTTCTTCGATGCGAGAGGAAAATTCTTCGGTCCCATTTGCATTCACGGGCTATGGGGCGAAGATTCAACCCAGGACTATACGAGCTGTACAGCGGCATGCCCTGGTCAAAAAACTCCGCCTTGGACGCTTAAGATGGCTAGGACATGTAGAACGAGTTGACGAGCCAGACGTCGGACGCAGTAGAAGAAGACTAAGCTAAGCTAAGGACCATGTATGTTGAGGGCAAGGTTCATCCCGGTTCATAGCTCCATGGCAACGCTTTCAGTGGGTATTGTCTCTAACGCATCGTTGCCTTGTAGGCTTTTCTTCTGTCGTCATTTTTCGTCAAACCACAGACCTTGTGCTGGTTAGATTGATGACAACCTCACTATTGTTATTCGACGTTAGATGCTGCTGGCATGATATTATTACTCGATGGAATAAGGTAAAGTCTGGACGCTCTCTGGTCATTGGGATTGTTGTAACGTGTTAGATATCCGCATTCTTATTGCTTAGTACAGCTATGGATGTTATCTGTCCATATCAATGATCAGACATCTAAACATCGTATGCGTAACCCATCAACGCAAACGGGAACGAAGATTTTTTTAGGAATTTCTCTTCGTTCAGCGCCTTAGAAACAGCGGTTGGCAAGAGTATTCTTCGTTTAATTTCTCATGAGATGGTTTTGTCTGAGTTAAAATCCTAGCGGGGTGGACAAAATCTCAAAGTTGTATCTATCAATGATTACGTTCCGTCCCATTTGTGGATGTTGTGTGTCCTTTCTAAGCATGACTTAGCATACACTTATAAAGTACTAAATCCATTTTCCACTTCCTTCTCTATTGCAGCAAACGTGGCTATGTCATCACGTTGAGTCCTACCTATGATATCAATATCGTCCGCGTATGCTAGAAGTTTCACAGATTTTTGGTAGTCTCAGGTAGGCTTAGGAGTTAGCTCAGGAGTTTAGTAAAATCATCTCAAGATTCAGATTGAATGAGTACCATTACAGTGCATTCCCTCTTTTAGTATCAAATATGTCAGTGAGGTCGTTTCTGACCCTGATGGAGCAGCGGGAATTCTCCATTGTCAATCTGTACAGGCGGACCAGTTTGGGTGGGATACGAAAACTAGTCATGGCTTTGTATGGTTAATCTCTATAAATGCTGTCGTATGCGGCTGTTGTGGTGGGTATCGATTTGGACTTCTTGGGGTTTTCCGTGTATAGATCGGGCAAGCTATGCTGATGTTCCAATCTTCTATCATACTGTGTGAGTGTTTACTACCAAATCATACTACCAAATAAAACTCTGAGTTAAGGATGAGCCTTGCTGTGTCTCAGCTACAATATTTCCTCGTCCATCTCGACAGGATTTTGTTCTAACCATGTTTTCCTGGATTTGACGTTTTACACTTTGGCAAAACTTGCGAACATCATTCCTGAAGTGGCACCTCTCTATATCATCGATCAAACGCTTTTCTTGCTCTTTTTTTCTTTCTGAAAAGCCGGTGTTTTTCGCTTCTTATTTGCCTTTTAAGCTCAATGTCGCTCTCGTCTTCACCTTAGCCCTGAAGCCCTCGTTCTCGGCTGCGAACATCTGTCGAGAGTTTCTTGTTGGTGGGCGCAAGTAACCTAGAAAATCAGTTTCGGCATATTTTAATGGCTTGTTGACATCGGTACCATTGTTCCTCGACATAAAATGCTGGTGTTAATCGAGAGGTTATGAGGTTAAGGATCGAGGTGAGGAAACCGTGTTCAGTTTATGATGGCATTTCGTTCCGCAACGAAGTCAATTAACCTAAGTGGCGGTTTGTAGTCTCAGTTGTCTGACAATACTGCCAAAGATGTCCATTATTCCTGCCTTTGGGCTAAAATCTTCTGGTACGATTTTAACACGTAGTTAGTCGCTTATAAGTATTGTCATGGAGCTCGTAGAAGCAGCCTTTCGCAATATCATCTGTTTTCTCCGTCGTCGGAGCGTGAGCGCATATAAGGGGCTAATGTTGGCTTAAAATGGCCCTAATGCGGATTCGTTCAATGCGTTCGCCAAAGTCTTGACATCTTCTTATTGACTTATTGATTATTTCTGGCACTTATACAGTTCCACATCCAAATAGTTCTGTTTTTGTTCAATACAACACTGCCCGTTGTAAAGGGCGATCCATTTTGAGGTTCCCTACTTTTTTAAAGAAAAAAACACGGAAAATTCAAATTTAATGGAGAATGTTTATTATCATTTGAAAGAACATTCTTTGGCATTTATTTTTTGAAGATTATGTCTATCAAATGTTGGCCGTTGCTACGTCGCAGATGGTCCATCCGTTGAGTCCAAATTTTCGATCACTCGTTCGAGCATTTCGACTGGTAACTGGCGAATGACACGCATGATGTTTTCCTCCAATGCCTGAATCGAAGCGGGTTTGTCGGCATAAGCTTTTGACTTTACATATCCCCACAGGAAAAAGTCTAACGGTGTGATATCACACGATCTTGGTGGCCAATCGACCGGCCCAATAGTACGCTCAGTAGGCCGATTATGTTGACCATAAGTTGAGCGAAGTGCACGAAACACATTCCTCATAGAACGTGAATTTTCATGATAAAGTTGAACAATTTGTAAACGTTGTTCACGCGTAAGTCTTTCCATTATGAAATGCCAACAATACTAAACAAAAATAACATGACAGCATGACACGACTCACACGTGATCTGTCAAAAAGGCTATTGAAAAAAGTATCTCTACTTGGATCTCCCGTTATATGCCACAGACTTTCATCCTCTTTTCCAGGCCCATTCCTTCGTATATCCTGGATTTTGGTGATGTCTGCTTTGTAGCAGCTTAGTTGCTTCCACTAGTTGTTCGCCTGCACCTTTCGTGTTTAATGTTCTCACATTGCAGGTGCAGATACGAACGTCGTTTTCCTTTTTCCGTTTTGCAGGTCATCAACAACAATGTTAATGTCCTTTTCAAGACTCTTAGCGAGACCTTTTTTCTGAGTTTTTATTTTACCCAAATAACAACCTCAATCCTGGATAACCAGGTCCAATTCATATGAAAGCCCTAGGACACGGGGCCATCGGTATCCACTGTGAGATTAAGCGCTGCCGTTTGCCTGCCTTTTGTCTCATCCGCCATCATATAAGCACCTGTCTGTGGAGAAAAGCGAAATAACATCTGACGGATATGGTACAGCGATTATCTTATCGTTCTGTATAGCGTCACAAGCTTAGCCAGAAAAATACATTTCCAGGTGCAAAGATTGCTTGGCCATGTAGAACGAATGAACATCGACGCTCCCGACCGCAAAGTTTACCAGGGGGAAGAAGAAACCTTGGTAGACCTTATCTTCTATGGAGCGACCAGAAAATTTTATGGATACTTTCACCAATTTGGTATAATTTGGCAGGCAAGAGATCGAGCTTTCTGGAAGGGTATAGTATATGAAGCCAAAGATTTTGTAAATTATAACAACGCTGTCAATTGAGTTTGCAAACGAACTAAGTGTTTTACTATGAGCCCAGATCTATGTAGGTGCCTACCAAAGAGTGTAGAACTACGTAGAGTACGCATCAAAGCTTAACATATTGTATGCGTTGGCTTTGCTGTTGTATGATGTAATGGTAGCAATGTGAACACTGGGTATCAATATCAGTACCCCACATAGAAAAATATTCCTAGTATGCACCTTCAATGAAGTTCTATACTCGTTGGTACCTACCTACTTACCTACCTAGACCACATCTATTTACCAATATTATCTGTGGATACCTCACACATACAACTGTTACCTAAATGAAGACCCCCAGCCTTTTAGGCCCCTCCTGCCCCATCAATGCGTTATGTTCGACTCCAATCTAAATTCCAAAAATATTAATGAACTCCTGATCTTATACAAAGTTTATCAATCGAATTTCGTTTTGCTCTTAGATACTGCAAAGCTAATAACTATCTAATTAAAAATACCAACGTTCTAAGTACATAAACCGAATAGCCTACAGCAGCTCACAAAGTTTTGTGATTTCGTAACAAGGCCAAATTGTGAACCCTCAAAGTGTCTGGGATTGTCAGGGCAGCTTTAAAGAATCCAACTGAAACAAAAAAAAATAGACAAACAATAGTTACTTTCAAGACAACAAATATTTGAGTATTCATGTGATAAAAAGAAGTTAAATATAGAAAACGTATTCACCTATGAGTTGCGTAGATATAGGTGTGCACCTATATAACCTTTCGAATATGAAATTTGAAAAAAAAAACAATAGATAATCAAAAATAACAGGATAGTAATACATGTACTCACCTTAGGTGATATTGATGAGTCACAAGCCATGTGGGTGGGTATTTGACCTTCCTAACCGATGACTAGGGAATCCACAAACCAAAAAAAAACAAAGGAAAGCGAAACCTACCGTCATAGAAAATGTTCAGTGTTTCCATACAAAGAGAATTGTATCCGATTCACCCTTATAATAACAAAAAATTCAAATTCTTGAGCTGCAGCCATACATACTCCACTTTCATCATCACTCGAACCAAACAGACAGATTTCGTATCTTATGTCGTTGTACCAACATTCATGTTTTTTGACATAAGACCGGTGCAGTTCATATCTCTGTGGGCACATTCGACAGTACTTGTGGAAATTCATTTGGAGAACAATTACTGATAAAAGTTAAATTAAAACAACGTAATTAGGTGGATTATCTTTGGCTGTTATCTCACATGGCATGGTGGTGTGTGTATGTGCTGGTAGTGGTAGATATGTCTCCTTTGAATCACTGGTTGTGTCGTCTGCAGAGATAAACATTCGTTCCATTGTGCCAGCAATAGATTCGTTTTTAGTTACCTAAAAGTTTAATGAATTATAAACCATTAGGCGAGTTCTTATGTCATTAAGGGGTTTAGACGGGTTATTCAGAGGATAAATATAGACGCTCGATTCATTGGATGGAAGTATTTACCATGCACTCGGTTGATGCCTGTGTTTTTGTGAAGGATTTATGATTACGTCACGCCTTTTGGGAATGATTGTTATTTGGTAGAAGCCTATATAGGCCCTTTTCAGAGGATAGATGAGGATCAACATGTTGCTGTCAGACAGACAACTACCATATGGACGAAGGCTGTGAAGACTAATTTCCAGTGTCCTTATATAGGCCTTATATAGTACTTATGATCGGAGAATGGTATGCAGGAAATTTCAAACCCGTAACCAAGATATGATACACTTCTCCGGAAGTGTTGTAAAACGAGGGAAGACTCTGATTGGCTTTAAATTGGCAATGTCCAGTGGTTGTAACTCACATCAAGTAACTACACATCAAGTGCCAAGTTACCTTCAAGTGGTAACCATCGGGAACTGGTCTCATCCAACCGGATTTGACTTGCTAAACGATAAGCGCGAGTGTTGATAACACGACGAAATTCGGACAGCAGGTTGTCTAGGAATTTCAAGGGTTAGTCAAGCCCTTTGAAGAGAGATGGTTGCGGCTGAACCGAAAGACCAACGGCAGCGCTCAATCCCGTAGTGGATACTGATGTCCCCGTGTTCGATGGGTATCTAATAAATTGGAACTGGCCCTCCAGGTTGGGGGTTGTGCTTTGGGTAAACTACCCAACCATGGAAAAAAATGTATGTGTTTCCAAGCAACCATTAGTCTCGGAAATGACTGACTTAATTATTGACGACCCTGCTAAACGGAAAAAGGATAACGAAGTTAGTATCTGCACCTATATTGTGAGAACATTTAACAATGGAGGTGCGAGCGAACAACTAGCGGAAGCCCTTAACTGCTAAAAAGCAGATATTAATGCCATCTAGGACACACGATGGGATGGGTCGGGCAAAAAGAGGATGGAAAACTATGACATCTACTACGGACCGTGTTAAAGTGAGCAGAAACTGCGATTATTCGGATGCAGATTTGTTATAAGTGCCAAACTTATGCAAGAAGTCTTATATTTCCAAGATATTAGCGAAAGCATTGTAACAATCCGCATCAAGGACAAATTCGAAAACAAAAGCCTTGTATGTGCTCACGCCCCAACGGAGGAAAAAGATGGTATAGTTAAGGATTGCTTCTTTGAGCTCCTTGACAAAACCTATTAGCGACTATCGAAGAACGATGTTAGAATCGTGCTGGGAGATTTTAACGCAAGGTTAGGAAGAGAAGACATCTTTAGCAGTATTGTCGGAAAACATAGCCTACACGACAACACGTCTGGTAACGGACTTAGGCTAATTGGACTCGCTACGGAACAAAATACCACTATAGCCAGCACATGGTTTCCTCTCCTCGATGTCCATAAGGGGACATGGTGGTCTCCAGATCAATGAACGGTCAACCAATTGTATCACATAGCGATAGACAAGAGGCACGCATCCAGTACTTTGGATGTCCGAACACTCCGAGGACCCAACATCATTTCGGACTACTACCTTGTTGCAGCCAAGGTTAGTATGCGTAGATCCACCACGCGACAAAAATCCAGAAATACTGTAAAACAAATTTAATGTTGAAAGACTGCAATCGCAAGAGACCGCCTAGACCTTCGTGCAACGCGTATCCCTAAACCTCTTCATTAGCGCAATATCATCAGCATCGAATGTCGAAGAACAATGGCAGCAATGCCAACAAGCGATTTCATCAGCCGCAACTGATGTGCTAGGTTTCTCACGCCCACCAGGAATGCCGACAGATGCTCGCAGCCAAGAATTAGGCCTACAGTGCTAAGCTGCAGGTGAAGACGAGAGATGCCGTTGAGCTCTGTAGGCAAAGAAGAAGGGAAGAACACCGGCTTTTCAGAAAAAAGAAAAAAGAGTAAGATCGAGGATATAGAGAGGTGGCACTCCAGGAATGATGTTCGCAAGTTGTATCAAAGTGTAAAACGTCAATGCCAAGGATACAAGGTTCGAACGGAATCCTGTCGAGATGAACAAGGAAATATCGTAGTTGAGACACGTCGTTGCTGCGGATATCGAAGAAACACTTCTGCAAACTGTTAAACGGCGATGGCGAACACCATTCCGCTGTCAGGCAGAACGAACCATCCAATATTAGCAACGACAGCGAAAGCTGTCAACCACCCGACCTGAGGGAAGTGAGGATAGCAATATCTATACCAAAGCTTAATAAGGCTGCCGGAAAGGATGGCCTTCCCGCCGAGCCCTATAAAGCCGGCGGCGCTGACTTGGCAAGAAACATCCATCAACTCATACGCCTAAAGAATGGAACCTCAGCATCGTTTACCCGATCCACAAAAAAAGGAGACCCTCTAAACTGGGCCAACTGGAGAGGAATAAGTATCCTCAATGTCGCCTGCAAGATCCTATCTGCCTTCATATGTGAACGACTGAAACCGTTTGCCAACAACCTGATCGGCCCTTATCAGTGTGGGCTTAGGCCAGAAAAGTCCACAACCGATCAAATACTTACATATAGACAGATCCTGGAAGAAACCCAAGAAGTCCAAATCGATATCCACCACCTATTCATCGATTTCAAAGCCGCATACGACAGCATTTATAAAGGTGAACTATACAGAGATATATCTAGTTTTGGTAAACCGCCCAAACTCGTCCGTTTGTGTAAGATGAATATGGAGAATTATCGCTGCTCTATCAGGGTCGGAAAGGACCTCACCGACACATTCGATACCAAAAAAGGATATAGGCAAGGCGATGCGCTATGACTTCTTCAATCTGATTCTTGAGAGGATTGTGCAAAACTCACGGCCCAACACCAGAGTCACAATTTTCCAAAAATCTGTACATCTACTAGCATACGCCGACGATATTGACATCATTGTGATGTCACAGCCACGTTTGCAAGTACAGAAAAGGAAGCGACAATGATGGGTTGAGCAGTAAATGAGGGCAAGGCGAAGTATATGCTGTCAACACGAAAGGACACACAACACCGACGAATTGTTCAGAACGTCACCATTGACAGATATAACTTTGAGGTAGTACGGGAATTTACCTATCTCGGTTCCGCTATTAACTCTGACAACAACATCTCGTCAGAAATTAAACGAAGAACTACTCTTACCAACCGCTGTTTCTTCGGGCTAAGAAGGCAATTCAGTAGTAAATCCCTCACTCGAATTACTATAGAGATCTTATGTAAGACCCTGATAATCTCAGTCCTGCTCTACGGCGCTGAAGCATGGACCATCTCAATAGCTGATGAGGAAATCCTTGGTCGATTTGAGAGGAAAATTCTTAGAAAAATCTTCGGTCCCGTTTGCGTTGACGGGCTATGGAGACGAAGATTCAACCAAGAACTATACGAGCTCTACAGCGAAATGCGCCTGGTCAAAAAACTCCGCATTGGACGTTTAAGATGGCTAGGACATATAGAACGAATGGATACCAATGCTCCGGCTCGCAGAGTCTTCGATGCCCAGCTAGACTTCGGACGCAGTAGAGGAAGACCTCGCCTTAAGTGTCGCGCACAAGTAGAAACCGACCTCCACCAACTTGGAGTCCGCAACTGGAAGCAGTTAGCTTAGGACCGGGCTAATTGGAGAGGAATGTCACCTCAGTGTATTCGTTAACAAGCTGAATTTCCGCATTTGGGCAAACGAGAATCCACGAGTGATTGTTGAAAAGTCGATACATTCCATTCGCAAAGCGTGTCTGTTTGGTGCGGTTTATGGGCTGGCGGCGTCATCGGGTCGAACTTCATAAAAAATGAGGTCGGCCAAGCAGTTACCGTGAATGGTGCTCAATATCGCGAGATGATAACGCACTTACTATCGGGCCGTACTTCTTCAAAAATTAGTTCGGCCAAGCTGTTACTGTAAATTGTGCTCAATATCGCGATATGATAACGCACTTCTTGTGGCCAGAAATTGAGAACATGGACCTGGATGATATTTGCTTCCAACAGGATGGTGCTACTTGCCAAACACCCAACGAAACAATGGCTCTTTTGCGCGAGAAATTCAATGTCCGTGTTATCTCACGTGTCATGTCGATGTTAATTGGCCACCATGTTCCTGCGATATGACGCGGTAAGGCTTCTTTCTTAAAGGATATATTGAAGAAAAATTGTACGGCAATAAGCCAAGATCGATTCAAGAGTTTAAGGATGAGATAATTAAGCGAATTTACGGCATTGAACCTCAATTATGTCTCAGAGTGATTGAAAATATGGACCATCGGATAGAGGTATGCCACCAAAGCTGGGGGCGAGCATTTGGCTGATATTTTGTGAATAATCATAGATCCTTCTACCATAATAAAAAATAGCAATACAATTCTCTGAAAACTTTTTGTTTTATTTACAATTAACATCGTGCCTTTTCGTTTGACCACCCATTATAACCAGATACCTAAAAAAAATGTCAATTCCTTCCTGTTTTGTTGTTTAACGAAGCTGTTCTGTGAAAGGTACAACTGTTCCCCAAATCTTAAGAATCAATGCTTCTCGCATGGTCAATTTTATGCCGCCTGTTCCAGTTTTTCAACTCAAAACAACGTTTGACAGGTCCTTTTACTTTTTACTTTTAAATTCATTTTTTATTTACTTAAAATATTAACTTACTACTAGACAAAAATGCTTAAATCTAACTTATCAATAACTGGTTTACTTAATCTAACATATCGGCCCTTAGTGGGCGCCGTAAGCTTATATTTAGCTGTTTTATTTTGCCTTTGGGCTTAAATTTGTCGGTTTTATATTTAATTATAACATTTAATTTTAATTTGCAAAGAAAAAATAAAAAAAACTCTGAATAGTGACTTTTTTTATAAAAAGCTTAATCTAGATTATAACTAACTTAGGACTACTTAAGCTACTTAAGCCTAACTTAAGACTACTTAAACCTAACTTAATTATAATCGGGGTAGCGAGCCCTCGTTGCATATGCCCCGAGGGGTCGCCATCCTGATTGCGTCTTTCGGTCCCACGGCAGCAAGCATTCAAGCATATTGTACGCCAATATGGTGCACAAGCCCCGCTCCAGACCTTGTTCCTAATTTTAAAATCTTAAACATAAAGTTGGACTAAAAGTCCGCAAAGTCCTGAGGAAGTGCAGAATCACCTTCCTCATATAGCCACCAGAATTCAGTGCGCTGTTTTGCAGCATCGATCATATCGCGATCCGATACCGCCGTGCTAAAGCGGAGGAGCTCCGGAGCATTGTCGACGTACCCGTCGCGGATTAGCCGTTTTTCCCGCGCGCCACGATAGCGGTGGTATAAAACCGGGATACCGTTCCTGTCTTGTACTAACCCTAACGAATCGATGTAAATAAATGCCTCTGGTGGAATAAAGCCTGACATGAGCGTGCTCTCCATGTATAAGTCATTGGGGTAATAAGCCCCAAAGATCAGGCCGTTGTCGCTAGCCATCGCCCTTGCAGCGTGCCTTCGCGTCACCTTAATCAGGAAATTGTCAATTCTATTCAACTGAGCCCCATTGTTTAGAACCTCGTTGCGATAATATTTTATGTATTCGGAGTCCGGCGTTCGGTACAATCCTAAGCAGGATCGGAGACACCGCCTCCGACACCAGCCGTATCTTTTCCATGTAGGCTGTTGCCACATTGAACCACACGGGACAACCGAAAGCGAAGATCGGCCTCATGAGGGCCATGTAGCAAATGACATTCACCCTTGAGTCAAGTTGACTGCTTTGAAACGATCTCCTTGTCAGAGCATAAGCCCACCTAGCCCTAGCCAGACAAGCATCTACATTTTTGTTAAAATACAGAAACTTGTCAAGCCAGATGCCAAGGTATTTGACTTCACTTCTCAACACCAACGGCTGTCCATACTGTCCAATGATACACAATTTTTTCCAGTTTTTTTCTGGTATCTCCAGAAGCCCTATGCAGTGGGGTCCTGAACAGAATCGTTTCGGTTTTTTGGAAATTAATCTTCAATTTCCAATCATCGCAATATCCCTTAATGTGATCAAAGTCACGTTGCAAAAGTATGTTGATGACTCCGATTTTCGGACCTGATCTGTACGCCACTAGATCATCTGCGTACGTTATAGCGTGTCTGAGGAACCTACAAGATCACTTGTATAAATGTTAAACAATATCGGGGAGTCGTTTGACAGGTCCCTTAGTAAACAATAAACATTACTTGAGAAAAGTTATAACAACAAAATTTGTATCTATGAGTCGTTAATATCTAAGTATTGTACTTTTTATTTTATTTTTGGGAAGTACCGGTTATAACATGATTATAAATAAATTAATAAAATTTCACATGAATAGATACCTCACAATGATTTCACAATCACAATAATTTCTCTCGAAAAATGAAGACTTCCTCATTATAAATCATTTTAAGTCTGATAAAGAAGTTTGTGAACCAACCCCTTAAGCTATCTTAATTACATTTTTTAGTATGTACCGCTATTCTGACTTAAAAAGGCCAATTGAAATTCCATTTAGGCAAATTATGTTGAAAACGCTTAATCAGTTTGTCATTTAAACTCGTCAACGAATTGACGTTAGTACAAGTAGCAACAATATTATGTGACAACATAATTAAATAAATAGATTTGAAAAAAAAGAAAAAAAAACAAGATACCCGCACTAATTGTTGATTAAATACAGTTTGAGCTCAATTGGGAGTTAAAAGGTACACCGACCTGATGAGACTTCTTAATTGCTCTAGAGCATGTGTCCTATGATAATCATGCGATAGATTACAAGCTTTATCAGTGCGTTCTTGAATTTCCATTTATTGAGGAACAAATATAGGTGTGCCTTCACGTGCCTCAGACTAACCTTTGAAGGTCACGTCACTCATTCTAAATCATTAGTCGGTGCGGTCTAAAAACGACAATAGCGCTTAATCAATTTCCTCTATTCGGATAGGTTTATGATCTAAAATTTAATGGTAAGCCCAAATTTCTAGAATAATCAGTTAACTCTGACTCATTGCACTTTCAATGATAAGATACAACGACGGATGATGAATTAATTTGTTTCGAAAATGTCAACGAAATCGATGACATTGTGTTTCATCACACCACAACGATGATAAACATTTGATAGCGGCAGTAAAATGTGCCATGGAAATGGCAACGATAACGTTTAAACCGTTGGTTGCCAAGAAATACACACGATATCAAAATTTGAAGCCCAAAATGACAAAAGTCTTATTGATGAACTGTTCTAGGTAGTCTGGGGAACGCCTAATTACTTTTCAGCTATCGCTTTGTTAGGTTACCTTTTATCTCTGCAAAGGTGTGAATATGTACACGTACTGTGTTACGTTACTTAGTTGAGTCTACGTGATGTTATTGAGGGTTCATTAAAATATTATATTTTGACGTTTAAGAGCTATATAGGGTGGGGTGCGCCTTATTTGATCCAAACATTTTTTTGTTGAATTCAACCCGTCATTTTGTTCTTGTTCTTGGTCCACTCATCCGTATCCTGTGTCAAATACTCTGACGAAAATCCTGTAATATTCAATAATCGGGTATATTTGAACTCACGAGATCGTACAAAATTTTTGACTGAATATTGGCGATGTCAACTGTTATTCGCTTATATGGATTCTCTACTCCCTTAACTTCGAGGTCGGAAACCATCTTCTTTCGTTTGACAATCTATCATCAAAAAACCCAAAAGCGATAATTTCTTCCGACAAGTACCAGACGAGTCCAAGGAACATTTGAAGAGCAATTCATAAAATATCATCATTAACTTTTTTGTAGTTGTCAAGGTTTTGTATCAGCTCAAGACCATTTCGTGGAGCTGACAGTCTAACAAGAAAGATGCAAATGTCAAGAATTCCATGTTCTTTTCTTTGTTAGCATGAACTGACTTCGAACAAAGATTATGAAGTCATACAGATGACGTACTGCTTACAAAAAAAATTGATCTATGGCGGGTCGTACTGGCACAGACTGCCGTTTATTTGGATCTCTTTTCTCATATGTGCACGTGCACTCCGCCCGCCCGTACATTGAAACTGGTGAGCAAAAGCTTCTGTTTTTTGTTCACAATGCGTCATCTGTGTGGCTTAAATGTTATCCAATTATCAACAAACAATCAACAATCAAACCAAAACGCCTATTCACAGCAACAATTTCGAAGAAGTTAAGGAGTTCACCTACCTCGGAATAAACATAAACTCTACAAACGACACAATAGGGTAGATCCAACGAAGAATTACCCTAGGGAATCGTTGCTACTCCGGTTTGGCGAAACAGCTGCGTTCAAAACTCCTAACTCGAAGGACGAAATGTGTGCTCTACAAAACCCTAATCGTGCCAGTTCTGCTTAATGGCCTGCTTAATGTCTGAATGATAAGCAAGAAGGAAGAGCTGACACTGGGCTCCTTCTAAAGAAAAATATTTCGGTGGATTTTTGGTCCTATGCGCAAGTAGGACGAATGGAATGCCTAATAATATTAGCGGTTCATATGTAATCCCTCAACATAAGCTTACAACAACAAAGGTCATAAGCCTCTCATTAGCTTGTGACAGAGTCCTTATTAACTAAAGTAAGTCTAGCGAAGAGAAAAAAATCCATCGGTGGCAGATGACTTCGGCCATCCTCAAATCTACAACTGTGACATGCCACGGATTCCTTATTATCGGGTTCACTTCCTCGGGTTGACCTCCAAATATATATATGGAAATTGATGTCGATGGCAGAGCATCGAAATACCTGTAAGGATTAGCGAATCTTTACTTAGGAAAGGCCGGATACGAAAAGTTATCGATAAACCTAAAAAAAATTCATTGTCCCACCTTTTGCAAAAGTCTGACAGAAATCCACGAGTGTAAAGTGATCATGGTAAGTTTTTCAAACCATCACTTTCATTGATGAATCTGTGTCCGTTATTGCCAAATGAAAAGTTTTAGTTTCAAATTGGAGTCATAGATTAAAAATATATGTACTGCCATCAGTATACATTCAAGAAGAATGTCTTACAACATTCCAATCAAAAGCATTATTAACCCATGAATACCCTTCCATCTTGAAATTCTGTTCTGACCACACAACCTCATTCAACGTCCATATCCCAATTAGAATTCCCAACTTGTAACACTCACCACCTGAAGTTATCCGTTTTAGTGTAACTAAAACCACGATTGAACGTAATTTTATTCCAAACAGGTATTCACCCAAAAACTAGGTCAGCGAACAACAATCAGGTGAGCAAGCTTAATCCTCCCACAAAAGGAGGCAAATAATTCATCTCCTATTCTTCGTTCAAGCATCATTGCGAAAGGATACGAAAGGAATTCCCATCATGCTTATGCATTCGAGTTCATTTTTCTGACCCGGTACACACGTCTTTACACATCCTTCAGCTCCATCCAGCACACAGCTGCATGCAACATTAATTTTTAAGCTAACACAGGGTTGGCATACATATCGCAATCCCTACCCCCACCTTCTCCAACATTAGCTCCGTAAGCAATCTTTAGTCTGCCTCCCTTGAGTTGCCGATTAAAAATGACCCACAGCTTGTTGTGACATCTGTCGTCGTCGTCGTCGGCGTCGTCCTTGTAATTGTTGTTGGTAGTGATGGCCTCTCCTACATTGACGTCCCTTCGTCTCATCTCATCATCAGCATCATCGTCACGCACAAAGCGCCATTCCAGTTGACTGTTTCTTTGACGTTTATGCTATAGAGAGTCGCCTCCAAGTCCCTCTTCAAATATTAAATAGAGCCAACGTCCATTGCCACCTTTCCATGTGTGCGTGTGCATGTAGAAAACAAAAGCTACCTCTCTGCTCGACAGGAGTATTCGCAACAATTGTATATACCGCGCGCTGCCGGCCGGGCCAAGGACATTTTAACGCCGTAAAACCACAGGACATACGCAGCTGTAAATGGCATCACCCAGAAGCAAAAGACGATGAAGTCGTTGCCACCGCCGCGCCGCTGCCGTCGTCACCGACACCGAGGAAGTAAAATAAGTGAAATACTTTGCACCGACACGAAGTTTGGAGTGTGCTGCAAACAACAACAAAAAAAGGACGGGGGAGCAGCAAGCACACAAATACACAATATCACAGTAGGTGATGGTGTCCTGTGCGCTTAATTATTCTGATCACGTTTACCCTGTAGATGGCATGAATGACGATGATGCGCGCTCACATAACCCGACCCATCAAGGGTGAAAACTGCAAGGAGCATTTAAGATTAACTGACTTTCCTGCTGCCGAGTTAGTTCTCAGTTCCTAGCTGAGCTGATGATGGAGACGATGACGATGACGATAGTGTGAAGGACTTTTAGGCGATGGGTGAGTGCATTAAAAGGTAAAGGGAACTCAGTATTCCGGTGGCCTTAATATGAGACGATGATGGCAATTGGCGATAACGTCTTAAATGGTCTGTTGGATCTGGGGGTATCAGATCCGTTTCAATGGATTTGTATACACCTCTGTTCGCACTGATGTGTGAACAGAGCTAAGGAATCGATTGTGATGTGATAAATCAGTAAAAGCGAATTGCAAAACAAATCCAAAGGGATGAACTCTAAGCTGATTAAAGACTGATTTTGAGATGATTGATTTTATTTTACTTTAAAAGTCTTGCACACTATCCTAGAAGTTACTCCTTTAGCGCTGAAAGAGCTCCCCGAATTGAAGGTGGATACTGTAGGAAGATTGCTTTAGATTGCTAATTGGTAGAAATACAGCTTCTGGAAGATCCTTTTACCATTTCCTTGGTTTTTACCAGGAGGTGCTTTTGTATATGAGACAACTGCGCATTTTTAAGGCCATTAAAGGCGTTCCATACAGGTACTTGAGTACCTGTATTGAGTACCTGTAATGGCTAAGCTGAAGGTGAAGACGAAAGCTGCCATGGAGCTCTATAGGTAGAGAAGACGGGAAGAACACTGGCTTTTCAGAAAAAAGGAAAATGAGGAAGAAAAGCGCCCGATCGAAGATATAGAGAGGTGCCACTACAGGAACGATTTTAGCTAGTTTGACCAAAGTGTAAAACGTCAAGGCCAAGTATACAAGATTCGAAAAGAATCGTGTCGAAATGTAAAAGCAAAAGATACAAGGCTCGAAGAGCCTGTTCAAGATGAACAAGGAAATACCGTAGTTGAGACACAGTCGAGGCTGAGGATATGGAAGAACCACTTCTGCAGACTGTTAAACGGCGATGACGAACAACATTCCGCTGTCAGGCAGAACAAACCACTCAACATTGGCTATGACAGCAAAAACCACCAACCACTTGACCTAAGTGAGGATAGCATTACCAAACTCAAGCTTAACAAGACTGTTGGAAATGACGGCCTTCCCGCCGATATTTATAAAGCTGTCGGAGATGACTTGGTAAGTCACATCCACCAACTCCTAAGAAAAATCTGATCTTATGAAAGTATGCTTGAAGAAAGGAACTTCAGCATCGTTTGCCCGATCCCCAAAAAAGGGGACCCTCTGAACTGGGCCAACTGCAGAAGCATAAGTCTCCTCAATATTGTCTACAAGATTCTATCTGCCGTGATATGTGAACTCCTAAAATAGTTTACCAACAACCTTATTGGTCTTTATCAATGTGGTTTTAGGTCTTCAAAGTCCACAACTGATCAAATGTTCACACTTCGTCAGATCCTGGAAAAAACCCAAGAAATTCAAATCGATGCCCTCTACCTATACGACAGCATTTATAGAGGCGAATTATACAGAACCATGTCTAGTTTTGGTATACCATCCAAACTCGTCCGTTTGTGTGGGACGACGATGCAGAATTCTCACTGCTCCATCAGGGTCAGAAACGACCTCACCGACACATTCTATACCAAAAAAGGATTCAGGCAAGGCTATGCACTGTCATGTGACATCTTCAATTTGATTCTTGAGAATATTATGCATAACTACCCAGAGACACAATTTTCCAAAAAATCAGTGCAACTACTAGCATACGAGGACGATATTGACATCATTGGTAGGACTCACCGTGATGTCATAGTCACTTTTGCTAGTATAGAGAAGGAAGCGGCAAGAATGGGTTTAGCAGTAAATGAGGGCAAGATAAAGTATATCCTGTCAACACGAAAGTACACATAACATCGACGAATTGGACAGAACGTCACCATTGACAGATATAAGTTTGAGGTGGTACGGGACTTTGTCTATCTCGGCTCCGCTATTAACTCTGACAACAACATCTCGTCAGAAATTTAACGAAGAATTTCTCTAGTTAGCAGCTGATTCAGGCTATAAAGGCAAATAAGTAGTAAAGCCCTCTTTCGAACTACTAAGGAGATCCCTTATAAAACCCTGATCATCACAGTCCGACTCTAAGGAAAATTCTTTGAAAAATCTTCGGTACCGTTTGCGTGGACGGGCTATGGAGACGAAGATTCAACCAAGAACTATACAAGCTGTACAGCGAAATGCCCCTGCGCATAAAAATCAGCATTGGAAGTTTACGATGGCTAGGACATATAGAACGAAAGTACACCAATACCCCGGCTCGCAGAGTCTTCGATCCCAGCCAGACGTCAGACGCAGTAGAGACCTCGCCTTAAGTGTCGCGCACAAGTTGAAACCGACCTCAACGTACTTGAAGTGGGCACCTGGAGGCAGTTAGCTAAGGACCGGGTTAATTGGAGTGGCATGTTGGATGAGTCCCGGGTTAATTTCGGACTGTAGCACCACTGAAGTAAGTAAGTAAGTATACAGGGCCTGAAACATAGCTTCTCCGGTTATATTTGTGAGCGAAGCTGTTATTTTTGCCAAAGAGAAGTGGACCTCCTGTTGAAGTTGAATGCCAACCGCATATTTGAGAAGCTTCTAAAGACACTGTTACTTTTGGCTAGTTCTCAGACATTTGCAAGAATTGGAGCCGTGAAAAAAAGACGTAAGTGTTGCCACTCTCGGGTGTTGAACCAGGGACGCGGATCTTGTTCATTCAGCTTTCTAAATAATAGTTCACTACACACACTCAAGTCTTGGAATAATTTGTTCTTGTCTTCGAAAAATCTGCCTTTATAGTACGGCCTTAGTGCCACGAACTGCTGCGCTAAAGGCCTGCAAAGCTAGATTTTTTCACTGTTTTTTCCTCTCGCGATGATCTCAAAAATCTACGAGAAGCATTGATTGTCAAGAAAAGCTTACTCAGTCTTTCAAGTTTGACATCAAACAGGACTTCCCACCGTCATGTGAGATGTATGACTTTGAGAAGAAAATATGCACTAGGTTAGGTTCTAACAACCTTATTACGCAAGAACCTTTTTCCCCTGGGCTGGTGGAAATCTTCATAGACTAAGACCATCACCCTTTTTGGATTTGTATTGCAACTAAGGATGCGACTTATCTAACAATTTATTTATCCCAAGTATATTATATAAATATTTTGCAGGTATCTTCCCTTTGAGTGTTCCTGCTTTATACACAATTTATAGCGCGGTTTGTGATTTTCGGGCTAAATCCAAGGGTTAAGTTCTTTGAGAATGCGGCAACAAATATCTTTCGTCAAGAATTTGGAGGACTGTTGTGTTAACGTGTCCTAATAAACGTTTTTTTTATGATTTCATGCAAAATTGTTCGTTTCATCTTTAACCACGGGAATACCCAGATCTCTGCGTAGAACTTCGTTCCTTTTATACCACGGCGCATAGACGAATGATCTTAACATTTTGCATTCAAAAGTTTGTTAAATATTTAGATTCGTTTCATCGGTTTTTTTTCAAACTTATTTTTTATTTACTTAAAATATTAACTTAATACTAGACAAAATGGCTTAAATCTAACTTATCAATAACATGTTTACATAATCGACTTATCGGCCCTTAGTGGGCGCTCTAGGCTTATAACGGGTGATCCAAGTAGAGATACTTTTTTCAATAGCCTTTTTTGACAGATCGCGTGTGAGTCGTGTCATGCTGTCACGTTATTTTTGTTTAGTATTGTTTGGCATTTCATAACGGAAAGACTTACGCGTGAACAACGTTTACAAATTGTTCAACTTTATTATGAAAATTCACGTTCTGTGAGGAATGTGTTTCGTGCACTTCGCTCAACTTATGGTCAACATAATCGGCCTACTGAGCGTACTATTCGCAACACCATCACCCATTTTGAGACCCAGCATTCATTATTGGATAATATTCGACCGAATAGACCACGTCCAGCACGCTGTGATGAAAATATAGCGGCCGTAGCTGAGAGTGTACACGAAGACCGTAGAGAGTCGATTCGGCGCTTTTCGCAGCAACTCGGACTGACGTATGGAACGACTTGGCGCATTTTACGTCAAGATCTTAAATAGAAAGCGTACAAAATACAGCTTGTGCAACAACTGAAGCCGCTCGACCTTCCCAAGCGACATCGCTTCGCTCTATGGGCTCTTGAAAAGTTCCAAGAAGATCCGACGTTTTCGAGGCAAATTTTGTTTAGCGATGAGGCCCATTTCTGGCTCAATGGGTATGTAAACAAACAAAATTTCCGCATTTGAGACGAAGAGCAACCTGAAGAGATTGAAGAACTGCCACTTCATCCAGAAAAAACAACGGTTTGGTGTGGTTTGTGGGCCGGTGGAATCATCGGTCCATATTTCTTTAAAAATTATGCCGGTGCGAACGTAACCGTCAATGGCGACTGTTATCGTGCCATGATAACCGACTATTTGATGCCTGAAATTGAAGCTCGTGATCTCGGCTACATTTGGTTTCAGCAAGACGGCGCCACTTCCCACACATCGCATCAATCAATGGACTTATTGAGAGAACATTTCGGAGAGCACATAATTTCACGTTTTGGGCCGGTCGATTGGCCACCAAGATCGTGTGATATCACACCGTTAGACTTTTTCCTGTGGGGATATGTAAAGTCAAAAGCTTATGCCGACAAACCCGCTTCGATTTACGCCTTGGAGGAAAACATCACGCGTGTCATTCGTCAGTTACCAGTCGAAATGCTCGAACGAGTGATCGAAAATTGGACTCAACGGATGGACCATCTGCGACGTAGCAACGGCCAACATTTGATAGACATAATCTTCAAAAAATAAATGCCAAAGAATGTTCTTTCAAATGATAATAAACGTTCTCCATTAAATTTGAATTTTCTGTGTTTTTTTCTTTAAAAAAGTAGGATCACCCTCTATCTAACAGTTTTATTTTGCTTTTCGGCTTAAATTTATATTGTTTTTCTTTTTATACGTATATATTTTGTTTTAATTTTCAAAGAAAAATTACAAAAAAAAATTTGAGTAGAGACATTTTTGTTTGTTATATATAAAAACCTTAATCTAGAATAAAACTAAATTATGCTACTTAACTACTTAAAACTAAAATAAACTACTTAAGACTTTTAAACTACTTAAACTTGACTTTAAATTAATCGGGGTGGTTAGCACTCGTTGCATATGCTCCGATTGAGTCTTTGGGTGCCGGCCATCTTGTGTCAGACCATATTGTCCGCCAATATGGTGCACAAGACCTACCCCATACTTTTTACTTAAACTAATTTCCTTAAATACTAAGGTGTTGGACTAAAAGTCCACAAAGTCCTGAGGAAGTGCAGAATCACTTTCCTCATGTACCCAAAAATATACCTCGTGCTGCTTTTCAGCATCGGATTAGCCGTTTGTCCCGCGCGTCAAGGTAGCGGTGGTATAACATCTGGATACCGATGTAGCGCTCTTATTGAAAAACCCTTAACAAGGTTTTTCAATAAGAGCGCTACGTAAGTTTTTTTCTTTTTTAAATAAAACGAAAACGGTTTTGGATATCAATGAAATTCTTTATTCCTGTGAAAGTACGTTTGATGCCATTATGTATGGAACTCGATTTCTCTTGCATGGCCACCACTGCCACGCTTTCAGCAGTTCAGACGCTGAACCCAATTTTCGAATGTTTTCAAGCATAAATTTGCCGATACTGCTGCCATTTAACGTTCGATATTCGTAGTTCATCAATCGTCGTTGGCTTGTTGGCGTACACCATAGACTTGACGTAGCCCCACAGGAAATAGTCTAACGGCGTCAAATCGCACGACTGAAGCGGCCAAGCGACTGGACCATTCCTGAGATAACACGTTCTCCAAACTTGGTTTCCAATAAATTGATTGTGGCATTCGCTGTGTGGCTTTTGGCGCCGTCCTGTTGGAACCACATGTCCTCCAAGTCCATATCATCCAATTGGAGCCAAAAATATTCGGTTATCATTGAACGGTAGCGATTCCCATTCACAGTAACGTGCCGGTCTTGATCATCGCGGAAGAAGTACGGCCCAATGACGCCGCCGACCCATAAACCACACCAAACCGTAATTGTTTCGGGATGCAATGATGACTCATGGAGTACGTGTGGATTGCTGCTTGACCAATATCGCATGTTTTGTTTACTGACGAAGCCATTCAGCCAGAAATGAGCCTCATCGCTGAAGACGGTTTTTCGATGAAAATCCGAATCATTTTCGAATTGTTGCTCAGCCCAATTCACGAACATACGACGCTTCTGGTGGTCAAGCGGCTGCAGTTCTTACGTCAATTTAATCTTGAAAGGAAGAATGCCAAGATCTTTTCGCGAAATTCGCCACAACGACGTCACAGAGATGCCCAACGCTTGAGAACGACGTGTGAGAGACACATTTGGGCTTTCTTCAACTGAAGCCTCAGCGGCAGCAATATTCTCGACACTACGGGCACTTCTTTGTCTCACTGGCACCGGAACATTTTTAACTGTGCCTGTTGATTCGAATTTTTCCACTAGATGCTCAATTGTTGATCTGCTAGGACGATTATGACGACCATAAATTGGACGTAGCGCTCTTAACGTTGAGGCCACTGACTCCGAGTTTCGGTTGTAAGTTTTAATAATTTCGACTCGTTGTTGGATCGTATATCTTTCCATCATGAAATGGCAAACCTTACTGAAGAGAAATGTCAAAAGAGCGGCAAGAAATATGGCGTCGTTTGCTGTCCCTGTCACTCAACTTTTGTAGCGTCCCTGTTGAAAAACCCGATACTAACCATAACGAATCGATATAAATTAATGCCCCTGTTAGAAGGCAGAGAGGCCTTCAATGCAAGCTAAGACAAGTTCTCCCTGAACAGTTATATAAAACCCTCGTGTCGTATCTTGAGCCTAGGCTCTTCCGTGTGAAACTTGGAAGCGAACATTCCGAGTTCAAATAAAAATTGACTTTGGGTGCCCGGCCGTCTTGTGTCTTGTCCGCCAATATGGTGCACTAGACCCGCCCCATACTTTTTACTTAAACTAATTTCCTTAAAAACTAAGGTGTTGGACTAAAAGTCCACAAAGTCCTGAGCAAGTGCAGAATCACTTTCCTCATGTAGCCACCAATATACGGCGTGCTGCTTTTCAGCATCGGATTAGCCGTTTGTCCCGCGCGTCAAGGTAGCGGTGGTATAACATCGGGATACCATTCCTGTCTTGTACTAACCCTAACGAATCGATATAAATAAATGCCTCTGGTGGAATAAAGTCAGACATGAGCGTACGTTATTGGGGTTATTACCCCGAAGATCAAGCTGTTATCGCTGAAAAATGTCAGTTCTATTCAACTGATCCCCATTTTGTTGCGATAATATTTTATGTATTCGGAGTCCGGCGTTTGGTACAATCCTAAACAGGATCGGAGACACCGCCTCTCGAACAGCCGAATCTTTTCCATGTAGGCTGGTGCTACATTGAACCACACGGGGCAACCGTAAGCCATGATCGGCCTTATGAGGGCCATGTAACAAATGACTTTCACCCTTGAATCGAGTTGACTGGTATGAAACAATCTTCTTGACAGAGCATAAGCCCCCCTAGCCCTAGCCAGACAAGCATCTACAGAAACTTGTCAAGCCAGATGCCAGGGTATTTGACTTCACTTCGTTTCATTGGTACAACCCCATAGTTGTATACCATAGTCCAATCCGGCTTTAGCACTTGCTTGTATAATATCTATCAAGGTTAAGCTTTGAATATTTTCCATTTTAATTTTGCATCGAGTGTCGTTCCGAGATATTTCACTTGATTTGCAAAAGGGATCCGAACCGTATTGAGAAATAATGGCAAATTGTTGTTCTTGGTAAGTGCAATCCGCCAGGAATTTGTCCATTCATTAGCCTCGTTAAGAGCGTTTTGTAATGTAAAATTTGTTTCCTCTATTGTTGTGCCAACTGCTAGTATAGCTGTATGTCAGCAAACGTGGCAAATATTGTATCGTTTGTTTGTGGGATATCAGAATAGGAGGTACAAGAGTGGTCTAAGGACGCTTCTTTGAGTACTCCTGTCAATTTTTCTTTGAACTCTGAGTATTCGTTTCCAAGTTTCACACGGGAGAGCCTATGCTCAAGATACGACACGAGGGTTTTATATAACTGTTCAGGCAGAACTTGTCTTAGCTTGCATTGAAGGCCTCTCTGCCAATCCATGTCAAAAGATAGCGACACGTCAAGATATACGGCTGAGTAAATTTTCTTCTCTTCGAAAGCTTTCTCAGTTACATCAGTAATTCGATGAACTCGGTCCACAGTCGAATGTTTACTTCTAGAACCAAATTCATGGTCAGGTAAAAGGCGTTTCTGATCAATAATGGGGTGTAAACGACCGAGGAATATCCTGTCAAAAACTATTGAAATTATTGGAAGAAGCCAAATAGGTCTGTAAGATTTTATTTCATTCGGTGATTTTCCTGGTTTGAGAACCATAATCACTTCCGCGATCTTTCACTGGCTTGGTATGCATCTTAATCTAATTGCTGCATTTACAATGTACAGGAGTTCAGTTAATGCTCTTACGGGCAACATTTTAAGAAGTTCTCCTGTAATAAGGTCATAGCCCGGAGATTTTTAAGGCTTTCATTTCTGTATTTCCCGTTTGAGCTCGGCAATGCTTGCATATCTAGCTAGATTACTATCGGTTGTAATCTCGAGTAAATTAATGTTTTGTGGACCATCAAATGGTTTAAATGTTTCCTCCAGATGTGCGGCAAAAACGTCTGTTTTTTCCTTACCGCTTCTTGTCCAAACGTCTTGAGTTACCCCAATTGGTGGCATAGCGTTTTTTGCCGCTTTTATTGCTCTTCTAAGTGAATAATTCGATTGTTTTTCAGCGGTTAGGTTTTGCAGTTAAGTTTCTTCTCCATGGTTTTTAAAGTTTTTAATCGAATTTGATAGCATGTTACTCAACCGATTGAGATGTGTTTTATCATGCGGGGCACGAGTTTGGGGCCATCTTTTTCGAGCTTTTCTTTTTTGTCTAAGCAAATCTTTTTTTTCCCACGGGTACCTGATATTACTATAGCTCTGCTGCTTTTTGAACGGTATCGATAAAGGAGTCAACCGCGACTTCATCTAAGCAATATACCCAGTCGAATATTATTTTCAATATCGTTTTTGAAGCCTTCCCAGTTGGTTTTCCCATTTGTTAGTCTTGGTCGGTTTTCATTTCTGGGAATGATCAGAGCAAAGATCAAAGCATAGAGCGGTTTGTGAATGTTTTTATTATGTTTCTTTCAAACTCATTTTTTTTATTTACTTAAAATATTAACTTACTACTAGACAAAAATGCTTAAATCTAACTTATCAATAACTGGTTTACTTAATCTAACTTATCGGGCACTGTAAGCTTATATTTAGCTGTTTATTTTGCCTTTAGGCTTAAATTTTTCGGTTTTTTTGGTTTTATATATAATTTTAATTTACAAAGAAAAAATTGAAAACTTTGTTTAGTGTCTTTTTTTTTGTTTTATAAAAAAGCTTATTCTAGATTATAACTAACTTATGACTACTTAAACTACTTAAGTCTAACTTAATACTACTTAAACTACTTAAACCTAATTTAAGACTACTTAACTACTAAAACCTAGCTTAATAATAATCGGGGTGGCGAGCCCTCGTTGCGCATGCCCCGAGGGGTCGCCATCCTGATTGCGCCTTTCGGTCCCACGGCAGCCTGCGTTCAACCATATTGTACGCCAATATGGTGCACAAGCCCCGCCCCAGACCTTGTTCCTAATTTAAAATCTTACCTATGGAGTTGGACTAAAAGTCCGCAATGTCCTGATAAAGTGCAGAATCACCTTCCTCATATAGCCACCAGAATTCAGTGCGCTGTTTTGCAGCATCGATCCTATCGCTATCCGATACCGCCGTGCTAAAGCGGAGGAGCTCCGGAGCATTGTCGACGTTCCCGTCGCGGAATAGCCGTTTGTCTCGCGCGTCACGATAGCGGTGGTATAAAACCGGGATACCGTTCCTGTCTTGTACTAACCCTAACGAATCGATATAGATGAATGCCTCTGGTGGAATAAAGCCCGATATGAGCGTGCTCTCCATGTATAAATCATTGGTGTAATAAGCCTCAGAGATCAGGCTGTTGTCGCTAGCCATTGCCCTTGCAGCGTGCCTTCGCGTCACCTTAATCAGGAAATTGTCAATTCTATTCAACTGAGCCCCATTGTATAGAACCTCGTTGCGATAATATTTTATGTACTCGGAGCCCGGCGTTCGGTACAATCCTAAGCAGGATCGGAGACACCGCCTCTCAAACAGCCGTATCTTTTCCATGTAGGCTGGTGGCGCATTGAACCACACGGGACAACCGTAAGCGATGATCGGCCTTATGAGGGCCATGTAGCAAATGACTTTCACCCTTGAATCAAGTTGACTGCTATGAAACAATCTTCTTGTCAGAGCATAAGCCCCCCTAGCCCTGGCCAGACAAGCATCCACATTTTTATTAAAATACAGAAACTTATCAAGCCAGATGCCAAGGTATTTGACTTCACTTCTCACCGCCAACGGCCGTCCATGCTGTCCAATGATACAAAATTTTTTTCCATTTTTTTCTGGTATCGTAAGAAGCCCTCTGCACTGGGGTCCTGAACAGAATTGTTTCGGTTTTTTGGAAATTGATCCTCAATTTCCAATCACCGCAATATCCCTTAATGTGATCGAAGCGTTTTTATTATGTTTTCGTGCAAAATTTCGTTTCATCTTTAACAGCGGGAATACCCAGATTTCTGCGTAAATATTCGTTCCTTTTGGTTTTCAAAAGTTGGTTAAATTTTTAGTTTCGTTTCACTGGTAAATTTTTCTATTCTTCATTCATATTTACCTTCATCCAAACAGATTTTTCTTTTGAGTTGGTGGATGTTACTCACCACGTAATCTCCGCCGGCTTTATAATGCTCGGCGTGAACTCCGGTATTCCAGCAGCCTTGTAAGGCAGATGTTTCCTTATTGCTATTTGCTATTGCTATTCTCACTTCACTTAGGTTGGGGTGTTTTGGTGTTTTGTAGTTTTTGCTATATACGGATCTACGTCGCCAATATGGTTCGTTCTGCCAGACAGTGGAGTGTTGTTCGTCGTGGCCGTTCATCTCGACAGGATTCTGTTCCAGTCTTGGCTTTGACGTTCTTGGTAAAACTTGCGAACATCGTACCTGGAGTACCACCTGTCTGTATCCTCGATCGCGCGCTTTTCTTGCTCTTTTTTCTTCTTTCTGAAAAGCTGATGTTCATCCATTCTTGTCTGCCTATAGAAATCAATGGCAGCTCTCTTCTTCACCTGCAGGTTAGTCTTGTAGGCCTAGTTCTTGGTCGCTAGCATTTGCCGGCATTCCTCGTCAAACTGGTGGATTCTTGATGGTGGGCGCGCGCTGTTCTTGCTCTTTTATCTTCTTTCTGAAAAGCTGATGTTCTTCCATTCTTCTCTGCCTAAAGACCTCAATTGCAGCTCTCTTCTTCACCTGCAGGTTCGTCTTGTAGGCCTCGTTCTTGGCCGCCAGCATCTGCCGGCATTCCTCATCAAACTGGTGGATTCTTGATGATGGGCACTAGCTATTCTTGCTCTTTTTTCTTCTTTCTGAAAAGCTGATGTTCTTCCATTCTTCTCTGCCTAAAGACCTCATTTGCAGCTCTCTTCTTCAACTGCAGGTTAGTCTTGTAGGCCTCGTTCTTGGCCGCTAGCATCTGCCGGCATTCCTCATCAAACCAGGATATTCCTGCTGGTAAGCGCGAGAAACATAGTAACTACATCAGTTACGGCAAATCTAATGTCTTGTTGGCATCGTTTATGGCACGGTATTAATCGAGGGGTTAAGTGATACGCGTTCCGCAAAGGCCTTAGCGTTCTCTTGCGATTGCAGCCTTTAGACATTCAATTTTTTCACAGTATTTCTGGTTTGTTGTGGCTTGGTGAATATCCGCATTCTTACCTTGGCTGCAACAAGGTATTGGTCCGAGTCGATGTTAGCTCCTCGGAAAGTTCGGACATCTAAATTCCTGGATGCTTGTCTCTTGTATATCTCAATGTGATCAATTTGGTTGACCGTTCGTTGATCTGGAGACCGACATATCCCTCTATGGATATCGAGGTGAGGAAACCTTCTGCTGACTATAGTAGCATTTCGCTTCGTAGCGAAGTCAATTAGCCTAAGTCCGTTACCAGACGTGTTGTCATGTAGGTTATGTTTTTTCAACAATCTTCCTTCCTTTGCGCTTAAATCTCCCAGTACGGTTTTAACATCGTACTTCGGTAGTCGCTCATTGGTTTTACCAAGGAGCTCGGAGGAACAATCTTTCGCTATATTTTCATTTTCCTCTGTCGAGGCGTGAGCACATATGAGGCTTAAGTTGGCGAATGTCGCCTTAGTGAGAATTGTTACAATGCGTACAGTTATATCTCATAAACATAAGGCTGACACTTAATTAAAATAATTGATTATTACAAGAGTTATAAGTGTTGAACACTGGTAGTTCTTATTTGGCCCTGTAGAAGATAATTATTAAGAAAAAATACAAACACAACTTTTTTCGAAATTTCGCATTATACATGCCTTCAAAAGGATATTTCCGACCTTAAATCATTTTTTCTATGCCCGTTTCTCCACTTTCAATCTTTCATTGTTAACTTTCCTTTATAAACGAATCCGAATCAACACCCTTTTCTCAATATATCCCCATACCTCTGCAAGCGATTCTTGAAAGTATCTATCTTCTCCAATCATACTTATTTGTCTTAGAAATCCGTTTCCGTAAAAATAGATTTCTTCACCCGACATACCATCAGTAGATCTCATTTGCTAATCAAATTAATTACCAACGCGGAACTGGAGCATATCACGTTATGATAACTCATTCTCAAGTGGATGTTAATATTCATACAACTAGATACTCGACGTAGTTCTGTCGGTGACAGGAATAGCTTTGCCTTTGATTTTCCGTTTTATGTTGTTATCATCATTCCGCTAATTACTAAGTAAATACGTTTTTTTTTTTGTTTGATAAGACTTGTTATAGGAAGCATATTATGTACTAGAATGAAAATGATACCCACTTGATTTCATAGGCCACTCACCTTTACAGATTTTTTTTATTTACCAATAGCCGGCCGCTTATTTCAATAATTCTCGGGAACTTTATGGCGCTTATCTAATCGATACGCACTAGGTTTGTGTATACCTACTTGTTACAACAACTTCACCACAGTATGTCAATAAATTAAAGGATTACCACTGGATATTACTTTGGTGTGTGAGTACTTCAGTGGCAGGTTCTGTTTTTTTTTAAGTATCATGGTTTTATTATGGTGTAGGTAAATAAATTAATTTACTTGCTGTTAAATATTTTATACCGTTCAGAGTTTATAAAAAAAAGTGACATAATCGTGTTGGTAGAAATTAATAGCAGTACCAAAAAAATAAATCATAAAAATTAAATTATGTCATAAAATAAAAAAAAAAAATTATATCACTTCAGTTATCGATGAATTATTGTTTAAACGTTAAAGCATAAATCACAAAGAGGATGAACACCAACGCATTCAATGGCAGTGTTCGTGAAACTGAATTACAACTAAAAAATAAGAAAATCAGAATGTTTTAACGGTATTAACTATTTAGTGTTAAGATCTACCTCTGTCCTTGGTATACCAGATTCATGTTGGTAAAGTCACCGTACTTGGTAGCTGCTTCATTTATCACCGCATAGATATTAGAGTCGAGGGTGTTCCGGTCTCGAAAGTAAACAAACGCTGCTGCGGATTTCTGCCATATCGGAAGGTAACTGCATACGACTAGATAGTTGTCGTAGTCAGTATCTAAAATTTTATACACCGGCACAGGCACTAGAAGAGGAAATTTACTTGTAAAGGATACGGCAATTGTATGTAAAAATATTTGAAAAGGATAAGCCACTGAAAAGGTTTTTTTTTTAAATGTAAACGAAATTTTAATTTTTAATTTCACGGCCTTCATGTGGCGACCGCTGAGTACCTAGTACCTAGACCGCACATGGGTATCACTTCCTATGTAAAGTGTTAGCTGCAGCGGGTGAGGAGAAGACGTGCACTCACACCAATGCACATATTCCATTTCCAGGCGGAAGCGGAATAATTCCCAAGATGGAGTCAAAGGTGGCGTCTACAGTCCAAGTTAGGATGTACTAAGTAAATAACCTAAATGATCTTCTTCGATATATTCGGACAACAGGTCATCTAAGAATCTCAAGGGTGAGTCAGGCATTTGCATAGAGATGGTGACGGATGAGCAGATATACCAACGGCAGCGCTCAATCCCGTAGTGGATACTGATGGCTCCGTATTCTACGGGTATCTGATAAATTGAAATTGGCCTTCCAAATTTGGGGTTATGGGTTACCTACACTATGGAAACAAAATTGTTTTGAAGCCACCAAGAGCCTCGGAAAGGACTGATTTTATTGTTGACGACCATGCTAAACGACAAAAGGACAACGCCATTCTAAACGAAAAAGGACTGCACCTACAATAAATTTTCGGTGCAACAGGCTCGATAGTATCCAGGGCCGAGCCTTCTCACAACCATTCATGTGTGCGTGTGTATTTCTTGCACGATGGTGCGACCTCCTGTTTTATGCCGAATCCGAAAGCAAGTTTAAGATAAGCTTTTCTTGACAATTGATACTACTCAGATGATTTGTCAGATCATCACGAGAGCAGGGCCAGTGAAAAATCATTTAGGTGTTGCTATGGCTAGGATTCGAACCCAGACACTCTGCGTGGCAGTTTATCGCACTTACCTTCGCGCCATTGAGGCCGTCGCACCTCGAATGTGAAAACGTTAAATTGGACAGGTGCAGGTGAAAACATTACTGCTATCCAGGAAATACGATGGGATGAGCCCTGCATAAATAGGAGAAAAACTGTGACATCTACTGCGTTCCGTTTTATTGTGAACAGAAATAGCGACTTTTCGGATGCGGATTTGTTAAAAGCGCCAGAATTAGGAAAGAAACCTTCGCTACCAAGTCATAAGCAAATGAATTGTAACGAGTCGCATTGTAACATAAGCATTATATGCGCTCACAGACCGACGGAGCAAAAGACTGTTTATATGAGTTCCTGGAAAAAAAACCTGTAAACGCTTTCCATAGTGCGGTGTTAAAATCTTGATGTAAAATGTTACCACGAAGGTAAGAAGGGTGGACAGCTTTAGCGATATTGTCGGAATTACAACAAACATGAAACCATATCTTGCAGCAGACTTAGGCTTATTGACTTCGCTACTGAACGAAATGCCACTATAGCCAGCACACGATTTCCTCACCTCTATCTACATCTATAAGGGGACATTGTAGTCTCTTGATAAGCGAATGGTCAATAAAATTGGTCACATTAGGTACAATAGACTAGAGGCAAGCATTCAGTTTTTTTTAATGTCTGAAGATTCCGAAGGGCTAACATATAGTCTGACCACTACCCTTGTTGCAGCGAAGGAAAGTAGGGCACAGAAATTCGGAGCAGTTAAAACATACAAAATTTACCAGCATTGGCCCTGCTTCACAGTAGGTAAGTAGATAAGTAAAAACAACAAAATCCATGGAAAAATGATAACCCTGGGTACTTATCCCGTAACTTTTGAAATGATTATCGTTGACCATAGTGTAGGAGACTTACTAGGTACGTAGAGTGTAGTTTTTATATTTTGTGTGTGCACTGTGCACTTGTACATAAATCACACAGTGGGTACCCAGAGAGTCTCCTTCACTACCGTCAACGATTATTGTTTTGAAATTTACAAATATAAAAAAATCATTCTAGTTACCTAGCAAGTCTCCTACGTTATACCAAAGATTCTAAAGTCATGTTTCAGAAGAACATCGCACGAAGTTAATCCGAGGCAAAGCACGTGTAAGGTTTACGAATGAAGGCTTACAAAGGTTAAAAGTTCGCAAAAAGTTAAAAAATAGGGAAAAGATGAAAAGATCGGGAAAAACGTGGTTGTTGCAAAGACTATAAAGTCATACAGATGACGCACTGCATGGCGGGTCGTGCTGGAACAGCCATATGTTTTGATCTCGTTTTTCATGTGTGCACACTGCCACCGACCAAAAAAAAATACAAATTGTTGGCTCAAAATGCTCGTTAATACCCAGGGATAAGCTTTCTCACAACCATTCACATCTGCGTGTGTACATCTTGCATGACGGTGGGACCTCATGTTTTATGCCGACTCCGAACGGTGAGATAAGCTTTTCTTGACAATTGATACTACTCGGATGATTTGTCAGATCGTCAGGAGAGGAGGGGTAGTGAAAAATCATTTAGGTGTTGCTACGGCTAGGAATCGAACCCATACATAAAGCGGCAGTTCATCGCACTAACTATCCCGCCACTGAGCCCGTCCAGTGCCACCGGCCGCCCGTACCATTAAGCTTCTGAGCAAAATTTTTTTGTTTTTTTTTTCTCTCAATGCGTCAACTGTATGACTTTATAATCTTTGGTTATAGTCTACGATAATCATTTCAAAAGTTACGGAATGAGTACCCAAAGTTGCCATTTGTAATAAAATATAGTACCATACTAGGGGATGTCTGTATGTCTATTATGAAGCAGGGTTAATGGTGGCAAATTTTATATATTTTAAGCGCTCCAAATTGCCGGCCCAAAGTTAAGTTCAGCGCGTACCTTTGATATCCTGATGTGAGTAATTTTTATCTGCTTACAGATTGGAAAATCGAAAAAAAAAAAACAATATGGGAACACTTAAAATTTTGCGGCTTTATTTTTGCTACACTTGCTAGAATGTAGTACGAAAAAAAACAACAGTGGACAATATTTCGAAAAGAAATTTTATCAAGTTGATTGACATATCTATCTACTTAATATTGGGTCATTCGTTTTGTGGTTTCATGTTGGTAGCGCTGGCGTTTGACACCTGTCAAAATCATTTAAAGGGTCATATAGTTAGTTGAAAGTTTTCCATTGACGATAATGGATCGCTCAACAATCGAACAACGCGTTTAAATTGTTAAAAATTGTAACTACAAAATTGGTGATTCATACTGAGCTACTTTTCTCGCATTACATGATGATTGTGGTCGTCAAAATCGACCGACTATGCCAGCAGTCAGTAAAATTGTGAAGAAATTTGAAAAGAGTAGAAGCTTAACTGAGGTCGTAAGGCCTGTACATCATTGAAATGCACGCTCAGTGGAAAATATTGCTATTGCAAGTGCAAGTGCAAGTGCAAGTGCAAGTTTTGCTGATGAGTCGAATTTTTCGATTTCCCGGCGTTCGCAGAAATTGAACGTGCCTTAGACCTCACTATGGCGTATTTTGCATTTGGATTCGCATCTCTATCCTTATAAAGTTCAAAATTTCGAAAACAATTAAAGCCCATTGCTGACCGTTCACAATGGCGTAGATACGCTTCTTGCATGTTGGAACAACAGACAATAAACACTAATTTTTCAAACAGCGTTTTCTTCAGCGATGAGGCACATTTCTCACTCGGTGGGTATGTACACAAAAAAACTCAGCAAACTCACAAGTGATCGAAAAGGTGCATCCAGGCGATGTGACTGTTTGCTGTGACCTATGGTCGAAAGTTGTCATTGGGGTAAGCTCTGGAGTTTTGTCAAAGTGTGTAAAATGTCACAGCCAGGGATACAAGTCTCAAACAGAATTCTGTCAAGTGAACAAGGAAATATCGTAGTCGATGATGAGGAAGAACTACTTCTGCAGACTATTAAACGGCGATGACGAACAAGTGTGTAAAATGTCACAGCCAGGGATACAAGTCTCAAACAGAATTCTGTCAAGTGAACAAGGAAATATCGTAGTCGATGATGAGGAAGAACTACTTCTGCAGACTATTAAACGGCGATGACGAACAATCTACCGCTATCAGTTAGAAGGAACCATTAAATATCCATTCAACCATTCAACCTAAGTCAACTGAGGATAGTAATATCTAAACTTAAGCTTAACAAGTCTGCCCGAAATGATGGCCTTCTCGCAAAGCTGTAGAAAGGTGGTGAAGATGATGACATTCACCATCTTATCACACGAATTTGGTTGGACGAAAGTATGCCTAAAGAATAGAACCATAATATCCTTTGCCCGATCTACCAAAGAGGAGACCATCTGAACTGCTCCAACTTCAGAGGCAAAGGTCTATCAACATCGCCTACAAGATCCTAACTGCCATATTATGTGAACCATTGAAACCGTTCATCAACAACCTGATCGGTCCTTATCAGTGTGGTCCACAAGGGAAGTCCACAACTGATCAAATCTTTACACTTAGACAGATCCTGAAAAAAAGCAACGAAGTCCAATCCGATACACCTACCCATTCATCGATTTCAAAGTCGCATACAACAGTTTTTTATAGAGACATAGTGTCTAGTTTTGTTATACAGTCTCGGCGACCCATCAAGGCGGGAAACTACCTAAGCGATATATTCGATACCAAAAAAGGATTTAGGTAAGGCGATGCACTGTCATGTGACTTCTAAATCACGATTCTTGAGAGGCTTGTGCAAAACTCCCGAGACAACACCAGAGGCATAATCTTTCAAAAAACGGTGCAACTCTTAGCATACGCCGACGATGTTGACATCATAGGTCGGACTCAACGTGATGTCACAGCCACGCTTTCTAGTAGAGAAAAGGAAGCGGCAAAGCGGATTTAGGAGTAAATGAGGGTAAGACTAAGTATATGCTGTCAACACGAAAGGACACACAACATCGAAGAAATGAAGAGAACGTCACCATTGACAGATAAATTTTTCAGGTAGTACGGGACTTTGTCTACCCCGGCTTCACTGTCAACTCTGACAACAACATCTCGACAGAAATTAAAAGAAGAAATACTCTTACCAACCACTGCTTCTTCGGGCTTAGAAGGCTATTCAGTTGTAATGCCCACAATCGAACTATATGGCGATCCTATATAAGACCCTGATCATCCCAGTCCTGCTCTACTGCGCTGGAGCATGGACCGTGTCAAAAGTGGATGAAGAAAAGTTTGGTCGGATTAATAGGGAAATTATTCGAAAAATCTTCGGTCCCGTTTGTGTTGAGGGTTATGAAGACAAAGATCCAACCAAGAACTATACTAGCTGTACAAAAACATTTAAACAGCTAGTCCTAGACATTTAAAGTGTCTAGGACATGTGGAACCAATGGACAAATATACTCGCATAGTGTTCGATTCGCAGCCAGACGTTAGACGCAGTTAAGGAAGACCTTGCCTTAAGTGATGCGAACAAGTAGAAACCGACCTTATCCAACTTGAAGTGCGCAGCTGGACGCAGTAAGCAAAGTACCTGGTCGGTTAGAGAGGCATGTTGATTGAGGCCCAGGTTCATTCATTATCCAAGGCTCAAGGACTCATATATCGATAAGTTACCAGATAAAATGATTTCTTTTCAAACACAAACAACATTACTCACGGTCCATATAAGTGGTGGATAAAATGTTATAACTAGAAGGATTCGTGATGTTATATCCAATGATATATTCATAAGTTGTTTGGTTATTTAATGACTGCAAATCTTCCGCATAGGTCTGATAAACCCAAGCTGTTCCATTCATATAGCTAATGTCCATCTGAAGGCATTGCAGATTCTGAATAAAGGTGCCATAACCCTTTCTTGCTGTCTCATACCAGGTACCAGAAAGCTAAAATCAGAACTCAAGTTTAATCCTTCTGTGTTTGAAACTTGAATACTTACCCCAAGAAGATTCAGATTTGGCATCACACTTAGTGTATCACATATTGGTAGCCCTGTGACTGTCGCGCTCGTAGATGTTGACTTAGAGGAAGTTGTCGTCGTTGAATTTGATGTTGATGTCGTCACAGTTGTTTCCGTTTCCGTCGTAGTGGTAACATCTGTCACTGTAGTTGAACTATTTGCACCAACTGTTGCCCCGAGTGCAACTAAAATTAAAAAGATACAAAACTTGACGCCTCTCGAACACATTTTAACGCCACAAAATCTGACAATAAAATAAAAATCTGTTTTCCCAAATTAATTTTAATTGGAAAAAAATATCGCTCATAGTCTAAAAGCGTACTCATAGATAAAGAGTGTCATCGGGTAATCCAATATGATGGATGGAGGGGTTTTCTACTCTCTGGAAGCATTTTTTCTTTCAGCAAAAATTATATTTACCAACCGATTTGCGATAAAACACCAAAATGCATATTTTTACAAAGGTAGGTGATAGATACTGGTAACCTAAACAGATTTAAATATTTCAACTGAAAGTAGCATACGCATAAAAATCGTAGATAAGGAGATTTTCAGCGCCCCGAATTATATCTAAGTTGCGCAGTTAGTCATCGGCATTAAGTGGGATTATGTGAACCTCCGATAAAATAAATATTTCGCATACGCCTCAAGGAACTTATGCTTTTGGATTTAAATTTATGTGTGGTAACTACATTTTTTGGCCGGTTTTACTTCTACATAATAGGTTTACGCGCTGTAGGGGACACGGCCTAGGACAGGCCCTTCAACTTTGATCCTGGACACGTTGCTTCTAGTCATTCAGTAAAAAAAAAAACTCCTTAAAACGGAGGTTGGGCCTTCTTAGAGTCTCCTGACTAGAGCATTGATATTCATCCAATCTCCAGCAAACTTGGCTACGTATTCTAGTACCGGGTAGTTAAATTTTAAGGGCCGATGTTGAATGTGAACCACACCTAAACTTCTAATTTTTTTCTGCATTTCATTTGACATTTCTCAACTTTGGACTAACTCAATTGGAATCAATGAAAGATACACAATTGAGCAACGCGTGAAAGTTATTCAGACTTTTTATGAAAATGGGCGTTCAAATCAAAATGCATATCGTGCACTTCGTGATTTTTTTCGGTCAATTTAATCGTCCAAATGTGCGTACAATCGGAAAAATCGTGCAAAAATTTTAGCAAACCGGGTCTGTAGCAGATGTAAAAACACCAGTGCATGCTTATACAGCTCGTACTGCAGAAAATATTGCTGCTGTTCGCGAAAGCTGAAGTGTGGCTGAAGAGCCTTTGATTCAACTCGTCGTCGTGCCCAACAATTGCACCTCCCACGCATGTCGCTGATGATCATTATGCATAAAGACTTGCATTTACACGCTTACAAGGTGCAATTGACTCAAGAACTAAAGCCTATTGACCCTTTCAAGCGTCGTCAATGGTCAGCATGATGGCAAGAAATGGCAACAGTGGATGATCAATTTTCGAAGAATATCATCTTCAGTGATGAGGCACATTTTCACCTCAGTGGATTCGTCAGAAAGCAGAATTGCCGCATTTAGGCGAATGATATTCCGAGAGTGATTGTCGAAAAACCAATGCACCCACAAAGTGTGACTGTTTGGTGTGGTTTATGGGCTGGTGGCAACATCGGGCCGTATTTTTTCCAAAATGAGGCCGGTCAGGCAGTTACTGTGAATGTTGTTCGCAATCGTGAGATGTCAACAGACTTTTTATGACCCGAATTGGAAGATATGGATGTGCACGATATGTGGTTCCAACAGGACGGTGCCACTTGCCACACAGCTAACGAAACAATGGCTCTTTTGCGCCACAAATTCAATGGCTGTGTTATCTCATGTGGTGACGATGTCAATTGGCCGCCAAGATCATGTGATTTGATATTGTTTTTGTATTTTTCTGGCTATAAGGTATTATTGTATTTTTTTTTTAATTCTTGAATAAATGTCTTGAATACAGATACAAATGAGGCACTGAGAGCGAACTGCAACAATTGAGATATTCTTGGTTAAAAATTTTACAAAAAAATAAATCCGCATTATTTTGTTTATTTAAAAAAAAAACTAAAAAAAAGTATAATATCACAATTAGTGAGACTTTTGCATCGAAATAAATATTTCTATTCGGCATGATGGTGAAATAAACTCAAAATTGAGAAAATGAGGGTTAAGCAACTCGTGCTCTCAATGCCTCAAATATTTCTTTTTAGGAAAAAGTAATGAAAAAAAAAATTGTGACATTTAATCGGCTCACAGTACAGATTTGCAGGTATTTACAGCTAAATTCGATTTGAGTGTAAAATTTTACTTCTCTTCATCGGGGAAATATCTATCTCAGACCGGAGGAAATTGCAGCTTTTTTCATATTTCACGTCTTTTCATTACTGCGGAATGAGTCTTATATTGTGCTACCATAATTCACTCACTTTGTTTTGCTGAATTTGACTACTGTAAGTTTTGGCCCAAATTTTTAGTGTACCCAGATTCTCGACCTAATTAACTTTTAGAACCATGAATCAGCTAATCGAAGTCAGCAAATTCAGAAAATCGATATTTTTCCGCGGCTGGCCCACTGTGCGAGGTACTGTCATGTGAATTCTTAATCATGAGTCTTGCGAGGCACTCTAAAGCCACAATCACCTATTAACCGGCGCAACTAAATGGTGGTTAAAACATAAGTTTTGGCCCAAATTTTTAGTGTACCCAGATTCTCGACCTAATTAACTTTTAGAACCATGAATCAGCTAATCGAAGTCAGCAAATTCAGAAAATCGATATTTTTCCGCGGCTGGCCCACTGTGCGAGGTACTGTCATGTGACTTCTTAATCATGATTCTTGCGAGGCACTCTAAAGCCACAATCACCTATTAACCGACGCAACTAAAGGGTGGTTAAAACATAAGTTTTGGCCCAAATTTTGAGTGTACCCAGATTCTCGACCTAATTAACTTTTAGAACCATGAATCAGCTAATCAAAGTCAGCAAATTCAGAAAATTGATATTTTTTCTCGGCTGTCCCACTGTGCGAGGCACTGTCATGTGACTTCTTAATCATGATTCTTGCGAGGCACTCTAAAGCCACAATCACCTATTAACCGGCGCAACTAAATTGTGGTTAAAACATAAGTTTTGGCCCAAATTTTTAGTGTACCCAGATTCTCGGCCTAATTAACTTTTAGAAACATGAATCAGCTAATCTAAATCAGCAAATTCAGAAAAACGATATTTTTCCGCGTCTGGCCCACTGTGCGAGGTACTGTCATGTGACTTCTTAATCATGATTCTTGAGAGGCACTCCAAAGCCACAATCTCCTATTGACCGGCGCAACTAAAAGGTGGTTAAATTTTAAGGGCCGATGTTAATTTTGAATAAAACATTTCATTTATGATAATATTGGTGTGTTTCAATTAAGTATGGAACAAAATATCGGCCAAATGGCCGCCGCGACCTCGGCGGCACACCTCCATCCGATGGTAAAAATTTTCGATGACGCTGAGGCATAATTGAGGTTCTATGCCGATAATGTGCCGAATTATCTCATCCTTCAGCTTTTGAATTGTTGCTGGCTTATCTAAGAAACAGCGGTTGGCAAGAGTAATTCTTCGACCCTGATAGAGCAGCGGGAATTCTTCATCGTCATTCTGCAAAAACGGACGAGTTTGGGCGGTATACCAAAACTAGACATGGCTCTGTAAAATTCGCCTCTATATATGCTGTCGTATAAGACTTAGAAATCGGTAAATAGGTGGTGGGGGTCGATTTGGACTTACTGGGGTTTTGCATAAATCTGCCGAAGTGTGAAGATTTTATCGGTTGGGGCCTTTCCTGGCCTTAAATCACCCTGATAAGGGCCGATAGGATTGTTGGTTAACGGTTATAGGCATTCATATACTACGGCAGATAGCATCTTGTAGGTGATGTTGAGGAGACTTATGCCCCTGTAGTTGGCGCAGTTCAGATGGTCTCCTTTTTTGTGGATCGGGCAAACGATGCTGAGGTTCCATTCTTCATGCATTCTTTCTTCCGACCAGATTTTGCTTATGAGTTGGTGGATGTTACTTAGAAAGTCATCTCCGCCGGCTTTGAAAAGCTCAGCGGGAAGGCCGTCATTTCCGGTAGCCTTATTAAGCTTGAGTTTAGATATTGCTATCCTCACTTTAGTCAGGTCGGGTGATTGGCAGTTTTCGCTGTCGTTGTCAATATGGTTCGTTCTGCATGACAGCGGAATATTGTTCGTCATCGCCATTCAGTATTCTGCAGAAATGGTTCTTCCACATCCTCAGCATTGCTTGTTTCTCAACTACGATATTTCCTTGTTCATCTCGACAGAATTCTGTTCAAGCCTTGTGTCACTTGTGTACACTTTGGTAAACCTTGCGAACATCCTGCCTGGAGTGGCACCTCTCTCTATCGTCGACAGCGCGCTTTTCTTGCTCTTTTTTCATCTTTCTTCCCTTCCTCTCTGGCTATAGGTCTCAAGGGCAGCTCATTGCTTCACATTCAACTTAGCCTTGTAGGCCTAATTATTGTTTGTGAGCATCTGTCGGCAGTCGGCATTCCTCATTAAACCAAGGGTTTCTTGCTGGTAAGCGCAAGAAACCTATTACATCAGTTGCGGCTGATCTAACGGCCTGTTTGCATCGTTGCAATTGATCGATGTTGGATGTACGCTGGTGGTATGTTGTGAATCGTGAGGCTAAGGGATACACGTTGTGCGAAGGTCTTGGCTGCCTCTTTTGATTGCCGTCTTTCGACACTAAATTTTTTCACAGTATTTCTGGATTGTTGTGGCGTGCTGGATAACCGCATTCTTACCTTGGCTGCAACAAGGTAGTGGTCCAAGACGATGTTAGCTCCTCGGAATGTTCAAACATACAAAATACTGTATGCGTGTCTCTAGTCTATCGGAATGTGATAAATTTGGTTGACCGTTCGTTGATCGGAGCGGAGACTGTCATGTCCTCTTATGAATATCGAGGTGAGGAAACCGTGTCCTGGCTATGGTCGCATTTCTTTCCGCAGGTTTTTCAATGAACCTAAGTCTGTTGCCATACTTGTTTTCGTTTAGGCTTTGTTTTTCGACAAACTCCGCTAAAGATGTTTCCTCTTCCTACCTTTACGATGTTGACAACCTTTTCCTCCGTCGGAGCGTACGTGCATATAAGGCTTATGTTGAAGAATATCACATTTCGACAAACTCCGCTAAAGATGTTTCCTCTTCCTACCTTTACGATGTTGACAACCTTTTCCTCCGTCGGAGCGTACGTGCATATAAGGCTTATGTTGAAGAATATCACATTGATGCGAACACACTGTAGTTCGCTAATGTCTTCAAAGCGTAATACACTATGCCTAGGTCTGGCCCTAATAACAAATCTACATACGAATATTCGCTGTTTCTGCTCACAATAACACGAACTGTAGTAAGCAAATGTCACATGCTTTAATCCTCATTTCGCATATTCCATCCAATTTTATTTCCTGGATAGCAGTAATGTCTGCTTGGTAACACGTTATAACTCACATGCTAGTTGCTTGCATGCACTGTTCGCAAATTCTTTGCAATTTTTCGACTTATTGTCAACACTCGCACGTATAAGTTCAGCAAGTCAAATTCGTTTGGATGAAATCAGTTTCAGATTGATACCACCATCAGGTAAAATGAACGTGAAAGTTACAACAACTGACCATTGAAAAGTTACCAACGATCAGAGTATTCACTTTTACTTAATTCAAATCGAATACCAACCAAAATAATAAAATAAATTGAATTCGTAGATTGCGATATCAACTGAGAATTAACTACCATCCCCCCAGGAACCAAGTGTATCTACCACACAACTATAACTCACTCCAAACGCTCCCAAACCGTCACGGTAACTTTTCCAATTCTAACGATCCTGAAGACAGAATTACCCCTCTCCTTCCACTTCTCTATTCACTCACCTATAAACATCCCCCCCATTTGTCACAGCACTTGAATAAAAAAAATGTCAACCCTCCTACCGAAAACATAAACAAGGCATGACGAAAGAAAACAAAAAAAAAACGAACTGTCTCCTGTCTTAGAAAATACATTTCATTACACCCCCATACACGAGGATACATTAAGCCCCAAGTCCTGTATCCCCTCCTTACCAAAGTATCCATAGATATCCATGGTCAGAATAACAGTTTTTCTACTCGCTTACTTCAAATTCACCGCATGATACCAAACCTGCGCGTACATATGGTTATGAAATCCATCCTTCCTCACCACTATACTCGTACACCAGTGCATAGCGAGCTCTTTTTTGCCCTGCGAGGACGAAAAGGATGGTGGCTAATATTACAACTTTTAATAATAAAATAAAATCAGAGAGCATCAAAGCATGAAAAATCAGTCAACTATGAAGCGGGTAACCTAAGGGGAAGCCAAAGGAGGCAAAAACACAGGAGCAGCTAGAGACAACATTGAGGGGTTAGCGGTCCGTAGTGCATTTGTGTATCTTTAAGTACATCACTGAAAGTATCTAATAAAAATAATAAAAACTGTGTCCCCATCCATCTGCCCAACTCATTGTCAAACCTCACGACAACATATTGTGTATCATCAGACGTATATATACGTCCACCCCCCCATTCTGTTGGGTGGAGGTTCAGCTTCAGGGCATCTAACAAAGAATCCTTTGGGTGCTTGTGCTACCGGTTACCTTTTCATATTTTTCTTGACAATAAATTCGGCAATTTGTATTCAAACACCGTTGCATCGTAAAGAGTATTGCGAGTAACGCTGTGGTAGTGTGTGCAAGAAGGGGGCGAAGACCCCGCCCTGTGGTAAGTAATCCTTGTTCATGTAACCCGGTCGGCAGTTGCAGTACACAAGCAATCCCTAGCCCCGTTTGGCTTTTTATTACTCTCCCGTCAGTTGTCTTAAATGTGCACACGCAGGATACCTCCTGGGGGGCTCTGAGTGCTCCTTTGAATGAAAAAAAAGAAAGAAAACACGCATGAGGTGGTGGTTTCTTTCTGCCGTTTTGTGCCTCCTGTTTCTATGTGAAGCCTGTTTTGATGGCGGCATAGCTGCCACCAGGCACTGCGATTGTCTTGATAGGGTGTTTCAAATTGCTAGCTGGGTGACTGGTATGCATTATGAATTCTATACTTACGGATATCCGGTAGCAATAAGAATGGAAGTCATAAATGCTTTTGAGGATTTCAACTTGACGGTATGACAGACAAGTGGCTGGTAGGGGAGATTCATTTCAAGATTGAGCCACTGGAATTCAGGAAATCTTTATTCAATTTGCACGTGGATCCACGGAGGCGATTATCTTTTTTTATATTTGAGGCTCAGGGGGTGTACGGTTTTATTGAATGATCCACTTAGGGTTCTCTCTAAACGTCACTTGAAATCACAATGTTTGAGCAATTTACACACCATGTGGTGTTTTGTATGTAAATGTCAGAAGGATGTTCTTCTTGCATTAATAAGTCATTTGGAAATCTACTTGTAGATGATGTATGTAGGGCTAAAAATATGTATTACGTTGGTGATGATATGTATCCTTTTTAAAGAGATTTTTCCATAATTCCAACATTTATGTTGCTCCGATATTTTATAAACTGCCAATTTGTTTTTCAAAAATAGTCAAGTAAACCTTCTTTAGTAAAATTTAAAAAAAATACGGGTGTGTTCACACTCGGTAGAAGTGACACTGTATTCGTTTTATCTCATTCTCATACAGCCTAAGCCCTATAAATACATTTAAAGTTGATTCTTCTTCGTTACACTTTTTCGTTTCATAAAATTCAAATCACATCGTCTCAAGAGAAATTTCACTTAAAAAACTGTGTAGATATGGAGGTTGTTCAGTACACAGTCATCAAATCAGGATAATCGATGCGTTGGCTAGGGATCATAATTTGGTCAGAAGAATCATGGCAACAAGATGTAACCCAAAATCTAGGTGCAGTTAAAAAATTATTTATTGTTATGAAAACGCCTTCCAAAAGAGCAAAGTAGTTTTGACACTTTTCTTGACACTATTGACACTTTTATACTTTTTCCGCTAGGAACGAATTTACTAGCTGAAAAAATAAAGGACGCAGAAACAAAACTCTGCAGTCACCACTACACCTAGGCTTGAAACTTGAAAGTCAAATGTAAGGAATGGTAAGGAAATTTCCTCCGTGAGAGTGTGTTACAAGCATTGATTTTTCAACAATCGCTATTGGATTCTCATTTGCCCAAATGCGGCAATTCCGCTTCTACCGAATCCACTGAGGTGACAGTGTGCCTCGTTACTTCTGACTAATCAACCAATCATTTGGCGTATTGGCGACTATTGAAATGGGCAGTGGGCTTCAGCTCTTGAGCCAATTGAACCTTGTAATCGTGTAAATTGAAATCCTTATTCAAAATTCGCATCAGTGATGTTCGCGAGATGTTCAATTGTTGGGCACGATGACGAGTTGAGGTTGACTGTACTTCTGCTACACTATCGCAATATTCTCCGAACGAACATTTGCTACAGAGCAGGTTTGCTGAAAGTTGCGCAAGTTTCTCCCGATTGTGGACACACTTGCTCGTTTATGTTAACCAAAAAATCACGAAGTGCACGAAATGCATTTTGATTTGAAAGCCCATTTCCGTAAAAGGCTTCGAAAATGTTAACGCGCTGCTCAATTATGTACCTCTTCATGGTTGAATTCGTTAAACATCGAAACAAAGAAATGTCAAATTAAGTTGGGAAAACATCTTGACGTTAAGGTGCGACTCGCAATTAACATCATGCATTATGGTTTTGCTCAGTGGCGCGATGGTTAGTGCGATGAACTGCCGTGCAGAAGGTCTGGGTTCGATTCCCAGCCGTAGCAACACCTAAACGATTTTTCACTGGCCCTCCTCTCGTGGTGATCTGACAAATCATCCGAGTAGTATAAATTGTCGTAAAAAGCTTATCTCAACTTAACCGTTCGGATTCGGCATAAAACAGGAGGTCCCGCCATCGTGCTAAGAGGTACAGACGCACACATGATTGGTTGTGAGAAAAAAAATCTAGTCCCTGAGTACTAACGAGCCTGTTGGGCCATAATTTTTTTTTTATTATGGTTGGATCACCCTTTTAATGTTGCGCCATTGAGTTTGTGCTATCGACACATGTTGGGAAACCTTCCTATGCCCGAGTTCGATCTTTTGGCCTCTATTGTAACCTATCACTCAGCTCGACGAGGTTTAACCAGCCGATCCCAAGAACTCTCTAGCTAAGCTTAATCTTAAACTTAGTAAGATGACAACAACTCAGGAAACTGACTGATTAATCTTAAATTTGATTTCCGGATGAAGTTCATTTCCATCTGAATGAACACGTGAATTAACAGAACTGCCTCAACTGAAGCTTAATGAATCCAAAATGCAAGCGTCAGAAGCTCCTTCATTCGATTAGAGTGTCCGTATGGGCTGCGATGTCGGAGCGAGAAATTATCAGTCCTTACCTTTATTTAAGATGAGAGTGGACGTTCAGTTGCAGTGTATTGAGACCGTTAGGCCCGAGGTGTTAGACGACTTATTAGTACCGCAATTGCGATATCTAAAAAAAATGGTTCCAGTAGGGCGTAGCACCATCACACACGTTCAATACATCTCTGTTTTTGAAATTTTTGTTGGCCAGAGAAATGACTTGAATTGGCCTCCACGCAGTCCTTATTTAACCCAAAGTGACTTTTTCCTGTCGGGCTATCTCAAATCATAATCCGACGCCAATAGACTGAATGGTGCTTTTAAAAGAAAACTTTCATCAAGAAATGACAGCCATCACGGAGTAAACACGCCAAGTAATCATTAGAAATTTAAGTTTTCGAGTGACGCTACATTCTGGAATGAGGCCACAGTTCTGACTATATGTCAAAGTTACATCTGGAAATTAATAATAAAAAAAAATCCCAAATTCTCACATTGACAATTTATAAACCCTTTTTCACAGATGGCTTACCTTTAAACTTTATTTTAAGACATCAATATTTGTCACCAAGAATGACAAGCCGATTCCGAACTGCAAAATCGAGAAACTTCTCATGACAGGGTATACTTTTGTTGGAACTTGCAGCCTTGGAATCAGGAACCCCGCAGAAGCCTCTACCCAGGATTCATCATCTCTAATCGCGGTTTGTAAGCATTGAAAAACTTTGTCCAACAAGCACCGCTTACAACACTACTTGTCGTTTGTCGTCGGATTCGGCTGTGTATGGGGGAGTTGGAGACTGGCCCAATGGGGCGATGAACTGCCGAGCAGAATCTGGATTCGATTCATACCCGTAGCAACACCTAAATGATTTTTCACTGGCCCTCCTTTTGAGATGATCTGACATATCATCCGAGTAGTATCAAGAGAAGTTTCAAGAAAAGCTTATCTCAAATTCGCCGTAAGGAATCGGCATAGAGCAGGAGGCCCCCTCGTGCAAAAAGTACACACGAGAAAGCTAGACCCTGGGTACTAACGAGCCTGTTGCGACAAATATTTGTATTTGTATGTGCGAGTGGTAGGTTGTCGACATGCCGTTCATCAATGCCCAAGACATTCCACTGAAATGGTGTCGTATCGTCACCGCGCTTAGGATCTTAGCTTCAGTGGAACCTCATTTGAAGCACATTTTGAAGGGTGAATTTTATATTCCTTTCCGTAAAAAAAAGAATTGATTCAAATAATATTGTCGTCAGACCATCCACGTCGCATAGAATACGGCCAATAAGTCGCTAACACTAGACCTGATTATTGAAAGGCAATTTGTATGACTGAAGAGTGCCATTTTAAGCTCTCTGGTGATGTTTACAAGGCAAAATCGTCGCATTTAGGGGAAGTAGAATTTATTCGAGATCCACGAAACACCATTGTATGACCAAAAAAGGACTGTTTGGAGCGGTGTTTGTGCCAAAACAAATATTGGGTCATTTTCTCTCAGTGAAGGCAGTGGAAGGGTATCGATATCGGTGGAAGGGTATCGATATCGGTGGCTCATGTGTCAAAAAGGCCATGCAACGCTACAAATAAAACAATAGATGCAGTTTCTGCAACGGAAATTCCCAAACCTGGGTGTCAAAAAATGGCGAGATTGACTAGCTTCCTAGATTTCCAGATCCGGACTTCTTTTTATTTGTTATATGAAACACAAAGTGTACGCCATTGACACCCTCAATATCGCCCGAAATGTTCGAAAAGTTGATGGATGACGCACCAAAAAGGGAATCTTTTCTTTGCTCAAGTGACGCCGGTTTTTGAATGATTTAGTATTCAAAAACTAATCCAAATAAATTCTAAAAGACCAAGTTTAATAGAAATATCGCATATATGTAAATAAATAGTTTTTTTTTTAAGTTATTGAATATTCACATACCGATATAAAACATGGCGCACCCAAATATGAAAGCTAATTAATTTTCGGTTTTACAAACTCTGTTTCACAACTAACGGGCTTACGAATAAAATTCGTTTTCTACTCAGAATTAAGCTTCATATAAATAGGGATTTGGAACCCAGTCCACCATTACAATTAAAAGAGTCTGAATCCAGTGTAGGTGATAACTTTTTATTTGTTGCATTCATTCCATGTAACTCTACCCCAACCCATTATTACGACTATCCTGATCCAAATTAAAATTTCCAAAGGACATGACCAAACAAAAAAAACAGAACAAAACTACAAGTTTATTGCTAACAACCAATTGAATGCGAAAGACACACACAAATACACCAACTAAGACATCCCCGCACTGCCCATCTCATCAGGCCCCAACCCACAATCCATTATCTGCTCTTCAACTCACACTAACGAGCTCATCGTTGTTACCCCGCATCTATTGCATGCCAAACCACCAATGTGAACCCGAATCCTTATATAGCTATGCATGATAATTCAATTAAAATCAATTTTCTCCACTCGCACTAATGGAAGGATATGCGACTTCTGATGAGCTTCTCTTCAAGGAGGAGAGTAGTATGCTGCAGCAGTGTGTGCATCCAGCAGATATAATATATAAATTACTACTTCAAGTTGAGTAAGGACCTCAAGACTTTAGAGGATATCACTTATGTTGATGTGGCTGATATGTGATGTGCCTCCTGATACTGCACTCCATAGTTGTTGGTTATAACATTGTGCTGTGAGTGTGAGTGCACTTCATTTCATCACAAGGATATCCAATAACAATGAACGACATCATAAGTCAAACACATGGAGCGATGATAGCATCTTCAACCGGCTACACCATCGAGAAGCAGTAGGGTTCCGTAAGATGGCCGTCGACTCGAGTCGAGATGGTATAGTCTATGAACAAGGGCTTGATTACACACATGTAGGTAATATCTAAACGCATATGTAGGGAGGGATAGTATGGAGAGTGGAAAAGATTGCTAGCTTTGATGAATGAACGAATGGGTTGGAGGAGGTTTGAAATGAACTTAATGAACCTTTGTATGCACATGCAATTTGGCTCCCTTGAATCTGGGTGAAGATCCTCCGAACGGTAGACAGACAATGTTGACTTAAATGGTTGGTGTTGCTGGCGCCTTGCTTTATCAAATAGGTTGCATCATTATTCATGAATGCGGTAAGGGATCTAATTATTTGTTTAACATTTGAAGTCTTCACGTAAGCGACAGGATTCACTGGTTAATCAGGGTAATGAATTCGGATGGCTAGCGTTCTATTGGCTTTGTGTGTCTGATTTATGTTTGTTGAAGAGTTGTTATGCTTTTTTGCAAATATGGAAGTCATTTTGGTATACCATGATTGCCCCGTGTCCTAGGGGTATCTAATAAATTGGGTCTGGCCCTCAAGGTTATGGTTGTGCTTTGGGCTTACTGCTCAACCATGGATAAAACAAGAACGAAATAGCCTCCGAAAGGACTGATTTTATTGTTTGACGACCCTGCTAAACAAAAAAAGGACAACGACGTTCGTATCTGCACCTGGAATGTGAGAACATTAAACAGGAGAAGTGCAAGCAAACAACTAGCGGGAGCCCTAAACTGCTACAAAGACTGCAAAGACAGCAAATATGATGGGATGGGCGGTGCAAAAAGCGGACGAAAAACTGTGACATCTACTACGGACCGTGTTGTAGTGAGCAGAAACAGTGACTATTCGGATGCCGATTTGTCATAAGTGCCAGACTTAGGCAAGAAGTCTTATGCTTCCAAGACATTATTGAACGCATTGTATAAATCCGCATCGAGGTCAAATTTGCCAACATAAGCCTTATATGCATCGCTCAGTGGCGCAATGGTTAGTGCAATGAACTGCCGCGCAGAAAGTCTGGGTTCGATTCCCAGCCGTAGCAACAGCTAAATGATTTTTCACTGGCCCTCCTCTCGTGATGATCTGCCAAATCATCCAAATAGTATCAATTGTCATGAACAGCTTATCTCAACTTAGCCGTTCGGAGTCGGCATAAAACAGGAGGTCCCGCCATCGTGCTAAGAAGTACACACACACACATGAATGGTTGTGAGAAGAAAGCTAAGCCCTGGGAACTAACGAGCCTGTTGCGCCATAATTTGTTTTCTTAAGCCTTATATGCGCTCACGCCCCAACGGAGGAAAAAGATGATATAGCTAAGGATTGCTTCTATGAGCTCCTTGGCCAAACAAATGAGCGACTACCGAAGTACGATATTAAAATCGTGCTGGGTGATCTTAACGCAAAGGTAGAAAGAGAAGACATCTTTAGCAGTATCGTCGGAAAACATAACCTTCACTACAACACGTGTGTGAACGGACTTAGCCCAACTGATTTCGCTACGAAACGGAATGCCACTATAGCCAGCACATGGTTTCCTCACCTCGATATCCATAAGGGGACATGGCGGTCTCCAGATCAACGAACCGTCAACCAAATTAATCTTATTGCGATAGACAAGAGGCGCGCATCCAGTCTTTTGGATGTCAGAACATTCCGAGGAGCTAACATCGACTCGGACCACTACTTTGTTGCAGCCAAGGTAAGAATGCAGTTATCCAGCACGCCACAACAATCCAGAAATACTGTGAAAAGATCTAATGTCCAAATTCTGCAATCGCAAGAAACCGCCAAGACCTTCGCGCAACGCGTATCCCTTAACGCTCGATTAAATGTCGAAGATGGATGGCAACGATGTCTAATGTGCTAAGTTTCTCGCGTCTATCAGCAAGAAACCCCTGGTTTGATGAGGAATGCCGACAGATGCTCGCAGTCAAGAACGAGGCCTACAAGGCTAAGCTGCAAATGAAGACAAGATCTGCCATTGAGCTCTGTAGGCAGAGAAGAAGGGAAGAACACCGGCTTTCCAGAAAGAAGAAAAAAGAGCAAGAAAAGCGCGTGACCGAGGAGGAAGAGAGGTGCCAAAGTGTAAAACGTCAAAGCCAATGTTAAAGGGCTCGAATAGAATCCTTTCGAGATGACCAAGGTAATATCGTAGCTGAAATACAGTCGATGCTGAGGATATGAAACAACCACTTCTGCAGGCAGTTACGGCGCTAACGAACAGCACTCCAGTGTCAGGCAGAACGATTCATTCAATATGGCCGACGACAGTGAAAACTGCCAACCACAAGACCATAAGCCAAATCTGGACGGCTGAAAGTAAGCCTGAAGAATGGAACCTCAGCATCGTTTGCGTGATCCTCAAAAAAGGAGACCCTCTGAACAGCACCCACAGAGGCATACGTCTGCTCAACTCTGCCTACAATATCCCGTCTGCCGTAATATATGAACGCCTGAAACCGTTTACCAACAACATGATCGGCCCTTATCAGTTTGGTTATTGGACAAAAATACCACTACTGATCAAATCTTCACACTTCGGCAGATTCATGCAAAACCCCAAGAAGTCCAAATCGACCCCCACCACCTCTTTACCGATTTTTAAGCCGCGTATGACAGCATTTATAGAGACGATAGACAAGGCGATGGCCTGTCATGTGACTTCTTAAATTTTCTTGAGAGGATTGTGCAAAACTCCTGAGCCAGCACCAGATGCTCAATTTTCCAAAAATCAGTGCAACTACTAGCATACGCTGACGATATTGTCATCATTGGTAGGACTTCACGTCATGACATAGCCACGTTTGATAGTTTAGAGAAAGAAGCGCCAAAAATGGGCTTAGCAGTAAATGAGGATAAGAATAAGTTTATGCTGTCAACACAAAAGGACACACAACATTGGACAGAACGTCACCGTTGAAAGATAAACTATGAAGTAGTATGGGACTTTGTCTACCTCGGCTCCGCTATTTACTCTGACAAAAACATCTCGTCCGAAATTAAGCGAAGAATTGCGCTGTTTCTTCGGGCTGAGAAGGCAATTCAGTAGTAAAGCCCTCACTCGATCTACTAAGAAGATCCTATATAAGAACTTGATCATCCCAGTCCTGCTCTAGGGCGCTGAAGCATTTACCGCATTCGAGGGGAAAATTCTTCGAAAAATCTTCGGTCTCGTTTGCGTTGACGGTCTACATTCATTCAGACGAACATTCAACCAAGAGCTATACGAGCTGTACAGCAACATACCCCTGGTAAAAAAAAAACTCCCCATTGGACGTTTTAGATTTCTAGGACATCTAGAATAAATGGACACCAATACTCCGGCTCGCAGGGTTTTCGATTCCCAGCCAGACGTCGGACGCAGACCTCGCCTTAAGTGGCGCGCTCAAGTAAAAACTGATATCAACCAACTTGAAGTGCGCAACTGAAGACAGTTAGCTAAGGACCGCGCTAATTTTAGATGCATGTTGGTTGAGGTACAGGTTCATTCCAGACTGTGGCGCCACTTAAGTAAGTGAGTAATTAAGTAATGTAGACAGTGTTGAAAAATTTACATTTTATACAAATACTGTCAAAATATTTTCAAATCAACTTGCACAATTAAAAGCGGTCATTCACCGTCATCTTTTTTCAATTTAAATACCCAAATCACTGATCCTATATGCATACGGATCAGCATTTGTCAAATGCAATCCTTCGATAGGATTATAAATAAACTTTTCCCTGCATATTTACACCGCCAATACAGACTAATAGCACACATACGAAATAATATCTACAACCACTGTTCAAATAATTATTCAATTTCATGAATAAAATAATAATCTCCATAATGCTAGTTTATATTTAGTGAATTTAATCAAAAAGTAATTTCATTCCATTGTACCCATCCCTGGATGTCCATTGTCCTCCCTACCCACACCCTACATAGGATCAATCTCCTGAAAATTCCAAAATAATCCTTAATTGATTTGCATAATTTACCTAAAACTCGTTTATTTCGCAAAATTGCCAGAATTCGCTCGCTAACTACTGACGAATTTCAAAATCACAAAAAACACCAACAACAATAAATATTAGGGCACTCCACACAAACACTCGCCACACAAACAAAAGCACAAAACCAGTGCAATTGCAAGTAAAAACTCAAATCAATTAAATCAGAATATTTATTAAAATCTGCGTCGCACACATTGTGCTGCCATGTTTGAGGAGTAATCTCTTGATTACATTACGATTCGATTGCGTGGAGCTGGAACCGCATCGGGGCTGCGCTGAGCCTGAGAGGTTAAGTGCGCGTGCAACAGCTCCAATTTGTACCAACTTTCAAATTAAATGATATAAAATCAACGGGACGATAGGAAGCGGTTATATTATTTGAAAATTGAAAAACAAAAATAGCGTTATGGTAGTGGTGGATTGGGTCCTTGAGGGACGCGGCACAGGCAATGCAAACAATTTTCGAAATCACAGAGAATCCGATTTCGATTTGCATTTTGGTTGAAACGTTTCCTTTTTTTTTTTTGAAAAGTTTTGGTTCACAATACTAATCCGACCAATTGAGTGAATTCCAATCAAAATCCTTGTTCAATGGCACACGTATTCAGTATACACACACACACACACATACTATTGTTGATTAAAATTTCTATTTTATAACCAAAATATTGAAAATACGAATTTGTATAGGGAAAACAATAAACCATTGAAGAGAGGGATACACAGGGATATAAATCCTTGCTACTGTTGAGAGTCGAATTAAGAGGCACTTAGTTTAAGTGTTTGACTGTGGTTACCAATTGATTAAATGCAAAAATGTGCACTGATATGAATTACAGTCTTCGGTTTAATTGGATTCCAAAACACTTCAAATGAAATGGTATGGTACTGATAGGCAAATATGTACTTAAGAACGGCACATAGTGCTTACATCAACTGTGGAATATGTACATGTACACAGTATAAAGAGTATTATCATGTTTTCAGGACATTAACAGGATATGTGTTTGGGAAGGTTTGATTGGCATTCGAGCATACCAACAATAGTTGAAAGATCTACATAGATGTGTCCTTGTTCATTTGAGTGTTCTTGGTTTTGTTAAATACTCCTATCAGGTTTTATATGGCTGGAGATGTTTTCTAACGTTGCAGTTAAATTGCAGGAAATTATAAAATAAATTAAATCTATTTCCTCGTGTCCTTAAACCGATTGGATGACATCACGTTGAATTTTTGCGGATTCGTAGAACACTGGATTCGATCATTTAATCGCAACTGCTTGATCGATAGCCGTGTGGAGATGCTAATCTCCGATTGGGTGTGATCGCGGGACAGATAGAGAAAGCAGATATGAGGGGTAGGGTGGAAATAAAATATTACTAGCGGACCAAAAGCAGCTATGTTTCCAATCAAAAAACATACCTAGACGGAAACGGAAAAAAATAAGTAATAGTCAGCGGCACGTTTGTAGTCCCAGTTAGGATTTTTTTTTATAATTTACACGTACTCAAGGGGTTATGAATACCCTTTATATGTTACCATAGTACGAGCGTTAGAGAAGAGGAAGAAAGAGAGGGTAGGAAAGATTTTGGATGTAGTGGAGACTTAAACTCCATGGGTGGTGTAAACAACCTATCTGAGCTGCTTCGTCATATTCGAACAACATATCGTCTAGGAATCTCAGGAGTTAGACAGCTCCCTTGAACAGAGATGGTTTCGGATAAGCCGAAAAACCAATGGCCCAACCAACCTGGTAGTCTTGGACCCCGCAGCAATTTTCGGGTATGGCAGGTAACCACAAAATAACCAAATGAGTGTACAGGACTGGTGTACAGGTTGGGCCATCTTACTTACTTACTAAAATAGCGCTACAGTCTAGAGTGAACCGGGGCCTCAACCAACAATCCTCTCCCATTAGCCCGGTCCTTAGCAAACTGCCTCCAGTTGCGCACTCCAAGTTGGTTGAGGCCGGTTTCTACTGGTGCACACCACTTAATGCGTTTATTGGTGTTCATTCGTTTTACATGTCCTAGCCATCTTAAGCGGAGTTTTTTTTTTGACCAAGGACATATTGCTGTACAGCTCGTATAGTTCTTGGTTGAATCTTTGTCTCCATAGCCCGGCAATGCAAACGGGACCGAAGATTTTTCGAAGAATTTTTCTCTCGAATCGACTAAGGATTTCCTCTTCTGCTTTTGAGAGGGTCCATGCTTCAGCGCCGTAGAGCAGGACTGGGATGATAAGGGTCTTATATAGGATCTCCTTAGTAGTTCGAGTGAGGGCTTTACTACTGAATTGAATTCGTAGCCTCTATCTCAACGTTATATCGGGTTTTTCAACAGGGACGCTACAAAAGTTGAGCGACAGGGACAGCAAACGACGCCATATTTCTTACCGCTCTTTTGACATTTCTCTTCAGTAAGGTTTGCCATCTCATGATGGAAAGATATACGATGCAACCAGGAGTCGAATTGATTAAAATTTACAACCGAAATTCGGAGTCAATGGCCTCAAAGTTAAGAGCGCTACGTCCAATTTATGGTCGTCATAATCATCCTAGCAGATCAACAATTGAGCGTCTAGTGGAAAACTTTGAATCCACAGGCACAGTACAAAATGTTTAGGTGCCAGTGAGACAAAGAAGTGCCCGTAGTGTCGAGAATATTGCTGCCGCTGAGGCTTCAGTTGAAGAAAGCCCAAATGTGTCTCTCACACGTCGTTCTCAAGCGTTGGGCATCTCTGTGACGTCGTTGTGGCGAGTTTTGCGAAAAGATCTGAAGCCGCTTGACCACCAGAAGCGTCGTATGTTCGTGAATTGGGCTGAGCAACAACTTGAAAATGATTCGGATTTTCATTGAAAAATCGTCTTCAGCGATGAGGCTCATTTCTGGCTGAATGGCTTCGTCAATAAACAAAATATGCGGTATTGGTCAGGCACACGTACTCCATGAGTCATCATTGCATCCCGAAAAAATTACGGTTTGATGTGGTTTATGGGCCGGCGGCGTCATTGGGCCGTACTTCTTCCGTGATGATCAAGACCGGCACGTTGCTGTGAATGGGAATCGCTACCGTTCAATGATAACCGAATATTTTTGGCCCCAATTGGATGATATGGATTTGGAGGACATGTGGTTCCAACAGGACAGCGCCACAAGCCACACAGCGATAGTCACAATCAATTTATTGGAAACAATGCTTGGAGAACGTTTTATCTCACGAAATGATCCAGTCGCTTGGCCGCCTCGGTCGTGCGATTTGACGCTTTTAGACTATTTCCTGTAGGGCTAGGTCAAGTCTATGGTCCATGCAAATAAGCCAGCGACGATTCATGAACTTCGTACGAATATCGAACGTGAAATTGCAGCAGTATTGGCCGATTTATGCTTGAAAACCGTCGAAAATGTGGTTCAGCGTCTGGACTTCTGCAAGCGTGACCGTGGTGATATCCAAAACCGGTTTTTTTTATTTAAAAAATTGTTAGTAGCGCTCTTATTGAAAAACCCTTTATCTGTCAATGGTGACGTTCTGTCCAATTCGTCGATGTTGTGTGTCCCTTCGTGTGTTGACAGCATATACTTCGTCTTGCCCTCATTTACTGCTAAGCCCATCTCTACCGCTTCCTTCTCTATAGTAGCAAACGTGGCTATAACATCACATTGGGTCCGACCAATGATGTCAATATCGTCGGTGTATGTTAGTAGTTCCCCCGATTTTCCGAAAATTGAGCCTCTGGTTTTGGCTCATGAGTTTTGCACAATCCTTTTAAGAATTAAATTGAAGAAGTCACACGACAGCGCATCGTCTTGCCTAAATCCTTCTTTGGTATCGAATGTTTCGGTGAGGTCGTTTCCGACCCTGATGGAGCAATTAGAATTCTCCACAAACGGACGAGTTTGGGCGGTGTACCAAAACTTGGCATGACTCTGTATAGTTCGTCTATATAAATGCGTATGCGGCTTTGAAATCGATGAATAAATAGGTGGTGGGTATCGATTAAGACTTCTTATGTTTTTTCCAGGATCTGCCGAAGTGTGAACATTTAATAGGTTTTGGACTCTCCTGAACCAAAACCACACTGAAAAGGGCCGATCACGTTGTTGGTAAACTGCTTCAGGCGTTCACATATTACGGCAGCGTTTCCATGACCTTGGAAAGAAGGGACGTAAGTGCAATTGGTCTGTAGTTGGAGAGAGAAGAAGATTCGCCTTTTTTTGGTACAGGCTGGACAAATGCAGTTTTCCATCTACTCGGAAAGAGACCTGATGAGTATGATAGATAGAAAAGCTTACGCAGTGGTTTTGCTTTCGAAGAAGAACACCTCTTTAGAACAATGGGGGAAACACCATCTGGACCAGCGGACTTGTGAATGTCAAGATCAAATAAAACTCTTGCAACTGCACGAGTACGAAAGTGAACTTGTCCCATAGAACGGTTAACGTTCTTAAGTACAATCTGGCAATGTAGAACTGGCTGCGAAATGCGCAGCAAGCAGATTGGCTTTGTCTAAAGAGCTGACAGCTATAATGTCATTGGGAATGAGCGTCGAATCTGATGATGAGGCCGAATTCTTTATATTTCTGACAAATGACCAAAAGTTTTTACTACCTCTGGGACATTGTAGAATTTTTTGCCGCAACTTTTGGTCGTATAAGAATTTGACACTTTGGGAATTACAGTCATTTCTGGCTTTTTTTAATTTTGTTCGGTTTTATGTATATAATCAAATAAGCTACCGTTTGACCGCCCACTCATATCTAATTGAATTGAAAAAAAAGAAGAAAAATTCTGTCTGACTAGAGGTTAAAGTTTAATATTATATTTGTGTCACCCTGTAGATACATTAAAAATGTCCTTCCTATAGTTCCATTTTAATAGTTGTTCCAAGATAAATTCAATTTCCACTACAAGACTATCTATTCACATATGCGCCGTGCAATAACCTCGTCTTCGAGATCATTACCGTAAAAGCTCTTTCGTTACGAAATTTCGTTTCAGCAATGGCATTTTTATTCCTTCATTAAATTCGCAGTAAATTCAATAACAGAAAATGTCTTTAGTTTTCAATTTCCAGTACTCTGTGTTATCCTGCTCACATACTCATACACCTAAATCTAATTTACCATCCCCGTACGAAGCACTTTGCAATCCGAAATTCATAAACGAAAGGTCTACAGCGTACTGCTGCAGTTTCGTTGTTCATCCAATACGCTGCGCCCGTAAATTGCATTCCTAAATAAGTTTTCTTGCATTCCCTTCGCAAATACAGAAATTCGAAAAAAAAAATTAAAAAAAAATTCCATTCCCTCGACAGTGGATACAAAATATAAATAAGAAAAAAACTTTCATTTCGATTTTATTAAGAGCCGAACCGAAATCCCGAAAAAGAAATACCAAACTACCTAAAGTCTCAAGGACTCCGACAAAGATGAAATTGGTATTCGTCCAAGAGACTATGACAACAACATAGGGTCCGCATCTAACGGCATGACGGAGCTATCATTCTTCAGCGTACTTCCGATTCAATTTAAATTTGCATTTTATTTTATTTTCTGCTAACCGTAGTTTTTATTTTTCGTGTCCCTACCCGCTGCCGCCCCCTTATTTGTCTATAACACCTCCGATACACAAATGCGATGCTTTTGTCGTTCGTTGATGTGCGATAGATGATGTGCGCGAATCAAATTACACCGTCTGGTGCAAGGATAATTTCATTTTTTTGTGTTCCTTCATTTCCTACAGAAGACATACCTATACGCTGCCATCTAACAGCAGATGGCGTTGGAAATGGAAAATTTCAGTATCCCTTCCTCGTCCCAAAAAAAAGGAGTCATCCAACATCCCTGGCATTTATTACAAAATTAATAAGTCCGCAATGTCCTGGATTGCGAAAGTTTATGCAAAATCCTCTGTCTCGGTGGAGAAGGACGTTTCGCTTTAAGCGGATTCCTTTCGCGAAAAGGAGGCGAATTATTAAATTCCTTTGTTCAATAAGACGGATTGCGTGTGAGCACATACCCGTACATACAGGTAATTCATCAAAGTCCCCATTCAAATTGAATAACCCTCCAGGGTTAAGTAATCTCAACGCGAACACAGGATGCGGCGCATGCCACACACGTACCCCGAATTTGTGTGTATAAGTAGTTGGAGCCGAAGTTGAGTATATTCACCGCGGAAAGGACATGACATTATCCGCCACAGCCGCCACCAGCCAACCCATTTCGCAAACAATGTTCCTGAGCATTCATTATGCGTTGGATGTCAAGAGGAACAACTGAACGTCTTGGATCGGATGAGCGGGGTACCCTATATGTCGATAGGTTTGCACTGCTAGTGGGGCTTAGTAGTGTATGCTCGTGTCATCTTAAGATCTAGAGGGGCTGTGTGATGTGAGTTAATTAATAGTGCTTCGCATCACAATTAACTAAACTAATTGACGAATATGCGGCATGTTGCTCCAAGAAGCTGTCAAAGGGATGGATTGAGGGTGGTGGAGTGACTGTTTGGCTGTTTGGTAAATTTTAAATGATAACATGGATTGTTCGAGTAAGGGGCTCGATATGGTGGCACACAGAGCTAAGTGTAATTAAAATTTGACGGCATGGATTAGATTAGCTTCAGGCAAACATTTGAGAGTTGACGGGATTTCACAGAGATCTCCCCGATTTTAGGTGACATTTGTTTTCATTATTAAAAATGTCGAAACTTTTATTTTGCATTAGCATGTCGTTCAGTTAATTACTAACGAGGCTTTGTCGATTTTCATAACTCTAACATGGCAAATGGGTTAGAGAAGATTTGCTCACTCTGAAGGGCCTACGATTTTTCAACCCGCTTCAGTGGCGAAGAGCAGAAGTGGATATGAAGTTTCATTAAGGGCTTAATCCTAATATTGTATGCAGTTTTTGGCACTACTTTTTTTGGTTTATCTCTGAAAAATTGTTGTTGACGGAGTTATTAGCGGAGTCGAGCTGGACAAGGTCCAGCACTTACTTAATTAAGTGGTGCAACAGTCCGAAATAAACCTGGGCCTCAACCAGGTGCAGTGCAATAAAAATTAAATAATTGCCGCAGGGCTTAATTCCGTTTTAAAATGGAAATAAGCCCCATGGCCATTATGCCATTTGCTTGTGAGGCTCATTTTCTTTGCAAAAACCCAACCTCGAAAGCGACCCAAATTCAATAGTGACCCAGCAGGGAGTTTGTCAGGGGTTCAGCATGCCGCCCCAGACATACACACACTTTGCATAGAACTCTGAGTGCGAGCTTGGGTGTCATTTGCTAGGGCTCACTGTTGGATTTGCGATGGGTGCGAAATTGGATGTATGCAAAGTTTGAAGTCCCATTGGGCTTAGTTCCAAATAAAAAGAAAAAAAGAAAAAGCAAATACAAATTTTTGACGCAACAGGCTCGTTAGTACCAAGGGCATAGCTTTCTCACAACCATTCACGTGTGCGTGTGGACATCTAGCACTATGGCGGGACCTCCTGTTTAATGCCGACTCCTAATGGCTCCGAAATAGAGATAAGCTTAACAATTGATACTACTCGGATGATTCGTCAGATCATCACGTGAGGAGGGTCAGTGAAAAATCATTTAGGTGTTTCTACGGATGGGAAGCGATACCCAAACCTTCAGCGCGGCAGTTCATCATACCAACCATCGTGCCAATGAGCCCACCATATTCCACGGGGATTGTTTTACTGCATCCCTCAACCAAAATGCCACTCCAGTTAGCCCGGTCACTGTCTAACTGCCCCAAGTTTTGCACTTCCAGTTGGTTAAGGCCGGTTTCTATTTACTTATGCGCGCTACTTAAAGCGAGGTCTTCCTCTGAGGCCGACATCTGGCTGGGAATCATCCATCCGTTCTACATATTGTCTTAGCCATCTTAAACGTCAAAAGCGGAGTTTTTGTCTAAGAGTACGTCGCTGTACAGCACGTAAAAGTCTTGGTTGAATCTTCGTCTTCATAACCCCTCAACACAAACAGGACCGACGATTTTTTAAAGAATTTTTCGATCAGCACGACCAAGGGTTTCTTCATTTGCTTTTGACACATTCCATGCTTTAGCACCGTTGAGCAGGACTGGGATGAACAGGGTGTTCTGTAGAATATTCTGAATAATTCAAGTGAGGGCTATACTACCAATTTGCCACTTCATAAGCCGGTAGGAACCGAGGTCATTATAAGCAATTATTAACTTAATTTCTGACGAGAAGTCATTGCCAATAACGGAGCCAAGTCAGACAAAACCCCATCTTAGGGCCTTTGGACTACTTGGATTTTTTCCAGGATATGCCGGACTTTGGAAATTTAATCAGTTGTGGACTTTCCTGGCCTAAAACCTCACTGAAAAGGACCGATCAGGTTGTTGATAAACGGTTTCAGGCGTTCATATAATTACGGCAGATATGATATTGTAAGCGATGTTGAGGATACTTTTGCCTCTTAAGTTGGTGCAGTTCAGATGGTCTCCTATTTTGTAGAACGGACATACGATGCTGAGGTTCTATTCTTCAGGCATACGTTCATTCGACTTAATTTTGGTTATGTATTGGTGAATGTTGCTTACCAAATCATCTCCGCCTGCTTTATACAGCTTGTCAGGAAGGTTGTCAGCAGCCTTGATAATCTTTAGTTTTAAGTATAGATATCCTTACTAAACGTAGGTTGGGTGGTTGGTAGTTTTCGTTGTCGTCGCTAATATTGAATGGTTCGCTCTGTTTGACAGCGAAAGATTGTTCGCCATCGGTACTTAACAGTCTGCAGCCGTGGTTCTTCCATATACTTGACAGGATTCTGTTTGCACCTTGTATACCTGTTACTTTTTCGTAAAACTAGTGAACATCATTCCTGGAGTGGCAGCTTCTTCGATCGTTCTTCTTTTCTGAAAAGCCAAGATATTCTTTCCTCTTGCTTTCATCAACAAACCAATGGATTCTAGCTAGTTGGAGATTGTTACAACATCCGATCGCTTATGTCTTGGAAGCATAAGACTTCTAGCCTAAGCCTGGCCCTTTTAACAAATCCGCCTCCGAACAGTCACCATTTCCGCTACTACGGACCGAAGTTGTTGTCCAAGTTTTACATCCCCCTTTTGCAGAGCCCATCCTTTTGTATTTCTTGGATGGCAGTAATGTCTGCCTTTAAGCAGCTTAATGCTTCCGCTTGTTGTATGGCAGCACATGTCCTACTTAATATTCTCACATACGTCTTTTCCTTGTTAATGTTTAGCATGGTATTCAGCGATATAATAAGTCCTTTCCACTCCTGCTACGTGTGTGGCCCAAAGCACAACCTTCAATATGGAGGGTCAGGTCCATGTGTTCACCTGAAGTTCACCTGTCCTACTTAATATTCTCACATACGTTTTTTCCTTGTTAATGTTTAGCATGATCTTCAGCGATATAATAAGTCCTTTCCACTCCTGCAACGTGTGTGGCCCAAAGCACACCCTTCAATATGGAGGGTCAGGTCCATGTGTTCACCTGAAGATAGCTGGGTGTGTTGCTCTTTCTCGTGTTGTTATCAAATCGAGAAAATTGTTATAAAAAAAATAGGCCGGATGACCATGCTTTGGATTCACTACAGAGTGCTCTCTCCTGCTTAGGCTCTCGCTCTCTTCTTCCGAAATCAGTTTTACCTTGTTGTTGTTGTCCCACTACGCTAGCCTTCCCCTACCCATGACTTTTCCTGTTAAAATTGCTTTTCATTTGAATTCGGGCTTAGCCTGACGGCCCAAAGAAGTTTCACTTCAATAAGCTTTGAATCGAAAAATTTGCAGGCCGGATTATTGGTATCATTTCGCTCTAAATATCCTAGCTACCATATCCAATGGAGAGTTTTTTTATATGGCCTACACCGTTCAGATGGAACCATATCGGTATGGAACTTACTCCATGCTCAGTAAGTTGTAGTCCTCTGTGTAAGGTTAGATCATCTCACAACATCCACACATCCTTGAACATTTGAAAAATCCGAAGGGCAGTTTAAAGGCTCGACTTTATTTACACTTCTCGTAACCTGAAAGCCAGTTGAATACCAACACGTCGTATTTACGAAGCCTATGATTTCAAGACCTCAGATCTAATCCCATTAAGAATGATGGTAACCACAGTTACTATCTATACAATCTTGATGGATTGATATTCGCACAGACAAGGTCACAATCCAAACAATGACCTTCCAATCCATAAACGTATTTCCTCCACCTCTATAAATATCAAAAACTCTACCAGGGTCAACTTTGAAACATTATATCACCAGTCTACTCTCACCTTGTCGTTCTTTTTCTCCGATCCAGACAAAGTGTATTCCCACTTATTGAATCTTAATCCTCAACATATAAATCCACTTCATTAGATCCATTTCAAAAGGACTCCAGACATGCTGTCGCCGCCATCTGTTAACCAAATGAGCCCAATCGCATCAAATAATTAAAATGCCATCAATCTTCCGATTCATCAGAAACGTACAAGGACACCGCAGTTAGACGGCATTACCATTCGCCCAAGCTGCGGTTAGTGTGTATTATCCTTTTAAATCCATTGGATATTAGCTCGTCGTATACAATGTTATCCTGGAAATCACCTATCCGTTCACCTTACTCACACCATTCGACCCCCCGCCAGACACCCACATCTGTCTTCTTCATCATCGTAGTCGTCGTCGTCGTAGTCCTAGTCGTTGTCGTCTTCGTCGACTTAGATAAATTTCAATTACCTCCACAAAGATCCGAAAATCTTTTGCACAAATCACAAATCCTCGAAGAATGAGACGACCCAAAGTGATTCATTGGCCCGGCTCCTTTATCAATGTCCTACAGTTCCAATGTGCTGGTGCTCTTTTTACGATGAACGTTTCCGTTTCGTTTTTTAGAGCTTCCCGCTTGCCCTATATGCCCGTTGTACATTGATTTCGATTGACAAAAAAAAAATAAAAACAGAAAATCAACGCAAGGAATCACAAATCCAGATCCAGTTCCAGACAGAGTAAGGATATCAGATATCGGCCAGGGGATGGGTGGAAAGTTATTTGAAATAATCACAGATTACACAAGTTATCCATTAACCCATCAGATCAGAGCCATTAAACAATTTTCCAGACTCCAGTTGCGTGTTTTTTTTTTTCGTTATCTGTGTGTGTGTGTGTTTTGTTCGTCTCCGTTTTATATGGTGTCAAGAGGATATTTCTCCTGTCAAGGGTTTGTTTTCGTCCTGCAGGAAAGATTCATATAACAAACCAAAAACAAAGAAGTAAAATTGCTTCACACATAAATCGATCAATCAATTTCAGATGCTCCTGTGCCTGCAGGATATTTATGTGCACTGGTTGATTATTGTTATGGGGGAAGGAGGTGGTGAGCATGCACGCATATGTACGTAGGGCGGTTTATATTTTTCATATTTCCTCGCAGGAGGTGACTCAATATCAACGATTATACGTGTTAATTTCAGTTTTTTGTTGTTATCCTGCGAGCTGGTTGTACTGAAATCTCTGTCTATCCGCACTTTGCCACAGGTGACAGGGACAAATGTCAGTGCAATGATGACACAATTAGCTGTTGATAGGGTGTAATTAAGGGGGACACAAAAAAACGGTTCAGCACATTGACAATATGTGCGCTCACAATTCGTGTGGAATGATGTTCGATGAGGCATGGAAGTAGGGGCTTAACACCTACCCACAATGCGGAAGGGATGATTGGCCACTTAACAGATGGTGCTTATAAGTAGGAAGCTTATTAATATATGAAACAGGTGAGCATTGAGTTTTATTTTTCATTTGGGATAGTGCGGGACATTGTCCTTAAAGCATTATTTAATTTAGCTGAAGGATGATGATGACTGACTCAATGGCGCGATGGTAAGTCCGGTGAGATGACACGCAGAAGGTACGGGTTCGATTCTCAGCAGTAGCAACACCTAAATGGTTTTTCATGGCAATCCTCTCGTGATGATCTAAATAGTCATCCAAGCAGTATCAATTGTCAGGAAAAGCTTTTCTCAACGTAGCCGTTCGGAGTCGGCATAAACCATCGTGCAAGAAGTACACGACGTGTTGCCCCAAAAAATTTGTATTTTTTCAACTTGAGGATGCGGTTTTATAGACCACCAGATTTGTGGCGTAGGGAGCCTAGTACATACATCGATCTCATTAACATGGAGAAAGTCCAGCCATTGGGTCACATGATTTTGTTTATTCCCTGCGGTAACCATCGTGGTAACCAGTGGTAACCAATCAGAATTTTATTTGCTTACTTATAAGTTTGAATGCTCTCTAGAAATAATAAAAACAGCAGGATAAGTGCGTGATCGAAGACATGGAAAGATGAAACTTCAGGAATGATGTTCGTAAGTTTTTTTTCAAAACGTTGAACGTCAAATCCAGGCTTGCAAGGCGCGAACTAAATCATCTTGAAATGAACAAGGAAATATCGCTATGCTTGCACTTAAAGGGATACTACCAGAAATTGTGACGAATCCCTTATTTAATTCAAAGCCTAGCCTAGGCCTTATCCTTGCGCCTATATCCTAATTCCTTCGCATCTTACCAACAGATAATTTTTGTTCTCGCAACATGGTTTAGCTATTTTTTTACCACATACATCTGTGAGGACTATAGCCATCTATGGTGAAGCTTTGAATTGTATCCTTAATCTGAATGGGTAAGTCAAAATAAGCTTTTCAATATAGTTGACACTACTTGGAGGATTTCGCAGATCATATCGACAATAGGGACGATGAATATATTTTTATAGTTGTTACTACTCGGAATCCAACCCTGAGTTTCTGAAGCTTATCGCACTGACCACCAAGCCGCCACACCAACTAAGCTCTCTTATGACAGTTAATTTGGATTCAAATTTCAAAGCAGTGGTATCAATGTTTTACTTAGTGAAAGCATATTTCCTTCACTAATATCAAAAGCCGGATATCAGCATGCACACTTTACATCTAACCAAGTAATACTTCTCCACTTAACCCGTTTAACGTCGGAAATGACAACAACGCCCTTAGATGTTGTCGCAAGGATATAATACCATCCGATAGGTATATCAAAAGTTACATAATCCCAGTCACCACAGCAACCAGCACTCACCTCTCACCCTTTACACTAACCGAATCCTTGGCTCAGATGACGTGTGACAAATGACTCAATTATGTGTCTCCAGCAGGCGTGAATATCCGCCGATGCCACCATCCTTAGTAACAATATAGCTTCGCCCGGTAAGGGGCTACCATCCCGCTCGACTCTCAAAAAGAGGACACATTCCAGCTGCTATAGTGTCGTTCTCATCATCACCATTGTCTTCGGCGTCATCGTCGTCGTCTTCGTTGTCGTCGTCGGCGTCCCCGTCGACCTTATCGCCGAAGTCATTCGCTGTGGCAAAAATGCCTCACATTATTGAATCTAATTTACGCGAAAGTTGCGACAGATAGCATCCATGTGATAGGCAAACTGGGGGTGGTTATATAGCCCAGGCATGACAAGACAAGTGGTACAGGTAATGAAGTGTCAAGCTGAATAAAGATGCACGCATTCCATGAGCAATGTTTCAGTGGCTTGCCTCACTCTCGGCTACATGTTGGCAGCGCTGAAAACGAAGAAAAAGTGTGTCCTGTCTTCCTGCGAAGGAGAATTAATAGCGTCGCATTCCTTACGGAAACTGAAGAATTTCCATGTTTGGAAATGGTATTATAATGGAAAAACGTGTAGGCGTTGCTGAGTTGACTATGGGCTATGCTGGGCGGATTTCAACTTGCCCTTTCGACTTTCTAGTGGTAGTGGAGGCGATATGCGTTATCTGCATAAATGTCAGTAGCCGCCAACATAATGAAATTTTCCAATAAAATTCAAAGTCAAGGCTTGTTGTGTATGCAAATTTCTTTGAATGTTATCGCCGACGAAATGGTGGTGTTGGTTGACCTTGCTAAAGGGTTCCAGACGGGACTGAAATAATCGAGAAATGGGATAGGGAAGTGTTTTCTTGTTTTTATCAAATCACTTACAGTGCGTGCTATTGGGGGAAAAATTCGTCCACCCACGTGAAGTGGTACTAGTATGGTACCTTCCTATTGTACATATATATTCCATGAAATTGCTGCTATAGATGCGCCTTCAAAATAAGGAATGTTTTGTTTCATCATATGTTTCGGATATCCAGTATCAACATCCGAAAGTATATCAGCCAGACGTCAGACGAGGAAGTAGAGGAAGACCTCGTCTTAGAGCAAATGGCCACCATTACTCCGGCTCGTTGTGTCTCCAGCCAGGCGTAAAAACCACAAGTAAAAACCGACCTAAAACAACTTAAAGTGCGGAACTAGAGGGAGTTAGCTTAGGAGTTGGCTAATTTGAGAGACAAGTCGACGGAGATCCTTTAAGAGCGTGAACGGCAATTTTCGGCAGAAATTATCGGCCCAGTATACAAGCATTTCATAGTCTATGAAATTGAGTCACGGCCTGATGTTGCCATGGCAGTTAGACTACGTTTTGTTGGGGAGGATATTGCTGCCGTCATTGACCGTCGAAAAAGAGTCATAATGATCAATTTCACGATGTTCTCAAGAATTGGGCCTCTCCCAGACCACATTATAGAAAATTTAGCGTAAGGATCATGGCCTTCACCCTACATGCTACAGTGACGTACCTCGAATTTGGCTCTGGACCTGATGGACTATAATGAAGAATCTCATCGCAAAATCATCGTCAATAAATAAAGGGTTTTTCAATAAGAGCGTTACAAAAGTTTTTTTTAAATAAAACAAAAACGGTTTTGGATATCAATGAAATTCTTTATTCCAGTCAAAGTACGTTCGATGCCAATATGTTTGGAAACCGATTTCTTTTGCATGGCCACCACGGGCACGCTTGCAGAAGTCCAGACGCTGAACCCAATTTTCGACGGTTTTCAAGCATAAATCGGCCGATACTGCTGCAATTTCACGTTCGATATTCGTACGAAGTTCATCAATCGTCGCTGGCTTGTTGGCATGGACCATAGACTTGACGTAGCCCCACAGGAAAAAGTCTAACGGCGTCAAATCGCCAGACCGAAGCGGCCAAGCGGCTGGACCATTCCTAAGATAACACGTTCTCCAAACATTGTTTCCAATAAATCGATTGTGACTATCGCTGTGTGGCTTGTGGCGCCGTCCTGTTGGAACCACATGTCCTCCAAGTCCATATCATCCAATTGGTGCCAAAAATATTCGGTTATCATTGAACGGTAGCGATTCCCATTCACAGTAACGTACCGGTCTTGATCATCACGGAAAAAGTACGGCCCAATGACGCCGTCGGCCCATAAACCACACCAAACCGTAATTTTTTCGGGATGAAATGATGAATCATGGAGTACGTGTGGATTGCTACCTGACCAATACCGTATATTTTGTTTGTTGACGAAGCCATTCAGCCAGAAATGAGCCTCATCGCTGAAGACGATTTTTCGATGAAAATCCGAATCATTTTCAAGTTGATGCTCAGCCCAATTCACGAACATACGACGCTTCTGGTGGTCAAGCGGCTTCAGATCTTTTCGCAAAACTCGCCACAACGACGTCACAGAGACGTCACAGAGACACGTGTGAGAGACACATTTGGGCTTTCTTCAACTGAAATCCGATAAAATATGCGTTCCTGAACAAGTGCAAACCCTCATGTGGTTCATGAAACAGCACAACAGCTCAGAGTCGTTGTGCCGTATCGGTCGTGTCATCGAAAATCGGGTTCAAGGCATCGACCGCTACATATGTTCTCGTATTCAATTCATAAAGCTTTGATAGAAATGCAGGTCAGTAAATTTTCAACTTGAGTTGGCACATCACTACGTTCACCAACCAGTGCATATGATAAAATTATTGTTTTATCAAAATGGGTGATCTGTTCTGGCAACGTTACACATGCTTCGAACACTTTACGGTCGCCGAAATCGGTCTTATGACTATTCGCAGTAGTGTGGATAAAGCTTCAGAAATCGATAAACCAACACCATTACGTCGACTAAATGCATGACATGTCGAAAGCATCGCCGCCGACCCTGAGACCGTGCAGAGCAATCCCAGTCAGTCGATTTCGCGTCGCTCACAATAACTCTGCTTTTCGCAGACCACAACTTGGCGAATCCTACGTCGTGACCTGAGCCTGTACCCATACAAAATTCAAATAACCCAAAAGCTGAAGGTAATAGACCATAGACAACGACGTGTGTTCGTTCAGTGGGCTCTGGAGCTGAGCAGTGGAAACATCATCTTCAGCGAAGTGACCAAAATTGTCCGAGTTTGGGACAATATTAATCGACATGAGATCCAAGAGCTTAAAATGAGTCACGAAAAAGTCTCTGTTTGGTATGGCTTTTGGGCTAGCGGCATCATCGGTCCATATTTCTTTAAGAACAACGTTGGCCAGGTCCTCACCGTCAACGGCGAGTACTATAGGTGGATGATTACTTTCGCTGGCACGAATTAGATGATATGGGCACCAACGACACATGGTTTCAACAGCAAGGTTTCACCAGCTATGGCACACATCATAGCGGCCCCCAAAGCCAACATAATCCATGCAATCGGTCAAATTCAGCCTGATTTATGCGCAAGGGTAATCGAAAATTGGATATTTAGGATGCATATTATGTTCCATACATAATGTCAGTCCTATTTTGCAAGACCCTGTTAAGGGTTCGGGCTGTAGTTCATGGCGCATGGCGCGCCATTCTGCATAAGCCAGAGGTTGTCTAAGTTTATGTTTTCAAAAATCGGTTAACATGGCTCTGTAACGCGCCACGCTGACCGAAATGTTGTCCTCAACCTAATTTTCAAAGAAAAATGGTCCAATGATGCCACCGCTAAGCAATTCATACCATCCTGTCACTCTCTGTGGACGCATCGGCTTATCGTTCGAGTTTTCTGAGCCCCACATGCAGCCGCCGAGATTAAAATGTGTCTCGTCGAAAAGATGATTTTTTATCCAAAAGCGTTGTCCAATTCAAGCTACTCTTAAGCCCAAACAGCCTTCGATTGCTGAGTCAATTGGACATTTTAACCAAAAAATCCCAGATCTTTGTGCAGGAATATCCTCAGGCTAGTGAGTAAAATGTTGAACTTTTGAGATCGATGGTAAGTAGTTGTTCGTGAATAGAGTCTCACACTCTCGGCTACAGCAGCGCATCATACGAGACGAGGACTATAAGTGTTGTCCACTAGCATACCAGTCTCAAGAAATTTTTGCACGATATTACCTACAGCGGGGGCGGGGTATTTCATTTCGGCTACACTGCACTCACTTTCCCAACGTTGTTCCAGCGTAGGACTACTCTGAGGTATTGTACTGACTTTCTGTCAAGATTTTGAGCGGCAATAACCTTCCAGTGTCAAACTATTTTATGATTTAAAAATTAACCACTCAGAGGCCCACCCAGTTGATGTTTGTTAGGCCCCGAGTAGGTCTGTCTTCTGACAAGAACTGTAAACGCTATTTTGGCTTCAAAAGAGTTATAGAACGGCATTCTCGCAGAATTGAAAAACGACCGCACTGGAGAAGGTTTGGATCTCTCTTTTTTTCAAGTGCTATCGTACTGTAAAAATTTTATAATTTGTGGAATTTCTCTCAACTCAGGCGTTCAGATTTTGCATAAAACAGTAAGAGAAACACACGCACACATGAATGATTGTTAGAAAAAGCTAGCCCTAGCACACTAACGAGCATGTTGCTCCAAGAATTGGTATTTTTGTAGCAATTCAGGATCTTGGGGCAAATTGTAGCGTCCCCTCTTTTTGTGAATCGTTCCAGTGGTTCTATTCTTCAGGCAAGTTTTTAGCCCACCAAAGTTGTGATGTCATAGCCCCGTTTGCTAGTATAGAAAAGGAAGCGGCAAAAATGGGTTTAGCAGTAAATGAGCCCAAGACGAAGTATATGCTGTTAACACGAAAGGACTCACAACATCGACGTATGGGCAAAACTTCTGTAACGGAATAATCAGGACAATGATGAAGCCTACAATTCGAACAGGACCCAATGTACCTGGAAACCAAATCCAAAAAAAAATTAAGTTCGACAAGCGAAAATGTAGCTGTCCTTTTTCCTCATTGTCCCAAAACCTTCCCTTGCGAAAGTCACCCTTATGACTCCGGCCACAGGACTCCGTAAGCCAATCCGGGCAACAACAAGAGAAGGGTGTTCGAGGCCAAAGTATCTAGGCATGCTAGCTCCCGCGCGTACTAGCTCGTCGGTTAGGGAGGGTACTTGATACTAGGCCAGCGAACGATGTTACGATTCCATGCCAGATAAAGGTGAAAGTATCTGTAACTATCAAAAGAGAGCCCGAAGTATCCCAAGGTTAGCACCCACTAACAATTACTAGCGCTGCAGCTGATGAGCTTCTCCAGGTGAAGAGTCCACAGGTGATTAGGTAGTCCTCTTCATTTTCCCACCCCCTGCTCAAACCAATACTCAAAAAGCATCAGCGAGCTTCCGTGGTTACCATTTGTCAATCGGTTGGTAACCCCTAATAGGAAATTCTTCCCTTCGCCCTCGTCAAACCATCTTAGATCCTATTCGCGATCATGCCCACCCAAAATAAAAATGTTAAAAATCCATTACGAGGAGATTTCCCAAGACAATCTTAAGTGTACATTGGTTATGCGGCAGAATTTGACCGCAAAAAAAAAGTAATCCAGGGAGTACAATTCCTTAAAATTCTTTTATTAAAAAAAAGAAAGAAATATAATCATAACTAATACTAACTTATACTAACTTAATTTAATAACTTAAACTAATTTAGGAACATTAACAATGAGCTTTTAAAACTTAACGCAGATACAGTATCTTCAGAATTAGATTGTTTACTATGAAACTATTCTAAAGACACTATAGTGCAGATACGTATATATAATTTATTAGGTTGATAATTGTGTTTCGTTTTATTACTAATAAACTTATTCCAAATTTAACTCACAACACCAAAAATTGTTTTGATTTATATATAAGGCTTTGAAAACTATATTCTGGGTGATCAATTTTTCTTTGTATATATTTTTTTTTTTCCTGGAGAACGATTACTTTTTTTTATATTAAAATAAAATTTTTGTTGTTTTTTTTTTTCTTTCACACTATGGGTTAAGGTAGATAAACTCGTGGTTAAGAGGTAGGGTAAAGGCGAAACGTAAACGCGGAACGAGGCGACACGAAGCAGGGGAGGATCGAGAAGATATATGTACCTAACGAACGAACAAGTTTTTTTTTTTTTCTTGTTTTTCCACAAAGGGTAATTATTTTTCTTTTAGGGTTTTGTTTTTAAAAAAAATTGCTTCCTTGGCAATCACAAACAAAAATCAAATAATAAATTTTAAATGGTTCGCAAATATAAACATCCATGTAGGGTGAAAATAAAAATGGAGACTCACCGATAAAGTTTAAACTATACCTTATAGTTTGTTTTTACTTATTAATTCGTCCAGGGGAGTGGGGACCTTATGCATAATTTCCAGCCAGCCCGAGGAATTTGTTGATTGATGCTAGTTTGAATCTGTTAAAAATTTAATGAATATTTATAATTACGAACTTTACCATTGATAAAAGAATTAGGTATACTTATCTTGACGTAATTTTTTTTTTGTTCTTCAGCGGACGGGATGGGTGGGATTGTTGAAGGAAGTGTGTGTGAGTTCTTTTTTTTTTTTTTTTGATTTTCTAAATTAGTGTTTGATTTTAGTACAATTAATATAATATATATAAGTTAATATAATATAATATATATAAGTGAGTAAGAGGGTTTTGATGACGGGTGCGTTTAACACGACATTAAGTATCCCGGTTGATCGTCTGTTGGGATGTTACGTCCTCGAGAATCTTTTAATGGTTGAGTCGATGTGGTATACACTACTGCGCTGTACATGAGACCTGCGTTGTGATTTATACTCCGGATCCCCCCTTTTTTTTTTTTTTTTTGATTTAGGTTTTTGTTCCTAACTAATCGTGATTGAAAAGTTAGAACTTCTTTTGCTATAATTTGGTTACACTGTGGGGCGGAACAATGATCCAATCACTAAACCACCGGTATGAAGGAGACAATTAATGTATTGTTTCCAAGAAAACAATACTTAGATCCAAAGAGTCTCACTTCATACACGGAGAATAATGTTTCTGGATGCAGACTGCACTTATTCCAAGTGGAAATATTCTTGGTATGGTATTCGTTTTGATAGTCTTTGTGTTTTTTTTTTTTTTTGCTATTTTATTTGAAGCGATTAAATTAAACACTTGGTACTTCAGAATTATTCCTTTTCCCAAAAACAAAACTTTTACTTTAAAATTACAATAACACCGGGTTAAAATCGACCGACGTTGAAACTGACGAGCTTTCTTCTTCTCACGTTGCGAGATGAGTCTGTCAAGATCAGCTGTAATCTAAAGAGAGAGGGAACTTCGCGTCACTGCTCTTTATAACTATCGCTCATACCGTACTATGCACTAAGCAACTACCGTATTTTGAAAATGCGGTGATTTCGGTCGTTGACTCTTGCGGCTGCTCACCCATACCACTTGGCTCTCATTACCACTGAGTACATCAGTTAATCAATGTTAACATACACATTGGTATTGTGTTTTTTTTTTATTTATTCTTTTTCTCCTCTTATTTTTCTTCGTTTAGAAGTATACAATTTGTTCACCGCCTGGAGATATGCAGTACATTGATTTAAAGCTTTTAAGGGTCAATTACAGAGGCTCCAAAACTTAAGGGGGAAGCGTTACATTTGGTGGTAAAAAAAAAATATTTAAATAAGATCCGTTCCCCACACTTCACCATTGACAGATATAACTTTGAGAACTCTGACAACAACATCTAGTCAGAAATCAAGCGAAGAATTACTCTTGCCAACCGCTATTTTTTCGGTCTAAGAAGGCAATTTAGTAGTACAACCGTACAACTAAGGAGATCCTATATAAGACCCTGATCATCCCAGTCCTGCTCTACGGCGCTGAAGCATGAAGACCGTCTCAAAAGCGGATGAAGAAATCCTTGGTCTAGTGGAATAAAACCCGTTCACGTCAAGGTGGGTAACTACAGCAACCACGATAGTTGCGAAAAGGGTGGGGGGGGGGGGGTGCTACCTCTCAATCATGCAGTCCGATAACTTCATGTCTTAGGGGCTCAAGAGTCCCAAGGTACCAGACTATAGTCTCTTGTCAAACTCCGCACAAACTTCTTTCCAGTCCAGAATATCCTAATATACTCAGCATTAGTATACCAACCGAGGTAAGTGGTCAATAGCAAAACCAAGTAACTCTACAACTTCATGAGTCCATACCTAGTTTTTTTTTTTATAAATGACTACATTGCCTTATTTGTACGGCAATTTTTAGCAATAATTTACTACATGGACGTGGACCTTCTGAAGCCGGTTTGGATTAGTTCACGATGGGCTTTCAAAGATCACCTGCCATAACACAATTCGCTGCATATCGCCCTAGTACCGAAAGACAGAATACTTAGCTTTGTGCAGCTTCCTCTATCTAACAGCTGAGGACGCGCCTAGTAGGGGCCCAACCCCCATGAGTCTCACTCACTATGGTGGAAGGCTGACAATTTTAGCGGTCGTTTCGATCGTTCTGCCATTTAACTGTCTGCAGATGTGGTTCTTCCATATTTTCAGCGTCGGTCGTGACATCTATTTTTCCTTGTTCATCTCGATATGATTCTCTTCGTATTGCGTATCCTTTGCTGTGATTGTTTACTCTTTGATAAAAACTACGAATATCATTCCTGGAGTGGCAGTTTTTGATATCTTCGATCGCGGACAAGGCCCGTTTTCTTCTTTCTGAAAGCTTAAGTTCTTTTCTCATGCTTTGCTTATAAAAATCAGCAAGTAGAAATTTTGATTATATTTACAGGTGAAGTGGCAAGCCAGTCGTGCTTAAATGTGGAGTCTGGTTAGCATCGATCTTTCTAGGTACGAACGCAGTCTTATTTTTAAAAATATATAACGTCTCAGAACATTTGCTAATAACCTCATTCACTTCTTAGTCTGGTTTAGCCCTGAAAGGTAATTCTATTAACCAAAAAAAAAGTCCATTAACCCTTAAAGCTGTTAAGTACAAATTTGAAACCAGCAACACTTTAAATATTTCAGCTTCCTATGAACACCACTCTTAAGCCCTGTAGCACGTTTCTTCAGCCAAATGCTAGGCAAATCCGCACCAAAGTCAAAAGCCCATCGTTCGCATCTAAAATCCATGAAATTTCGCCCCACGAATGCCTCCCATGCTCAAATGTCCCTAATAGAAAATGGCTCAGCGCCATTCTAGCGTTCCGGTATTCTGTCTGCATCCAGATAAAGTCACCAACCATCCTCTCGAACAAAAACAAAACACACCATCATGCATTGCAAATGCAGTTCAAAAGTCCGAAAGTGATCAAATCCGTGCGCACTTTCCATATGCATTATCCTTTCACACCGTACGCGTTTAAATGCAAATCGATTTCCGCTAAGTACTTGGTGTGGTAGGTGCTATCTAACTACTCGAACGTTCGTTTGGTATAAGCTGACTTTTGGAAAACTTTCAGTTTCCAACAGCTTTTGTTACACATCCGACTATTGGGAACATAAGGACGACGCATTAAATATTGAAAGGGATGCTCACCCGATGACAGAAACAATATCCACATAGCCTCGCTGCATAGTCCTTGCCGTCCCTAAAGGTATCCCCTTTTTTTTTAAATTCTCATATCACAATTGATCGCTTGCTACTTCTGTTAGGTGCCACCCACTTTACAGCAAAAGGATAACAAACAAAAAAACCAGTAGATACAAAACACACATATAACGGATTGGAATCTAATCTCCGAGCGTTTGTTGTTCCATTTACTGAACCACCCGAAGGATTTTCTCTGTTTTCCATGGGTATTCTGTTCCATTTTGCTCAACATTGACATTGTCGGTCGGGTGGTTAAAGGATTCCCGAAAATCCCAACTCCCATTTTGTCGGCTGCCTTGGCTGTGCTACTTCACTTGTTTGCAGGAGTGTAGCGCACAAGGTATACGTTTACATTGGTCGCGTTCGGTTTTTCTGCTGGATTCTTCGAGGGAAGAGTCATATATGGTCCTTCAAAGGACATGGTGAATGTATGTTTTTTTGTTCGAGAGATACACCCGAGTACGAGACACAAATCGAAATCGAAACAACTCAGAGCATCAAAGATTAACAAGGACGGGGGGGGGGGGGCTACACCGGCAACAACAATAACAATAACGGGAGAAAGGATGTGAAATAGTTGGAAAAATTCGATTCGAAGAGAAGTGCCCACTGAAAGGATAATCGAATTTTTTCAGTGGTTCGCAACTTTGTTAACCATCATCGTCATCATGGTTGTATCAACCATATCAAAGCCGGGATATAGTTCCCCCGCTAGTCGCTCTCCCAGCCGACACACACACACATGTCCTTTTGTTATTTTCAATTGCAAACTTAAGATTCATTTTTGATGATGGTGGGTAGCAAGGGTGGAACCAGGATGAGGATGAGTGCGGATGCGGATCTGGGTGCCTGTGTCTGAAACGTTCAATGCGTCGGTGTTGCTTTTCTTTGTTAAACGCTGTTGAGCGTACGACTATACGCCGGAAAGTAGAAGAAGAAGGCTGGCTTGGAGGACGAACAGGAGGTAAATGTGTGTTTATTCCGGGTATTTTAAAGGCGGACGCAGACATGAAAGTGAATGTTTAGAAAATGTGTGGGTTGATTTTTGTTGGATGTTGTAAAATGTTTTTTTTTTTAAAGGTTCCGTCAAAAGTTAACTTATGAGGGTTTGGGTGGGGGCGAATTTGATTTGTCTGTGGGTGTTCTTCTGAAGGACACGATTACATGGCCAGCTGTGGATGAAAAAATAAAGGATATGTTTGAAGGACTTTTACATTTAATTGATTGTTTACATTTGGGGAAATTGTTTGTTTTAGTTATTTGGTGAGATTTTCGTTTTACCGTTTTTTTTAGTCTTGTGTGCGGCGGAGAGCGTGCATAAGTGGAAATGAAATGGGATATCGTGTGTAGCTGGTGTGGCTCTGCAAACATTCGTTAGGGCTAGAGGCATGTGGATGAGAGCTTCTGACGGACATTCTTGAAATTGTGTTGCTATTAGGAATTGCTTGGTGGTAGCCATGCATAACAAGCATTAGTTGTAGGTAGACAGGGTGCTCTGTAAATGGAGAAAAGCCTTGAGGTGTGTTGGTTTACTTCAGTCTATTGCGTTAATCTCTTTGAAGGTATGGTGTAATGTGGATTCGTCGAGACGTGTTTAAATATCGTCTCACAGATGGGTACAACGTTTTTTTTTTATAAATCCTTACTTGTCTACTACGTCTGCAAAAAAGGAGACCGCCTGAAGTGCGCCAAGTACAGAGGCATAAGTCTACCAAGAACGACTACTAGATCCTGTCTGCTGTAGTATGCAAATGTGAACCTGATTAGTGTAGCTTTAGGCCAGCCAAGTAACAACTGAAATCCGGATTCTGAAAATATTTCAATCTAACTTCGGTTGTCCCTCATAGGTTTTGTTCAGGAACTCGTACAACCAATCGAATTACAGAAGCATAAGTCTTCTTAATTTTGCCTACCAGTTTCGCGTTATAAAGAAGCTCCTAAGTACTTTTAGTTTCAACCTTCCTCTATACATACTGCGTGTCTGAAGTTGGTCTGACAAACCATGCCCATAATAAGTGGTCGACATTGTGGCCCCCCAACTTAGGCAAGAAGAAATATGTTTCCAACATATTTCCGTAATATAAGAACCAGCATCACGGCCGAAGCGGCCAACGTTAGCATTATATGCGCTCACGATCCGACGGAGTAAAAAGATGTTAAAGCGAAAGACTCCTTCTACCGACTCCTTTGAAAAACTTATGAGCGACCGGCGAAGTACGATGTTAAAATCAGAAGATTTTGGGAAAATTTAATGCAAAGTTAGGTAGAGAAGACATCTTTAGAAGTGTTGCCGAAAAAACGTAGCCTACACGACAACAAGTCCGGCAAGCAGGCTAATTGACATCGAGTCGAGCCAATACCTTGTTGCAAACCGAGGTACGAATACTGATATCCACCACGCCGCAACAAATCATAAATGCTGTGAAAAATTTTAATGTCGAAAGACTGCAATCACAAGAGACCACCAGCATCGAATGTTGTTGCTTCTCCATTGCTCCAGCGAGACCGTCTTCAGTTGACAATCGAACCTAAGATTTCAAATTGTTTGGGTTTTTTGGTGCGCCTGCCCCACGCGTTTGTTGCTACACCATCGTTGGGTGAAAAAGGAGAACATATACTCCATGCCATTCGTTTGCGTCCATAATATGATGTCGCAAACGACTGACTGGCGTTCAGGCTCTAGGGATTGACCTCCCCCATCCGTCATCATCGTGTTGGCGTCGACGACCCTACTGGCTTATGTTGCCCATCCCGAGTCTCCCACCGTCCAAGACTTTGACGATGGTGTATTCTTGTGAACCGCCTGTCGCACACTTATAGTGGTGAGTCTCCCCACTCTCCCTGGGGCTGCACCGCACGGATATTACCCTCACTCGCTTACTGTACCTGCTTTTGGTTACGTTATCGGCATCTGAAGGTCGTGGGTCAGTGGCTGATGGAACCGTGGCTACCCACCATATCCTCCAAATTCCGGGTTTGCAACCACAGTAAAAAAGGGGGACCAACGGATTAAAGAGGATAAGAGACTGAGCCTTGCTGCTGAAATTTTTACCGTATTACTCTTGTGTAGCTAGTGTTTTTATTTCAAGTATGTAGGCGCCCTTTGCTGGAAGAGTGTCGTTACGATGTTCTATTTCTCTCCCTAGCTGATTGATACCAGTATCCGAAGGTTACCACTGAAAGATGAAATAAGTTCAATTGTAGCACTGGGCATTTGCAAGTTAGCGCCGTTCATCTTCTCCCGTTTTACAACACCCAACGGGCACCATTACAAGCATTTTTCGGATCAGTTATTGTACAACAGCCTTTTAAAATCTCCATACGGCCAAAAGACTTATCAAAATGGACAGGGTTTTATCTTTCCATTGCAAAGGGTTGCATCGGTTGGTTTCCTTTTATAAAAAGTGAACTTCAACTACACTGCATTGAGATGGACTCAGAACTTTACCAGCTCATGCCATCCTTATGCTCTCTAAGGTGCTTAAAAACTCAAAATATTTACGCCTGAGAGAGCAGATTCCAAAAGGGGACGTTGCAAAATGATCATGCAATGCAGAACCTTCTATAAATAGAAAAAAAAACATCTCAACAGTAAGCAGAAAGTCAAAAGCCCAAATGATGTATGGATACCAAAAAAAAAAAATTAACATACAACTCTGGTTCTATATAAAATTTCCTTTGTAAGCTTGTGTCCTTCCACTTGAATACAAAACATTTCCGATTGAATGAACACAAACATTCTAGCCGCCCAACTATATACACTCTGTCAGAGCAGACAACAATGTGTATCTCTCCCGAAAAGCATTTTCCCTGGTTAAGGATTTCCTTCAACTTTTACACATGCACACACACACACAGCGACATACAGAATTTCCTTTTATTTATTCTTTTCCTTTAGAGCACGCTCTACATATCCTGTTTATCCTGCCATTTATAATCCTAGCATTTTGTGAATATGCAACTGATGGGGATCAGGTGTATTGTTGTACTCGCCTACTTACCACACTGTGTTCCCATTCTTCCCTGAGCCGCACTACCATACAGTGTGCATCCGTTTTTACCACCTCCATGAGAGAAGGAGAAGAGTCCTTTGTGAGGCCTTGTGAATTCTTTGTAAAGAATATTTTCTATCCACACACACACACATACAACACAACAGTTAGAAAAGTAGGATGTAGGAGATGGTGGGTGGTTGCATCCACGAATGACAAGCATAGTTTCAGATTAAAATTGTTTTAAAGTTTTCTCAAGGAGTTTCGTCTCTGGTGCGGTTATGTCCTATAGTCGAAGTCTGGGTTGGAGTGGAGTGGAGTGGAGTGGAGTTGAATTTTTGTGGTATTTCGCTTGGCTGGGCTTGATTGTTGGAGGAGGTGTGTGGTGGGCTACGTGTGGTAAACAGTCGTAGATACATATAGCACACCAGCTGTTGCACGAAAGTCATTTGCGTTGGTGTTGTATCTCTGCTGATGGTGATGATGATTACAATGGATGCACTATAGGAAATTCCAAAACCTCCATAAAAGTGAGCCAGCCATCTTCTGTAAGTCCTTCCAATTGTTTTCTAATGAGCCTAGTTCTTTGGCGAGAAGAGGCTTGCTCAAATGGTGGCTCTGGGAAATGATGGAGGATACACTATCAGGGATATTAATTTCGAGGGAGTTTGCCAGCCAGCGCGCCTGTGGGAGCTCTATTTTATTCTTCATCTTCTTTCAAGTGGAATTCAACTAATTGGATAGTTAAGTGAAGTGGAAAAGTTACGTTTTTCCATCGTCGAGGGGTGTGTTCAATTTGTCAGTGGAGCGGGTGTACGCACTTAAGTGGGCTTGTGAAGGAGGAAAACTTTTAACAACTGCAAGAGGCTGTTTTTCCACTAAGACTAGATGAAGGGAATGAATTTGAATGCTAATAGGCAATTAGTTTTTTTTTTTTGTGTTGTTGATGATGGGGATTCGTGAAAATGTTCCTTTTCGTGGTTAAGTTAGGTTTGTTTCAGTGAAGAATGTGGTGAAAGATATATAGAGTATCTGGAGGTGGTAGGTAGAATTTGTTATATGAATTTGAATTTCGGGCCATTTAACATATTGAATGGGGAACATCTTCACATATTTATAAGGACTGGAGTTCACGAATCACTTTGACAAAATATTAGAATCATAGAGAAGTCAACGATTTGAGAAAATAAACTTTTGCGGGGCAACCGAAAGATTGTCAGTTAATTATAAATAACTCGAGACAGGGCCAATATATGTAAATGCTGTTTTTACGAGCTATTAGGCAAAGCCTTTGTTTTTAAATGTGTTAACTTATCTGTCAAATGCGTTGTCAAATGGCGTTGTCAAATGGTGGGCAATGAGATGAAACCACTTGAGTTTTCACTTAGCTGAAGCCTGTCAACTCCAATTCTTAGCCCTCCCATAGCGACCGCGGAGTGCCAAGTACCTTGACCGTAGATAGCGCCTCAACCACTTTCATCTTTCAAACCGGCAGCAATGGACAAATGCCAGGAATCAGTCTCAAAAAATTCAAAGACAGCCCTAGGTTGCCGCTCATATCTGCAAGAGATGTCAAAGCTGTTTAACATTCATCTATGCTGGGTGCCAGGGCACAGTGACATACAACCGAACTGTAAGCCTAATGAACTCGCTGGACATGGAATTAAATTACCAGTGGTAGCCGACACGAGTGCACTAGGTACTCCTATCGGTACATGCAAAAGCTCTCTAGCGCAACATGATAACAGCAAATCAAATCTCAGATGGAGTCTTGCCCCGACCTGTTCAATCACCAAACAAATTTGGCCAAAACTGGATTTAAGAAGACTCAAGAAACTGATTTTGTCATCACAGGACACTGTTTAAGAAAGAGGTACACAGAAAGGCTAGGCCTCCACTCAAACGACTAGAATAGGAGCAGCAAGGCCGAAGAGGAAGAAGAAACAATACCTCATCTCCCTTGTAACAGAACTGCCCCATCAAACAAAAGGAAGCTCCATCTTGAAGCCTTCTACTTTCAAAATCTCAGAATGGTTTTCGCTTAGGTAACACGGTGAATGGACAATACCCACGTGGTATCGTAATGAACCAATCGAATGCTGGCGAATTCGATGCCAGCCATTCTAACCTTACCAAGCCTAGGATGGACACAATGGTAAACGCAAATGAACTGCTTTGCTATAGTTGGACAACATGTCATTTAGGCATCTCATAGGTTAGTCAGGCTCCTTTAACAGAGTTGGTGACGGATGAGCCAAAAGGCTGAGGAGAGCGATCAGTCCCATAGTGAATGATGTCATCGTCTTCTAGATTAATATGATAAACTAAAACTGTACCTCCAATCTGAATGTTGTGCTTTGGGTTAACTAACCACTCACAGAAAAAAATATTTAAACGAAGCAACGAATAGCCTCGGAAAGGACTGATTTTATTGTTGACAATCATGCTAAATGAAAGGCCGTGGAGATCTACCTGAGACTGTGTATTGAGCAATAACAGCGACTATTCGGATGTGTATTTGTTAAAAGTGCCAGACTTACGCAAGAAGTTTTATGTTTTATGATGGAAGTTGGAAGATTGCATCTACGAGCTTCTTGACAAAACTTATGAGCGACTACCGAGGTACGATGTTAAAATCTTGCTGGGAGATTTTAACGCAATGGTAGGAAGGGAGGGCATCTTTATCAGTATTGTCGGAAAATACAACCAACATGACTTCACGTCTTACAGCGGTCACAACCTAATTGACTTCGCTGTGAAACTAAATGCCACTCCAGCCAGCACACGGTTTTCTCACCTTGATAAGGGGACATGGCGGCGTCCAGATCAAAGAACGGTTAATCAAATCCCATTGCGATATATAAGAGGCACGCAACCAGTATTTTTGATGTCCGAACATTCTGAGGAGCTAATATCAAGGTAAGAATACGGATATCCATGCTACACCAAAACAGAAATACTGTGAAAAATGTAACGTCGAAAGACTGCAATTGCAAGAACGCGAATCCGTTAACCCCTCGACTCACACCATATCACCAGCATCGAATTTCGAAGAACAATGGTAACGATGCCAACAAGCCATTAGATCAGCCGCAACTGATCTGCGTGGGGTCTCGCGCCCGCCAGCAAGAAACACTTGGTTTGATGAGGAATGCCGACGGATGCTTTCTGCCAAGAACGAGGCCTAAAAAGTTGAGCTGCAAGTAAAAACGAGAGCTGCCATTGAGCTCTATAGGCAGAAGAAGAAGAAGGGAAGAACACCGGCTTTTCAGTAAGAAGAAAAAAGAGCAAGAAGAGCGCGCGATCGAGGATATAGAGAGGTGCTACTCCAGGTACGATGTTCGCAAGTCTTACCAAAGTGAACAAAGTCAAAGCCAAGGATACAAGGCTCGAACAGAATGCTGTCGAGATGAACAAAAAAATATCGTAGTTGAGAATGCTGAGGACATGGAAGAACCACCATTGCAGACTCTTGAACGGCAATGATGAATAACATTCAGCTCACACGCAGAACGAAGCGTTCAATATTGGCAACGGCAGCGAACACTGCCAACCACCCAACCTGAATGAAGTGAGAATAGGAATACCAAAACTCAAGCTTAATAAGAATTCCGAAAATGATGGCCTCCCCGCTGAGCTTTATAAAGCCGGCGGTGATGACTTGGTAAGTAACATCCACCAACTCATAAGCCATATCTGGTCGGATGAATGTATGCCTTAAGAATGGAACCTTAGCATCGTTTGGCAGATTCACAAAAAGGGGACCCTCTGAACTGCGACATCTACAGAGGCATAAGTCTCCTAAGCATCGCCTACAAGATTATATCTACTGTAATATTGGAACGCCTGAAACCATTTACCAACAACCCGATCGGCCGTTTCCAGTGTGGTTTTAGACCAGGAAAGTCCATAACCGATCAAATTTTCAGACTTCGGCAGATCTTGGAAAAATTTCAAGAAGTCCTAATCGATACCCACCACCCATTCATCTATCTCAAAACCGCATACGACAGCATTTATGGAAACGAACTATACACAGCGATGTCTAGTTTTGGTATACCGCCCAAGCTCGTCCGTTTGTGTAGGATGACGATGGACAACTATCGCTGGTCCATCAGTGTCGGAAACGATCTCACCGATACATTCGATACCAAAAATAGGATTAAGGCAAGGCGATGCGCTGCCGTGTGACTTCTTCAATTTGATTCTTTAGAGTGGACTAAGTGAATGGTCGATTTGAGAGGAAAATTCTGCGCAAAATCTTCGGTCCCGTTTGCGTTGACGGGCTATGGAGACGAAGATTCAACCAAGAACTATACGAGCTATACAGCGACATGCCCCTGGTCAAAACACTCTGTATTGGACTTGATAGTAGAACGAATAGACACCAATAATTCGGCTCGCAGAGTCTTCGATTCACAGCCAGACGTCGGACGCAGTAAAGGAAGACCTCACCTTTAAGTCGCTCTCACAAGTAGAAGCTCACTTCAACAGACTGGAAATGCAAAACTAAAGGCAGTTAGCTATGGACCGTGCTAACTGTGACAGGCATGTTGGTTGAGACGCAGTTTCATTTCGGACTGTGGTACCACTTTTGTAAGTAAAAATGTATGCAGTTGTCTCATAGTGCCAAAGGAAAAGACTTAAAACGTTGCTCAGTATAGTGTGGATCAGCGGGTTAGCTATGGCTAGAAACTAATTGGATGGGCTTGAAAGTGTTATGGTTGTTTCGATTAAACCTCGCTTCGCAATCCATAATTTATGCACAAAACTGTATAGGGTGGGTTATTTGTAATTTTGACACTGACAGCTATTTCCTGCTTGAAATCTTGACAGAAAGTCAGTATTATACGAACAACGTTGAGAAATTTTGAAAATTTATTTCCATAGTGAGTGCGTTATTTGAAAATAAATTTTGGATCAAATGAAGCAACCCTGGCCTGCTGTACGCAACTTTGTGCAAAATTTTCAAGAGAATGTTTGTGCACAATACTCACAGTCTCCTTCGTCGTACGGTGCGTACAAGCGAGATTGTGGCCTAGAGTGTGAGGCAAAATTCACGAACATCAACTCGCAATCAATCCCAAAAGCTCAACATTTCACGCACTAGCCTAAGGTGATGTCTGTACAAAAATCTCGGATTGTTCTTTTACAAGCATCGATTGACTTAGCAAGTGAAGGCGCATGACTATCCGCTTCGTAATGGCTTCGCAGTTTGATCCTTAGAGAAGCTGGTGGCATAATTGGACTATTTTTCTTCCAAAATTAGGCTGGAACAACATTTGAATAAAGGGACGTTACAGATAAATGTTAACCGACTTTTTGTTTAATAAAATTGAAGACTTGAATTTGGATGTCCTCTGGTTAATGCAGGATGGTACGCCATGCCACACAGCCGATGCCACAGCCCATCTTCTATGCATATAATTCCCAAATCGTTTATCAGCCGTCTATTGGGGAAACGGTAAAGGACCGATCTTATGCCAACGATTCAGTGACGATTTAATTATTTGCGGCCAATATAATTCAAGCACTCCCTGAGCTACTGTCCCAAACTATCAACAAGGTCTTCAAAAATTGGAGTGACAGAACGCGCTACTGCGAAGCCAGCCGAGGCAGCCACTTGACCGACGTTATGTTTCAGAATTAATACGAATATTTGCAATAATACATGGAAAAATAGCCTACGGCCCTGGTAGCTAACGCTGTACTTATATTGCATTATTGATCATGTAATTTATTTATATCTCAATAAAATTATAATAATAATAAAGGGTGATCCATTTAGAGGTTCCCTACTTTTTTAAAGAAAAAAACACAGAAAATTCAAATTTGATGGAGAATGTTTATTATCATTTGAAAGAACATTCTTTGGCATTTATTTTTTGAAGATTATGTCTATCAAATGTTGGCCGTTGCTACGTCGCAGATAGTCCATCCGTTGAGTCCAATTTTCGATCACTCGTTCGAGCATTTCGACTGGTAACTGGCGAATGACACGCGTGATGTTTTCCTCCAAGGCCTGAATCGAAGCGGGTTTGTCGGCCTAAGCTTTTGACTTTACATATCCCCACAGGAAAAAGTCTAACGGTGTGATATCACACGATCTTGGTGGCCAATCGACCGGCCCAAAACGTGAAATTATGTGCTCACCGAAATGTTTTCTCAATAAGTCCATTGATTGATGCGATGTGTGGGAAGTGGCGCCGTCTTGCTGAAACCAAATGTAGCCGAGATCACGAGCTTCAATTTCAGGCATCAAATAGTCGGTTATCATGGCACGATAACGGTCGCCATTGACGGTTACGTTCGCACCGGGATAATTTTTAAAGAAATATGGACCGATGAATCCACCGGCCCACAAACCACACCAAACCGTTGTTTTTTCTGAATGAAGTGGCAGTTCTTCAATCTCTTCAGGTTGCTCTTCGTCCCAAAGGCGGCAATTTTGTTTCGATATTCATAAGGGAACAGGGCGGTCTCCAGATCAACGAACGGTCAACCAAATTGAACACATTGCGATCGACAAGAGAAGAGCGAAGCGATTTCGCTTTCGAGCGGCTTCTGTTGTTGCACAAGCTGTATTTTGTACGCTTTCAATTTAAGATCTTGACGTAAAATGCGCCAAGTCGTTCCATACGTCAGTCCGAGTTGCTGCGAACGGCGCCGAATCGACTCTCTGCGGTCTTCGTGTACACTCTCAGCTACGGCCGCTATATTTTCTTCACAGCGTGCTGGACGTGGTCTATTCGGTCGAATATTATCCAATAATGAATGCTGGGTCTCAAAATGGGTGATGGTGTTGCGAATAGTACGCTCAGTAGGCCGATTATGTTGACCATAAGTTGAGCGAAGTGCACGAAACACATTCCTCACAGAACGTGAATTTTCATAATAAAGTTGAACAATTTGTAAACGTTGTTCACGCTTAAGTCTTTCCATTATGTAATGCTAAACAATACTAAACAAAAATAACATGACAGCATGACATGACTCACACGTGATCTGTCAAAAAAAAGTATTGAAAAAAGTATCTCTACTTGGATCACCCGTTACATAAAAAAATTAAAGTTTGTTCATTTAATTGCATTAAAAAAAAATTGTATTTGACCCTTACTTACCCAGGCTACTGATCCACACCGCATCAAAAAGACAGCCGTTCATGTCACTGAGGTTTCCCTTCCAATCAAAAACAATACGAACGTATTACAAACCAAAAACTAAAAATAAATATTTAAACCACTTTCCTTTTTTAATAAAATTCTTTAATATATTTTCTAAATTCTTCACTTTTTTTTTAGTTTTATTTACTCATAATCCCTATAATTAAGATTGCTTATGTCTCTAAAAATAAATTAATTTTTATTTTGTAAACAAAAACTAAATTGAAAAATAAAAAAAAATTGGATTTGATTTAATCAAAAATTTTATAAATACATCTAAACTATACGGAAAAGAATTGTTAAAATAAAATCTGCTTAGTTGATATGGCTTTCATTATGTTTTTGTCTGTTTCAGTGTTGGTATAAGTTTTTCTCATTTTTTTATGTCATGCACAGGAATGAAACATCTGGAACGAAGGCTGAGAAAATAGTTTACATTCAGTTTTTTTTTATTTTTTTATATTTCTACTATTTCGTTTTAATAATAATAGACACTTAAATATTTGCTTTTCCTGTTTGTTTACTTTAATAATTATATAATATAGTTTTGTATTTTTTTTTGTATTATTTTATTTATTTATTTATATCTGCACTCTTATGATTGTTCTGCTGTCGGACAATTTATTAGAATATTTTGTTTAAGTATGTACTTTTAGTTTTTTTTTTAGTTATTAACTGCAATGGACATATATTTTGTTTAAATACTTATTAGTGGGTAAAACCAAATAGTTGTGTTTCTTAGGAATAAGTTTTAAATCAGTAAAAACAAATAAATTAAACTAGGTTCCTTTTTTTAAATATTAAACTCAACAAATCGAACTTCTATTCGCTCTGATAGAGAGTAGGATACATTTTTGTGCTCATTTTTATATATCAATTGTTTCTTATTTTATAAAATTTTTATTTTTAATTTTATTTTACAGCTCGTGTTTTTTTGGTTTTTTTGTTTTTACTAATTTTATTTACATAGTACACAACCTAAAAGTGGTCAGAATTCCGCATTGGGCATTGAATTGCATTCGAATTTTTTTTACACATTACATGGAACCAATATTGAATTTTATTTTTGCTTTGTTTACGCATTAATAAATTTGTTTTAAGGAAATATCTAATTTTTGTTAATAATTTAATTCTACAATTTCTAAATGGTAGCTATGGGGTTAATTTAATTGTTTATGATTTTTGTTTGGTTTTGTATTCAATATCTAAACTATAAAAACAGTCTTAGTCAAGCCTTTAACAATTAAATTTTTTTTTTGTATATACAATAATTTTTTTTAAGCAAATGTTGTTTTGTTTTAATTAGGAAATGAGTGAATAGAAGAGGATGAACGAACAAAGATGGAATCTTATTTGAATGATATGTTAAATATTGATATTTATTTAATAAACAAATTAGAATGCTTATAATAAAAATATCGAAAAACACGGTAACAATAAACTAAGCAAATAATGTTTATAAATTAAATCAACAGTTTATTGCAGTGATGAAAGGTGAGTAATGAGTTAAACATTTATTAAGTTTAAAAACGTGTTAATGTTTTTAGGTGTTAGGGGAGCAATGAAAGAATAATGCATATGAAAAAATAATACAGTAACAACAAAAATTGTTAAATACAAAAAAAAATATTTTTTTTTATGTTTTTAGAATATTAAATAAAAATAAGGGTGTGTCTAGAAATGTTTTTCATCAACTGACAGACCTGACGAGCATATAAAAATTTCTTCCAATAGGGACTTCCGGACTTTGACAGTTGATAGCCGCTATATTTTTAAAGCTACAGCTGTAAGATTGTCTATCATTTATTCAGTCTGTTTTTCTAAATCTTAGTAAGCGAACTTTGTGTTCAACAACACCAGTAAATAAATTGTTTTATCAAAATAGGTGTTCTGTTCAGGAAACGTTCCGAGCACTTCGCCGGTTTGTCGTTCGCCACAATCGTCCTACCGAGAATACTATTCGAAAGTTTGAGTCCACTTGTTTAGTAAGCGATAAATAAACACCCAATGCTGCCGAAAAAGTATTGAACTACTATCAAGACCACCGTGATCAGGTACTCCCTCTTTCACATTCGTATTAATAATTTTTTTAAAGGCCTTAAATAGTTTGAGTAGCAGCAAAGTGTAATGTCATCCCAATATGTACTTTAACGTCGAAAAACATAAGTTTTTAAGAACATCTTTTATTAGCTGCCTAGCTCTTGAACAGGTTGTGGCAAGAATGTTAAGACATTGGAATATTCTTTTGAATCTTCTGACAGCAAGCTAGATCTTCAGCGATGCCATTTATACTTCAATCGAAGTATTTTACTTTCCATTTTTTCCATTTGAAGCCAATACCTCGATACTTCCTCTTTCATAAAAATACTTCTCTTTCCGTTGACTTCATATTTTCCCTTAGAATTGGGAAACCGTATTATTCATCAACGAACACTCCCATCAAGTAGCCGAAAATCGTAAATGCGAACACACTCATTTAAATCCTAAAGCTGAACTGATGATACTAAATGGTGAGTTGAATGAATCAGAAGTTAGGGACATAAACATCATCGTCAAGAAGTCCACATTATTCTTTGTAATTTTTGAATAAACTTTGAAGACCCTGTAATAAGGGCTGTTGAGACTTTAAATCTTTTTTCTTTAAGAGAAAGTCCTTTGAAATTAATTCGACTTTTTCCAAACTTAGTCAAAGACGATAACATTGAATACCTAGAAACCGAATGGAGACTTCTAATTTTGAACGAGTCTTAACCAAAAGAAGAATGTCTTGAAGTCTTTTGGCATACTGTCTTCTGCCTCATTTAAAAGACTTTGTAGGAGCTTTGTTCTGCAGCTACTGAGAGGGCCTTTTCCCAAACTAAATTAATAAAGAACGTAGGTCGAAACAAGTCAAGCACTGATAATTCGGTGCCGTGACATTAGGCCAAGCGTCATAATACCAAATTTATAAACTTGGTCTTACGACGCTTTGTGAAAGTGACATAAGGCCAAATGCTAGCATTTTGTATTATGAAATTTTGATGAAACGTCAAAAGGCCAATTTGGCTTTATAACACTTTCGATTGCATATTATATTTGCTTCCCTGATACGTGTATACGTGCTCCATTTGGCTTTATGTCACTTTCCTAATTTGGCCTTTTGTCGCTTTATCGATGTGCCATAATGCCAAATGCTGGTCTTATGTGCGCAGATTTCACAGCGAATCTATTTTGATGGCGACATTTTGAAATCTATACCCTGTGTACTTATTTTTGAAGACAAAAAATGTCTTAAGTTTTCAAGATACTTCCCTACAGTACTACTTTACAATATTTTTGTCCGGCAGCGCTTCCCGTACTCCGACGAAACCCGAGATCGGCCATAACATCGCACTTGTCCGTTTGAGTGTACAGGAGAACCCAATGCAGACGATTTCGCTCACAAGAACTCGGCCTTTGGCAGACCCAAACTTGGCGAATTTTGCGAAGTGACTTGGGCCTGACACCCATACAAAATTCAAATGAACCAGGAGCTGAAAGTAAACCACCATCGGCTCTGAAGCAGTTGGAAACTGACCATTTCTAGGTAAATGGATATACCAATAAGCAAAATTGCCGAATTAGGGACGATACCAATCCAAATGAGATCAAAGAGCGCCAAATGAACTCTGGACTGTAGGCGTTGTCGGAAAATATTTCTTGGAGAACGATCTTGTCCAGGTATCGCTGACGACTGATAAATATCAACTTCTTATGGCATGAATTGGATGATATGGACACCATAAGGCGTACAGAAATAATTGCTTGTGGAAACTAAATTTTATTGCCTTACAGAGGAAGAATTGTTAGTTGGGCAACGACATGTCGTTTCAACAGGATGGCGCCACGTGGATAGCCGCGGTGTAGTTAAGGTGTTCGCCTGCTGAGTGGAAGATTGCGCTTAAAATCCCAGATAAAATTCATTTCAAACAGTACTCCTGTATTTTGCTGGATAGTGGGAAAGTAGCGGTAGATTTTGTTCTACTTTTCAAAAAAAAATATTTGCTGTCCTATCTGCCATTTCAAACAGTACTCCTGTATTTTGCTGGATAGTGGGTAGATTTTGGAAACCTACTTTTCAAAAGGATAATTTTATCTGTCCAATCTGCTGCTTTGCGGTCAATCGAACATTTTGTTGTATGAGCAACAAAAACTCGGCCAATTTTATTGACTTACGTCTAGCGCAGAAGTCGCGACTTTCAATGTTTAATTTTTATATATAAATGGAAAACTTAAAGAAATCTCATTCGCTTTTTACCGATGATTAGGAAAATTCATCTAGACCGAACGCAAATTTAAATTTCGGGACCTAGAAGAAGAATATTAACATAGAACTGACATTTTTCATTTGTATGCTGTTCTTATCCGTATTCCCCATAAGATCTTACAGTTAGCAAATAACATCCCAAGAGCATCACGTCCCTAGTTTGAAAAACTTGAAATTTGATAGCAAGATTAGGCTTTTTTTGAAAGAGTTTACATGCTTCTGGAGTGACAGAAACGAAGCTATAGAGTTAATAGCTTCAAAAGCTGGGAAATAATAGGATGATATTTCCATCATTTGTTGTAAAAATCGTGTTTTAAGGCAATGCCCTCTTCTAATGAATGAAAGGCATCTGAAAATTTAAAACGTTCTAAAAATTGTCAGAAGTGATTTCGTTTTTGGATTTTACTTCCAAAAAATTTGGGAAATTTATGTTTATCAATAAAACATTATTAGCTGTAAATTGGTATTCTTGGATTGATTTTTCAAACACATGATGGTCACACTGAAAATTATATCTACGAACAATGAAATAGAATTGACTGCATATTGTCGGACTGTGTTTTATATCATAACTCCATACGATATTAATCCAGAAAAGCATTGCATACTCATAGGCACTCTAATTGGAAGTGTGGCTCCTAGAACTAGACTTAATTTTATGTTTAGATCACTAATTTTAGGTTCGATAAATCGACGATACAGGGTGGGCCATAATGTATGATCTTATAAGAAAGTGCCGTCGATATTTCATTCGGTTTTAATACTTGTGAAGCAAACAAATGTGAATGAGCAATGAAACGCTAAAATTGGTTACTCTATATCATTGCATAACCCAAAGATAGTTAATGAATGGCTATGAATTCTCATTAGACTAAGCACACTGGATGCGAACGCCTAAATACTGGTCGTACGAATTGAGTGCGCACACGTTTTTCTTTGTAGAATAGACAGTGTCCTGGTGATAAAGCACGAAACTATTGTTTTCGGACGTCGGAACTACACGTACATATACGTACGTTTTGGAAGGTCGGATTATTTGTGCGTAAGTATTCGCACGAGTCAAATTCGTACGACAACGCGTCCAATGCACGATTAGGCTAAAATCCTTTAATTGACACTGGAAATTGATTCGCATTGCTTTAAGTGTTTTGTCAACTGAAAGACATAGAAAACATGTTCGAGTAAAAATCAAACCATAATAAGCAAAAACCTAGGCAACAAAGTGGAAGTGGCATAAGAGTCACGGCAACACCTGAACCCCTCATAAAGTAATTTTGTTTTGTATATTTATGAATTTGATTATCAGGAGCATAAACAATAAATTAGGAATCCAACGTCAATATCAAGCTCAGAAAAGAAGAAAAACGGGTGTTAACAAATCTAGTTTGAAACGGAAACTTCCAGTCCTCTGTTTCTTAAAATTTGATAAAATTACCACAAAATGGAATTGGAAATAATTGTTTGTTTGGTATTTTATCATCTGTCAAAAACATCTGATAATTTAGCCCCAGGCTTAAGACACCAAACTTGCTGGGTTAACTCGAGGTGAACTCTGGATTGAAATTGACTGAAAAACTACTTTATCGAGCTAACTCGAGTTTGATCCCGAAACTAGGATGATCTCGCACTGAAAAACCGCGCCTAAATAACTTATACCTACACTATATAGCTGATGGTTGGGTGTTGTATAACGAGGGTAGATTATGATTTCCTATAACTTTGCAATGCGCAGTGGTCGTAACTCTGACTACACATCAAGTGTTTATTTTAACCTCCAAGTCAAATCCGGTTGGATGAGTTACCATCCAACAGGATTTGACTTGCTAAACGATAAACGCGAATGTTGATATCAGCACGAAAAACAGAAACAGTATAAACAAGCAGGTCAGAATGGCACGGAATGAATGCCCGGCCTGCTTTCCCAGGCGAACCCAGACAAGCTGCTTCGACATATTCGGACAACAGGTTGTCTAGGAATTTCAAGGGTTAGCATAGCCAAGCCCCTTGAATAGAGCTGGTGGCGGATGAACCGAAAGGCCAACGGCAGCGCTCAATCCCGTAGTGGATACTGATGGCCCCATTTCCTAGGGGTGTCTAATAAATTGCAACTGGCCCTCCAGGTTGGGGGTTGCGCTTTGGGTTAACATGGAAAAATTAAATTGTTACGAAGCAACCAATAGCCTCAGAAAGGACTGATTTTATTGTTGACGATCCGGCTACACGAAAAAAGGACAACGACTTTCGTATCTCCAACTGGAATGTGAGAACATTAAACAGGAGAGGTGCAAGCGAACAACTAGCGGAAGCCTAAATAACTAAAAGTATGCACACCATCTTGAATTTCTTCAAATTTAACGAACACAAGAAAAAGTGACTCCCCGAAGCTAGTTCGGACACCACCCATGGAGTTTAAGTCTCCACTACATCCAAAATCTTTCCTATCCTCTCTTTCTTCCCCTTCTCTAACGCTCGTACTATGGTAACATATAAAAGGGTATTCATAACCCCTTGAGTACGTGTAAATTATAAAAAAAAAACTGCTACAAAGCAGACATTACTGTCATCCAGGAAATACGATGGGATTGGCGGGCAAAAAGAGGATTAAAAACTGTGACATCTATTACGGACCGTGTTATAGTGAGCAGAAACAGCGACTATTCGGATGTGGTTTTGTTATAAGTACAGACTTAGGCAAGAAGTCTTATGTTTCAAATAAAAGTGCAGACTTAGGCAATAAGTCTTATGTTTCCGAGACATTAGCGAACGCATTGTTACAAGCCGCATCAAGGCCAAATTCGCCAACATAAGCCTTATATGCGCTCACGCCCCAACAGAGGAAAAAGATGATATAGCTAAGGATTGCTTCTGAGAGCTCCTTGACAAAACTTAGGAGCGAATACCAAAGCGAGATGTTAAAATCCCGTTGGCAGATTTTAACGCAAAGGAAGGAAGAGAAGACATCATTAGACGTATTGTCGAAAACCATAGCCTACACGACAACACGTCTGGTAACGAACATAGGCTAATTGACTTCGCTACGAAACGAAATGCCACTTTAGCCAGCACAAGGTTTCCTCACTTCGACATCCATAAGGAGACATGGCGGTCTCCAGATCAACGAACGGTCAACCTGTCCTATGTATACCACTGTGAAAATACTAGCATTAAGCCACGCAAATACTATGCTCCTCGCTGGGCATTACTGTCGTATTTCCTGACGGATAGGTAGGACATTCGTATTAGTATTAGTATTCATATCACTAGAGTATGAAAGCTGTTACCCCCCTTAGGTCATACTTGATCACACTTGCAGCTGCATCGGAAATCTTTAAAAAATGCTTCTATCTTCCGGCCGAAAAAGAAATTCAACAACCATTTCGTCCCTAGACCACCAAATAGGAAGACTACCGCTTTGAACTGCTAACAAAACTTAACCAAAACACAAAACCAAAAACCCAAAAACCAATCAAAATCCAAACCAAGATCTTAATCAAAATTAAAAAACAAAGAAATAATTAATTTTTGATGAAATGTAGTTCTTTTTATTTTCCATTGGATTTTTTTTTTTTTTTTTTAATTTCGTATTTTGTGTGTTTTCTTAAAAACTAAATTAACAAAAATGAAATAATAAAATAATAATTTTATATCATACTTAAAATTCGAACTTAAACTCAAAAACATCTAACTAAAAAGTCTTTTCTTTTTTTTTCGTAATTTATAATTGCAAAATAAAAAAATAAAAATAATAGGTAATCCTTAATTTTAATACATCACATGTTTTTACAACTAAAGAGAAAATTATACACATTTTTTGTACAACAAAAATAAACAAAATAAATAATATTCTTAAATGAGAAAAAAAAATTATTTATAAATTATGTTTTAATATTTTTTTATAATTTTTTTTGGAAATTCCACGTTTTAAGAATGCTAATTATGCTCTCACATTAATTATTATGTACAGTGGAGGAATAGTTTTTTTTTAGGACATAAGGAGGAAAAGGATATTTACAAAATCGCGCAGTTATTTAGTGTTTTTTTTTTTGGAAGAATATAAATTCGAAGAAGGAACTGACTGCGGCTAAATGCTATGCTTACTACGCCGTTATATATTTACAGGATCAACTCGTTTTATTTACATGTCCTTTTTTCCAACAATTTCTCCATTAGTCTCTATGTTTTCACGTATGCGTCTCTATGTGCGTTTATATTTACAATAAGGATCGGCTATCTCACGCCTTGGCCGTTGTATTACAATTGACTACATCCGTACTGCTGCAGCCAGTTGTTGTCGGTGTCATCGACGACGATGTTGTTGTTGTTGCTGATGCTGATGCGGATGATGGCTGTGAGTTTGTAGGTGCAGAGTTATTATTCGAACTGCGATCAACATCCATGTCCTTTGATTGTGGGGCTGGTTGTTGTTGCTGCTTTGTTGAGCGACGATTCCAGCCAAAATTTAGCGCGGCTGTTAGTTTGTTTTGACTACTGCCCCCATTACTGGCACTGCCAACGCCCACTCCTCGTCCAATTGATGATGCTGGTGTGCTACTATGATGATGACTATATCCGGAGTCTGAGCCAAAACTTGAATCACCACCACCAGCACTGCCCCTGGAGTACAATTGATGGTTGTGATGATGATGATGTGCTTGTGCAGGATGATGATGATGATGATGGTGGCCGCTTCTATAGGAGCCCATTAGCCCGGCACTGGTGTAGTCTGGAGCAATGTATTCTGGATAGGATAGTGGACCACCACTGACTGGCGTCGCATTGCGGCCAACTGTGGTCGTTTGCTGTTGCTGCTGTCGGGCACAGGTGTCATAGAGGTATCCTTCATGGAAGATGGGCTCCGCATAGCCGTAGGTCGGTTCAATGGGATCCATTGGAGGAACTATTCGTCTACGGTCAATGCTGCGTGGATTTGTTCTCGAACGCATCGAGTTCAATAAGTTACTAGCGGCATAATATGGCTGCGGATAGCGATTCGGATGGTTGACAATGTTTCGTTCGCGAAAGATTGTCGCCACCGCTGAGGCTGGATGATGCAGTTGATTATTGATGCGATTACGTCGCTCGACTTCGTTTTCCAGCGTATTGTAGTACTGGACACGATTGTTATTGTTGTTGTTATTGTTGCTTATGTTATGGGCGAGGCTCTGATGATGGAAGTTGTTGTTGTTGTAGGTCAACGACATAAGATTGTGACTTCTATTGTCATAGAGATGATTCTGTGTCATTGGTACCATCATATCACCGACCAATTGTTCGGAGCCCGCCGATGTATTGAACTCATCCATGCTGGAACTGGGCGCCGGTGTCTTGTGGCGATTTTTTCGGTTGTTATTCTGTCGGCCGGTTGTGTGTCGCAGGACTCCTGATAAGATACCACCCGTCCGACTGGTGGGCGGATTATTGTTCGCCGATGATGTTGAAGTCGAAGTGGTCGCTGATGTGATGGTGGTGCCATCATTATGCGTATTCGATGAGGACGACGATGAAAGCAGGGAGTTGCGTTCCTGACCATTGCCGGGCTGTGACGCGTTGATTCGTTCGTGATAGATCGTCGAAACGGGAATCGTTGATGCTGTATCTGAGATCGATTTGTTGAAGGATCTCTCTCCGGGTAGGGAGAGTTCATCTTCCGCAAAGTCATCGTCCGAGTGTAGTGGCGGCTCTGATTCGCCGTCAGAGTCGCGACCAGGTCCGAGTTCTTCGTAAACGTTATCATTGGAACGGTACGGATCGGGGCCGGGTGAGGATGAGACCAGGAATGGTGGGGACCTTGTCATTGGGTAGCCGCTGGGATAGTGGATTCCTTTTGAATGGTGCAACATCTATAAGTAAAAAGAAGAAGGAAATTATTGGTATCATGTGGGCCTTTAAAGGTTGTTTGTTATTCAGAATGACTTGTAAATCTGGAGAGGTACGATTTTATTCCATCTCAAACCCATAAAAGTCAAGGAAATCATTTTTTTATTGGCCATTCCTTAGCGAAAACCAATTAACACCTTCGCCACCAACGTCTTGCATCATAATCCATTCAAATGGCCCATAAACTGCGATAAGATACCATCATGCACAATGGGAATACCTTCAAAGAGCACATTCCATCCTCAATTACTGTCACCACTTTCCTAACCATCTCCATGCATATCAAAGGAATTCATTTTTCCCACTCCCCTATATTTCACTACATAAATGGATGCGTCCCTTTGTTTACTCCCTGCACGTGCAAAAAAAAGGGAAAGATAAACCGTTCCATTCCTAACCGGTTATTTCCCTATGTAAATTAACGGTTGTATGAAGACTATTCGTAATCCTATTTTTTCGGGTGTATAAGTGCACACAAGACCGACTATCTGCATGAGTGAATATGAATTATAAACCCATATAAACTTTGAAAAGTTGATAAGCTTTTTTGTCCTTTTTTTTTGTGAAAAGTGGCAAATTAAAATGGACACCGTAATTCTTTTTCAAAGGGCTAACTATGTATACAAATGTCCTTTGAAGATAACAATAAAAGAAACAAGAAATGGAATATTATGCCAACTCACTTCATTTGCATTGTAATGTCCTTTTTTTGAAATGGAAAATATGTTTGCTTGTGTTTGGTTTCTTTTTTTTTTTTCATTTTGCAAATGGGATAGTCTTTTGAATATTAATGAGGTATTCCGCAAAAGAGGACAAAACGGAACAGAAATAGGAGGGATTTTAATAAATTTACTTTTTGTATATCTTTGGTCACTGCGCGTTTGTCATCAGTGATGTAATTAATGTTGACCGGAAAGGATATTTGTGCGACAACAAAGAGATGATGTTTGTTGTAAATTTTCAATTTTATTTTCCTCTTGACGGATGTACAATTTTGTATCATCCCTGTTTTATGTCAGTTTAACTGCAGTTGCCGCCATCTGTTGAGAAATTATTGAAATAACGGTTGTAATATTAGATAAATATGGGATCATTGGTTGGGCAATTCGCTTTTAAGTTTAAAGTGGGAATTTCAAGTATCTGACGACATGAATCATGAAACAGTCCAAGCCTTCAAATTGAGCCTCATGTCGGCTATTAAATCAGCCCCCTACGTAGATACAGATTGCAGCTTAACTCTAACCCACCAGACAATGTTAGATCAATAAACGGGTTGCAAGAAATAATGTGATAAATATTGACAGTTCCTTGACATATGTTGACATATTTGCTTTCCTTTATGTGTATTTGATATACAATGGCAAAAGGCACGCCATCAGAAAACAATATACAGGATCATGCAACCCAATCACCTTTGCTAAAGGTTTCAGGATAATGCAAAAAATAGGGTTGACATTTATTTCTTTTTTTCTTTCAACCCCTTACACAAAATATCCTGTTTACTTTCCCCTTTTATGAAAAAAAAACGACAAAAAAAATGTAAATCCACCGATTGCATTAATCGACAGCGTTTCCTCGATACTATGAATAGCGCACACGACGCTGGTGATTAAGGATGATTAACGAGCTCGCTCTTATCCTTTCTACATGTACACTATGTCAATGTTTTTTTCGCCGTCAGACTTATTTTTTTATTAATTCAATCGGATTTCTCTTTGCAGGAGTAAATGTCAGCGACCCTCAACATACACCGTACATTTAAATTCAATCAACAAATCCTATGGATGTTGTCAAATTCAATTTAATTGAATATCCTGAGATTTCGTTCCTTTTTTTATATTTTTAATCCAATTTTACTTTACACGTAGCGCTGTCGCACAGTGATTCTGCAATCTGCTGTTGTGAGTGCAATTACTGTCGACAACTTGAAAATATGTAGACGAAGATGTAGGACGAAAAAAAAATAATTGCATAAAGGATATATTTGACAGTTATTACATCGTCTATATGTTAAGCTTCAATTGACATGACAAGTGGTTCTTATCCTTTTTTTTCAATTCGCTTTTTCTATATTTTTTTATCGCCACTTACATGAGATTCTTGAACGAGAAAGAAATTCCAACATTGCAAGGATCAAGTGCAGAAAAATTGTTTCAACAGAAAAAAAAAATTGAAAGAAAGAATGTTCCTGCAATCTGAAGGATGTTGAAAAAATGGTGTGAGAAAATTGGATAAGAAAAGCTCTAAGGAGGTGTGAAATAAAGAAAAAAATGGATTCTGTAGACAGACAAAGCGATAATCTATATAAGGGTGGCAGGAACATTCAATATCGCTGAGCTTTGAGTTTATTTTCCTTGATTCTGCGGAATCAATTGATTGCACCAAAATGTGTCACAATTTAGGGATACTTTCATTGAAGGATGCAATACCTGCATATTGTTAAAAGAAATGCATGCTTGCAAGTGAGTCATTGCATTCGAGAAGGTGATTATGACTTGAAATGAAAGACAGGCAACCTTGCAAAAAAAACTTATTCCTGACAATCATTTCCCGCCCTCAAAATTGAATGACAATTCAATTTCACGAGGAATAACACGTTCAAATATCTCATGTTATTTATCCTGTCCCCGCCTACATTTGTGTAAAGCGATACCTCTTTTTTTTTTTTTTTGATGAAATCCTTCGCGTAAAAAGTCACAGAACAAACACAAATACAATAAATATAAATATCCTTTGAAAACAACAAAAATTCATAAAAGGGAAATGTGATTCATATGAATCCACAAAACATTCCTAGATACCATTACAATACGTCTGTATAGTAGAAGAAAGAGATGAGAAAAAATTAAATTAAAAGAGGACGAGAATAATAAAAATAATCATCAAATAATACTCCCGTCGCGTCGTAGATATCTGTTTCCTTTTATTCTCGTCCTGAATGATTTCATTTCTCAACAAATGGTATACCCAACTGAATGGAATAAGATATCATATTTCTCTCACAGAGGAAGGAGTTTTTGTCTGAGAAATTTCCAAAGGTGGACTGTCGCAGTGACACATGTTGTGACAGGTCCTGTCTAAATGTTTTGATTTTCATTACATCTCATATATCCCGTTCCAAGTACACATTCGATTAAACAATTAAGTAATAGCTACACAGGAAATGTGTCCTCGTATTTCCACAGCAAACACGCACTCCTTTTTGGGATGGGACTGAAAATATACGATACAACAAAAGCAGCAATCCTTTAACGAACCCAAAATACATTAGATCCTTCAGAAATGTTTCTCCTTTATCTCTCTATCTCTTGGCTCTTTGTCTTTTATAAATAACCACACTTCCTTTCGATTATCCTTCCAGCTACTTTCTAACAATCACAGATAACCCATTTATTCAGTTATCCTTTCATTTCGGTATAGGACATCCTGGCATGACTCCACACCCTACAGCCAGTTTGGTATTTCCATACTCCAAAACTACACACTCGATTAATAATTACAATTGCAATTAAATTCTTGTGGTCTTCCTTGTGTGCGGTATGGAATACTCCTGGCGAAACGAATATGTGTGCGTTGTATGGGTAGGATATTGTTTTCTAATGTTTTTCAATGGCGAAACAAAACATGGATACATTGTTGTGTATATCAAAAACGAGGATTACAAGCTTTAAACCACATTTCGTTCATCCCCCTTCCTGTAATCTACCACACAAGCCCAAGCCGATGACGAGTGAAAAACTATGGACAGATGAGGGCGGTGTACATGTTTGTCTTACTTCTGGCCATCATTGACCATATCGGAAGTGCATCTATCTGTGTGTGTGTAATATTCTGTTAATTGAGTCCTGTTTTGGTTGATGTCTTTTGGTAAGATGGTTTGTGTGTTGGTTATATGCTAACACAAGGATAACATTGTTTTTGATGGGAGTTTTCATTGGTTTTCATTGTTTTCATAGATTTTATTGTAGGACCGGGGTGCTAGTTAGGGAATGTGACCACATAGGGTATCAATGATCACCTGGTATAACCGATGATCTTGAATGGAATCATTCATAAATATTAGAAGATCTAAGACTTAATTCGTAATGATCGCAATGATTTTCATAAAACGACATCAATTATCCGCACGGATCTGTTACTGATCAGTTAACACCTTCTGTAATGCTGGTTAGTGGTAATTTTCAGTGGCAAATCACTGATCTCATAAATGATCAGCAGTATAAAAATGACTTCGTTGCTTTTCTCTGTTTAAAAGTCTTGAAATGACGTTAAAACATACACTTTGACTATGACGATCATCAGTGACCAGATTGACACATCAGTCAAGTGATCACCGATGACCTTTTGTAGCAAATCAATGATATATTTCGATCAATAATGCTGAGATGTTTAGTCAACTGATCTGAAATAGGATGTAGTTATCAGTAGAGGTTTTTCGGTGATTGGAAGCAGAGAGATTATCGACATTTCAATATCAAGATCAGAGATATGATGTCAGAACCAAGGTGCAAATTTAAAGTAGTGACCCTACTGATCTTCCGTGATCTCTGGTACCAAATCATCGCAAAAGTTATCCTGCTCATCTGAAGCGATCATGTTTAAAAATAATTTTTCGATTTTTCGGTGAGTACAAGAAAACTCGCGAGAGATCAGCAATATAAAAATATTAAGAGCACAGATATGATGTTACAAGATAGATTTAAATTAGTGATCTGGTACCAAATCTCTGGTACCAAATCACGTGAATTGTTATCTTTCTCATCTTCCGTGATTATGACTGAAAATATATTTTTCGAGCATGGTAATCTTCATCAACATCTACAATTTGCATGCTGATCTTACTGATCTTCATCAACAGCACTATAGATCTCCTCAGCATCGTCGATACCTCTCCAAACAAAATTAAAACAGCAAATATTATCACTAAATTCTAATCTTGAACTTACCTCAACATTATGATGATGTCTCATGACCAACGGCCGATGTCCCAAATGTGCATCTGGATCTTCATATGTCACTGAATGTCCACCCGGTAGACCTCCGTTCATATGTGGGCCACGTGTTGGAGTTTTGCAGGGTAAAAAGTTTTGAACTTTTCTTTTATTTCTGAAAGAAAAGAAAAATTATAAATTAATATCACATCTTCATACGTTGACTAAAAATTTTATTTTTTCATAAAGTGTGACTCTTGTGTTCTAGATAAGGAAGGCAAAGATAAATTTTCTAAACTTTTTGAATGAAATTCAATTTCAACTCTCTTAGCTCTCTGATTTATGTCATTCGCAGGAGCACATGAATAAGGATTCAACTGAATAATATATTTGGTTGAGCGTAATTTTCATTTGCATGTCATTGTTCGCATCTAGAATGGGAAATTATTACCCTAAATATTGGCTGTATGAGCACAAAATTCAATCCCTAAATGTGAATAAATATTTAAATTAGCGATGCCACTGACAGATACCATATATCTCAAGTACGCATTTCTCGCAAACTCAGACGGCAAAGTGTAGACGAGGGAAAATATTTTAATTAATTTTATAAAATTCGTAGAATAAAAAAAAATTTTTGTAAGAATTCAGACAGCGTACTTGTATGATGCGGAACTCGATTGAGATTCATTTAATTATATGCAGACTGTTGGAGAAGTTTTATTTCCGTATTTCAGGATTTGCAGGAGGAAGGGGATATAATAATAGATGGGGAAATTTTATGAGAGGGAAGGCAAAAGTGTTGTGTATCATTTTGTTTTTCATTGTTTTGGTTATACTTAAACTTCATTTAATATCAGGTGTATCCTCGCCATAAATTCACCCCCTAATGAATCAATTTCAAAAGCCTGTCTCTGTAATGCAGTCTTCTGATTACGAAAGTATCAATTCCATTGCAAACTTATTCAGATTTATGGTATTTTTTTTCAAAAAGAAAACTCCGCTCGCATTTTCTACAACAGTAAAACTCATTTGTTATAATAAATCAAAGACCAGTGGACTAAAGCTACTCTAATATTTGGAAATGGACAGGTCTGTGAAGTCTGAAAATCTCTATCGAACACTAAGGATGATAAATCGACATAGAATGGCGTAACCAAACACAACTTCTTATACAGAGGTATAGTGAAGGTACATCATCACCCACATCATGGAGTATATACTCGCTCTCGCTGGGCTCTTCAAAAGCGAATATCTGAAAGATTTATATGCGAAGAATGTCTTGGAACATTTTAATTCCTTGTTTGGTCATAAATCACCGCGAGTAAAAGCAAACAAGTGCCATTCTTAATTTTCAATTTAAGGATAGAATTTCCAGAGCAGCCCCCAATCCTGAACTCAAATCCGAACCTTCTCTTGCCTGCTGAGTCTGAAGTGGAAGTCGGAGGGAAATTAAATAATAATAGACGATGGAATATGAAATTAACTCGTAAGTGAAATTGTTCGCTACGTTCATGTTCTACATGCGATTTATTATCCTTTTTTGGTGGTGTAAATGTGAGTGCGAAGGTATGACATGGCGTATTCTTCTTCTTCAGCAGGCGAGGGCAATTTTAAATTATATTAAGTTATAACAACTTTGTTACAGAACGTAGTATCTTCTGTGACTCCTTGTTTTTAGATATATATATATTTTTTTTTGTAGAAGAAGAGGAGCATACCTTTTCATATATCGAGAAGCATGCATGCAATCCTAAAAGAATTTTCTTAAAAAGGACACCATGTTACCGGAGCGAAAATATGTCGGAGAATATTAAACACCGAGAATGTGCATGTCATCTTCTATGAGTACCACCAAAATGATGGCGTGCCGTTTGTTTTTTTTTCTATCCCTGATGAGATCGGGGTAGGAAGTGGGTTTCTTACGGTATATGAAGGCAGACACATTTTGAGTTTGATTTAATTAAAAATACTTGAGATACTTTTTTTCCCTGGGTTGTAGATCGTAGAAGTGAATTTTGAACACATTGCATTCATGTAGGATAAGTTATTAAGTTATGAAAGTTTAAGGTGAACGATAAAAGGTGTAATTAAAAATGTTTAACGTATCTTTTGCAAGAGAAAATACTTCTAGATACGAAGAAATTAATATTTCAAAATGTCTGCAGTTATGAGAATATAAAACGCATTTAAAGATACACATATTAATGACAACTTGACAATAATGCATGAATCAAATGAAAACCACTTCTATTACAACATTTTCGTAAACTCTTTCCACTACAAAATTTATCGTTTAATCATAACTCGACACATTACACTTCAAAACATTACATAACACTTATAATGTAAGCCGTCAAGTGAATGCAGCCAGAGTACCACCACCCAAGTAAGGGCATATGTTGAGGGTTTTCCTTGTTTTATTTTTATTCATCTGAATGAAGAGGCGAACTTATAACACACATACATTTCATCCTCCCATTCATGGCACACCATTTAAACCATACACCCAAGTGCTTCGTGCAGATTTTTCATTACCAGCTTCAGCCAAGCCGCCATTCAACATCATCATACCGGCCTCCGTCTAAGTCTTTTATTTCAGGAAGGAAACTTCCTCTTCATACATTCGCTACGTTATAAAATATTAAGATACAAAGACAATAATTGAAGGTTACTTATACCGAAGACTGTAGACAGTGTAAAGCCCTCATATGCGCGCGCCCTTTTGTGTTAGCCCGTAGAAGATGAAAATATGAAAAATTATGACAACATATTCATAAATTGCTTAAGACAATGACTATGTGTGTATCTGAAGGGGGGAGAAAATGAAGTGAGTCCTAAAGGCAATGCCAGCATCCTTCCTGCGGTTGTACTCTGTCTCTCACTTTTCACTCCTCTACTGAGCCGAAAAGCTATTCTGCGGCAAACAACGTTAGTCGGCGCGATGCGGTTTTTAAAAGGCATACAACCAACCAAGCACACTTCAAATGTGGTTTAAGCATTCATAAGACGTCTCACAAGGAGTACTTCCGGCTGTATGTGTGATAAAATTCGTAACAATAAACGGGTTAAGAATGTCAGCTTAGTTCAAGTCAAACACAACATCAATTTAGATGCTTAGATACACTGAATCTTTGATAGAAAAAAACCAGCTCCATAAAAATGTGTGCCTTCGATTTGAAACGTGACAAATGTTCTTTTAGCACATCTGCGAAATGGAAGATATAAAAAAAGCTCAACTCGTTTTTTTTATGGATTTCCGTCAGGATTTTCTCGAGGACACTTTTGTCATCCGAAATGGGAATTTTTTTTTTATGTCCGCAAGTTTTTAATCTTTGCCCTTCGGCCTCTTACGGAATATAAACCGTCAAAAGGTAGAATTTTTACTACTCGTCCTCGTCAGCGGAATGCAGTAGAAAAAAAAGTCGAATTAAGAACACCCATAGCCCCAAAAGATGGGAATCCAAGGAAATAAATCCGTTTTTCGCCTTTTGGAATAATACATTTTGAAAAATTAATGATCGACAAATCCCATCATTTTATCAAATATTTAAAAGGATTTGCCCGTCATCACTTGTATCCCAATTCAGCAGAAAAAAAAATCAAGGATAATCGATTTTCATTTGAGGAATCAACTGAATTTTGATGTTGCTTCTGTTCTCTTTGATATATTTTGCGTATCTTTGCAGAGTTTAATCCTTTCAAAAATCATTCGGTTTTTTTTTCACCGAAGAGCCTCTATAGTGAGAATGTCCTTAATTCGATAAAAGCAACAAAGAAGAATGTGTGTTGCGGGGGGAAGATAGGCTGCCTACATGTAACAACATGAAAAGTAGCTGCAAGTTGAACAGAAAAAAATAAAAATAAATTCAAAGGGATAAAAGATCCCGTTTCCATTCTTTTGTCGAAACAGGAAGGATATTCCCTTAAGGGTGTATGACGAAGAATAAGAGAAGGCATCAAAAAGGAGCGTTTACTTATTTATATAGTAGTTCCTTAGGAAGTTTCTTCTTGTTCTTGTTATTCATCTTTTAGTCAGGTTTTCTTTTTGCGTGCGATGGTGCATGTAAAGTTTTTTTTGTAGTGTTGTGTCCTTTTTTGTATCCTTAGGGTGTGACACTGTAGTAACACTCGAGCACATTATTGATATGTAAAGTGATGTTATCACTTGTGATTGATGTTTGATGAAGGGGAATTGATTTTGTTTATTCTTTTGTTGTTGGATTGATAGAAAGCTAGTGTGAGTATTAGGGACTTGTATCCTTGCCTTTGAAAGATCAAAGTAGACATGTTAGTTGGTGTTGGAAGTTTGTTTAGGGAATTATAAAGCGATTTAGTGAATATTTTCAGGGGTAAATTATTGTGGAATGGGTTAAGATACGAAAGCTGGTGAACCCCATCCTTTAGCATTTATAAGGGATAAATTGAAACGATTGGGTTGACTTCCTGATTCGAATAATGATCATAGATACGAGGACAAATGTAAGTCATTTTCCATTTAAAAGGATAACATTCCGCATTCAATATCACATACATCCCTCTACATGATTGCCATTAATACACGATAAATGTTATTTTTAAATTTAAAAAATAAAAAAAATCATTAAATTAAAAATTACCTCTCGTTAAATTTTAACTTTATTTACGACTACACAAGCAACAATTAAAGTCGGTATTACGCATAAAAAAAAGCACACACATCCATATAAGTTGCTTGAAAACCAAAAACCGGTTAAAGGATTTCACTCCAGATATACAAAAACCATATGCGTACATAGAGTAGAAATTTAAATAAATCAAATATGTAAATAAAGTTGGCATTTAAAAATTCATTGAATATATACAAACAAATAACTGTTGCTGTGTGTATTTTTTTTTTGTGCGTCTGGTGTTTTTTTTTTGTTGTCAACTCCAATACGACAGTGATTACCTCGCTCATTGTTGGCGGTTGGTAGGTAGTATTATTATTAATTAAAGAGTAATGCTAAAAAATTTACAGGAAATATGTATCATGTGGAACATCACAAAAAAAGTTGTAAATACAACAGTGTAAGGACTCTCTTTAATTGATGCAATCATAATTAAATTAAAACAGAAAATAAGCGAAAGGATTTATGCTGTTTTTTTTATTTAAAAAAAAGAACCACATATGTGGGAGTAGGTATAGTACTAATTGAGTTACAAAGTGGTTGACACAATGTGGGTAAATGTATCTTAACCAATTGTAATTGTTGAAAAAGCTCAACAAATTAAAATGTCGTGTGATAATCACGAAATGTGTGAAGAGAGAAGAAAATGAAAATGTCATGTGGGTTGGATCACAATGGTGATATATCTAAATTATTTTTTTTTTGTTTTTATTAAATTCAAGGCAAGTTTTGAGTCTTAAAAACCTACACCAACCATACCAATTTGTTTTTTATTGAGTTGAATGTTGAAAAATTTAAATTTTTATCAATTTTTAATGCAAAAAGACACCATCGTTGATAGAAAGCATATCTATCAACTGAAAGGTCATGTTTATCGGTGTCTTACAACAGCAATTCATCAATTCGATTCATGAATCAATTCTAAAGAGGCAATTTATAAGCTTGTACTTTCCCTTTTCCTCCAAAAAAAAAAATGTTGTCATTTGACTAACACAAAACTATCTTTAAGCCAGTCTTCTGTGAAGACAAATGGCTGGAAAAAAATAAAATATACGGCGTAAAATCATGAGGGCCATGTCATGTGTTCTGTTTTACAAAATTGTATCGGATATCTGTACGTTGAAGACTAACCAAAAGTATGTCTTCTTTAAGCTCTGGTTTGTAAAATTGTAAACGATCAAACGAGGCGGTTTATTTTAATTCAATTTAAATGTATCTCAGTGTTTTAAGATAGTAGATTTATTGTTGTCGTGGTGATAATGTGTGTTATGTATGTTGTACATCCGTTCTCTCAAGAGCGGGGGGGTTATATTAAAAACCAATAAAATATACATCTAGTCTTGTAAGATATGTTAGATACGAGTGTAGATGCCCACACTTATACGTATCAACATGATGATGATGATGATGATGATGATGATGATGCCTAAAACTGTCATGGGAAGTTGGGAAACATTTTGTTTTGTATTCTTTCATTCTTAAGAAGATTATGGAAACTAGATAGCACAAGAGTATACTATCGAATTAGAATATTAGTTTTACATTTTGCCATAGATACACACCACGATAGTCTGAAGATATGTTTTAATAATTTTCTCTACTTAAAAAGTATCTTTGAGGGGATTTTCTGTGTGCTTTTGAAATAGTTTTCTTTTCAAATAGGATTTATCTGCTTGGTTTTTCTTTGTATAGTCGTTTTATTAGGTGCAATATGAGATGGGACGAATGGTGTCCATAAAATGAGGGATTTCCATCGAATCGATAATTGATATTAATTATGTCGATTGTTATAGCGATTATCTGCGGTGCTATTGATTGGATAGATGAGTTTGTATTATTTTTTTAACGCAATATTATTTTTATTTCCACTTTAGCCTATGAGGGAGGAAAATGTTTTAATTAATTTATAATTAAGCTGTTAAAGTTGATTTTTCATCAAGAATTTGTCATGTTTTGTGAACCGTCAATGGGTGAAGTTGATTAATTAACCATTCAAGTGGACGTACTTCACGAGCTTTCCAGTTCAGTATAAACCCCTATATCTAAGTATAAATAAATTCTGCAGTTATCCTACCATAAAAAAGTCGTTCTTTTCCTTAAATTCCAATGAACTTAATAAAATTCAATCAAATAAAAATGCACACAGGCCAAAATAACACAAGCGAATACTCACAATCTCTCACAAAAAAAAACAAAGAATGAGATAAAAAAAAATGGAGGGATTGTCGACCCAAAGGGAACTGAAGTGGAATTCTTTCCTTAACTGTCCATCTCTCAACACGCCCGCCATCAGCATCCAATTCTCATCTCGCTAACAACAACAATCTGTAAAAAGGACTTAAATTTACTTCGTTCTTATTTATTGTTTAACATAAGGAACGACATTGAAAAAAAAAACCCAACTCTAGAGGGAAGAGTCTAACAAAAAAAATGTAAGGGATAACGAGCGAAAGCCAATGACACAATAAATATTACTTTCGAATTTCACAAACCCAGTCAAATACATTCACAGTTCACAGCTTCGCAGATACAAAAATATATGGGTATGTGTATAGACAGATATTTTTCGTTTTTTATTTCACAGCTATTCATCTACTACTCTAGTGTTGTATTGGTTTCTGTGTTTTGTTTCACCAGTGGAGTTATTTCATTATTGCTTTGCGGACATCCGCAAAAAAAAACTTTATTTCCTAAAGTCCTTTATCTGTACCAAATGGTGGGAGCGGCGACGAAGCATTTCCATCATGGTGGGGAAAAGTTTATTCCTCGTGACACGGTGTTTTAAAAAAACCCGAAAAGTTTTGCGGATTTTAGCGCGGAATTTGAATGGATATTTTTTTGGTTATAATCTATTATTGTTTGTGTATTTATAGATAATTTTAATAATTACAAATATTGAAAAAGGTTTTTGTGTTTCTGTATATGAAAATTGATTTCAGTTCGTTGCATCTGAAACTATTTTTCAATCAACTTATGAATCGATTTTCTAATAAAAATCATCTTTGAGTTTTTAGAATAAATCTGTGCAAGTTTTTAAAAAATAAAAAAAAAGAGCCAGTAGATTTTGTAAAAAAAAATATTGACATCGACTGACACAACATTTTTATAATTGTAGGCATTTTTAGGGTCCGGGAAATAAATAACTACACAAAATTTTGGATGAATGTAGCTTTTTTCATATGAAATAAACCCAGAAATTTGTGAATTTATTTCCCAGGGTTTTTGGGAATTGTTTATATGCAAAATTGAGGGGTTATTTTATAATGAAATAAGTCCCCAAATTTGAGGACTTCCTTCATAGCTGAATTTTGGGACTTTTTTCATTAAATAAGTCCCCGAATATGAAGACTTCCTTCATAGTTTGATTTGGAGACTTATTTCATCATGAAATAACCTCTCAACTTCACGTGGAAATAAGTCCCCAAAACGCCATAAAATAAGTTCCAAATTTTTCGGGTTTATTTTATATGTAAAAAAACTGTGCGAAAATCAATTCATTGGTTTTTATCAGTGAGTTTTGCTGCTCTTATTAGAATAAAAAGTAACTAGGGCTTATTTCCTTTTCGAAATGAAAGTTCGGCGGTTGGAAATGCCTTTTACTTGTGCGGCTTATTTTCTTTGCATAAATCCAACATCCAACTGTGTGCCCAAGCAGGGGGGTTGCACCCATATCCACACTTTGTATACACCCAAACTCGAACTCGGATGTAGGCAAAGTATGAACCCCCCCGTTTGGGCGCACTGTTTGATTCAAAATCGGGGCGAAATTGGATGTATGCAAAGTTTAAATAAGAACCGCTGACTGTTGGATATGGGTGCGATATGGTTGGATATGGATGCATACTAAGTATGAGTACGAACCCCCGGGCTTAAGCCCACCGTTGGATTTAAATTTTACAGTGAAATTATTCCCAATTCTTGGAAAAATAAAAATATGTCCTTATACATTTCTGAATCCATATCATTTTAACAGCTATCTGCTACATAATCTTTTCAATTGCAATTAAATTAATTTAAATCCCGAAAAAGTGTACGAAAATCCTTCGTAAGCACACTCGAAACCACTCAACAGATTTTTTTTTTAATTTATTAAATTTCCTCAATGTGAAATATATAAAGATACCCATAAGGCTTCTTAAAATAATTGAACCATTGAGTTTATTTTTAAACTCTTCGAATCGCCTATAGAGCACGTAAGCTTAGCGAATATTTTATTGTATTAATAACGCCAGGATACGAATCCTGACTGTGAAATAACGTATATGTTTGCATATAAATTAAAGGATTCCACATGGATTTGAGTTTGTTTTTCCTCTGGTAAGTCGGGTGGTATCTCAATTTTAACCTACTTATGTATTTATGAAAAAAATATAAACACAAAATTTGATTATTATTTCCTCCCAAAAATATATCTAGATCTACATGTATAATACTCGACGAGTGTGTATTTGTAAGTGGTAGGCAGATATACATATTCCATATAGTGTGCCCTGTCTGAGAATAATGTACCATTTTTAGCTCGCTAATAAAACATGAATGTTGTGGCTTTTCGGGAACGATGTTCATTCATTAAATATTTAATTTAATAATCTTTTTTGTTTTGCGGTTCACTTTTGCAGTTTACCATCTATGGCATTATACACACAGCCAAAATAAATTAAATTTTCAAGATGTAATGAAATAATCCAATTTTCATAAGGAACACAAAAAAAAATCACAAAGATGAATAATTTCAAATTTAAAGAGGTGCGTTGGTGTGGTATTGTGTTGGATGATGAAAATATCCTTGACACACTTGTTACACAAAAGGAAACGTGTGTAAAACCTTTTTTTATTTGGGTCTTTTGTTTTTTTTTTCTTTTTTTTTCTTTTTCGGTGGAGGATTGTGAAACAAATGTATCTGTACGGTGGCATGTGGAAATTGAAATATACAGATATCCTTTGAAGTGTTATTTTACATTATTGATTGGTAAAGCGATTTTTTTTGTCGGTCTCCCTGTATTGGAGTGGAAATAATTTCTTTTAACACTGATTGTGCTTTTTTATAGGAATTTATATTTTCAATTGAGTTTTTTTTTCAGTGTAAGAGGAGAGGGGAATTATTTTAAATTGAAATTTTCATCTTAAACTGGGCAAAACAAAAGCACATTATTGTTACAGAAAAAACACATTGACCCACATTGTCATTTTCCATGTAAAAAAAAAACAAAAAACCACCTCTAACCAATCGTTTTTATAATGAAAACTCTCAACAAATTTGCCGAAAAAAAACATTTTCCCTTCAACAACTTTCAATTTCTGTAATCGAAAAACTCCTCTAACTAACAACAGGGTTTGTGCTGAAAAGAAGAGTATAGGAAACCCATTGAAAAACCACACACCAATACAAACAATACCGCCCACCTCTAACCCTCTGGAGTATTTCTCATTTCGAGTAGAAAATCCTCTTTACCGGGTTCGATTGGGTTTTGCGCTTCTTTTTGTTGTCAGCATTTTCCTCGAAAAGGATGAGGAAGGGAAAACTTTTCAATTTTCCATTGTCAAATGAAATTTCTAAACGCAATTGTTGGTACACATTTAACGTATGTATACACTTAAGACAGAGAAGGTCAAAGTTTGTTGTAAATCCTTGTGTAAAGTGTTTTACCGATATGTAGATACTCATGTTGAGTGGGAAGAAAAATGTAACCCGCAACTTGACTGAATTTACAGATGGGGCTTTTTTTTGTAAATCTCTGTCTAGACTAGAATCATCATAGCGATTGTCCACAACTCACCTGTCTCCATATATATCGCAAAAGCAAACTTTCCAACTCAAATGTAATTTCTCAGAAAAAAAAGTGCCAAAAAGTACCATCCCCCCCCAAACAATTTTCATCAGAATTGCCCGATGTAGAGGATTGGGAGAAAATCCCCCTTTTCATTGTAAATAAAAAAAAACTGGAACTATGTCCTGTGTCATTCCTGCATATATTTGGATCAATATTCCTACACACACCCACAGCTATGAATGGAATACAGTAGGTACTCCAATGTTTTGTTTGCAAGCATGCACAGGAACAGCAGCAGCATCGCAGTGAGAAAGGATACCGAACAAAGAGTCACACACTCAAGTGTGACCCACATTTTGTGTACCCAAAGGATGAATCCCTGGGAAATATGTACATAGAACCGAAACGTTAAGGCATAATATAATTTATTCATATTTTTCTGTCTCGACTGTGGATATTAAATTTTCGTTTAAAACTAAAATCCCTTAATAAAAATTGTGTGTGTCCTAGAGACCTACTTGGACCAGGGATTCTGTGTGATTATGATGACTGTACGGGGTTTTGTTTTGTGTTGGATAACAAACACGTTCGTGTAGAGTATCTGTCATTATTTGTCTTCTTTTTGGATAAAGTATTTTTTTTTTGTTTGGCATAAAAATCCCATTTCACGCTTATCCTATTGCATTGGATGCAATGGTGTTTATGGTGATGATGAAAAAACAAAACATTTGCAAATATGAATATCATTAGGAATGGGAAAAAGTTTATCTATTTGGTCTAGGAATGTGGAGAACAAGGCAGATAGAATGACTTGAATGTTATTTTTTTTATTGTTATGAATGTGAATTAAGGATAATTTTATTCATTTGGAGGATACTTTCGTGGATGTGTGCTAAAAAAAAGTCGGAAATGGAACAAACACGAGGTGAGATTTTTTTTTGTTGGTTTAAGATATTTCTGAGCATTTGGATTAAGACAAATAGCGTATTTGTTGTATTAGAGGAGTCAAAACTTCCACCAATCTATTGTATTGAAATGTCCAAAAATCACAAAAAGTAATTTCCTTGAGAATGATCATGGAGTACCACAGGAGTCCACAGTAGTATCAGTACTCTTCATCATGCACAAAATTTGCCAAAAGAACCACATGTCCTCCAGTCCTAATTCGTCCAATTGCGGTAGAAAAAACTCGATTAACATGACTCTATAACGCGCACTATCCATTGTTATCGTTTGACCAGCGGGCCCGATGACTCCTCCAGTGTGAACAGCGCACCGTGCAGTAACTTAGAGCGGGTGTAATGGCTCCTCGTGGATTTTCGATGCCCCAGAATCGATAGTTTTGCTTATTCACGTACCCGCTCGATATTGAGGATGGCTTGGGCGTATGTTACATGTTTGGCGGTCGAGAAGCAGCAGCTGATGCAAGGACTAGACTTTTAACGGGAACATGCCCAAGTCTTTGACAAAAATTCGCCTTAGGGACGACCGGCTGATGGCTAATTGCGAGGCACGCCGTCTGGTCGATGTTTCCGGCGACAGCTTGACATCCTCGGCAACAGCGGGAATATTCTCGGCACAACGGGCACTCTTGCTAACGTCTAATGTGGACCCATACTCTTCAAGATTGATGGCCAAATGGCGCAGTGTTTGCGCAGTCGGTGTCGGACGGCCGGGTAATCGGCGAGGGAATTCGCGCTGCGCCAACACTACAGACGACAATACGCAAAAAATAGACAAAATATCACATTCACTTGTATTCTACATCTGTCTAGTCCACAAATATCAAAACAAATTTCACATTGGCGGCCATTTGCAAAAATAAGAGCATCTTCCAATAGGGTGGTCTCTTTTGGTTTACCTTGTATATTTGGTACTCAAAACAAATGGTACTCATACAAAATGTAATCCTTTCATACATCGGATGTGTATGGGTGTCACAAGAGTGTCAAATAAACATGAAGGTCACGGAGTTCCAGAGGAGTCCACATCAGTACTCTTCATCGTGTATCTTTGGTACTTAAAACAAAAGTTTCATACAAAAAGTAAACTTTTCTAACAACGCATGTATATTAAGCATCAACCTATCATTTTATTCCTAAAAATGTAACAAAAGCAACATCTTCACAGAGTAAAAGAGTACCCATGACATTAAAAACATATCACTGCCAGGATGTGTATCTTTAACATTCCTATCGATTTGTATGAACATCTCCTTATAGTTTAATGGCAAAACTTCGATGATATCTTTCATCTGCCTAGTCACAATATCCCCTGGATACAAATTACAATAATTTGATAAGTAATATCAATTTATCCGGTTGTCCCTGAACGACTAGACTTCATAACAACAGATCCGCAATAATAATAATAATAATCATAATAATGTGTTTTTACTCCTCTTCTTTTTTTTTTGGTTGGTAAATTGTCTCCTTCCTACGATTCATGTATTTATTTTCCCCTCTGCTTTTATTATACCAACCACTAAGAACTTGCTCCTATCTCGTCCTTCGAATCATTCAATTGGGAATCAACATTTCTATCCTCCTGCCGGTTTTTTTTTTTGCGCCCACTTCCACCCATCTCAAACTATTCAAGATCCATCATGCGAATTATGTGAATTGTATCCCTACCCAACCGCCGAGTCGAGTCGAGGAGAAAAATAAAGGGAATACGCAAAAGGATGTAGTTTATGTATATACCTCGTCCCGAAGACCATGAACAGAAGAATAGTTAAGTCAGCTTTAATAAAAATCAATATTAAAAAAAAAGTACTAAAAGATATATGGCTTCCATCCTGATGATGTGGATGCTAGATGCTAGATGGGAATAAATAGGTGTACCTATAGTGTGACTGCGTTGTTTGATGATGATGCAAAAGGATGTAGTAACCCATCCTTGAAGTGGATGCGTGCGTAACGTGTATACGGGGTAAGTATAAGGTCGAGATAAAAATACTTAAAATGGATGAGGGGATGGTGGAGAGTGTTGTTTTGTTGGATAACGACAACAGTGACGATTACCATGATGATGAAGATGGGCGTTTGCAGAGATTGGCGTTAAATGAATGAACAACTTTTGCAAGGATGCGTGTTGACCTAGTTTGTTTCCTTGTCTATATATATTTTTTTTTTCAATGTGAACGTGTGTGTCTTTACTGGCAAGTTAGGGCGCTGCATATAATTATCCGGTTAAGTGCAGATTGTTGTTTACGTAGGGGGATACAATACAAAGATGTAATCGACCCAAAAAAAGCAAGTTGTTGCGCTTTTGCAACCGTTTTTAATCAGTGTAAGTGGGTGTCCTTTGATGCACGGGATTTCATCTGTATAGTGGTGCTATGGCTTCCAGGTCAATGGGTTTGAAATGACAAAATGTAAGCTTCTTTTAGAAATTAGAAATACTCCAGTTGGTTATGGAAATTTCTTCTGAAAGTACCTGCAAAATTTCCATAAGACTCACATTAACAAACTGTATAAATTTTGTCAATATCTAATCAACTTTTCACTTAACAGATACGCACTTTCTAAGTTTTTACAATTTTTCTCATAAATCTACATGTTTGCAAAAGATCATTGATGATGCAGTAAATAGAAGGATCTTATGATCTTCAAAGACAAAGATCTCTCGACCATGTAGTGGGGGCGTATCCAATTACCCCCTCGACAAATGTTAGCTCCATATGCTGAAGCGTCCCGTTCCCCCTATGCATAAATCTATTTAATTCGATTGCGGTATTTCCTCTCTTTGTATACACTATTCCACTTCCCGAGAGTAATAAATCTCTTATGATGAAAACCAGTGAGGATCGTGTCGTGTGTGGATAAAAATGCTCCCAGGGTAAACGTATAGTACGGCTAAGATGGGAAACAAAAACTGCGCAAAAAAAAAAACACCACACACACTCTAAGCACGCCTTTGGATATAATTTTGTTTACCCCGGCCGCGTACATAGGCTCCTTGTGTGTGCGTTGTAAAGTTCATACAAGCGATCGTGCGCCACGCCTCCTCTTCATCCAACCACACACAAAAATCTTGATGTAAGGTTTTATTTTCTTTGTAGTATTTTCGAAACGCCCTCCGCGCACAATTATTGCCAGTCGAGCGAGCAAAGTGAGTGCAACGTAAAGCTTCAATGAGTATCTATAGATACAGATACTACACTTGGCGGTATCTAATTGAGTCATTTCGCGAACGCGAAGATGATGAAGTTATCTGCGTGTGCGGATCAAGAGGGGCGCACTAAATAATTGCTATTTTCAAAAAAAAAAAACACAGCATCGTGCTTCTTCGCCATGTTGATGGAGCGCAGGAAAGAATAGCCTGATGGTCTCTTCACACATGTTTAACATACTCAATGTGTGGAGCTGCAATTCATTATGTTTACGCGAATAGGCCTGGATTCCGTTTTTTTTTTGCTGTCGATGTTGTTGTTGTTCTCTTTAGTTGGTTGATATCTTTTGGTCTTGTGATTTTAATTGCATCTTTGCGCAAAAATTGTGACACTTGATGGCATCGGGCAATTTGTCTTATTTGACAGACATTGCGGCGCAGCAGAGGATAGTATTTAAGATTAGCACCGAGATGGAGCAACGTGATAAATGGATATTGGATGGTGTTTTGGAAGCGAATTTGCTAAATGGAGAAAACGTAAAGTCATCAATCTTTAAGTGAGAGTTTATGTTGGAGTGGCAGTAGGATTGTTTTTTTTTTTTTTAGTGTTGTAATATCTATACCTAAAGCTATAATTGGCAAGATGTATAGAGATTAAAATTACATCAGATGGTTGCAAACATTTATGTTTTAAATGTGGACAACCACAGGAGCCCCATCATATACTAGCACTTTTTATTTTTTGCATTTTTATTCGTTGTGGAGTATTGTAATATATATACGTCTTTAATTGTTAAGATTAAACTTAAACCAAAACCCATCATATACCATCATTTGTTATTTTTAATTCTAAATTTTTAGCATCAATTTTGTTGACTACAAATACTTTGGTATTGCAAAAGAAAAAAAAACATTTGAGAAGGCTACATTCCGCTGTACGGATCGTTTAATACCCTATGCCATCCCATCCCATCCTTTAAATGAATATCCACAAAATGTGGGCTTTATTTCGATGAAATATAGGAAATAGGATTTTGTCACAACATATTCTTCAGACAGTTTATCAAACTATTGTCTGGTTCGACAAAAAATCACGTTTTTCGTGTGCATGTTGTATGGCGTAAGGTCCAAAAATCGGTGACACACAGACGGACGGACAGACAGTCACGGCTTAATCGACTCAGCTAACGATTCTGAATCGATCCATATTCTTTGAAGTATATGTAGCGAAATTATTTCACTATGTTACAAACCACTATGGAATATGGTATAAATACAAAATGGAATTCCACACGAGTTCCACTTCAGACCGGTTCTATTTTTTTTTAAATATTATATGAGATAAAAATGCAATGTTTTACTTACTTCCACACAAACAGCGATGATATAAGTACGACTAGAACCAATAGTAACGAGAACACAGCAATTATCGCCGATGTCTGCAATGACTGGCTGCTATACAAACTGGCATCCAAAATCTGAAATAAAAGAGAAGAAAAATATTAGTAAATTGAAATTCAACCATTTCAAATTAGCAGTGTTCAATAAAGATACTTTTTTTCCCATTTATGCCACTATCTCGACATGTAGATACTCTTGTAATATTTAGCTCACTGTCGTAACTGTTGGCATTTTGCATGCCCTAATGCATGAATAGTGGGTGGCGTTATTATCTTATGCCTAGTAGCTACATCTCAGTGTACAACCAGTTCCAATATGCACACCATGTATGAACTCAGGATCAGGATATCCACAAAAAAAAAAACAAGCTGAAGGTGGTATTTTGCCGGATGCCTTGCTGAATGGAAGACCCCGAAACAAGTCCACGGTATGGTGCCATGTTTTTTTTTGTTTATTTCCGTGTGTATAACTTTAGGATTAAAGCTCACAATATCTCGTCGGATCGATAGTATGATGATGAGTTGTAACAGTTGGTAGGTAGATAGGTATACAACAAGTGCTGGGCAAAAAAATAAAACGGAGATTCAATACATGATTTCTACATAAAATAATTTATGTGTGTGTAATGTTTAACAGTGTAACGCTGAAAGCCGTTTTGGAAAGGCTTGATGAGGAATATATTCAAGCAAACAAATAACATACCATTTCCAATGGAAAACATCACAAATATATGTGTAATTAAAATTTTTTTTTTTGCAAATAAAACAACAACAACAAAAATCCCGAAAATGAAGAATAAAATTAATTACTTTTTTGCAGTTGGTCAAAGAACTTTAATATTCATGTGTGAGCAGGTGATGAGTTGTAATGAATTAAATTTAAATTTAAATTTAATAAATTCGAGATTCCAATTCCGATGCTGGAAATAATTGGTATTTATTTATTTGTTATAATTTACCTCATGAGGGAAAATAAATTGACTTTCAATTTTTGCACACCGAACCATGACGAAAACGACTTTGGATGAAATAACGTTTGTATTCCTTCAGCGTCATTTCACCTTAACCATTGAGATTTTCTTATGTATGCCTACCTATTATCTATCTCTGCAGAGATCTCCCCCTCTGAATATCTTCAGAAGCGAGTAGATTACTCCAGATTCCTCCCATACACCATTGTTACACACATGTATGTTTGGATACCATGCGAACTTTAATATGTCCTTTGAACTTTTTTTTCCTATTCCTTTGTGTAGAGACATAGTTACTATAGATTGAGGGGAAATACGAAAGGGGGACAGAAAAAAACTCAATGAAAAGTGTTTCCAAACAATTTCACCGAAAAGTGGTTACGATTTTTTCCCTCGGTTAGATTTGTTAGATCATGGTCTATAGATGATGATAATGATGGTGATGGTGGTGATGATACCTTCTTGGGAGATATGTTACAGTGTGTGGGTTTACTGGTTTTCGCTTCTCTCTTTTTCACTTGAAGGAGACAGGGGATGCCAGAAGACATGTGGATCAACATCTAAACTTTGGCCTACTTCGTTAATAGTAGTTATTGGCAATTTGTTGTGTTTTGTCCTTTTTTGTTGCGAAATTTTCTTGATATACATAAACTTGGATGATATGTTTGTCCATGCATAGGATGTTGTGTCTATTCCATTAATAATTCGTAGTTGGTATATCTTTTCGGTGAAAAAATCACCGAAGTATCAGAATGCGTGATATTTCTTTAAGAAGGATTTATTTATTTATCTTATTCATACATTTAATTTTTCATGGAATTGGTGGTAAGAAAACTCCAAGTTGGGTGAAATAGACATAAGAGATACGTATCTTAAAGTAATAAACAAAGAAAAGACTCCAATTTCAGGTTGAAAATAGACTCGTCACAAATCAGGTGATACATTTCCCTTGTATATATATCTATATAACTAACCAAAACAAATGCAATTTTCATTAAATCACTGACAACGAAACTCCGCGCTTTAAATTCCCTCCCCTTAATCAAATAACATCGACAAAAGATGAAAGCCGACATAAATTAATATTTGCATTTTTCATACTCAAGGAAAATGAAAAAAAAATTTCCTCTTTTGAGGAAGTCCAGCATCCTTCATAAGAAATAAGAAAAATTTTTTTTACAAGAATTCGATAAAAGTCAAGTGGCATAAGGAAAAGGAAATCTTAGCCTGGACCACCCTTCACATTGAAACACTCAATTGTATTACAATGAAAGTAACCAAGTCATTTTATTCATCCTCTCTATAGATACATATAACTTTGAACATTTCTAACCCAATTACTTGTACATTCCCTTTGTGGTGTCTGTGTAGATTAAATGCATGCCATGCCAAGTACAAAAAGGACCTTTGTACACACAAAATGAGAAACTTTTCCCAACACCACCCACTTACTTGTAGTATGTCACCTACTCTGGCTGTGGTCATTACATGCATTCTTTCACCACAAAATGAATGAAGAAAAAAAAAATTAAAAAGAACAAAGAAAACAATAGTACCCAAGCTTGAAAGAGAGAAAATACCTCAGGAAGACTTATTAAAAAATCCACAATAAGTTGTGTAAAGAAAAATAATATCCTTTAGGGTAATACTGCTGGTAAAAGTACAAAAACTTTATCGCATTCTCTACTGCAATCTTCACTTCATAAATGTACTGGAGAAACATGATTCGCAAGAATATCTAACGTTTTTTTTTGCTATATTTTCATGCACATCGTGGCGCAAAAGAAAGTGGAAATTGTAACGGATTCTCTATTTTTTTGTATTTTACCTTGTGCACTTGGTGACCTACAAAGTGAAATTTTTCTTTAAGGAGTTAACAATTGAGTTTCGGGATTAAGAAAATTGAAGTACCACTGGAGTGGCTAATAGGTCCTTTATTTGTTTAACTAATGGAAATTGCATTTTTTAAATTAAATGTATTTTATGAGGAATGTGGAGCACTACAGAAGTAGTTGTTGGAGTCTGAACTAATCTTGATGAGAAAATTTAATTGAAAATACGATTTAGATGTATCTACATCTTTGAAATCATATGTTTATATCAATATTATGCCATAATTTAATAGAACACATAATGCGAATTATCTTTGGCACGACACAGGAGTATCTTCTGGGTCGTTAACTAGTATTAATGAAAAAAAGTAGTTGGAAAAATGTGCAACGATGGATTACAAAAATTGGAGCACCATTCTAGTGGTTAATAGCAAAGATTATAGAACTCCATAGAGTGCGCATTCCATACAACGAAAATATTTTATGTGGGATACTTATATTGATACCACAGTGTTCACATTACTACGCCAGCATCAAACTACAGCATAGCCGACGCATAGATAGATTCCCCTTTACACTTATCGCCCGCGTCAGAAACGGCTAAAATTTGTTTAGCTGAGATGCGTACTCTATGTAGTTCTGTACTCTTTGTTAATAGGTACCAACTTTATTTGATTTAATAATGGAAATTTTCTAAATTTAAAAACGTAATTTTCAAGCACGTACTTGAAAAAAATGGAATATTTGGCATTACTGGTAAATTTAGGGCCTCAAACCTAGCTTCTCCCTTTACTAGTGGGTGCGAAGTTATTATTTCTTCCACTTTATAGAAATTTGGAGTACCACAGAAGAAACTTCTGGAGCCTGAACTAATCATATTGAGAAAATTTAATTGGAACAACGGCTTATTTGCATCGATAAAATAACAATTTAACAAAAGGCAGAATGCAAACTCTTCGTTGACATACCACAGGAGTTACAAATGGGTCCCAAGCTAGTCTTAAAGAGAAAAAGTAATTGAAAAAAAAAATGGCATAGATGTATCTTCGGCATTCAAATCATATATTGACATCAATAAAAAAAAATATAATAAAAAATTAATTCCCAACAACAACATGGCCCCAACACATCAACCTTGTGTCACCCCACTCCACTTGTTTTCTTATACCAATAACTCACTATCACCTGATGAAATAAAAAAAACCAAACGTTTATCAATTCCTCAATAGCTAAACAAATAACTTCTGTTTCTTATTATTTTATCATTGCTGCGCTTCAAAAATATATACACACGCACTCGTGAGCTGCCTCTCAAAAAAAAACCCCCAAATACCCATAAATCTATCAAATACGATTTTTCGTTGATCACTTGTTTATCTTATTATTGCCCACCTTTTCCTCTGCAGCTCACCCTGAGGCATTGTTTAAATTATGATAATTCGCCCCACCACACATCCAAACACACACATACTTTGTATAATATCTTTTCGTATTTAGATCATGTGTACGCAGTACTTCTGTCTAGTAGTCTCATCGGGGATATAATATTTATTCAAAGTGGATACATATTCCAGAAAGGGACATAACAGCCCATCCATCAAAGCAGGTAACATTATGTTGGTACGCACGTTGTATAACTCTAGCCCAACAGTATGGATATCTGGCGATCTATCCACAAAATGAAATTTATTTAAGTGGCATATTTCAATTGCATTCTTCAAATAGATTTGTAGATACAATTTGTGCGGGTGTCATCGATCCCATTAACACTGGCGACACAACATTGGATTGTATAATCCCAGAGCTATTTTTTTTTTCATAATTTTTTTTAATTTTTTATATGAGAACAAAATCGATGGGCGATAAAAAGTATCTATGGGGGCAAAGCCAAATGAATATCTTTCATTTTGTACATATGACGAGATAAGTGGACTCGACGAAAAAACTGTGTCACATCGAGTGCATGGAAAATAGAAAAAAAAAAAAAAACATTAATCATTCGTTAAATTTATTTTTTTTCTATTTCACTTTATTTATTTTGAAATCAAACCGCGTCGCTTGTTGTCGTTCATTTTTGGTGGGGTATACGTATGCATATGCTTATGATCTATGTGACTTGTGTTAGTCTGTGACCCTAATCTTAATTAAACATAAGGATCAAGTAGATTAGAAGTGAAAGAATTATGATAGATACGAGTTAGGTACACGCGGTATGAATATGATGCACTTTGGGTGGCTTTGTGTGGTTATTTATGATTTTTTTTTTATTGATTTGGTAGTCATTTGATGTGAGAAGAGGGAGTGTCATGAAACCCCTTTTTATTTATTTTAGCCCCGAATGACCGATGGGATTAAAAACCCCACCGTTATCGGTAGTCCGTTTTTCGGTAGTAGGTACTTGTTTGCTGATGATCGAAACGTGCGTTCTAATTTATGACGACTGATTTGTTGGGAGATGTTATTTATTTGTTTTCCATTCCATTTATTTGGGTTGAGTTATTGATATGGCATTACACGTGGAAATGCCAGTGATAAGGATGTAGGGAAATTTGTATCTATACATGATTTAATGAGTGTTATCACTTCGATTGAGGTTTCCTGTAAATCATCATCTCAATATCTTCATATTATGCCAACATCCTTTCGCATAAGTGTATGAATTTACTCAAAAATCGCATTTTTAGATCAGCATAACTCAACCAACCGAATACAAATGTTTCCTCATACCTACCTAGTCTATTATTATTGTTTTTTTTTAAAAGCACAAATTCTCCATCCGTCTATCTTCTACTGGTTATTTACACGGAAAATCGATGGTATACAAAAGGATGAACAAAAACAATCCCTAGTCTCTCATATATTCATTTTATACGTTACAATATCTCAAAAGAGATTTTTCCCATTTTCCTTTCCAAATACAGCGAAACGGCACAAGAGCAGACACTTCTCAAGGGAGTCGTATATATAAATTTCTTGACTTGACTACACACATTTTTACTTTTTTTTTATTTGTTGATAGGATGGCATATCTTCTTATAACAGGAAAATTCGTATGCAGAAAGTCAATGTCGATTTCATTTCTCAACAAAAAAAGGAGAAGATCCTCAGCGAGCTAGTTCTTATTATTTTTTTTTGTTTTAGTCCTGAAATATGTGCACACACTTTCATCATAATAAACTCATCTAACAGATAGTGAGAGAGATCCTTTTATCCAAAGAAAAAAACAACAACAACAAATACTGAATAACTTATTCAAATGTGATGCCAGAGAGGACAAATAAAGAAGGAAATATCCTTTTCTGTTATTTCGATGGAATTTCCTTTCTTTTTCCAGGGAACTGTTTTTTTTTAGTTTATGCAGTTGGATTGCATTTTGGGTTCTTTTAGTGGTTACCTACGTATTTTTTCGAGTGTAGGAAGTTTTCTTATTATCCTCTCGAGTTTGGTTGGATATTTTAAGTTGTTGACATATTGCCAAGTGACTGGGTGTAGAGATGAATTGAATATCCTGTTTGAGATTTCTGTTGTTGTTTACTTCCTTTAGTTAGAGAGAAATATTAAAAATAGAAATAGTAATGGCACTTGAAATGTGGTCAAGATGTTTACATTTTGTCATGTGGTTGTGTTGGGATTTAAAAAAAAAATCCAGGGAATTTGTAGAAGTAGAATTTACATTTGTAAAGGACACGCAGGGTGTTCAAATTCACATAGATATCTGTATTTAACTTTAAAATAAGAAAACATCAGGCAGAAGCTAATTGCAACCAGTTTAGGCCCATAAACTCAACCTTAAGGCACTCGAACATTGTGTTGGTGTGATCCAGAGTATTCGTGGAATTTACATAAATATCTATAAAGGAAATGGGGGGTGTTTAAAATCACATAAACATCTCTATTTAACTTGATATCAGGAAAAAAATATACAAACAAATTAATAGCAACCAGTTAAGGCCCGCCAACTCAACCCTTAGACACTCCAACAAAATTTAAAATTCAAGAACAGAAATCCACCACATTTCTTCACCCCAATCAATACGAATCATCATCCATATTACTTGTTAAAACTTTATCAATAGTCCAACTAAAATTCACTTATTGCAAAAGAGAAAAAGAAATATAAAATGGAACAAAAAAAACTGAATTATCTTTCTTCTTTTCTTTGGTTAAACTTCATCCATGATGACATATAAAAATAACGAATAAACCATTCGCTCTTATTGGCAGTCGTTTTGCCCAAGGATACAATTTTTATCGATATCCCCCGCACACGATATTTAAAAAAAAAAGTGAAAGAAAAATTCTTTAACTGTAGTAAATTTTCCCCATCGAGTGTGCAGCCAAAGATGGTTTTTCAATGTCCTCAAAGTCATCCGTTGCGGTGTAAGAAATACGACAGATACACGTACCTACACACCGAAAATTGTCCAGCATTTAAGTTAAGTTATCTGTATATAGATATTTTTGATTGGTTATTTGTAGCAAAGAAGGATATCTTCGGTCGATGTAATCCGTTCAATTGAATTTTTTTGATTTTATTGATTTATTTCTTAAAGGACAGGGATTTTGGATTTTAAAAAAAAATCTCTAATAATCCAAAACCATGTCTTGATGGATTTATGTTTCCAATTTTATACTGTTTGAAGGGTAAATGCTAAATCTTACTGACCCCAAAAAAAAGAGATACCTAAGCTTGACAGTAATCAAGAGAAAATCGATTGGAAATAGATACAAACTAGACGATGCCACAAAAAAGAGATGAAAAGCTTCTCGTTCGACTGGGTATAGAAAATATATTCAAACAAAGATTTATCACATTTACATGTGTTGGGGAAACTTCAGAATGAAGCAAACCATTTCCATGGTTTACCTGAATGTCAGACAATTGCAAACACCTTTTGTGTTACGTTTAAGGGCGGTAAATTGAATTTGAATCTTGAATTAGGTTCCAATAGACAGCGCTGATGCTAAATCAACCGTAACTTTTTCCTTTGTGAAGAATGCAAACAAAAAAATCTCGTTTTCATAGATATAAAGGAAGTAAGTTGTCCATTGTATTCTTGAAGTTCGTAGACAGAAGTTTCTTATCCTTTTTTTTGGTCTATAAATATCTTACCGTGTGCTATGGAGATATTTTATTCTTTTTTTCATTTCTGTTCAATTTATTTGCAAGGTGATCCGATTTGAATGAGATGACTACCAATGCCGTTTGTTGGCATTATTGTACATCTCCTCGAATGGCAGTATTTTCTTTTATCCAAATGGGTAATTTTAAACCAAAATCATTTTATGATAGGAACATTTAAAGAACCAAACATGATCATCCAAATATGTGAAGTACACCTCTTATACGCGACCACCAACCTCAATCCACCTCTTCATCGAAACTCTCACTTAATAGAAACGCAAAACGAAAAAGATTTATTCGATAAATTAGATACAACCTGGATTAGATACAATTTCTATCTTCATCAACTGCATCTTAAAAGATTTTTTTTTTTTTGGTTTTTGTTTCGAGTGTTCTTTCTGTATTCCTTTCCCTCACTTGAGAGCTCTTCAGTGACCATGAATAAATTTCCATCATCTTCATGGGATAAGTCTTGAGAGTCTTGGATTTTTTTTTATATCCAATGCCACCATGAAAGTAGAAACTATTCATCACTAGCCAAACTTGAGTAGCAGAAGTAGTATAACAAAAAAAAAAAAATCAAATATGTAATAATTTTTACTTTGCACAGATTGCAATCTCATTAAAAGTTATAAAACATCCTGCAAAGGAGGGTGTGTGTGTGTAACTGTGTATATCTAGATACTAGTGGCTGTAAAAGGAAAACAGCAATATTAGATCATCACTCATCATCAGTCATTTGGGTGTTTCCTTGATATTGTTGTCTACCACTTCATCCCTAAGAGATTTATATATTTTTTTTAAAGACTAATAGGGGATGAAGGGATGATGTAAAAAAAAAATCATGAAATATTAAGGAATCGTAGAAAATATTTTTAACACGAACGGCCATATGTTGCGGAACTTCTTGCCCGCTGTTGCGTTTGGTTAACATTTCTTTATGTGGCATCTGTTGATGAAACGATGACTTTCGACATGATTTGGTTGTCCTTTTTTTGGTTGTTGCTGGGAAGGGTTATTTCGATGATGTTTGGGACAATTTTGGGGAGATTGGACTTTGAAAAAACTTTGCAACTTTGATGATAAATTGCCAGTTGAAGTGGGAGAGATTGTTGTTGTTTTTTGTGGAGGAATATCTTTTACAACTTAAATTATGTAATTTGAATGAATTTGATGGTGTACCAGAAGGTTACCTTGTATGACCTTCACTGGTCTCTACATGAATTTTCACTTCTTACCCTAAATGAAACTAAGAACAACCACGTGGCACTCAAAGCATATAAATGCGCGAAACAAATGGTTGGATTTTTGAACAAGCAACATCAATTAAACGAATGTCCTTGTATGGAAATAATATTCCTTTTGTAGATACATATGCGTTTAACAATTGCTCTTCAAATACGGGTACACCTCCTCATTTACATCGACTTTTGCATAACAAACATGATTCCTGGGGTGTGAAAAATCTCACCATGTGCAATAGTCATAATGATTTGGGTTGTGCCTTCGGTAACACCCCTAAACTGGGATATGACATTTAAAAAAAAAAAGAAAAATAGACTCCTGACACTTGGTAATGAATAATGCAACCGAAAGTGATTACGCGGCCTTTGTGTGTGAATGCGTTTTGGTACATAATTGAGTTTGTCAGTGACTGTGGATAGTTATGAAAAATTATATTCATGTCGAGAGGATGTTGACAGTTGGGTTGGTATTGATTTTATAAATGTATGTACCTATATGGAAATCATTTTTTACTTACCGGTATTGCTTCACACATATCACTATCCCAAGCTTGGGCGGCTTTCAGTGCCATTTCCTCTTCATTGCAATTCGTGTTGACAAGGCCATAATCCAACATAGATGGTGGTCTCGGAGGTGGTGGTATCATAAATTTTGGTGGGGGTCCCGGACCGCCGCACTCATCACATTCAATATTATCTTCATACATCTCCCACATTTAAATTTATTTTTTATTATTTATATGAAAATTCTTGTAAGAATTTTATTTTCTTTTCTTAATTGGTTGGTTTGCACGTCTTTTAAATGAAAATCGTGTGAAATTAAAAAGTTAAAGGAAACGAAATAATAAATTAAAAAAAAAAACTTAAAAAAATGTTATAATTCGTGTCAAATTCGAGACATCTTTTTAAAAGTGATTTTTAGCACGAAGGGAAATCTGAAATGAGAGAAAAATTTATTAGAATTTGGATTTGACTTTGAGTGAATAGAAAAACTTAAAAAAAATATTAGTTGATGAAGTGATTTTCGATTTAAATGGTGTCCCACAAGAATCCATCGTTAGACCCATATTTTTCATACATTTTGTTGTATTATTTGGGGCATGTTTGGAGACAGATACAATCGTTTAAACGATTGCATAGACCAACGTAAGAAATAATATGGAAGGATGAAGTGCTTTAAGATTTAAATGGTGTCCCAATAGACACAATCGCAATACCCACATTTTTCATAAATTTTGAAGTATTCATTGGGACATGTTAGGTGACAAATGCAATTGTAAAAACGATTGAATAGAACAACGAAACAAATATTGATAGATGAAGTGGTTTTCAACTTAAATGGTGTCCCACAAGAAATCATCGTAAAACCCACATTTGTAATACATTTTTTAGTATTCATTGGGACATGATAAGTGACAGATACAATTCTAAAAACGATCGAATAGAAAAACGAAAAAAAAAATTGATAGATGAAGTGGTTTTCAACTTAAATGGTGTTCCACAAGAAACCATCGTCAGACCCACATTTGTCATACATTTTGAAGTATTCATTGGGACATGTTAGGTGACAGATACAATTGTAAAAACGACTTATTTTCAACCTTCATCGGATTTGCAATATGATCTGCGAAAATCCTCACCAGCTGATGTATAATTCCATTCAAAAATATTCCTTTTCATCAGATTAACAGAAAAAAAAAAATCTCCACACCACTTAACCATAGATATTCTCCTCCATGAACCATATGCCGACAGAGAGAAAAATCTCTGCCCAAAGTGTGGCCATCGTAATTATCTCGAAATTTAAATTCCTGTCACGTTTTCTTCCACTCTCCATGGGCCACTATTTTTCAACAAAAGGACATTAGTGATTATCAACGGATGACATAGAATAAATAGACGACAGGAAAAATACAAAAAAAAAATCTGGCGCATGCTTATTTCTCAGGTGATGAGGATGAGGGACACCACACACATATATCTCATCCTCCTGTCCGAGGCACAATAGCAATTTCCTTTTCACTCAAGCGAAAGAATTATCGAAATGAAATTTTCATTCCAAGGATCCGCATATACAATACAACCAACAAAAACGAAACAATCGCACGGTTTGGAAATTCGAATATTCATGGTACAATATGTAGACAAAAAGAAGTCCATATGCAGCAAGATCTGGTAGCACTATTCAGATTCACCCCCCTCGTGGAATTAACGTTTTATACGCCATCTAGCTGGGATGTGTTCACCCTCGTGTTATTGTCATTTTCGTGATTGCGTTTTTCGTATATAAAAATGCATAACATACGGCTGGGGTAATTGTTAATGCGTTGTATCCCTTTTTGACTTTTGCCATAAAATAACAAAATTTCTGACCTCTTCCGATGGCTCACATATGTGTGAATGTGTGTAAATGTGTGTCCAGTTGGATGGGACATCACATGGAATATTCATAGCATTAGATTGGATTAAAACAATGCTCGCAAATACATTAAAATTACATAGTGCTGGTGATTGATTTTTTTTGTTCGCTTTTGTTGCGAGTATAATTTCATCTCAATTCAGGCATTTAATTGCTAATGTTGGTAATTAAAATCATTTTACCTTTACCCTATGCTTCCTCTTAAATTAGTATCTCGCATCTCGATGTACGAGTTGGTATCCTATACCCCCATTGGATGTGTCATGTTCAATGTGATTTGTTTGAGTTGTCGTTTTTCGCTTCGTTTTTTTTTTTTGCCTTCTCCTCTTCGCTTTTCAATTTAATGAATCCTAATCGTATCTATTCAATCTATAGAATTTATCTGTAGATGCGGCTACCTTTTCTCTTTTTTTTTAATCGGATTGGGAGGCAAGGTGGAGACTATGTATGTCTTGTATGGAGACGACAGTGCGCGACGTGATGTCGATGTTTTGGTATCTAAATCTCAATGAATCGAAGTTAATTGACTCTTTCTCTTGAACACAAACGATAATTCAATTGATGACAATTCATTTTCGTTGTGATTTTCCAACATTTCCCTCTCGTTATCCATGACAGAGGAAAGCTGACATGGAAATACCGACAGATATATACTCTTGTACTGGTAATTTGGTTTGTTATTTTGTGACGAAAATATTTGCACTAGGTAACTCTTGAGATATGAGATTGAAAAACAAATCAATACACTCTCATGGGCTTATCTATATTCAAATTGCAAACTTATCTGACAAGTTGAACACGGACAATTTTCTACATGGTTACCCACTGTGAATGATAATCAAATCACATCCATACACAACAACAACTCAAAACAAACATCATGGACCAGCAACCAAAAACAAGGCAAAAAATAGAAAAAAAACTGTTTATCAGGAAAAATATCTTGGATATATCTAGCAGTCGTCAAACTCAAAATGTGTCCTTATTAAGATTATTATTGTACTATAGTCACTTTTACCTTCATCCTTGAAGTCATCTGTAGTATCTACAAGTGCGTGTATGTGTTCGAATCAGCGCGTGTTTAAGGAGGATGGATTTGAATAGATAGATTGTATCATCTGGATTCTTAACAGAGAGAATTCTACTAGCAAAAATCTCAAGGGATTTTCCGTTTTTTTCTTTTTCTGTCTCTGTATCTTTATTTTGTATCTCTTTGGCGTTTGTTTCTATTTCTATTCTTCGTCGGTGAGGTGAGATGATTTTTTTGTTATCAGATCGCTGGGTTTGTTGTTAGTTGATGGCATCACAGAGCAGACTGAAGTGTTGGAACACATTTCTAAAAAGTCACAAAGTATCTAATTCAATTGACAATTTGCGGGAACGTTATTGAATGGAAACAAAACATGACAAATTTCATTGCTTGAGTGGATTACCATGTCTCGTGATTAATCAGCACAGTTAGGTAATTGTCAGACCAAGTGTGTGGGCATACTCCGGATAGGTAATTATCTTTGGGATAGCACCTGTTTTGTGGGAATGTCAATCACCAGAAAGTGACAGTGAAATATGCTTCTCTATCGTTTTTGGGATAACAAATGTTTCTTAATAGACAGGAAACGTCGAAACCCTGGATTTCACAAACAAGTGAAAACCCAAACAAATGATAAATGCTTTGAGAAATTTACAGAGGTGTACCTTCTATTTGACCTAAGAAGGTTAACACCAGTTCAACTCTCATACCAAGCGGGGTGTATCTTTTGCGCGAATATATTTCACTAAATTTTCAACATAAACTCCATCGCTTATCCTATGAGCTTGGGTACTTTTTCTGTGTGAAAAGGATTCGTTTATGAGTTATTACATGACCATTTATCTCGTCAACATATGAAGATGAAGTTGAAAGGAAAATCGATCATAGTCGCTTTTGATTAAAGTGAAACAGAGGAGTTTTGTTTGTCAATGCGGATACCTATAATATTTCGCTTTTATATTAAATTATCCTTCGCAAGTTGACCCCCAATATATACACAGGAGATACATATTTTATGTTTACTTTTAATTTATTTCAAAGAGAGTGTATTTGTTAAGTTCATAAATGAAAGCCAAACATTGAGTTAATTAACTTAGCATGAAGGAAGGACACATTAACTAACAGAAATACCAGCAGGATATTTCTAATAAGTAACTGTTGGGTAGGGCTGGCTATCTATGAACGACTTTGAGGGTGAGTCTTGATTTTCCAGTGGACTTGCTTAGTCATGTGGAGGAGGAAAATTGTTGGGTTGTGATGAGATTTCAGACGTCTATTGAGTTTTTTTTTTGTGAATAATTTGGAGCTAGAAAATTGACTCCTTAATGAAGATTGTATTGCGTAATTAGTTTAAGAGGAGCTTTAAGAATTTGAAAATAATTTTGCTGTTTTTTTTAAATTGTTTAAATGGATCTTTAAATGGGTCAACCGTTGGCAATTTAATCATGAAATTCTCTCTTACATAGAGGTAGTTTCATGGGGCGCTACAAGGTTGAGTTGTTAGTGGAATACTTTTTTTATGATTGAATTTTGTATGTTCTACCGTGAGGGAGAGTCTTGAATCTTGAATTGAAGTAACAAAATTGTTTTATAACGTTTTTAGTGACAATCAGCCTCACAAATGAATGCAGACTTCTTGCGATCATTTAAAAAATGAAAGCCTCCCCGTTATGGTGATGGTACGTATATTTTATGGATAACTCCCATGTATCCTGGCATCTACGTTCGTCTCACTTTTTGGCTCACATCCAACTAGGTGAATACTCCCTTGTTGTTATAACCTATTTTGGTTATACTCCCTTCACAAAGTTACAACAGAGAAAAACCATCAGAAAGCACCCGACAAGTTAAGGTAATAGGAAATTTGAGATACACACATGCTTCAAAAAGAATGTATGTGAAAAAAATGTCACTTCAGACAAGTGGTGTTCTCAAATAAATAAATCTGACATGCATTCATGTCGTGTAGAGACAATTGGTTTGGTAAAGATACAACCATAGCATTAACATATGCAATCAGCAGAAGAATCTCCATGTCAAAAGTGAAATTAAATTAACTAATCTCGAAAATCTCCCAGCAACTAGATTTCCCTTTGTATTTTACTTCGGAGATACATATAATAGCAAAAATGTCATACATTTCCCTCGCTCGCCCCCTAACAACAGGGATACCTTTCGTCAATGTCATGTTGTGACATTTTATTTGTTTTTTGTTGCTTTTTTTTCTTTCATGATATATTTACATTTTGTACATCATCTATCCGAAAAGTTGGAGAGAAAATTACCATTCAGCATTCCTTCAAGCTCTACTTGGTCCTTTTGTTTGCGTACCGGTGTAAGTTGATGAGATTGCGTATACACTTTGTGGCGGACAAAAAAACAAAACCTCCTCTTAAATGACACAACTTTTGCTTTAAGAACTACACCCAGACAGTGTTTTCCTCCAGGTAAAAGTTGTACTTTTCGAAATATCTAATTTTTTTTCTCCCAACTATGTATCTATATTCTACGTTTTCTTGGTACAAAATTAGTTGAAAGAAAACTTGTCTATATTTCTCTTCCCACCAACATCTTTTTCATGAATAGTCAGCCTTAACTGTAAATTATGACAGAAAATACGTAAACGAAGTGCAGAAAAAGAAAATATGCATAATCCTTAAGTAATCATCATACAAAGTCACAGTTGGATTTAGTTCTTTCTTCTCTGTCAACCATGAGAAAAAAGTATCTGATTAAGAAAAAGAAGAAAAGTGAAGAAAGTGTAACAAAACATCAATCTGTCACCATCTTTCATAATACTCGGATAAAGCTGGAGTTGTGTACAAAATTACTGATAAGCTAAAAGGAAGAGGATTCTCGTCGTACTGTATATGTATATTTTATTATTACTACAACGATGGTGACAATGTTTTTTTTTTTTTGCTCGCCCGTTTTTCATCACTTTCTCCATTTAACTAAATAATAAAAAAAATAAAGACGGGGAATCCTAACTATAAAGAAAAACAAACACAACACTGAAAAAATGTACGCAATTTTTTTTTTTAAGGGTAAACTTTAAAATATCCTTATCCCGGATAATCTTGATAGATACACGAAAAACTTTCAGGAAAACTTTCAAACTGAGAAAAAAATCTTTTCCATCCTAAATTCAAAAGTTAAATGCAAAAGTCTTCCTCTCGCCCATCAAAAACACGATGAAGAACAAAAATTAAAAGGATGAAAAGAAATTATGAAACGGACGGAGGTGGTGTAGATACAACACAAAAAAAAAAACGAACCCCAAGAATAGTGGCTGAAACTAATTTTCGCGCTGGAACAATGTTCAGGATAACTCGTTCATTTAAGGCATAGAGAGTTTTTTTTGCTCCTGCAGTTTTTATTTTGCACGATTTTTAACGAGGTGCACCACAAAATACTGGCACTGGGAGAGAGCGAGGGGCGGTGAAAATGAAAGAAAGGATAAATGCATTAAATTGAAGTGGTAGAGTGTAAAAGAATGTGTTAGAGATCTAACCACCTCGTTTCTTACAGTCGTTGCTTTTGGGTTTAAATTTTTTTTTGTTCGCTCTTTATTTCTTGTGCACTTTTTCACTTTTAATTTGCTCTCCTTTGCATTTGAATTGCACCCAACCGCAGAGCGCTAGTGCAAGGAGGGGTTAGCTTGGGTAATTAGTTCGAGAGGAACTTTAAGGATTTAACAAAAGTCTTTTGGTGGGTTTTAAATTCAGTTTGAATGAGTTTTTAAATGGGTCAACGTATGGCAATTGAATGATGAGATTCGCACTTACAAGGACGTAGTTTGATGAGGTGCCACAGGGTTGAGGTGTTGGTAGGAAACTCGTTTTATTCTTGTTAATTGAATTTAAATTCAATGAAGGACCTTGGTGAAGGTCTAATTGCAATTGAAATATATTTTTTCACTAAGTGGTTTATCACTCAGTAAGTATCTATTGATTTATTGGGTTTGTAGATACTTTTTAAAAACTCACTTTCCACATCAGAGACCCTCATTCAACCGCTCAGCACAAGATTTGTATGTAAAAATGCACCTCAAATTGAATGCACTCAGTATTTTTCTGATTATTTATAATTTTATGAACTTCCTTTCACGTAGCGTAGGGTAGCAAAGGGTTATTTTTTTATAATACACGCACAAATATGAATGATTGCTTTTCAATAAACATCTCACTTTAAATTCATACAACACTCTGCTTTGGTAGTTACAGCTGCGCCGATAGGAATCCCCTTGTATGGTGATATCTTTATATGTCGGTTTTGACTTAAGTGTTGTGTCAATTAAAAATGTATGCAACGTTACAATAGGGATACTGAATTTTAAAGAAAAAGATAAATATCCCGGGGATATCAATTTAATGTGTTTAAATTGAAGGAAACGAAGGATGAATGCCCAAGGAGGGATATGTAGATATAATGTCTCCATCAGGTAAGAACGGAAGTTGGTGAAAGTAATAGGGAACATGGATAGATGTCAATTGTCATCTGTGGGAATGCTTTCATTGTTTTTTTTTTTTCATTTGTTTTGTTCACTTCAATGGGAATGTTGCAGAAGAGAAATTTATTGGATTGCTTAATCTTTGAAGTGGTCATGAATTAATAGAGTGGTCATGGGAGATATACAAGACTACTGAAGGGATTCAGAGGTTTTGGGCGCCCTTTTATTTGCAATAAGACCAGTGGTTGATTAAAATAACGCTTGACCTATTTATGCTTTATGAACGAAAGTACCTAATGAGTAAATGAACAATTGTACCAAATGACTGAGATGAAAAGAAAATTTAAGGTATTCTATAGTTTTTAGCGACTTTTGAACTTACAACTGCTGTTGGTTCGTTAAAATAACGCATGAATTATTTATGCCTTATGAACGGATGTGATGATTTAATGAACAATTGAAAGAAAAGAAAATTAAAGGTACTCTGAGGTGTCGGGAGCGTTTTCATTTGTAACAACATCAGTGGTTGGTTAAAATCACGCATAGCACTTTTATGCCTTATGAACGAATGTACCGAGCTAATGAACAAATGTACCCAATGACAGAAAGATACAATTTTTAAATATTTTCCTCAGTTGAAGAAGTGTGTTCACTAAAGTAGACACATATGTAAGGTAAGAATTAGATTCCATCCACTAATATGGCCGAGTCCGGTGGTCTAATAGACTAACTCAACATCTGTGTGGCATTCAAACTATCATTTCACACCTTAAATCACCATCAAGACTTTAATAATGATAGCCATTAGAAAATAGTGTAACATACGAACACACATCTTCTCATAGATACTTCCAACCTATCCTACATCTGTCAGCACACTATCTCCTATCAATTAGCATCTAAAAAAATGCTTTTATCACAGGCAGACATATGTCCTACAACTGCTTCAGTTAATGACCACCATCGCATATGATAAGACACAAAAAAAAAAACAAACATCTAGATACACACTGAACTATTGAACACTATAAATCATTTTAATTTCGAACAAAATTCTGACCGATTATTCATCTTCACTCGAAAAGATAAAGGAGGCTCCTTTGCGCTTATACAGCATCTTATCTTCCTTTCGTTTAACATCTCATGCAGTCGTCATTGGCGCGGAACACTTTTGTATCTCGTCGAATGTTCGTGGTGTCTTATTTGTTTTTTTTTTTGTTTTTTTGAATTTAAAAAAGTCATTCGTACATGCATATTCATAACCATCAATTTACAAGTAGAAACGCGGTTAAAAGATACGTTTTTGTTTAACCATTGTGTTGTATACACACACAAGATACGAAATACGTATTCATAAAGTTTATGGATAATTATGAACTTAAAAAGATAATAAAACCCAGAAGAGGATCATGATGATGATGATAATGATGATGATGATGATGATGATGATGAATGGCGGTACGGTTTTACCCCTTTTTGTGCGCTTTTAATACGTTAAGTAAATTTACAAATAACACAAGTGCACACAACGCAGATAGTGCGTTCGAGGAGCGCGAGAAATCAACGACAATCCGGGCCAGATCGCTGGCTTTAGTTTGTTTTTATCTCGCGCTTTTCTGTGCGTGTCAGAGAGCTAAAAAGACACTCATCAAGTGTATACTCATAATTATGAGTTTAGTGTACTTTTTTGGGTTAAGCACACATAAACAGTGTGTGCAAGTATGTTTGCAGATTGTTTAAAGCCTTAATGATGAATGTTTAATGAATGATTGTGCCTAGTGGATGCGGCATGCGATAGATGGTGGTAGTGGGGTGCTTTAAAGGTGTCATTTAAATATTCATTGTATTTTGAAGAAGATGCCGTGTATTGAAGTGAATATTTAATGCTGCTTTAGCTCGGAGTAAACATGAAGGGTACTCACATAAATTATCCATGGACCGGTACAAGTTGCGGAATGTGTTCTTAATCCATAATGTATTTTGCTTTTAATCTTTTCTTTTCTCTTTTATTAAACTTTTATTTTCACTTCACAGCACTGGGTATTCACTTGTGGGCACTTTGTAGGAGGCGAGGATATTCCCTTGTATCCTTTTTTTTATTTTTTTAAGGTGATTTTTTTTTTTAATTTCACTTCACTCACACGTAGGTACCATAGATACTTTCAATGCACTTTTTATGAATTTTTATTTTCTGCACTTGATTATAATCCAATTTTTTGCAATTCCGAAATGATAGAAAAAAAATTAAAATTCTCGTCACTTGATATATTTTTACGATTCAATCCAAAGAGTGTGAAATATTTTTTTGGGTAGCTAGGTATTTTTTTTAATTTTAAACCGACGTCAAGTATGCACATCCACGCATCTTACTTCGGCGACTTTCAGTCAGATACTGTTCGTTGTATAGCCAGGGAGAAGGTATCTCTGGAAAATCGACAGACCAGATCCGGTTTGTCAGTGTGTACGTGAAGAAGGGTGTATTTATGAGAATGCAAATAAGAATGTGTGCGTGTGCGCTTTGCAACATTTATCATATTTGTTTTCCTTCATTTCAAGTTCGAAATAGGGTCTTGTTTTGTATTTGCAAATCGCAGGTAGGTTTTCGCCTAGATATGTCCTTTGAGCATGAGTTCTCTATTAATAGAAAGGGAGGATTTAACTTTTTTTTTTGTTTGTTGCGAATAAGGTTGGTTTTTAGGTGCATATGTTGCAAGAGGATTTCGTGTGGCAACAAATTGAGCGTACTTGCGCTGTAGATGGTTGAAATCGAAAATGCCGGTGAATAAGAAATTGAGCGGTACAGATGTACAGCGGAGGGAAGAGAGAATTGAGCGAAATGTAATTATTGGATTTTATGAAAGAATTTTAAAAGTTTTTTGATGAGTTTTAGAGGACCAATTAGTAGGAATAATGCTGGATTGAGGAAGGATTTTTGTTGGTATAGAAGGTTGAAGCTGGTAATTTGCGTACCTACTATGCTGGGTTTTGAAGTCTTAAATTTCAGATCAATCCTAATTAGTTGGTTGGCCAATATTGAGAGAGGATTAGTGGTGCAATTATGAAACTCATCGTTGTTGGAGATGTATCTTGTTGGCCAAAATTGGCAATTATGTGATCAAGTTATTGTAGGTCAGTCATTGTGGTAATCACAAAATAATTGAGGTAGAGTCATGAAATATGAGGACTCAAGTTACACCGGAATATGGAATTGTATGGAAAGGTAGCTAACAGACCAGGTTATCACATCGATATGTACACCACACATTGGTAGATACTTTTACTTTTACTTTTTCTCAGTGCTTTAAGTGTATTTATTACAGATTGTGGGGCCAGTGGCCCTGTGGATAGTGCGTTGGACTACTAAGCGCAAGGTCCTTGATTTTTACTTAGCGCAGGGTTCCTGATTCAAATCCCGAAAGTGAACTCCTAACGATAGTCTGACAAACATCCAAGAGTAACACTGCTCTGAATAGGTTTTCAAATTTGCCCCATGGTTAGGCGTTAAGCAGGAGGTCCATATTTTTGTGGCAGAAACAATAACTTCGTGCACACAAATGAAGGCAGAAGCTAGGTTTGAGTTTTGAAGAGGATGAGGAGGAGGTTTAGAAATAGAAATTAAATTGAGGGAACAAGCAATTGTAGATGCCATATTAAGTGACCTTCGAGGCAACTAGGAAGGCCAAAGTAAGATGAATAGGAACATTTTGTCGAAGGCGAACATTCATTTTCCATAAGACTAGGATTATGTGTGTTAAGTGTCCGATCTTAGGGGCCTATCCCACAGAAAGTGGGAACCAGGATCCAGCAACATCTCCTGAAGCCATTTGGCCATTAATGCCAAATATTTCATTTTCACCATTTTTAGCTGTGGCAGCGCCTTAAGGAGTCTGATTCAGTTTTGTTAAATGCTCTTACATGTTGATACGCTAAATGTAGTTTTGACTTAAAATAGCATGTTCCACCCAAGGTATTGTTTGAATCGAACCCTTCAGGGTCGAGACCCAACCATCGGTTAAAAGATCAAGTGATCGCGTGTACCAGAGCGCTTTTAAAATAAGTTTTGACTCAGAATAGCATGTCGCAGCCAAGGTATTGTTTGAATCGCACCCTTCAGAGTCGAGACCGAACCATCGGTAATAAGGTCAAGTGATCTCGTGAGCCAGAGCGCTTGTAAACATATTTTCGACTTGGAATAATATGCTTTACCCAAGAAAAATTTTGAATCTAACCATTCAGGTTCAAGACTTTGTCTGATAAGGAAGATCGAACCCTCGGCTTAAGGAATAAGTGATTGCGTGTAGTTTTGACTTAGAATAGCATGATCCGGACAAGATAGGTAATATTTAATCACCCCCTCAGGTTTGTAATTGTAAAGGATAAAACGATCGCGTGTACCAGAGCGTGTACCAGAACGCTTGTTCTTGGAACAAATATATGCTTGCCGGGATAATTTTTGAATCCCACTCTTTAGGTTCGAGACTAGGTCTGATAAGGAAGACCGAACCATCGGTTTAAGCAATAAGTGATAGCGTGTGCGAGAGTGTTTGTGAGTAAGGTCTTAACTTCGAATAACACGCTCCGGACAAGAGAATTTTTTGTAATCCCACCTTTAGTTTCAAGACGATAAGGAGGACCGAACCATCGCGATCGGTTTAAGGATCTAGCGATCATGAGTGCCAGAGCACTTGTAAAATATACCTATAGAAACAAATGATGGCTGTCTTGTTTCACCCAGAGACCCTCAACGGCCAGAAAGTCTTCTAAGTAACGTAACTAACGTAACGAAAATTTCGCACTTCAAAGGTTGACCTCATTCCTTAATTGAGGGCAAGATACAGAACCCTTACCGGGAAAACAAAACAAAAACCAACCGTCTACGTAACGTGACATTGAAAAATCCTTAAAAATAATTTTTGAAAACCTTTTATACAAATAAATTGGTAAAATGTTTCTAAAAATTAATTCGACACATCATTTTTGGACACACAACTTTCTTCTAAAAGTATCTTTCATTCACAAAAATATGCAATAGCGAATATCAGTTGCAGTTTTCTGTGTAATGTAATCATTCATGTTGCATCTCCTTGCACAAGCAACATCTCAACATTTATAATGGATGTATATGGACACATGTATCCAAAAATGCATTCCACAGCTACAATGTTTTTAGGTTCCACAAGTTCATGTATACATGCTACTAGAAACATCCCTTGTGTCAGACACATTGTCATAGCTCTGGAATTTTTGTTTACACAATTACTGAGAGATTGCAAGCATAATGAGATTCGGATTGTTGAAATTTATTTAGATATTGAAATGACACCATAGAACCGTTGGTTACCATATATATTTTGAACTGAATAAATAGATCTAAGCATAAGGCTTGATTTTAATGTTTTATCAATGCTAACATAGCGGTATGGTAAGCACCTCGAAACTTAAATTAACGCTAAACGCCTTAGATACGAAACGCATCTTTTAAGGACCGGAGGGAGTCCATTTTTAAAACTTTCATAGAAGAGTGACTTGCACCGAAGCACCAAAGGCGGGTTGTACTAGCACAGCACGCCATATATTTGGGCCTAGTTTCTCATGCGTGCACGTGCACACCGCCCTGTGTGCACTGTTTTCTGTTCTCAATGTGCCATCTGTATGGCTTTATAATCCTTGCTTGCACCAACATATTAGGCGTGTAAAGTTAAAGTTAAAATCTAAATCTCTAATCAAATCAAACAGGATCGTAGATTTTCCGAAGAATTTTTCACTCAAATCGGCCAAAGGTTTCTAAATCCGCTTTCGACAGCAGGAATTGAATGATCATGACCTTAAATTCTTTTTCTTAAACTTTTTACTTAAACAACTCTATGCTTCTATACAAAAAAAGAAACAGACGGTTGACAAGTGTAATTCTTCGTTGAATTTCCGACGAGATGTCATGGTCAAAGTTAATGACGGAGCCGATGTAGACAAAGTCACTCATTACCTTAAGGTCGTATTTTTCCCCAATCCGTCAATGTTGTGTGTCCTTTCTTGTTGGCAGCATATGATTTGTCTTGAACTCATTGAGTGTTAAACCTGTTGTTACCGCTTCCTTCTCTATGCTAGCTTGCTCGGGTGTTATGTCTCTTTGAGTCCGAAAACAGTGATGTCAACATCGTCGGTGTATGCCAGTGCCTCTGGTGTTGGATCGAGGTTTTGCCCCCAATCATGAATTACGTTAAAGAAATCACACGACAATGCGTTTCCTTGATTGACTCCGATTTTGATATCAAATCTTTGTGTGAGGTCACTGTCAATATTGGTGAAGCAGCCAGAATTCTCACATGACCGAGTTTGGGCGTTATACCAACACTAGGAATGGCTTTGAATAGTTCGTCTCTATAAATGCCGTTGTATGCTACTTTGGAATCGATAAAGAGGTGGTGGTTACCAGTAGTAGATAATTGGGCTTTAGGTAGTTTGATTTCTATTCCAGGATCTAGCGAAGTATTAAGATTTGATCTGTTGTGGATAAGTCCACAACAGATGCATTAAAAGCACACTGATAGAGGCCAATACAGCAGATAGGATCTTATAGCTCATGTTGCCGAGAATTTTGCGACTGGAATCGGTGCGGTTCAGAAGGTCACCTCTTTTGTGTTTCGGCAATCGACGCTGAGTTTCCATTCTTTTCCATTCTTTCATCCTACCAAATGTTGCTTATGAGTTAGTTAATGTTACTTACTAAATCATCTCCAACGGTTTTATAAAGCTCAGCAGGAAATCCGGCCTGTTTCGGCAGGCTTGGTCAGATTAAGTTTATAAATTTTATTTTTCTTATTTAAATTATGTCAGGTTGCTGGTAGTTGTTCCGTCGTCAATCAGGCCTATCGCGAATACATTTTCCCTGGAATCTCTTCCCATTCAGCAATCTGATTTACATTGCTGCTAAGGGAAAAACTCCCGGGAAAATTGATTCACGATAGGAATGCATATTAAATGATTCGCTCCGCCTGAATGTGGCAAATTATTCGTCATTGCAGTTTTATAGTCTCCAGAAGTTCTTTCATATCATCAGCATCAACTGTCACTCATCTATAAAGGGTTTCAGTCGGGCCTTGTATCCCTGACATTGACATTTAACACTTCGGTCACATCTTCGAACATCATTCCTGGAGTTGCACCTCTTTACATTCTCTTTTTATTCTTCCTGAATGTGGAGTGTTCTTCATTCTATGAAGCCCAATGAGGGCTCAAAAAAATATTCAGTTCAGGCAGTATATGAAGAAAAATTCTTCGAAAAATGCTACAATCCCGTTTCCGTCTACGAGCAATGGAGATTAATATTCGAGTAAGAACTCGTGATGATCTGACAAATCATCCGAGTAGTATCAATTGTCAAGAAAGGCTTATCTCAAAGTCGCCGTTCGGCATAAAACAGGAGGTCCCGCCATCGTTCTTAAAGTACACACGAACGCATGAGTGGTTGTGAGAAAGCACGGCCCTGGGTACTAACGAGCCTGTTGCTCCAAAAAAAATTGTGTTTGAAGAACTGTGCGAGATATACAGGGTCAAAGAAATAAAAAATGCAAAAAATATATCTGGCACTTACGGCCAATATAGGGCCTTGAACCGAGCTTCTCCCTTCATTTGTGTCTGTGAAATTATTAACTTTGTTCCACACAGGGACATTGTGCGTTTAAGATGGCTAGGTTTTGTAGCGCAAATAGACACCAATACTCCGGCTTCAAGTATTCCACACGCAGTAGAGGAAGAGCTCGCGTTAAGTGGCGCGGACAAGTTGATACCAACCTACTTGAATTGGAGGCAATTAGCTAGGAATCGCGCTAATTGAAGAGGGCATGTTGACCAGGTCCTACATGGACTGTAGAGCCACTTAATTTAAGGTAATTTAAAATAAGGACTAGATATACCCACTCAGATCATCCAAAACATAGACGCTGAGTATGCAACAATTGCCCTGATACTACAAGGTGGGCCAAAAGAGATAACCCTATTGAATGATGCTCTTATTTTTCTCAAATGGCCTCCAGTGTCAAATCTGTTTGACATTTATGGACTAGCCAGATGTAAAGTGAACAAGCCATGGAGCACACTCCCCAAGAACGCGCAATAATCGTGTCTATTTTTTGCGTTACAATTCGTCTGTAGTGTTGGCGCAGCGCGAATTTCGTCGGCGATTCCCCGGCTGTCCGACACCGACTGCACAAACACTGCACCGTTTGGCCACCCACCTTGAAGAGTATGGGACCCCACGAGACGTTGCCAAGTGTAGCCCCGGAGCTGTCGCCGGAAAACTTCGACCAGACGCCGTGCCTCGCAATTTACCATCAGCCGGTCGAACTTTGGTCAAAGGCTTGCGCATGTTCCAGTACAAAGACCAGTCCGTGCATCAGCTGCTGCAACTGGTTGTTTTTTCCAAGGAACTGGTCTAAAAACCATAGGTTGGCTTATGCAAGACAATTCATTACCTATCACAACCTCTTTATTCAGAGATAATTCATAAAGTTCCTCCACCCTACCTACACCGTGTCAAGTACCTACTATTCTAAATGAGATTCAATCGGATCCTCATTAATGTATTTTTTAACAGATCCCTTTGGTTTATGAAGTTTTAATCCATCTTACCCAACCCTTTGGTCGACTGTTACTCCCCACTTCTATTGCTCTAGAACTACAACGAAAATCAGAGATATCTGCAATTAAAGTCCATACTTTCTCGTGCACTTGTCCGAGTTAATCAATACTAATTTTCTCTCTGCGGAGGATCAAATCAAGGTCAATGTCTTTTTGACTTGTATCTCGCACGTGAATCTAAACATCTGCGATGCATTTTATGCATTTCACACAAACACTCTCCCTCTCTATTATTTTACATCTCTGTGGGAGAGATTTTTTTTTTGTATAATTTCTCAGAATCTTAAAAATGTATCTAAAGAGAGTGGGATACATGTCATCAAATCTGGCAATGTGTTGGTCAACGCATAATTCACCATATAACCGCAGTTTGATGTGTAGATACATATCTATCATGTTGCTGCTTTTCTGCATCAAGATTTCCCAAGCCACTGATGTTCTCTTGCAACATTCACAAACCCCGGCGCAATTTATTCTCAAAATAACAAACAAAATGAGAATAAAGGGCGACAGAGAGTGAGAGAGTATATCCAAATCCAAAACCAATCTCCAGCTACATGTTTATCCTTTATTTCTTTCAACACCATCCCATAGATACACATACGGCCGGGCGTCATGTGTGTACGTTTGTTTATTTTCATTTCACTGTGCAGCGCAACTTTGTTTACGTTCAGGTTTATTATTAAAGATTTCCGAATGTGTACGTCGTTCGGTCGTATGGAAACTTACAGTAAAAAATAAACCTGAGAACACAAAAAAAAAATTTAAATTGAAAGACAAAAAAAAAACGCACACACAACCCAAACAAGTCTTTGATAGCCTCTATCTGGTGTACCATATGCAACCGCAACCGGGAGTTTCCGCATTGCGTGCGCCTTTTTGCCTTTGTGTGGGCGCTGCTCAACTCAATTGATGTGATAATTGAGAAACAATGTCATCGATGTCATTAAGCGCATTCTTTGTATATTGCACGTGCATTCGGAGGATGGAAATTGTACTCGGAATCTAATTATAAAGTCATTATGTGCGAATGAAAATGAATTTCATTTTTACTTGTATAGACTTGTATCTGGTTTTGGTAAACAAGGTTTAATGAGGGTATTTGCATTTAAGATAGTTGTGTGGTTTGTTCGAATTAAAGGAAATCATGAATCATGATCAGGGTATCAAGCTACATGTAGTATTTTTCAATAGGGCCATCATAATTCATCAGAATAATTGAGATATCGTGTTGACAGTTATTCTAGGTGGAGTACACATGTTATAAAGGGAGTCCTAACATTTACGCGAGATAGAGGTATGTATGGTGAAGTACATCGGGAAAATGACAACCAAAGCTTCGTTGGCACATATGCACTATTTTGATGATTTTGTTCATATAAATGTATGTGGATAGAACTTTCGCTTTATTTCTTAAATTTTTATGAGGAATTCAAGTTCCTTGCCTTCAAGAAGGTTACCGTCATGCGGTCGCGCTGATATCCTGGGTGGGGTGATAAGAAAGAATAAAATACGGCCAGAGCTGAAAGGATCTTCCACATCATCATCTTCTTCATGCACGGTTGCTGCGCATTTTGTTGAGAATGTCATTCTCATCGTCCTTCTGTCAGTGATTGGGGTAACGTTTGCTTCCCAAACACATGATATAGTGACATTCGTACTATTGTCTGAATGGGATGGCATCAATGACTACGATGGCGTTCTGCAACAAAGTACTGGTGCGCACCAACTTGTTGTTGGAGGCGTAATACACGATATCGGTTAACGTGTCTTGCGGCCCAGGCAAAATCGCTGGCATCCAAGGTGAGAGCACTATATTTGACTTTTCTACTATGAGTACGGACTTTGTGAATGCGAGCACCACCGAGCTTAGTGTTTGCGCGGTTGACGTCCTAACTCAAACATCCTCTTCTTACGGAGAGACTTGCGTTTGCCCCTAGTGGCCCGTCGCTTATGAGCGCTATCACCATCTTGAAGTAAAAACTGAGAAGCAAAAAATATTTTCAAGATCATTTGACATTTTTATGGCTGAATTTCGTTGATGCAGCCTGCAATCTCCTTCCATAATGTTGGTTGTTGTGGGCTTGTTACAGTAGACCCTTGACTTCAAATAATCCAATAGAAAGAAATCCAGGGATGTTAAGTCAGATGACCTATGGTATCGATTTTGATCAACAAAACGAGAGAGCACATGGGAAAATGCCGCGTGCACTAGTTGAAGTGATTCCCATCTTGTAGCAACTTCTTGTTAAAACGTGCATCGTGGACGCAATAGCTGAAATGCTTCCCATCTTGTAGCACCTTCTTGATAAAACTTACATCGTGTACATCAGTACCATACAATGTAGGCACAAAGAACAATAACACTTACTTTAAGTGCTCTATTTTCAAAAAAAGGATGGTCCAATGATGTATAAAGCCTAAAATCATCACCAAACAATTGCATTTGAACAAACGAGCTAGAAATCAAAGCCTTTAAGATTCTCTCCAACGCAAAAGTTACGGCAAACAGGTCTTCTGTGTCCCAAAGGTAACAAAAACTTTTGGGCGTTTGTATAGAAACATTAAGAATTCGACTTCATCTTCCATCCCAACGCTGATTTACAATGACATTCCAGCTAGACAAAGCCAATCAGCTTAATGGTTATATTGCAGCCAGTTCCACATTGTCTGGTTGTGCCCAGTTTCTTCCTGTAGTTAAGAACGTAGAACCAACTATGGGACACAGTCGCTAGAAAAATAATCATCCTTGACTTACACAAATCAGCTGGTCTAGGTGTTGGTATCACCCTTATAATAATAGACGTTCTTCCACGCTGCGAAAATCAGTTTTCCCATCTATTCTATTCATCAAGATTCTATCCAAATCAATGGAAAACAGCATGATTAAAGCCATTCCCTAAAAAAAGTCGAATCTTCTTATCTCTTCAAGTGTCGAAAGTTGAACTTACCTCTCTTCTTTCTAATTTTATTGAAACGCGTTTATGAAGATCGTTGTACTTGATATTTCAAAGGTTTTCGACAGGGTTTGGCATCGAAACCTTTTGTCGATAATGCGTGCTTTTGGAATCGATAAAACTCTTCTGGGATTAGAAATTATCTTTCGAAACATTCATCTCAAGTTGTTTTGGACGGTTTCAAGTATGCTACTCATCAAATAAATACTGGTGCTGCCGAAGGCTCCATTTTGTCCACGACATTGTTTCTTATTTTTATTTATAACATGTGGTTTGATTTGATTTTATTACAGTACCGCAGGTTCTTATATGTGTTCTCAATTCCACGCCCTTTACGTTCGTTCGGATGTGAAAAAAAAAAACGACACAATATGTTCAGTTCAGTAAATTCTTAACTCGACAGCATAATTAAATTTGTCAAGTTTACTGAGTGGAATTTAATGCTTGCGTTTTGGAATGCTATCTTCTATCATAAAAGTGAAACCAAAACCTGCTGCCATTATATTTACATTAGTGACACTTGCATCGTCAAAATAAAAAAAAAATCCATGCTTGGTTATTCAAAGCCGCTAAAAACGCAGTGAAATGCTTAGGTTTCCTTAACCTATGGTCCTCAATATAAAACGCATATAAACACCATAATATTGAGTTTAACGGCCACATCTGGTTCGGTGCAGCAAAAACATCATTGCATCTACAAGATAGGAAACAATATCGTGCGACAAAACTGATAGGAGACTCAACCATAGCGAACTCTATAGTCTCGTTTGAACATCGTAGGAATGTCTCCTGTCTTACACACTTTTTTCTATTATAACAACAAATGCTTGCCGTCCCTTCAACAATTCAAATGTAATACCCGCCATGCCATGAATGCTAATAACTTTAAGCTCAAGCCTATTTTCGGACGAACTATGAAATTAAAATTTTCATTCTTAATCCGAACAACAATTACTGTCCATGATAATTTATAGAAATTTAAATCAAACGCACATCGGTATCTCCTCTTTTCTTCTCCTCAATGCTTCAATGCTTCAATGGCTTCAGTGCTCTACTGCTCTTTACCCAAAATGATGCAATTTTGACGATCATCATCAAAGTTACCATGAGCTTAAACGCTAAGGATGATTTTGCTCGCCAAACTGTCACTATATATTTGAAACAGTTAAATAGCGATATTTTTTAGCTTGCTGCTACCAAGCTACTAGATTTTTGATTGGCAATTCAAATCTTGTGTGAATTTAAGTACTAAACTCGATCATGTTCATACGATCCCTTCAAACACTTTTGTAACGATCGATTCTTTGGAGAAAAAAATTCACGAGTTCCAAATATATTGCGGGCCGTGCCATTACGACCTGCCATAGAAAAATGTTTCTTGTGTGCGGTGCGTTTATAATCAAAGATTATCAAAGATTGTAAAGCCATATTATAATCTTCTATTATTCCTAAGCCTGTCTAACGCTGTTAGAATAAACCAACAACTTAAAGTAACCCTATAAAAATAAATCCTACGGCATTAACTCTCGCAATTTCTGGACTATTTCTGGAGATTACACAACTTTCAAACTTGCTCTTCAAAAGAATTAATTGTCTGACCAGGTGTGTACAACGTGATACAATATCGTTATCACCGATATCAAGTCAATCCTAAAAACAGCCTTCCAATATGGCACGATTGTAAATTGACTTAGACCAGTCGACTATTTTCTTCACTTAAAATTCCGGTCCAATCACACCTCCGTGCGGAATGGTATCATTCCCCCACATGGCCAATTTAAGTGAAAGCAATAGAGTCTCTTGAAGAACATATGGGTTTGTTGCTGTCCAATAACGCATATTAAGTTTGAAAAAGCAGTTAGACAAAATGAGCATCAATACAGATTACTTGACGAAATTCTGGATTTTCTTCAAACTTTTGCAGAGCACAATAGGATACTTTTCGGCGATCAATATGCTTCAGTACTTGAGTGCAATTGATCTTATAAAGGTGCAGAATAAGGCCTTTACGGAAAAACGTATGATTCAATTCTTGAGTTAATTAAAATCTTATTAAGGGTTATAGACTAAGGTCTTTTAAAAAAATCGCCATAATGCAATGTAGCCTGAAGGATTCCCAAACGGAAATCGACTAACTTGGCTCACTTTAAATTGAAGCACTTACGGATGCAATTTTGTCGGTAATTTGTGACTTTCCGTTGGGTTTGTCTAAATGAGATAAGGCACGTAGCTTATGGTCACACATTTTGTGCATGCCCCATTAAGTACAAGATCTGCTCTAATCCATAAACATAAGATTTGGTCTTCCTTTCTCAAACATTAGATGTGGTAGCTATGTAGGACCTAGCGGTTTTGTATAACCTATTCCATTTCGAAATGATGCGATGCTCGTTAGAAAACTTGACCATGATAAGAACGAAAGCTTTCACTAAAGCTATACAAACAGTTTAAGGCTGCGCTTGTATTTAAATACAAAATTCAAATTTTGCTTTCGAAAACCCCGATATCTACGTGTTGAAAAAATGTCTCATTTACTCTAATTTAAGGCCCATTGTGTTCACTCTAATTTAATTTTAGCCTGAGGTTGTTCCAACTCCTCTCCATTGGCTAAAGTCCTTCGAGAGTAAACAAACTAGGCTTAGTATTGCTTACTTTGGATATCTTTTCGATTGCTAATGCATGGCAAAGGGGTTAACGCAAAATGTCTCACAAGCAAATATCTAATCCCATTTGAGATAGATACACATTAACTTGAGCGTATTTGAGTGATAACGTCATTGTTAAGATTTAAGATTCTACAACCATATGTTTTCCGTTATGATAATTTCCCATCACCATGGCGTCTACACCAATACCACACATCTCTTTAAAAATAATTGAATTCACTGTATCGATGTTCTATCTTTGGGCGTATTAATCCTTTATTTTGTTGTACATCCCTTGTATTTGTTTTGCCTTTTGTTCTTCAATCTGGATACCATTTGGCATTCTCGTTAATTATTTATAGTCTGTGATCTAAGGACCATATGTTTGGGTGAATATAAACAGCAATTTAATCATTAATCCTTTTGCAACATGAGAGGTATACCTAGCCCTACGACTTTAAACCAAAGGAGTGCGAATGTGTGTGGCCTTGGTAGTGACAAGCACAGATAATAAATGATTTCGTTTTTTTTTTGTTTTCAGGATCCTATCCATCGTATTTGTTGAGTTGCGAAAATATATTCCCTGTATCGCGAGAGAATAGATACAAGGTTTTGAATATCATATGCCATGTCACCATGGGGTGGTTGGTCAGGTTGGTATTTCAGAATATCTGTTATCCGAGGCTGTTTTGCCTCTCATAACCATGTGTAAATTAGTGTGTGCTTAGGAAGTTACCCTGACGATACAGCCCCAACCTGAAGGGGTAGTTGCAAATAATAAGGGTCTCCTATAATTCACGCAAAATGTTACAAATGTTATTTCGATAGAAAATATAGATTTTTAATTAAAAAGCTTAAATTTTGTATTTATTCATAGAGTATACAGATTGAGGTTATGTATGGGCATGTAAGTCGGATAAATGGACGCCACGGCTATGCTTGCAAGGACGAAGCCTTTTTTTACAATGTTCCATGCCCGTTTCGTATAAATGTAGATGAATTTCATTGATACACCGCCCAATTTCCTCTCTTAAGGGTTTGGTGGTCGAAGCGTTGTTTACATAGACCTCTGACTTTAAAAAAAAGTCACCAAAGAAAAAAGTCCAATAGCGTGTAATTGCAAGATCCGGATAGCAAATTCTGATCGCAAAACGGCCGATTACACGATTTGGGAATAACTCATGCAGTCATTTAATTATTTCCTTGGTTGCATGTCATGTGACTCCGTCTTGCTGAAACTACTTGTTGGTCACATATCTTGTAGGTTAGGCTCTAAAAACTGGGTTATCATGTCACGATAAGGAACACCATTAATTGCTAATGCCCGACGAGACGCATTTTCGAAGATGAATGGTCCGATAGTCCCTCAAGCCCAAAAATCCGCACCATACAGTCACGTGTGGTGGATACATTTGTTGGCCAACAATTACTCATGGGTTTCTTGAAATCCAAATGTGACAATTTTGAAAATGATCGAAGTCATCAAGATGAAAATGACATTCATCACTGAAGATGAAATTTTCGAAAATCAGCAACCACTTGTTGTTCCAAAATCAATTCAGCGAACTCTCTTCGCGCTGCATGGTCAGTAAGTAGACTTCACTTTTTGAGCCAACTGAACTTTTTACGCATAACGTTTCAAGATTTCGGTGTATAGAGCTTCCTGAAATGCCAAATTCTTGACTGCTCTGTCAGCAATACTTGATCCAGCCTCCCTGAATTTTTAAATTGAAATGGTTGATAGCTTTAATCACTATGACTGCCATATTTTGTACTATAACTGACAAACTCCAAAGACACGATGCTCATTTGCCCAAAGTAGTGTGAGACTTTAACGCACTAAAACCACCCTTTTTGTATTTAAATTGCAACTGAGTATGCGACTTATCCAGCATTTTTTTATCACGAGTAATAAATGTTTGGCAGGTAACTTTCCTTTGAGAGTTCCTGCTTTTTCCAGTGAAAATGCGTTGTTTGTTTGGCGCTTTATTTTTACTAACCCGGAACTCTCTTCGAAATTGCACACAGTACTATTCAATGAAGAAAAATTCAAATTTTAAGTGAATTATGGGACACCCTTCATATTCGGTACTTGAAAACATTATCATAGCACGCTCTTATTTCTGCTGGTACCTTCTAGCCTATGGTGCAAAATGTGCCCTGAAAAAGAACAAAAACTCTTATAGCCCTAAACTTTTATCTTTATTTCGGGTTTTGTTCAAATAGCGGAGTCTCTTTCTAGGAAGTAGAAAATTTCTTTAAAAAAAACATCGAAAAATGTAAAATCGATGGCACTTACGGATACTTTCATACCTTCTGGCCCACAAATTATTAAAATTTTAATTTCAATGTGCATATATATCCGGCACGAAGATGCATATTTACTGTTCAACTAATTAAACTTCCTCGTTCTCATTAACTGCATTCGCAAATTGCTTGATCCTATAAATCTCAATTCGGTTGCAACTTTAGCTGAATATCCTCAACTTTTCACTTTGCATGTCTTCCCAAAAAAATAAACACCCATATGCCGTACAATTTCTCCACTCACAAAAGCTCTTCAAATCGCATTAATTTAATTCGCCCGCAATACTCTTAACCTATTAAAAAGTTTTCTTCCACCCATAAAACCCAAAAATCTGAAGGATTAAGAACGACAACATACGGCGATATACTCTCACTTTCCATCTGCTACACGACGCTGCTCGCAAGGACTAACATGTAATTTTCATGTACACACTCAATCTGGCTGTAACGTCACACACGCCAAAATACCCCCCCTCCACCAAACCAGCACATATTCACTCAGTCGTGTGCGCTGCTAGCTCAAAAAGCCCCCCCCCCCCCCAAGGCATTATCCTGATTGTAATCCAGCGCGCCGAATAAACTTTGAAAATGCATGCAAATCTACCATTTCCACACACGCACACTCATAGAAGAGCGCGCGGTATTCTTCCTGTACAACGAAATATGCAAATAGTTCAAGGATTGCTGTGCAATATTGATAGAGTTGGGGTAGCAGCACTCGCAATTGCACTCATCCCACGTACATACAAACGAAACACGATTATTCGATGGGAATGGAATGCGAGCACGACAATAGTGTATGTGTGTGTGTGTGCAATAATAATTATTATATCCTTATCACCATTCATGTGCGCACAAATTATTATGCCGAACAATGATAAAAATAAAAATAGAAACAACTAAAAATAAATGCGAACATATCCTTGCAACATGATGGGATATCCTTTCGCGATTGTTTACTATGCGCCTACACTCGTACCTTCAACAAACACGAGTGTATGCACTTTTTCCTTATTTATCTACACTTCGTGCAGATTTAAATGCAAATATTATGCAGAATAAACAATGCCGCTGCAAAAAGGATTTTAATATAATCAAGCACACACAGGATGCGAGTGTGCCGCGATGCCGCAGGAAAAACCTCGAATATGACGGCAATAATAATAACGATTACAAGAAAATGTTTGAAACCGCTGCACAAAGGTCGTCCCAGTATAATATAGGCAAACACATACAAGTAGGGTATCCTTAGGACTATGCTTAGGATGCAATTTGCATAAGGATGAGGCATACACCACAATAATTATCACAACATTAACACCTACAATTAGAGAGTGTACAGTAGGGGATTACGAAAAGGATACACAAATACATGAACGGAAATAAGCCACCGCGCGAGCACGGATTCCAGGCAAAAAAGGATAATTTTTATTTTTATGAGCATTGGGATTAGCTGGAGTTAGTTCAGGTAGCACTGCAGACTGTACTCGACTGACCTACTTTCGAGGAAGTAATACGGTAGAAAGGGATTAAAGGATTGTTGTTGTTGCTGGAGATTTTTTTTTGCTGTTATTTTAGTGTGCGGTTTTGGTTCGAATGCAAATGCGGATCGTGGTAGATATACGAAGAAAGCAAGGTCCTTCAAAAATGGCAAAACTATCTATCCAGTGGGTGGGATAATTAAATTGGAAAACATTTTTTGTGGGGCTTTAGTAGGTACAGGCATGTTTGTGGGGTAATCTGTGGTAGTAAAATTTAGTTTTAGTTTTAGTTTTGTGGGGATAGTTGGGAATGTGTTCTCTCATATATGGAACTGAGCTCCTTGTGGTTCAATAAGTTTTGTATAGGTGGTGCAGGTGGTTTTTTCTCGTTTTCTGTTAAGAGAAAATGTGCTTGTGTTGAGTTTAGGTATTTGAGTAGACTGTTCGTCATTCGGTTTTAATTGGAAACATTTTTGGGTTTATGTGGGTTGGACGTATAATTAAACCAAACCGCAGATAAGGTGACACGTACACGGTTAAGAAATGCGAAAATGTTGGGAATTATTGTTGAGGAATAGTAGTTTGTCGAGCTTTCAAAGAGGAGGTAAGGGTGGCTAAATAGGAAGAACCTGTGTAGGTAGGTACTAATTGTTACAGGCAAGGCGACGTTTAAATATTTACTTCGAAGGCGGGAAATCCAAATGGAGTTGGGTAAATGTGTAGCAAGCTTTTTCTTTGGTAGGGCATATAACGAAAGTTGCATCAGTGCCTCTGGACCTGGAAAGGTAAAATGGGCGATTCGACCTTTGAATTGAGATAAGCTTGGCTAAAAACTTCAAAATATTTTTCTAATCTCGTGCCAAGCTCTCGCTACTATATCCTATGTCCTGATGTTAATGTTACTGTCAGAATTAAAATACTCTAACAAAGGACCTAAGACTATAAAAGAGCTAATGGAATTACAATATCAACAGGTGTCGAGAAACCATGCGAAGAGGTTCTTTTTTTAAGCGAATAGAGCGACTCAGACACAAAAAGGTTTGGGTAGCCACTAAAAGAGCAGAGGATGGCAAAACGTTGCAAAGAAAATAAAAAGAGTCAGCTACGGCCTATTCTCTAATTATTTATGTGCGCGAAATTACATTTTTAGTACAAGGGTACGATGATTCCATATGGCAAATATATGTAAGAAGCTACATGATAGCTGTACATGGTCTTTCATTAAACCATTTACCAAAAACTGATCGGTTCAGTGTGGTTTTAGGCCAGGCCACGACTGATCAAATTTTCACACTTCGGCAGATCCTTGAAAACCTTAAGAAGTCCAAATCGATGCCCACCACCTATTCTTCGATTTCAAAGCCGCATACGACAGCATTTATAGAGACGAACTTTACAGAGTCATTTCTAGTTCTGGTATACCACCCAACCTCGTCCGTTTGTGTAGGATGATGATGGAGAATTCTCGCTACTCCACCAGGTTCGGAAACGACCTCACCGACACATTCGATACCAAAAAAGGGATTAGGCAAGACGATGAACTGTCATGTAACTTCTTCAATTTGATTCTTGAGAGGTTTGTGCAAAACTCCCAAGCCAACGCCAGAGGCACAATTTTCCAAAAATCGGTGCAACTACCAGCAAACGCCGACGATATCAACATCATTGGTAGGACTCGAAGTGATGTCTTACCCACGTTTGCTAGTAAAGAGAAGGAAGCGGCAAAAATGGGTGTAGCAGTGTATTGGGGCAAGACTAAGTATACGCTGTCAACACTAAAGGAAACACAACATCGACGAATTGGACAGAATGACACCGTTGACAGATATAACTTTGAATTAGTACGGGACTTTGTCCACATCGGCTCCGCTATGAACTATGACAACTAGATCTCCTTAGAAATTAAACGAAGAATTACTTTTGCACACCGCTGTTTCTTCGGGCTAAGAAGGCAATTCAGTAGTAAAGCCATCACTCGAACTTCTCAGGAGATCCTATATAAGACCCAGATCATCCCAGTCCTGCTCTACGCCACTGAAGCATGGACCATCTCAAAAGCGGATGAGGAAATCCTTGGTCGATTTGAGAGGAAAACTATTTGAAAAATCTTCGGTCCCGTTTGCGTTGACGGGCTATGGAGACAAAAATTCAACCAAAAATTATACTAGCTGTACAGCGACATGCTCCTGGTCAAAAAAAACTTCGCATTGGACGTTTAAGATGGCTGGGACATGTAGAACGAATGGACAGCCAGACGTCGGACGCAGTAGAGAAAGACTCGTTTATGTGGCTCGCACAAGTAGAAACCGAGCTCAGGAGGTAATTATCTAACTAAGGACCGGGCTAATTGGAGAGGCATGTTGGTTGAGGCCCAGGTTAATTCCGGACTGTAGCGCCACTTAAGAAAATAAATAAGTAATTATAACACCTTTAAAATTACCGCCATGGCCTCTCAGTGTGGCGCGCACTTAGAATGACCAACTTTCTATGCCTCTGGCGCATAAACCAGGTTGAATTTTACCGACGGCATGTGTTAATTCCCAGTGACCTGTGACCCCAGAAAGTCCCACAAGAAAAAGTCTAACGAGGTCAAAACGTAATGACTTATAGCACTAGACGTTGATGGCCTGGCCAACGTTATTGTCAAAGAAATATTTACCAATGACGCCGCCAGCCGAAAATCCACACCAAGCAGTGACTTTTTCGGGATGCATTGGACACAATTTGAGGATTGGTGTCTTCCCAAATTCGACGATTTTGTTAGTTGACTTACACATTCATCCAGAAATTAGCTTCATCGGTGAAGAAGATTTTTCTATGCAAATAGGGGACCAATTCAAGATGCGAAATTCACCAAGTTGTGGTCTGCAAAAGGCTGAATGCGTCGCACTCTCTGAATTGGAGAAGTTCCCACAATTTTGGCGCTTAAATCCAGCTATATTTGACATTCGTTGTGCATTATAAATTCTCACTCTCATGGACAGCAGTGATGTTTTTGGCAGATCTTGCGTTTCGTCGACGTTCTGGTGTTGATATATTGGTTACCGAACCAATGGATGCAAATTTACCCATTACCCATGGCGACAGTAAAATGGGCGAAATGCGCGGAACGTTGGCTGTACACCCATTTTGTTATCATTTGCAGATATTTTTAAACGCTTTATTTTTCCATGGTGATTGTGCAAAAAAGACTCACTAAATGAAAGTCATTTTGACAGATGTAGGCCATGCTTTTGCCTCCTCCTGCAACTGACAGTGCTTCTAGCATGCTTACTTCAAACTTCCAATTAGATTTAGTTTTAGCAAAGAGTGTAGAACTACATACAGTACGCATCACAGGTAACAAATTTGTAGCCTATTCTGACGCGGGTGGTAAGTGCGAAGGCGAAATTTCGTCGATCGTATGACCGGCAATGCTTTTGGTTGAATGGGAACACAGAGGCATCAATATCAGTACCCCGCATTGAAAATTTTCATTGTATGAGATGCGTACTCTATGAAGTTCTATGCTTTTGGATTTGTTAAAACTATAATTCACAAAGCCTTTTTGCTAAAGTCTCCTTTTTTTGTAAAATTGTATGTGAGTTCGTTTGCATCTCGTTTTAAAAATGCCGTTATAATTGTAAAACACCATAATTCCTGGAGACAGCACTCCAATTCCAAAAAAAAACTTCATTATTACTAACCACATGCACATGGATTAATGGTTCAATTACAGGTTCCAGACGTAAGAGACACACCTTCTCAAAAACCACCCCACGCCAAAACACATTTATGACAGACCAAAGGAAAGCCAGTACCATCGATCAGCTTTCATTTCAACACCTACTCTCAAACCTCCCCGAGAACAGAATCATTTTGAGAACATGTTACTGAATGTTTCATCTATATATATATATACCAACTTTCGTTTGATTCCTTACAATCAAGGATTTTGATCCTTATGGACTAACCGATGAGTTTCATAGCTTGATCTTGCTCACACACAATGCCACTTAGCGAAATTTTCTTATTGACAGACATATTGGGGTGCCCGTGCACCAACTACCTTTATGCTAAATATCAAACAATACGTCCACCATCTTTCTCGTTCTCCAAATGAAACCCGTCAACGCGATGAGACGACACATGTAGGTTAAGTGACAACCAGCTAGGCACTTCTCTTTCCCACTTTTGGACACCAACTTACTTGCTGAATCTTATACAAGTTTATTCGTTTAATATAAACGATTAAACATTAAAAAAAAACTCCAGAACTAGAAGCAGAATTTTTGTTTTCTCTTTTTCGTGACGCGTTTTCGTTTCACAGAATCCTCTTTACACCATCAACAAATAAGTTTCACTTCAAAAACCAGCCGCCCAACAAATGGCCTGTGTTTCCTATTTATCACTGCAAAACGTACACGATACAAGTGCGATGCCTTACCACACACATTCACCGCCACCCCATCATGCTGGATGGTCGTGCACCAGTGTGCTGCAATAAATTTCAATCCAACCTCAAATAATTACACAAATGGCTTTTCGTAGTTATCACTTGGTCCATAGGTAGAACACAAACTACTACCACACATAGATCGTTGTAAAAACGTTTTCCTATAGACTCGGTGTGTATGCCTTGTCCTTCGTTTAGTCCATTTCCAGGAAGCGAAACAACACTTGCGCCCCCCATACACGACTTACTACCACCCACCTACCTACCACCACAAAAAAAGCGAAAAATAGTAGCGCCCTCCATTGATTGCATACATAACATCCATTAAATTAACCATCCTCCTTGGCAATTACACAAACACTATTATCGCGCGTCCTGTGTGTTGCAAGGACTCTTGCAGAAAATTCTCCTGGCTTTATCCCTCAGGATTAAGCCGGAGAAAAGCCATTGAAACAACAGCAACAAAATGAAAAAAACAATTCGAATCCGACAAACCAACACTCATTTGAAAGTTTTGCATCTGAATGCTTTCACAATTCCACACGGGGTGACATAGCGGGGGTGGCGGTGCAATGAATGTGTGAAAGGCCATAAGGATATATTGAATTGTTTCTATTTTTCGAAACCACAAGGAGGCGTCATCGCGTATATGGAAAGCAAAACAAAAATTCCATCCACCCTATACATCAGCGCAATTGGGATGCAGGACTTTTTTTTTTTTTGAAACAGAAAACAGTGTCCTAGGGGCGCACAGAGAATTCCGTGAACGAATGGATATGTTTGGTTGGTCCCCCCACCCTGTATTGGTCGGGGGTGTTTGGCCGGATATGGAAAAAGGCCAAATGCTTTCTAATATGAACAAATTCATCCCCCAACGTTTGTTAGACGAATGTTTGTAGACATGTGAGGGTGGATGGGGGGTGGGAAACCAAATTCGAGTTATATGGCCATTTTCATTAATTTCTAGGATTTGACTTTTCTTGACACCCTAATCAATTTTACTTTGCGCGCAGAAAATACTTGCCTGGGGGCTAATTTAAGCGTGATGGTTGGGGACTTTGGTAGCACTGCAGACGCAGAGGCGTACATGACTTCGAGGGTTTTTTTTTCTGAAATTGGAGTATTTATGGGAAAAGGGTGGGTGATTGCATACATGGGAATGGGCAGCGGTTGTATTGTTCTTCATTAGGGAAGGTGGGTGTCAAACTAGGGCTATCGATTGTATTCGATTTGAATGGTCCACATGGTAGCAGAGGTTGGGGTCATTGGATTCTTTTGTTTGATGATTAATGGAGGTTAAGTATTATTTGCAGAGGCATAAGTGCCTTTAAGACCGCCAAGTAAGACTAGTAAGCAGACTGACTGACCGTAAAGAGCGAAAATATTAAATTCGATTGGTGGTCTCTGAAGACAATGAATCTAACAGGAAACATTTTGGTGAGTCAAGATTTGCCACGGAGGTATCTTGGATGGAGGGTAGGGTTTTGCTTCCTCATGTTTATTATGATCAGTTTGTCAAAATAAAGAGACACTGGAGTCTAGAATGGGTATATGGAATGTAGACCCAATTGACACCAATACTCCGACAAACAAAGTCTTCGATTCCCAGGTACAAGGTAGACGCTGTAGAAGAACTTTTGAACTACTTACTTACCGACTAAAGTAACACTACAGTCCGGCATGAACATTGGCCTCAACAAACATGCCTCTCCAACCATCCCGGTCCTTAGCCAACTGCCGCCAGTTGTGCACTCCAAGTAGCTTGAGATCAGTTTCTACTGGTGAGCGCCACCTTAGGCGAGGTCTTTATCTACTGCGTCCAACGTCTGGCTTGAAATTTAAGACTCTGAAAGCCGGAGTATTACTGCCGATTCTTCCGACATGTCCTAGCCATCTTAAACGTCTAATACTGAGTTGTTGTTTGAAGCTTCATATGCATAGCCAGTAACAGTAACCAGTGTACTTCTTAGCACAATGGCGGGACCTCCTGTTTTTTGCCGAATCCAAACGGGTAAGTTGAGATAAGCTTTTCATGACAATTGATACTACTCGGATGATTTGTCAGATCATCACGAGAGGAGGGCCAGTGAAAAATCATTTAGGTGTTGCTACGGCTGGGAATCGAACCCAGACCTTCTGCACGGCAGTTCATCGCACTAACCATCGCGCCACTGAGCCCTCCAGGGCGTTACTACTGAATCGCCTTATTAGCGCGAATAAACAACGGTTGGCCAGAGTAATTCTTCGGCACTTTGTAGTCGGCCACACTATGCGGAGGTTCCATTTTTCAGGCATAATTTCATCCGACCAAATATGAGTTGGTGAATGCTACTTACTAAGTCATCTCCGTCGGCTTTAGAAAACTCAGCATGAAAGCCTTCATTTCCGTCAGCCTTGTTAAGATATTGTAATCCTCACCTCACTCAGGTCTGGTGGTTACCAGTTTTATCTGTTGTTGCCAACATTAAATTGTTCGTTCTACCAGACAGCGGTATACTATTCGTCGTGGCTGTCAGTCTGCAGAAGTGGTTCTTCATTATCCTCAGCACCGACTATGTCTCCACTACGATAGTTCTATGTTCATCTCGACAGGATTGTGTTCAAGCCTTGTATCCTTGGCTCCTTTTTTTCACTTTGAAAGAACTTGCTAAAATCGTTCCTGGAGTGGCTCCTCTGTATATCCTCAATCGCGCGCTTTTCTTGCTCCTTTTTTTTCTTTCTGAAAAACCGGTGTTCTTCGCTTCTTCTCTGTTTATATTTAGATCGCAATGGCAGCTCCCGTCATCACCTGCAGCTTACCTTTGCAGGCTTCATTCTTGGCTGGCTGCGAGCATCCGTCGACATTCCTCATCAAACCAGGGGTTTCTTGCTGGTGGCGCGAGGAATTTAGCACATCAGTTCCAGCTGATCTAATGGCTTATCGGCATCGTTCCCATTGTTCTTCGATATTCGATACTGGTGGTATGGTGTTAATAGAGAGGTTCAGGGATACGCGTTGCGCGAAGGTCTTGGCGGTCTCATGCGATTGCAGTCTTTCGACATTTAATTTTTTCACAGTATTTCTGGATTATTGTGGCGTGGTGGATATCCGCATTCTTACCTTGGCTGCGACTAGTTAATTTTCCGAGTCGATATTAGCCCCTCGATAAGTTCGGACATCTAAAATACTGGATATCTATGTGAGGAAACCTTGCGCTGCAAATAGTGGCATTCGTTCGTAGCCTAAGTCCGTTGCCAGACGTGTTACCATGTAGGCTGTGTTTGTCGAAAATACTGCTAAAGGTGTCTTCTCGTCCTTCTTTTGCGTTCAAATCTTCCAGAACGATTTTCACATCGTATTTTGGTACTCATTCATATGTTTTGTCAAGGAGTCCCTATAAGCAATCTTTTTAACCTGTCCAAGCGTGAGCGCATATATGTAAGTCTTACATATGTTGGCGAATTGGGACCTGATGCGAATTATTACAATGGGTTCGCTTATGTCTTGAAAACTTAAGACTTCTTGTCTAAATCTGGCATTTATAACAAATTCTCATCCGAATAGTCTTTACCCAGCAGATTGTGACCTGTTACGGCTCTCACCGTTAGCTAACATATTTACTGGCGGTAGAATGTTAAGGGTAGTGCCCTGGTTATAGTTGGAGGCTATTGACAAAGCCATCCACTAGACTAAGACCCCATACTGGAGTATGGTCTAATGATAGGCACGTAAAGCCAGAAAGAGATATATGGTTGCATACACCATTTCTTTTCGGATGCCTTTTTACAAGAGTATAAGGCTAAGGTGGCTTTCTTAACTCATTCTTGGATGTTGGCTTTCCAGTTAAGTTTCTTATCCAAAACTTGTTTTTTTTTATGGAATATCATTACCTACCTATTGAGCAGCGTTTAGATAAACTAACATTCAGAATGGTTCATTAAAAAAAATCCGAATATGGAGCTCAATCTTGCATAGATGAAACGATTCGTCACATACATGACGCCAACGCTAACTGATCAACTTATTTGAACGTCTCCATTTCGACGGAACTTCTTATATAATCCCATCAAGCTCGACTTGTAACCCTATTACAAGAACCAACAATACTTTACCAGCACGTTAGTGAGTTTCAACCATTTCCACCGACTCATACCTCTAGGGATAGGTATTTACAAACCCAGCAACCATGGCCAATTGCATTTCCATTGTTGACATTCCCATATAAAAATCAAACAAAGCCACCAAACACTCTTCTCCCAGCTAATCTGAAAATCAAGACGAATTTCACACCCAATTCCCTGAGTCACTGTCATAAATTGTCTCCTTCGGTTGCCGGCCGCTTTGCGGTACCGCCGCAATCAATTGATTGACAAAAAAAAAAAAAAATCGAAAACGATCAAAGTCGGTGTCACCAAATGGGGCCATAGCCGCATAGAGCCAATTCAGGTGTCCAGCCATCATAGAATTCCCAGTGACAGGTATATCATCGGCTTAGTGATCCTTTTGCTTTTATTCCCAGCCTCTCCCTGATTCCATTATTGTAATTATCACAATGACATTGAGAAAATGTAACAAAGTATGAAAGGCACCGGGGATACATTGTAATCCTTGATGAGAAAACTCAGATCAAAGCCGAAGGATTTTCTCCTTCCTTTTTGCAACAATTAGGTGACATTACATTGTTGTCCTGTTTCTTTGCCAGTCAGTCCAGTCGGTGTCTTTAGATGAGGTGAGGTTTCTTACAATCTGCACATGTGTCTGATCTTTCGATGACAACAAGTTTTTGCGGTACAATTTCGGTGTTTTGCAAAAAGGACACAAACAATGTAATCATATTAATAACAACATTATCCCTGAATTGAGCTCATTGAGTTTTATTGTGTTGACAAAATCTTGCGCCTTCTTTGACTTTTCTACCGCCGTCGCCGACTGAAGGGTGAGACTATGTGAATTTCGCCTTTAACCCAGATAGACATGTGAATGTATGGCCTTTGTTGTGCGAAGAGCATCCTTTGGGATTTATTTGACTTGAAATTTTATTAAATTTTTCACTTGTCGGCAATGGAGTACAATTAACGCGAAAGGAGAGTGATGCGTGTGGTGGTGGTGTGAAAAAGGGCTACTCAATGAACCAAATTGCAACCAGTTAAAGGGGGAGGGATGCACAGGATTTGATTTTCCTACTGCATGTTTGTATATGTACGTAACCATGGAAATCGAGTTGAAATTTAATTAAACCAACAGAAAGCGTAGCAAATTGCCCTCTGTGCGGATATAATTAAATTTTCTTCTTAATTTCGAGTCCTTTCTTTGGGCAGCACTTGAAGTGGAGTGTATTTTTTTTTTTTGGTTGTGGAATTATTCCTTCGGGGTGTGCTCGGAACGCGTATGAAGAAATAATTTCAAGATACAGGAAGAGTTTGCCGGTTTGGTAAAATTTCCTGTGTTCGCTGTGCAGGATGTGTTAAGGGTTGAAGGAGAAATTTATGAGGATGGCCATTTTGGATTTACGCCAAGAGTAAAGTGGCTTAAGTTCCGTTTTTATAACAGCTGTCTTGCTTGTACTCTTTGGCTGGTATATAAAACTTTAGAGTTGGATGATTTTGGGGGGAGCATATGAGTATGAATTTGTGGGTAACAGATGGCCACTTAGATGTGAGGTGTTGAGTTTCAGTCGCTCGTTGTTTGTGGGTCTAGAACTTCTGAGAATGATAAACAGAAATAAGACGTTCATTATATAAGCTTGCTTCGGATTAAATATAGACATGTCCTAGCTAGTTCACATACAGCAACATTTGATAAAGATCTTGTGTAACGAATATCAGAAGAAAAATGCTTTACTCCTTTGAAACCTACTCATGGAGTTTCGCACTTCATGCCGCATATCCTGTCCTTATGTCTATCCAGACTTCCTATTTCAACAGAGACACAAAATTTGTTTTTTTAATGGAGTGTCGACTTCTTGAGTTTCGGTGCCATCCGCTTTGATTCTTAGCAGATATCTTTCTGTCATTGATTCCAATAGCCCTGGCATGCGCGATCGCTTGATCTTTAAACCGGAGGTTCGTTCTTCCATGTCACCTTGAACCTGAAGGCTGGGATTCGAAGATTCACTTTCATTCACTCGATGTGGCCGAGCCAATGATGTATACGTGTTTTAACCTTTTGCACTCCACTGGCATTGTGGTACAGCTCATACAGTTCGCGGTTGTATCCTCCATTCTCCTTACTTCCTTGCATACAGGACCAACAATTGCCTAATATTCGCTCCACTTTCCTGCTTATTGTCCAGCACTCGGCGTCGAAAAGTAGGACTGGTGGGATTAGGGTCCTGTAGAGCAAACAGTTGGACTTTCGGGTTAAAAGTTTTGATCCCATTTGTTTTGCTTAATCGACTAAGCATCGGTTTCCTAGGGCCAGTCTTTATCGTATCTCCACTAAGGTGTCATGGGGTTGACGTTGAATCCGAGCAAAGATTAGAAAGCCACACAGATGACGCTTTGAGAACAAAAAACAGAAAATTTTGCTCACCAGCTTCATGGTACTCATGTGTGCACGTGGGCCATTTTCACGTACAGAAACGAGACGAGACGAGTACGACCCGTCAGAGAAAAATTTTTCTTGTATGCAGTGCGTCATCTGTATGGCTTCATAATCTTTGCTCCGAGGTAGATGAAGTTTAGAAACCTCAAAATTATTAACGAATGTCTTGTCCTTGTTTAGTGCAACCAATTTTTCGCATCTTCATCCATCAATGATGAAAAGATGGTGTGTTTCGACTTGAGTTGGTATTTTCCAAGATTTACAAATTTGGTTTATTGCCGATCAGCCGGGCCGGAAGCTACACTGGTGCGTGCCGATATAGGTGTGTTGCAGAAAGGCATAAGAACCGTCTATTTGAAGATTGAACATATGGAACTGATGTTCCAGTCATCGGGCATTCTCCCATTCATCCAGACGTTGTTGATGGCTTGGTGCAATCATACTTCTATTGCAACACCTCATTACTTTAAGAGTTCTGTGATTCTTCTGAGCACCAGAACTGATTGACTTGTTGTCTTCAGTTTTTTCGTGGATGCTTTAACTGCTTCAAAACTGGGAGAGGGCGTTTTTTCCTCACTTTCTCGATGTCGTGTCCATTATGCAGTAGCTGTAAATGCTGCCTGAATACATCTACCCACAGTGATTAGGTTGCAATTGTTATTTTGTAGAACCTGCATTCGTACTTTGAAGCCTACTGCCAGTGGTTCGGCTTACTTGTGGAATTGGCGGTTGTTCTTCTTATCGCTAGAATCTTCGCTATTTCTGAGCTGGGGGCCTGAATGTTTTTTTTTTTCGACGCATGATTTTCTTCTCTTCCCTTCTCCTGGGCTCTACGGCGCCTGTTTTTCGTTGTTGCACCTTGATATGTACCTCGTCTGTAATATCTTTTAGACACTTGCAAATATCATCATACTATGGACATCTTTTTCGAGGTGAACTTCTTCTTTGAAGATGCAATTCTGTATCCACTGTGTGTTGAATTTGGTGGAGCATGAGGCACAGCGGGGAGTCTTGCAATCAATTTTTGTTTGTAGATTCTGGCAATCTCCTGCTCAATAAGGAGTCCAAGGTGATGGCCCGTTTTCGCACCATTCTCAGCTTCTCGTTTGACAGTCAGGCTTTAAATTCGACTGAGACGAAAAAATGTTCAGAGTCAAAGTTTGTCCCCTCTAAATGTGTGTACATCCATGCTTGGCGGTTTGACCTTCTAGAGATCGTCAGGTTGCTTTGGGGATTGGGAGTCGTGGGAACCTAGTGCTGCTGAAAACCTTATTAAATGCTGTTACGAAGCCAGTGAGTAGAAAGCCATTATCTGTGCTTTCCAACGAACCTGCCAAATATGTTTTTCTGACCGATTTTCGCATTGAAGTTTAGTAGAACGATTTGCGCATCTTCAGTCCAATCGGCAGGCGCGTATGCACATATAAGGCTGAGGTTTCAAACATTTTTCTCTGATGCGGATTACAGCCAAGCGATCACTAACCGGCTTAAAGTGTATTATTCTGGACTTTAGCCGGCTCCCCATAACAAATCAGCATCCTAATATGTTCAGGTTTGGGTGGCAGCTGTAAAAATTCGTGCATTTTGTTCGTTTATGTATTCATGATCCTGGTCAGAGGACACAGCATCCGGGGTGTACAGCTAGTCATTGTCCGTTGACGTTCCGGGTTTGGTTGATGTTTGAGTGGATCTGTTATCCGAGGCTGCTGTGTCTCTCATAACTAGGTATTTCTTACGTTACCCTTACGGAACAATTACCGACATGGAGGGCCTTTTTTTTTATTAGATGCCCCTACGACAGCGGTCCATCAGTATCAACAACGGTATTGAACGCTGCCTATGGACTTTCGGTTCATCTGCATCAATTATTTTCTAGGGGCCTGACTTACCGTTGAGATTCCCAAAATGATGTATTGTCCGAATATTTCAAAGCACGTATAGGTTATTCATTTTGTCCATCCTATCTTGGGCTATTGCTTTCCGTGTACTATAAACACACTTAGTCGAAATAATTTACCCATGTTACAAACTATGTATCTATGAAATAAATCATAAGCAGGCTGGGATTGAAATATCTTTAAACATAAAACAGCGTATGCCGTCTTCAAAACTTTGCCATCTTTAACAGCCTTTGAAATTTTTAAAGTCAAGTTTAATCTTGATTTTAACTGTTTTCATATTAAAATTTGAAAATTAAGGCAATATCTGTAAGGGGCTCAGTGGTGCGATTGTTAGTGGGATGAACTGCTGTGCAGAAGTCTGGGTTCGATTCCCAGCCGTAGCAGCACCTAAATGATTATTCCCTGGTCCTCCTCTCCGGCTGATCTGACAAATCATCCGAGTAGTATCAATTGTATTGAAATGGTATACTCAGCTTAACCGTTCGGTGTCGGCATAAAACAGGAGGCCCCGCCATCGTGAGAGAAATAAACTTGCACACGTGAATGATTGCGAGAATGCTAGGTCCTGGGTAAAAACGAGCGGCGAAAATTTGTATTTACATGTCTATAGTTTTCAGGCATACATTTTTTTCCTTTTTTTTTAATTGGGTTGGATTTGACCTATTTGCCAGCAACTGGATAACACCTGTTGATCACATGACATAGAAAATAATCTACAAAGAAAGGGTGCAAGTCCGGTAGCGACTTATTGAGTACAGTTTTTGGAATTCCGTCAGGTTGAGGTCCTATTTTTAGATGTCGAATTTTTACTTCAACCATCCTTGAGGGTGCAGTATCTGTCGTTGGTGGCACCGCTTGTTCCGAGTTTAAAACAAAGACAAATGAATATCTATAGCGTTGATAACGGGTCCCGGTTAACGATGGTATTGTACACATATATTTTAGTAATACACGGTTTACAAGATAATAAGATATTTTACAATTTCACCTTTTTGCTGTCGACTAAATCGACACAAGCTAACATCCAAACATTAATAAAAAAATTTTTTTTTTAATTTGCATTTAAAGGAGATAACCTATCCAGCGTAATTTAATCACAAAACTAGCTTCGAGAGGTCCGAATCGAAAATAACTGATAAAATGCAAGATAAGCTCTTTTAAAATCGATGATTGATTTACAATCGACCTCTGGCTCTGATGCAAGCGATTACTATTCAGTTTTTCTCATCGTTGCGGCAACATCCACAAAGCCGGCAGTCTTCCAATTGATTGATGTAAGGTTTCACCTATTGTTAACATTATTGATGATGTATACATGCTTTTAAGCATAATCTCCTATTAGCATAATAAAACATAAAGCTTTTGTCTTTTAACGTAAATGAGTTTTTTTTATAGATGTGATTGGTATGTATCTTCACAAATTAGTCGATTAAAATAAGTCTCTCAGGCGTATCATTTTGTGAGTTGTATTATTTTTTTTTTAATTAGGCATTTAGTTAAAAGTAAATAATTTACGTGACGCGTTGTGATTTTGAGTAGTTTAGGTTTTGATCTTTACTTTAAAAAAGCTCTTTGAGAAGCTAGAATACTACGGAGTTCGGATATAACGGGTGACTTTTTAAGAGTAACTTTTTTTTCAGGTTGGCAGCACTGGTTAGTTATGGCATCCAAACATCCTCTGTCAAAGTGAAAAGTTTTTAGTATACTCTGCCATTTAATCATGGAAAGACTTACAAACGAGCAACGGTTGAAAATTATTGAAATTTACTATCAAAATTCGTCCTTTGTGAAAAACCTGCACCGTTTGTTACGACCATATTATGGTCGTCATAATCGACCTGGTGAATCAACAATTCGTGCAGTTATCAACAAATTTCGCACGAAATTTACTTTGTTGGACATTGAACCATCGATCCGCATGCGGACAGTGCGTACCATATTATGGTCGTCATAATCGACCTGGTGAATCAACAAATTTGGCACGAAATTTACTTTGTTGGACATTGAACCGTCGATCCGCATGCGGACAGTGCGTACCGAAGAGAATATTGCAGTCGTAGCGTCCAATGTGAATGAAGATCCTGAAATGTCAGTTCGTCCCCGTTCTCAGCAATATGACATGGAAAACTTTACCTGTCGATTTGGGCTTAAAACCTATGAATCTCAACTTTTGCAAGAATTGAAGCCGAATGACCTACCACAACGTCTAATTTTATGTGAATGGGCCTTAGAACAGCTCCATGAAAATCCGCTGTTTTATCGTCATAATCGACCTGGTGAATCAACAATTCGTGCAGTTATCAACAAATTTCGTACGGAATTAACTTTGTTGGACATTGAACCATCGATTCGCATGCGTACAGTGCGTACCGAAGAGACTATTGCAGTCGTAGCGTCCAATGTTAATGAAGATCCTGAAATGTCGTCCCCGTTCTCAGCAATATGACATGGAAAACTTTACCTGTCGATTTGGGTTTAAAAGCCTATGAATCTCAACTTTTGCAAGGTTTCATGACCTCCAAAACGTCTAATTTTATGTGAAAGGGCCTTAGAACAGCTACATGAAAATCCGCTGTTTTATCGAAAAGTTGTGTTCATCGATGAGGCTCATTTCTGGCTCAACGGATACGTAAATATGCAAGACTGACGAATCTGGAGTGATGAACAGCCAAATGCCATACAAGAATTACCGATGCATCCCGAAAAAAAGACAGTTGGGTGTGGTTTATGGGCTGTTGGCATCATCCGTCCAATTTTACTCAAAGACGACAATGGAAGAAACGTTACCGTCAACGGCGAATGATGTTGAGCCATGATAAGCGACTTTTTTGCCCCAGTTGCTTGAGTTGAACTTGGTTGAAATGTGTTTTCATCAAGACGGTGCCACCTGAAACACAGATTGTGAAACAATGGAATTTGATGAGCAGCTTATCTCTCGAAATGGTCCTGCGAGTTGGCCGCCAAGATCATGCGGCGTAGCGGCTCTTGATTATTTCTCGCAAGGTTATGTAAAGTCGTAAGTCTATGTGGATAAGCCGAACGAGATTAAAGCCTAACAACATAACATAATACGCGTAAATCGTAGAATATAGTCCCAAATGCTCGAAAAAGGGATGCAAAATTTAATCTTCCGAATGGAAAATTTGAAGTGGAGCCGCGGATAACATTTACATGAAGTCGTCTTTAAAACGTAAATGGCAAAGGCCTATTTATCGATTACAATATAAATTTTGAATATCTGATACAAATTTGGGTGTTTTATTCGGTTTAAAAAAAAAACTTACTTGCCAATGAAAGTACTGTGACGTTACGATCATGTGTATAACGAGGATAAGGAATAACCATTTAAGTCCAACATATAATAGAGTAACACAGTGCTCTCACCACCAAATCTTCTTCTAAGCCAATCGACTACGATACAACTTTCTGTAAAACCAAAAATAATAATAGGGCTTCACGCTGGGATCTAAGTAGTTAATTGAAACAAAAAAACTCTGACAGACAAATCCATTAGCACCCATAACAGCAGAGGACCTTTAAAAAGTCCAGAAATTACTGCAAAAACAAATAAACACTTTCAAAAAAAGAACAAAGAATCCTTCCAAACCATATCCTTAATGCACTCACTGCAGGCATTGTCATCATCTTGCCATAGTACTCTAGCTCTCGCTCTCACTCTACATCTCTTTGCCTGGCACCCTGTGGCACATAATGCACCCAATGCGGATAGCCATAAATAATACGTCTCCCGAGAGATACCAAACGAGAGAGAGCGCAAAAAAAAGGACATCCCTACACACAAAAACTCGCCGCGTTAATAATTACTGCACTAAGGACAACCATCACCACGAGTACACCACATCGTTTCACCTCCCCATTTGGCCATAATCCTGTTAAATTTTCTATGACACTATCCGCAAAACGCAGCAGAAATTCCATACACACACAAACACAAACGGAAAACGAAAAAAAAAAAATAAAATGGTGCGAACAATTCCTTTTCATCTATTTGTTGATTTATGAACCTCGACGGGACATCCATGGACGGACACCTACGTATGTGCAAATTTGTTCAAAACTACTGGGAACCCATTTCGGATGGTAATTTGTACAAAGATACCAAGGATAGCAACACTGAGATCCTTTACCAGAACAAGTGACCGACTCGGCAGGAGGTGATGTGTATAGTTGGATTTTTTCTGTTTCGAAAAAAAAAGAAGAAGAAAACCGATGATAATGCGTTATCTGCGCCTTTTTGTTCCACCATTTGGTCGTGCCAAGGACATGCATATGCACTGTCAGTTGGTTGTCAATCGGAATGCAATCCATCAAATGTTACAGAGGACACCAAATCGAATATTTACGACCGCATTGTGTCCTAGAGGAAGGCAGCGATTTTATGACAGGACATTATAGCATGACATTTATGCTCTAATGTCCTCGCATTAACCGTCAATAATCACACATTTAACGAAAATACCAAAACATACAAAAGAGATCCTCTCCTCCGAGAAGCCCACCAAAGGACACCAAACAGCAATACATTTGTTACGGTTATCCGAGTTTTTGGTTTACAATCAACCCGTCATATAACTGCACGGACAATACCCCGCATTAGTGATGCAGTTAATCGCTCTGTGTGTATGTGTGTATACTAAATGCATTTCCATAGAATTTTGATTGACATATGACGCGAGGAGTCGAGTGAAAAAGGATGCACAGGCATTGCTTATGCGTGGGGAGGGTTACGCTCGTATAATATTATGTTGGCGGACAAAATTTCCATTTTTAACGAGCTAAAGTCGAAAACCGCCATTAAACGCATGTTTAGGAATGGTTTGTTTTTTTTTATTGCCACTGTCATATGATGATAGAGGAGTGTTGTATGACATGTAGTTACACGGAGAGGGGTCCATGCACCCGGGCGCCACTTGATATGAGAGCAGGCACTCAAATGTGATTGTTGTAGCAATCCTTTAACATGTTGTAAAACATTCGTCTCACTCTTGGGGATGTAAACAAGGAGATTCGTTTTTTTTTTCGTGCATTCTTGAGTTTTAATTTCAATTCGGAGTAATGAATTTTTTGTTTTCCTGTTAAGTTCGGGGGACAAATGTTTATTACCGTTGTTAAGAGATAAATGATGGTGGTGGTCGAGAGATGGGGGCGAGATACATAGATGACGGAGTACGGGATGCTGATAGACGTTTTTTTTCTTTTTCGAGGAAATTGATAAGATTGACGTTTACAACCGAGGCGTGGTAAAGTGTTTGTCAATTACATGGGAGTACACACTTTTTTATACTTAAAAACAAGATACCATTACATGGTAATACAATGGCACCTACGAGAGTCACTTAAGAACGTCGTTTCTTGTTTTTAATTTGAAATTAAGTTGAAATGTGTCAGGAAATATACATCTACAGCCGCCAGGTACCAAAACTGGTATGTATTTCAGCATTAAAAGTACCGAGTTCTGTGATAACACTTTTTGTTTGCATGGTGACAGCGTACACTGTACCGAAAAATGCTGCTATTGGATGGTATTTTACATGTGTCCGGTATGAGATCACCAAATTATGTGACCTGCAGTTCCTCATCCTGGAAGCGTTTTCTAAGCAGAAATCATAGAACAAGCCTTGATCAGGTTGAAGTGTAACGTGACATCCGCGAAGAATATCTGTGACTTCTGCAAACAGCCAGGGTGTAATATGATCGCTTGAATCGATCTAATTCAAATCAAAGCCAAGCCCTAGATTTTAAGTGTATGGTAACATAATTTAAGAATATCTGTGATTTATTCGTCAGACAAGAGGCAATAAAAAATGCTTGAATCGATTTATTTCTCATTAAAAACAACCGACGAATGTCGAAATGGCAGAGAACTTTCACATCCACCTCAGCTGGGTCCTGTGAACTTTAAGACTGAGGAGCATTCCAGGCTGGGAACTACCAACAATATTTTTCCTTAAGTGAGGATTGAGGAGCATTCCAGGCTGGGAACTACCAACAATATTTTTCCTTAAGTGGATATGCTAGGTATGCCTCCCGCAAACTGCTTATTGGAAAATTCCATAACTTGTCGCTTATATAGGTAATGCTGGCATTTGTAGCTGTTTCTTAAGGATTCATGCTAAGAAGGAAATTCTGTAGTTAAATTCTCACTTGAACTACTAAGGAGATCCTATATAAGACCCTGATCATCACAGTCCTGTTATACGGCGCTGAAGCATGGACCGTCCCAAAAGCGGATGAAGAAATCCTTGGTTGTTCCGTGACGAAAATTCTTCGAAAAATCGTTGATCTCGTTTGCGTTGACGGGCTATGGAGACGAAGATTCAACTAAGAACTGTACGAGTTGTATACTGACATGCCCCTGGTCAAGAAAATCCACATTGGACGTTTAAGATGGCACGTAGGACATGTAGAATGATTGGACACCAATACTACGGCTCGCAGAGTCTTCGATTCCCAGCCAGACGTCGGACGCAGTAGAGGAAGACCTAGCCTTAAGTGCGCACTTGAAGGCAGTTAGCTAAGGACTGGGCTCATTGGGGGAGACATGTTGGTTGAGGCCTAGGTTCATTCTGGACTGTAGCGCCACTTAAGTAATTAAACGGGATGTTGCCCCTTAAAAAAAAAACAGTTTTCCACTATCATTGACCCTGAGTAGGCTACATCTAACTATTCAGCCCAAGTGCTCTGTTGACTGCTGTTGCTTTGTATGTAAACTAAAGCTTTGGCCTTCATGTCATGTCTAACTTGGGCTACGGGATTTTAATTAGAATTCTCTTGGCTTGAGTCAAGATAATCTAGTCGAGGTGGATTTTGCCTCAAAGAGTTTATTCACATCTTGGTATAAAAAACTTTTTTTTTTGTCCAACAGTCTTGATAGTTAATAGGGTCATAGTTTTTTTTTTTCAAAAGCATGACGAATTCAAAGGGCTCAGTTGAGGTAAGCTTTTCTTAACAATTGATACAACTCGGATTAATTGTCAGATCCTTACGAGAGGAGGGTCAGTTAAAATCCATTTAGGTGTTGCAACGGCTAGGAATCGAACCATATATTTTGCGCAGCAGTTCATAGGACTAACCATCGTGCCTTACATATCGATATACGCAGCTCATAAAATTCATATTTTTACCACATGTCTATTCACTATTGCCTCAGCGCCGTAGAGCAGGACTGGGATGATCATGGTCTTATATGGGATTTCCTTTGTAGTTCGATGGAGGGTTTTACTACTAAATTGCCTTCTTAGCCTGAAGACACAGCGGTTGGCAAGGTGAATTTTTGATTAATTTCTGACGAGATTTTGTTGTCAGAGTTAATAGCGGAGCCGTGATAGAGAAAGTCCCGGACTACCTCAAAGTTATATCTGTCAGTGGTGAAATTTGGTCCAATTCGTGTATCGGTCACGGGACTTTCTTCCGACTAGATTTGTCTTATGAGTTGGTGGATGAAGCGGGAATGCCGTCATTTCCGGCAGCTTTATAAAGCTTGAGTTTAGGTACTGCTTTCCTCATCACCCAGGTCGATGATGCTTGAATCGATTTATTTCTCATTAAAAACAACCGACGAATGTCGAAATGGCAGAGAACTTTCACATCCACCTCAGCTGGGTCCTGTGAACTTTAAGACTGAGGAGCATTCCAGGCTGGGAACTACCAACAATATTTTTCCTTAAGTGAGGATTGAGGAGCATTCCAGGCTGGGAACTACCAACAATATTTTTCCTTAAGTGGATATGCTAGGTATGCCTCCCGCAAACTGCTTATTGGAAAATTCCATAACTTGTCGCTTATATAGGTAATGCTGGCATTTGTAGCTGTTTCTTAAGGATTCATGCTAAGAAGGAAATTCTGTAGTTAAATTCTCACTTGAACTACTAAGGAGATCCTATATAAGACCCTGATCATCACAGTCCTGTTATACGGCGCTGAAGCATGGACCGTCCCAAAAGCGGATGAAGAAATCCTTGGTTGTTCCGTGACGAAAATTCTTCGAAAAATCGTTGATCTCGTTTGCGTTGACGGGCTATGGAGACGAAGATTCAACTAAGAACTGTACGAGTTGTATACTGACATGCCCCTGGTCAAGAAAATCCACATTGGACGTTTAAGATGGCACGTAGGACATGTAGAATGATTGGACACCAATACTACGGCTCGCAGAGTCTTCGATTCCCAGCCAGACGTCGGACGCAGTAGAGGAAGACCTAGCCTTAAGTGCGCACTTGAAGGCAGTTAGCTAAGGACTGGGCTCATTGGGGGAGACATGTTGGTTGAGGCCTAGGTTCATTCTGGACTGTAGCGCCACTTAAGTAATTAAACGGGATGTTGCCCCTTAAAAAAAAAACAGTTTTCCACTATCATTGACCCTGAGTAGGCTACATCTAACTATTCAGTCCAAGTGCTCTGTTGACTGCTGTTGCTTTGTATGTAAACTAAAGCTATGGCCTTCATGTCATGTCTAACTTGGGCTACGGGGTTTGAATTAGAATTCTCTTGGCTGGAGTCAAGATAATCTAGTCGAGGTGGATTTTGCCTCAAAGAAGTTATTCACATCTTGGTATAAAAAACGTTTTTTTTGTGCAACAGTCTTGATAGTTAATAGGGTCATAGTTTTTTTTTTTTGGAAACAGTTGAGGTAAGCTTTTCTTGGCAATTGATACAACTCGGATGAATTGTCAGATCCTTACGAGAGGAGGGTCAGTTAAAATCCATTTAGGTGTTGCTACGGCTAGGAATCGAACCATATATTTTGCGCAGCAGTTCATAGGACTAACCATCGTGCCTTACATATCGATATATGCAGCTCATAAAATTCATATTTTTACCACATGTCTATGCACTATTGCCTCAGCGCCGCAGAGTAGGACTGGGATGATCATGGTCTTATATGGGACTTCCTTAGTAGTTCGAGTGAGGGCTTTACTACTAAATTGCCTTCTTAGCCTGAAGAAACAGCGGTTGGCAAGACAAATTTTTCGATTAATTTCTGACGAAATTTTTTTGTCAGAGCCGTGATAGAGAAAGTCCCGGACTACCTCAAAGTTATATCTGTCAGTGGTGAAATTTCGTCCAATTCGTGTATCGGTCACGGGACTTTCTTCCGACTAGATTTGTCTTATGAGTTGGTGGATGAAGCGGGAATGCCGTCATTTCCGGCAGCTTTATTAAGCTTGAGTTTAGGTACTGCTTTCCTCATCACCCAGGTCGGGTTGCCAATGTTGAATGGTTAGTTCTGCCTGACAGCGGAACGTTGTTCATCATCACCGGTTGACAGTCTGCAGAAGTGGTTCTTCCATATCCTCAGCGTTGACTGTGTCTCAACTATGATAATTCCTTGTCCATCTGAACAGAATTCTGATCGAGCCTTGTATCCTTTGCTTTACACTTTGGTAAAACTTAGGAACATCCTGGAGTGGCACCTCTCGATCGCGCGCTTTTCCTGCTCTTTTCCCTTCTTTATTAAAAGCCGGTGTCTTCACTTCTTCTTTGCCTGTAGAACTCAATGGCAGCTCTCATCCTCATCTGCAGCTTAGCATAGAAGTTGCGGCTGATCTAATGGCCTGTTTTCATCGTTGCCATTGATCTTCGACATTCGATGTGGGTGGTATTGAGTGAATGGAGAGGTTACGGGTTGCGTGAATGCCTTGGTAATTACGAGTAATCCACTAAAAATGTGCTCTCTCTCTCATCTCTCTCAATAACTAGAAGAGATATAAACTTCTCAAATAACCCAATAGCATTGCCGATAAAAAATTGTAACGGTATTGGCGCAGTTTAAAATTGTGGGGATAGGATACTTTTTCTTATGGAAATTCACCACGTCAGGTTGTTTTTTATTTATCCGATCCCTAGCTCGATCGTAGCACCCTCTTGATTCATAAGAGGATTGGAGGATTAAAAATGTGATATCCTGCTAGATGGATTTCCCACCAATTTGTTCCTGCATTTCCACGAATCCTTAAGTATCGGAAGTCACGTTTTGTGTCTAGCAATCGACAGATTATCTAACATATTTTGTAAACATGTAATTTCTGTAGGTTATAGCGCTATCTGTTCGAACGCTTGATGGAAGATAACAGATGAGACTGGCGACAGGCCACATGAAACTTCTTGTGGTAATCCACTGCATGTGTGTAGATACGTTTTTGGTTGATTTTTTTATTTACTTATGCATAGTATACAAACATCCTCTCATAAAATATTATGGGTTTTTCCAGATTTAAAAATTTATGAATGATCATGATGCTTTGTCTAAACGATGTCTTCGGTTCATTTTAACAATTTTTGACCATTGACCCCATTTTAAAAAAATAATACACCTTGCAATTTAATGGACTTTTAGCTATTTCGCTCCAATATCATGAACATCGGATTTGAAGTATCAGTACCCTTATCGGTACCACAATTAATTGTTGTTGTTATTGGCTAACATGTAGCTAACATTGGTAAAACAATATATCTGTGGTGAGGGAGAGTTGTAATAATTTTTGAAGAGGGATTTCGCCAAGACTCTCCGACCTTTTATGTGACATCAGTTTTCTAGTTAGAAATGTTTTGACACAAACTGATTTGGAGATCAATTCCTTGTTTACTATTCTCTAACAAAGGGAAAGGTATTGCTTTCGTAAAAATGTTGACTAACCATGATAGGGAGACCCATAAAGTGGTTTTCGCGACTGGGTTCGTTAGTCCGTCTGACCGTCTAAACGCCTAAGCCAATTTTATTCAAACTTCATATTGAGGGTTTTTATGGTCACAATTCTAGCCATTTGTATACCCTATCCCATAGGGGTAAATTTATTTTTACATTTATTTTGTAAAAAAGAGAAGATATTTTCAATACATTTTCAATATTAACGGGTGGTTAAATTTTAAGAGCCGATGTTCAATGTTAACCACTCCTAAGCGTCAAGTTTTTTTCTGCATTTCGTTTGACACTTCTTAACTTCAGACTCATTCAATTTAAACCATCGAAAGATACAAAGTCAAGCAACGCTTTAAAGTTATTCAGGCTTATAATGAAAAAGGGCGTTCAAATCAATATGAACATCGTGCACTAAGTGATTTTTTCGGTCAATTTAATCGTCCAAATGTGCGTACAATAAGAAAAATTGTGCAAAAATTTGAGCAAACCTGGTCTGTAGGAGGTGTGAAAACACCAGTGCATGCTCGTACAGCTCGTACTGCAAAAATATTGCTGCTGTTTGCGGTAATGTGGCTGAAAAGCTGTCCACCTCAACTCGTCGTCGTGCTAAGCAATTGCACCTATCACGCTCGTCGTTGATGAGCATTATGCCTAAAGACTTGCATTTACATGCTTACAAAGTGCAATTGACTCAAGAACTAAAGCCTCTTGACCATTTCAAGTGTCGTCAATGGTCAGAATGGTGGCAAGAAATGGCAACAGTGGATGATCAATTTTCGAAGAAAATCATCTTCAGTGATGAGGCACACTATCACCTCAGTGGATTCGTCAATAAGCAGAATTGCCGCTTATGGGCGTATGATAATCCAAGAGTGATTGTCGAAAAACCAGTGCAACTACAAAGAGTGACTGTTTGGTGTGGTTTATGCGCTGCATCATCGGGCCGTATTTTTTCCAAAATGAGGCCGGTCAGGCAGTTACTGTGAATGGTGTTCGCTATCGTGAGATGATAACGAACTTTTAATAGCCCGAAATGAAAGATATGGATGTGGACGATATGTGGTTCCAACAGGATGGTGCCACTTGCTAACGAAGCAATGGCTCTTTTAGGCAACAAATTTAATGGTAGTGTTATCTCACGTGGTGGCGATGTCAATTGGCAGCCATGATTATGTGATTTGATACCGTTGGACTTCTTTCTTTTAGGTTATTTGAAAGAAAAGGTGTACGTTGATAAGCCATCAACAATTCAAGAGCTATGGGATGAGATAGTTCGGCACATTAACGGCATAGTATCTCAATTATTCCTCAGCGTAATAGAAAATTTGGATCATCGGATGGAGGTGTGCCGCCGAGGTCGCGGCGGTCATTTGGCCGATATTTTGTTCCAAACATAATTGAACCACACCAATATTATCATAAGAAAAAGAAATGATCATAATTTCCTTAATAATTTGTGTTCTAATCAAAGTCAATATCGGCCCTTAAATTTAACCACCCTTTTAAATGGGTCGACTCAGAACCGCTTGCTGAGTCCATCTAGCCATGTCTGCTTATAACTTCCTTTAGTCCATCTGTATGCCGCCGATTTTTGGGCCTTACGTTTTGAGTTAACAATTACATAAAATACAATTTTTTGGCGCAACAGGCTCATTAGTACCCAGGGCCGAGCTTTCTTACAACCATTCATGAGTGCGTGTATACTTTTTGCAGGATGGCGGGACCTCCTGTTTTTTTCCGACTCTGAACGGATAAGTTGGCCAACGTTGTTCTTAGTTAAGGGCTTAAGAATTTAAAAAAGTTGTCTGAACATGTATTATATTAAGAGAATCTCAATAAAGTGAAAGTTTTGGGACGGTGTGAATTGGATTTTATGAAACATAAAATCATCACGATGACGGTGTTCTGATCCGGTCTACCATCCAAGTACTATCCACAACCGATGTTGCTTGATGTCGGTGATGCGTGTTGTTAGTTTATTTTGGTTGTTTGAAGTGAAACCTATTTTCGGACGGCTATGTTATGGCTATGACGGGCTCAGTGGCGCGATGAACTATCGCGCAGAAGGTCTGGGTTTGATTCCCAGCCGTAGCAACACCTTTATCAATTGTCAACAAAAGCTTATTTCAATTCGGAGTCGGCATAAAACAGTAGGTCCCGCCATTGGACTAGAAGTACACACGCACACTTGAATGGTTGTGAGGAAGCTCGGCCTTTGGTACTAAGGAGCCTGTTGTACCAAAAAGTTGTATTTTTGTGTTGTGGCTGTTTGATCGAGTGTATTGAACGGATGGACTTGTTACTAAGGCAACACGATGGTGTGCAAAAAATGGAGGTGATGGTAGATGTGATAAGTGATATTGATGATGTATTTTTGGAGTGTTGCCTTCAGGAAGGACAGTGTTTTTCATATGACGACATTATTAATTTGTAATGGTAGGTATCTCAAATACCTCTAAAGTTAGTGGGAGTAAATACAAATTTGAAAAGGACAGAAATTTGGTATCTGGTCTGAGTCGGGTAGGATGACGTGGTTGGATTTGATGATGTAGGTGTTCACTTGTATAACGGTATTTTTGGTCAAGATTGCATTTCGAATGTTTGACGGTTTTATCGATATTCGGGAGTCTTTACAAAAGGTGGAGCGTGTAGCTTTGGTTGGATTTTGTGAGGTGCTCATAACGAAGAGAGACTATCTTCACACGGGAGATCATGCAGAAGGAACTAGTTACGATATTTGTATGATTGTCCTTTAGACGTAAAACTTCTTTATAACGAAAAAGAGATGAAACAAAATATTGGTTATCGCCTGATCACCGAAACCAAGCAGCGTCACAAAATTGTATGTCATTATGCATTCATATGCGTTTAGTTATTCGAACAGTCAACGTCAACTTAGCTGCATATAACTCCCACATAATCCCAAGAGCTTTCGAATTATTAAAAAGCATCCAAGGCAATTTTCGATATATCCGTTCAACTTATTTCGAATGAGATAGTTCCACTATGTCACTATGGAGTTTGTTAACAGAGGGAGTGAGTGGGATAGTGAAATTAAGCAAAATACAGTTTTACTTCTACAGCGTGTGAACTCACACTCGATTTTTTTAATAGAGTGGCGTTTTCCGCAAAAAATGTTTGATTTACACGTATAACTTTTCTTAGAGCGATAGAATTACCCAGTCGGACAAGCTCATCCGCTCAGTTCTCCGGGATTTCTCTGTGACCCACACCCAAAAGAGGTTTCGAAGGTTGATTTCGATGTGAAGGATATGGATCCCAAGGATTTGATTGGCACTTAGCTGCCACTCCAGATTCTTCGTGGGTATCACATTCCCAGGACAAGCTTGTTCATTTGCCATGATTGGCAAAATCGAAAAGAAATGCCGGAGTTTGGCATGTGTAAGTGGAATTCCATCTTTTTTTACCGAGTTCCAATCTCAATATGCAACCTTCGTGTTATAATCCCATTATGACAGTTGATATAGTGGGCTGCCTTTACAATACTTGTGGAAGATTTTCAGCCATGATCCAGATTGTGTTGACCTTCAAAAACATTCATGTTCTTCTTCATAATCTGGAATGGAGTGTTCGACCAATTTCCATTGAAAGCAAGTGATCTCAAACTTTCGCAGGTGTTTGATATCCTGCTCATTGACTTCTATCACTCGGACTTGAATCGTATCAAAATATTTATTTTCCAATGACAAATCCCTAAATATTACATTTGACAATCAAAGATTTAAAAAAAAATCTCATCTGACACAAAAAGTCAGTCCTAAGCAAGCAATCGCAATCACCGGGACAAGGCGTTTCCAAAAATATCCAGTTCATGTTCAAGTGTCTAGCTGAAAGACTGTTTATTTATTTTTTTTTTTTTAGAATTTTCCAACTGTGAAAATTTGAAAATTATGAATAGCCACAAAAAGGATACCAAGGATACCAGAACATAAAACATTCTCTTGCGATAACATGTGGTTGCATTTCGGGAAGGATCTTTCCACTTGAGAAATATTTCTTTCTAATGAGAAAATTCCAACAGAACTTGATCCTTTATGTGTTTTTAATATATTTGTGAACGTCCTTCACAGAAGCCCATATGCTGTGTTGTCCGCACTTGAAAGAGATATCCAGGATAAAATCTCTAGAGGAATCATTGCATTCATGCTGAAATACCGGTACAAATCTCTTGCAATGCAACCTTAGAAAAATAAATTAAATATGACAATGGAGCGAAAACCCATACCTTCTGGCCAAAAACAATAATTATCCTTGAAGAAGATACAAATTTTTGACAGGTATACGAGAGATTGAAAGATCACTCATCAACCAGACTACCTGTTGTTACAATTCCAAGGATTGCGGTGGCAATGGTTGCGGATGATCGATAACCTTGTTGAGGAAAATCGCAACAGATCAGCAGGACGAATGTTTTTTTTTTTTTGGGAAAATTGCATTCGAATGGTTGACCGTTAACCATGACTGATCGCCAACTCTTGGAATTTCACTGAGCAGCACCAATGGACACATAGGGAGTTGCCTTTCGACGAGGACAAGTGTGGAGAATCTAACGTGGAAATTAATTTGATTCGGATTTGCTTTTAGTTCCTTGGAATTGGAGTGGTTCGAGGGAAATGCCAACAGCGCGAGCAAGGATGTGTTTGTTGACGTTTTGGTTACGCTTTGCGCAGGATGGGAGTATGTGCGTGTGTAATTGGAGGAGGAAATTGATTTTGTGCGGTTTTTTTTTTTTCATTTTCAGTGTCCTGTCTGCTGTGCGCGACAAATGTGAGTAAACAAGAAATGTTTGGTTACAAATGCATTTGGGATTTGTTGTGCATGTTGATGATGGCTGGCAGATTGATGGATGTCAACTTGGATTTCGAAGTGAAAAGGGTGACCGACAGTCCATCGCGCCATATGTGTGTGGGGTGTTCGATTTCCTATGGGATCCGAAACACATGCTGGTGTATAGTGCTAAATGGATGAGTTAGATTCGAGTGGTTTACATTTTGATTGTCAACTAAAGGGATTTTTTCGGTGTTGACTTTAAGGGAAAGTGTCAGATAGATGATGTCTAGTTTTGGATGCAGTTGTAGTCAGTGAGTCATGGCTAATGACAATGTGATGTTGTTTATTATTTTGATTGACATTGGTGTGAGTGCCATTAGTAGTTTTTGTATGAAATCGGCGGTTGGTTACTTGAGGGAATGTGAAGACAACAATTTGGAATACTTTGCAGCTGTGAAAGTTTGCAAAGGAACATCCTTAAAGTTTTTATTTTATCAATATTTTCGAAACGATAATGTCAAGCAGGAATTGTTCCATGTCCTATATTCAAAGTTTTAGGATGATGGTGATTGAAATCGCTGGATACGTTCCAAATCTGTGGTAACATGCAGACCAATTTGGCTCCCAATAGATCTGCTACAATTGTTAATTTTAGGTAAAAGGATTCAATACTGTGTTTGGACTGGGTTTGCATTAGTTCTTACGCGCAATCATAAAATCGAATAATTCGGGTACGTGAGTCGTGCATATTGATAGGCCGTGGTACTAGCAAACATAAGATTACAACATCCATTGGTACTTAAAAAAACGAAAATATATTCATGGGGTTTTCGGATGCTTCGGGTAGAGCTTAAAATTAGTGATAATTTCGTTGTAAGACAGTTTAGTCTCTGGTTACTCCTTGGAACCTGTACCGGGCAGTAAAAAACTACTGTGTGTCTGTCTTATTGGCGGTCCAAGAATTTATCGACGTAGCAATAATGTGGGCTGAAGCATTTAAGAGTAGGAGGCACGTTGCAAAATGATGTTCTTCCATTCGAAAGCAAGCATCGATTTTGTTACCGAAAAAATTGAGTTGCGCTATTCTTGACAATTGATACTACAGGCAACTACTACTGACTTGTCAGATCATCATGAGAGGAGGGCCAGTGAAAAATCATTTTGGTGTTGCAACAGCTGGGAATCGAACCCACCCCTTCTACATGGCAATTCATAGCTCTAACCATTGCGCCAGTGAGTCCGTCACGTTAAAAATCTTCATGCTGGCGCACAGGTGCTGATGGTCTTAGCTTAGATGATCAATTGCTGAGTTCTGGAATCCAGCATAGTTATGTGCTTCAAGTATCGTCAACCTTTGATTTCTGAGATCGTGTGGAATCTTTCTCAGAACAAATTCGAACTAAAGAGGTATTTTATCATCTCAGTTACTCATTTTTGTGGACCTCTGTTCATCAAAGAGGGCTTCAGAGGTGGACTACCGAGCAAGGTGTACGTCACAGTATTCGTCTGATTTGGATGCAACGCAGTAGCTCATCGCACAACTGAGCCCGTTACATGGAAGGTCTGAACGTTAAAGATCATACTGGCGCAGTTCACATAGAAGTTGTGGCCGATCTGACTTCGGAATTGTCCAAAGCAGCTTTATTAAGATTTGTAGAACGAATGGGTCTTTTGGAAGGAATGTACAAACGAGCGTTGGCTGAGTTCGAAGCTATGTTTCTCAAGCAGCAAAAAACTGAAGATGTCCATTCATGGTGTTCCGCAGAATAAGGGGTACAATTTAAACATATCCCACCAAGAGCTCCGCATTGTGGAGGGTTGTGGGAAGTAGCAATCAAGTTGTTCAAATTTCTCGACGTTTATTGTCCAAAAATATTTTCAATCTCGAAAAACTAACAAATTTCACTGCAGAAATTGAATTTGTGCTAAATTTCAGGCATATTTCATCCATGCCAACCGATACAAATGACTTTGAAGTGGTCACGCAGGGCATTTTCTAATCGGTGCTTCTCAACAGGGAGTTCCAGAGCTTATCGTTAAGAAACCGAAATCAATCAGTGCGCTGGAATGGAAGGAGGTGTGTTGCGGAAACATTTTTTGACTCGTTGGCAGAAATATTATTTGCTAAACATGCAATCCAAGGCTACGTGAAGGGAAGCGGCACCCAAGAGCTTAAGCCAGACAAATTAGTGCTGATCGGCCGTGTAAATTCATCATGGGTAGTGTATTATCCAAACAATGGCTGGTGTCATCCGAAGAACTATTAATCGATAGCTGTGTTGCAAGTCGAAAGGATTGAATCGGTGATGTAGCCGAGTGACGTAGCCCATTCTGAGCAATTCACGTGACCATTATACCGTTACATAGCTATCTTTATCTACACAAATACTTCTGTTCGAAAGACTAAAGATAGAATCTTCCACCATAATTCCTAGGTATAAACTCATGGCAATCTGCATGCCCTTATGAAAAAAAAACTCCTCCTACCCTACTCAGGCTGCGATAAACCTCTGCCTGTAACTTCCCATTATTCTAATTGCATAACGCAATTATGTCATAATTAGTCCGAATACTGAAGTCAAGAACATTTTTAATTAAAGGGTTATGCTGCATACCCCTATTTATCAAGTGTCATCCTTTTAAAACCATCATACTCATGGTATGTAGCCTAAAAATTCCAATTGCCTATCCCAAAACACTTCAATCCACACCTGCACTCTCTATAAACCCCATCTGTGATCGCACGACAAAGCGTCGCCTAAAGTCAAAATATTGATCAACGTCACTGCGCACACTCATATGCACAATCTGCGTGTGCGTGCATTTCCATGTGCTGCTCTGCACTAATTATAAGATCGTTCTCCCTGTACTGCGCGCAGCCCTTTCCAATTGAAAGACTCAAGCACACGCAGTTTTATCTCCCTGCGCAAACGAAGACTAATTGAACCATCATCAAGTCGAGTCTTTGTGTGTGTGTTAGTACACTCACCCTATTGCGCAAGCATTGTAGCCTGCTTTCCTTATCGATGGTTCCTCCTTAGGCCAAAGACAATTGAAGTCGCTCCACTGAATTACGGATTGTCTGTGCCAAAGTGACACTACTCATAAATTCCATCATTGAACGTACCTACACCCCTTGCGGATGCCTTTTCCCGTTCGTTTATCCTGACTGCGCTGCCTGACGCCTTATCTCAGATCGATCGCGTTTTATGTTTTGAAAACATTTTCACAATTCAATACTCGTACTCGGGGACCTACTATCCTTGCCTGCCGTCTACAACTCTGTTCTGTTTGTCACACATTTTGTCAGGACATTCTGGGACAATTGTGCACTTGACGTACACACAGGTTTGGTCGGTACACATATCCAATTGCATCAGAGGATCAGATCAACGATCGCAATCTTCCACTTGGCTCCTATAAAGCGATAAAACTGAAGGCACCATAAAACAATCATCAAACCCTGGCTAGTGGGACATATAGAATGAAGAGGGTAAACAGAATAACAGGAACCTGAATAAAATTTATGATCCTCTGGCTCTCTGATCCTGATCAGTAATCTTGATTGTAGCACTGTCTATCGAGGTTTTTTTTTTTTGTTCGTCTTTTCGTTGGAATCGATTTAATTGGATTCGTTTTGGCTGCTGGGGAAGTTGATTACTCTCGCTCTCTTGGTCTGCATGTTCGTTCGTCTCCACTTTAACCTGGAGTCAGCAGCAATATAAATGTCCTTTTCGTATCTAGATGGAGTCAACGGTTTGATAGTATTTGACGCGAAATGACAGTCGGGTTTGACATTGTGTTTGTGGGTATTTTTCGTGGAACACATTATTGACATTTTCGACATCCAGATGGGCCACGAATTTTGAATATATCTTCATCGGGACGAGTGTCCAGCAAGGGGAAGGCAATTTATTGCCCGACGATGGTAATTTATGGATAGTTTGACATTTGTGCATCACAATAGATACGCATCACAATGACCCACATCTTATGTCATGTTCAATGGAAGAGCGACCTTTATTTTTTTTTTCTTGTTTGGAGTTCCGTGGAATCAACCACGGGTTATCAAACTGCCAATTAGATTGAGTGGTTCTTCTTCTTTTTGGTTCGTATCACACGTTAATTGATGACAGAATGAATGAAAGAGGAGTAGGAGGAGAATAAACGCCGCGTGGTCTGGTGGATACAGCCAAGTGCAAATTAAAGTTAATTGAGACATTTGCTTAATTTGCGCGACGTTTTTGAGAAGAATGCCGTCGACGTTTGGATTTGCCTGGAACATATGTGTTTGACATATACACAGATATGACGCGAGTTGGCAAGCAAAATCAAATGAGGCATATACTCGCTGGCGATGTCACAGGACATTGACAAATGACTTTTGACAGCTTCCGTTTGGCGGAATTTACTTTGAATTGATTTTAATGATGCATGGAGCAGTGCAGATCATTAGTAATGGTAGATAGTACTTTGGTCGTAGATATAGATAAATTGGAGGGTTAATTTAGTGCAAAGAGGAATGCTTTGAAGAAGCCTCGTTTGCCCAAGAGATGTGTACTGACAGACCACCATTTGACAGAACACCATTTGTTTCTAGATGAAGTACTTACAAATGTCGTCATACCTCCTTACTAGTACCATACTTAAGTGGGGTTAAAGTCCGGATTAAAGCTGGGCCTCAATATAAGTATTCAATTTCTTAAGTGGAGGCTAACTGCCTCCAGTTACACACTAAAATTTTTTTTGAAGGCGGTTTCTACTGGAACGCTTCAAATGATTGATGGAAGATTGTGCTTCCTGTGTTTGCTCGGGAGTTTTGCACAATCCTCTCAAGAATCAGATTTAAAATCTCGCCTAAATCCATTTTTGGTAACGAATGTTTCGGTGAAATCGTTTCCGACCCTTATGGTGCAGCAAGAAGTCCATATCGTCATCCAGCATAGACGTACGAGCTTGACCAGTATACCAAAACTAGACATGGCTGTGGACAGTTGCTTTCTTACAATACAGTCATGATTGAATCTAAAAAAAAATTGTAACTGTAAATCTCCAACGTCTAAGAAAGCCATACAATGAGCTTTGATGATGATTTAATAAATATAAACATACTGAAGTGGGGCAGCAGTCCGAATTTGAGCTGGGCCTCAACCAACATTCCTATCTACTTAGCCCGCTCCTTAACTAACCGCCTAAGGCAGTACACTCCAAGTTGGTTGAGGTGGGTTTCTACTTAAGCGCACCACTTAAAATAAGGTCTCCCACTACCGTGTCCTACGTCTGGCTGGAAATCGAAGACTTTGCGAGCTGGATCATTGGTGTTCATTCACATTCGCCTAATGTGAAAGTCTGTCAACCTGTCAACTCAAACGGGACTGAAGATTTTTCGAAGAATTTCTCACTCAAAAAGGATTTCTTCATCCACTTTTGGTACGGACCATGCTTTAGCGCCATAGGGACTGGAATGATCAGGATCTTATACTGGATCCTCTTAGTAGTTCGAGTGAAGGTTTTCTAGTAGCCTTCTTGGCACGAAGAAACAGCGGTTGACATGAGTGATGCGTCTTTTAATTTCTGACGAGATGATGTTGTCAGAGATAATAGCGGAGCCGATGTTGACAAAGTCCCGTAATACCTCAACTCGTCAATGGTGACGTTTGTCCAACTCGTCGTTAGATATACTTCACCTTTTTTAATAAAGAGAACTCCGAAAAAAGTCCTGACTCAAGAGTCAACGTGTAGAAGCACACTTACAGCCAAGCCAACATTTTTCCAATTCTTTCGCGCAACTAGCAAGCGTAGCTGTGATATTACATCGAGTCCGGCCACTGATGTCAATATCGTCGGCGGATGCTAGTAGTTGCACCGTTTTTTTTTTGAAAATTGTGCTTCTGGTTTTGGCTCGGGAGTTTTGCAAAGTTTTCTCAAGAATCAGATTGAAGAAATCACATGACAGCGCATCGCCTTGCATAAATCCTTTTAAATATTGAATCTGTCAGTGAGGTCGTTTCAGCCCCTGATGCAGCAGCGAGAATTCTCCATCGTCGTCCCTCAAAAACGGACGAGTGTGGGCGGTATACCAAAACTAGACATGGCTCTGTAAAGTTCGTCTCATCTGTCGTATCTGCCTTTAAAGTCGATGAATAGATAGTGGGTATCAATTTGGACTTCTTGGGTTTTTTCCCGCCGAAGTGTGAAAATTTGATCGATTGTGTACTTTCCTGGCCTAAGGCCACATTGATAAGGACCGATCAGGTTGTTGGTAAACGGTTTCAGGCGTTCACATATTACGGCAGATAGGATCTTGTAGGCGATGTTGGAAGACTTATGCCTCTGTAGTCGGCGCAGTTTAGAGGATCTCCATTTTTGTGGATCGGCCAAATGATGCTAGGATTCCATTCTTCAGGCATACTTTCATCCGACTAAACTTTGCTCATGAGTTGTGGGTTGTATGAACCACCACTGGAAATGCATTATTTGCAGCAGCCTTGTTAAGCTTGGATGACACCTTTCAATAACTTATCGAATGCTTCTATTTTGTATATTACTTTTTTCGGAGTAGTCTGTGTTCTTCACTTCTTCTTTGCCTGAAAATATGAACAGCTACTTTTTCAGGAGCTCTTAACATCGCTTGCATCGGTGCCTTGTTGGCCTCATTGGTGGCTGGTTACATCTATCGGTATTCTTTGTTAAAATGGGAAATTCCTTCTGATAGATATAATAAACAGTGCTCATCAGTAGTCTGATCTGACCCATCTTAGTATAATCGAGCCATATAGGCTGAGTCCTTTTATTTGTATCTTTGATTATAATTTCGATACGGCTTTCTTTCGCTCCTCATGATTAATAACAGGCATGCTTATCAAGCTTATATAACGAACCCTAAAATGCATACAGACTTCCAAAAACCTATCCACAAAAGCAGGTTCGTCGGACATGTGTAGAAACGCGACCTTCGCCCTCGCGAAGAACATCATTTGGCTCTCCATCAACAATGAAAAAGTTATTTATATTGGAGTCCATCACCTTGATTTCAAGGAAAGAATCAATGTATGTTATAAAAAGCAAAGGACTCAATACGCTTCCTTAAGGTATACCGACCATTTCTGTGGAGCGTCTTTTTTGTTGCTATTGTGCAAGAAATACACATGCAGACATGAATGGTTGCGAAAAAATGCTTGGTCTTGTGTCTTATTTTGTTCACTCCTTCCTTATAAATATTTTTATTACCTGTTACCGTATGTTTAAGGAACTCGGCATAGGAACACGACATACAAATCCTTTGAGAATTGTTTTCATTGGTTGATTGTATGTACTTGGTTACTGAAGATGATAATACTTATACTACCAGCCACGATCCACACTAGTCACCAGGAAGACGTTTTATTTCATCAACTATCCTAGAGACATACGCTTATTAATCATCCTAACATGTGACACCAAATTGATAGCAAGCGTTAATTATCGCAGTTTCTTGTGTCGTCCTTTAATGAGTTTATCTGAAAATGAAAACATTTGAATCGCCTCTCATTAGCTTAGCGATAAGAGTCATGTCATGACCCATCTTATATAAAACTCCGAGGGTATCTCATCAGGCACAATTGATGTTGTAGCGCATTTAAGAGCCTTCGGTTAATCTCAACAGAACTGTCAATTACTGTGAGGAGCGCTTCCTGGATAGTTTTGTTGAGAAAGAAGCAAAGCTTCTCAAAGAAAAAAGAAGCAAATGTAGAGGGAATTCTCTTCCCTAGTGGCTCTTAAACATCTGCTTCTTCTTAAAAGTACACTCAGGATAATATCCATGCTGAAACTGTAGAAAGGGAAGATAGTTCGTCAAATATGTGTTTACCCAGTCAAAGCCAGATGTGGTTTAAAAATTTATAAATTATTATTTGTCACTCTAGACCGTTATTAGCTCTCTCTTTCGCAATCATCTCAGTTCTATGAAACGTCTTGTTGACACTCGAACTAAAAAAATGGATTCACGCGGCTAAAGGTTTTTTTTTATGATAGCAATTCTGCGTCACGTAACCCATGCAAATGATGCGAATCTGCATCGGAGTGACTTTGTATCTTTGAAATTCGTCTGTATCAAACGATTTTTTTAATGATTTACACATTCCGTTCCTATTTTCAAGCGTACAATTCCAAATACTATCGCACTAAGGTACATTCACCCTCTCAAGGGCGGGCGCCACTTCAGACGAAAGTATAAACCAATAAACTTCCAAGGAACCGTCACTCGTCAAAGGGAATATCTTCTCTAATAAACAATCCGACATCAGCCATATGCATCCACAAGGCATCTTGTATAAACAAACCCTTCTATCATCAAGACTCGCTCTCACCGCAACCATCACCCGCACACGCAGGCGATAAAAATCGCCTTTCATTGCCTTAATTTGACATCGATGAGTCGAAGCTAAACGCAGATCTTTAATCCCGTTCCCGTAGATGTTCTGCATTCCCTCAATCTTGCGTTATTCATCGCCATCATCATCACTGACATGGATCACCGTGCGATTGAATCGTTCGTCGCCTTGGCAATTCGCAAATGCACTCGGTAGCGTGTTCTTCTGGCAGAGCATCAACGAGGGACTTGCACCTCCATGTAGTCGTCATCAACACAGCACCAACGTCATCAGCTAGAGCCAACCTGTAGTTGACCGAGCGGGGGTGGAATCCACTGCCAAGTACAGAACTGTTGAAGTTGTTTAGACGAAGGCCGCTCTGCAATATGATGCACAGAGAACATATCCCAAGTGGTCCTGCTGATAGATGCAACACACTGCTGGCGATAGATGCCATGGCCAGAGCTATACAGCCACCCTCCAACATCTGGAGAATATTATCAGACTAAGGAGTAGCATGCAACACACAGAGAGCACTGAGCAGTGCTGCACTCTGTTGCTGACGCTGATGGATGTCAGCCGTTTGTCAAGATCCCGAAGGCGGCTCGCAAACACACATGTGGGATGATGAGCACACACGCAGGACCAGGGTATTCAAGTTTAATTGCTCCGCCGGCAATTAAGTGATCGGAATCGAGAGTTTGCCCTTGATATGTAGTGCAACATTCGCCGTACATATATCACCCTACTGGGCGCTGATGGATTGTGCGTTGATGAGGCTACGTCCCAGAAGGAGGTGGAGGATGATTCTTTTGTTTCAGATTAACGTTAACGTTCTACTGGTATAGTAGTGGACTACTTGGCGGGGCTCGTATTGTGTGAGAAGCTCAAATAATTCATCAGAATTGAAAAAACATACTCACACATGGGTGTAAGCGATGAACTTGAGCCCTGCTGGGCATGTCAAGATTATGAGGGATGTTTTCAATTAGAGGCTAGGAATTAGGATAACTAGATAGTAAACAAAATGTTATTTAGTCTTTTGGTTGGGATGAGTGCGTGGAACTCGAACAAGATGATTTCCATTATGCTGGCCAATTTTTTCTAATCAATGACACAAATTGAGATGGATTCGTGTTGGTGGGGTGCCATCGTAAATGTAAGCTGTCACAATGAACAAGCACTCTATTGAGGCTGCAAGTTGAGGAGATTTTGTAAACACCATTGCGAGACGCCTTTAATTGGTACAAGTTGAGTGATTATGCCAGCAAATTTATTTTCTAGTTCAGGGTACCATTTGACAATCCATCAAGATCTATCAAAATTGTTTGATGCTTGATGAACAAAAACGGAAACTTGGTAAAGGTATCTTAACAAATTTTTGTTGGAAGTTGAAATCGAGAACTAAAGCATTACCTTATGCAATTGTTTAATAACCGCAGAGGAACTAAGCCCTATGGGGCTTAATTCCCAAAAAAAAGGAAATAACCCCTGGGGGACTTATTTCTTTTTGGAAATGGAAATATTTCCTGCTGATGTCAATGACTTTTGCTTGTGGTGTTTATTTCATTTTGCATGTATCCAAACTCGCACACATCCCAAATCCAACAGTGAGTCCAATCTGGTGGTTGCAGGGGCAGCATTCCCCCGACTCACATTCAAACTTTGCATACACCAAACTTGAAAAGAATTCCAATGACACCCGCAGGTGTTAACGCTTTGTGGTAATGGCGCTTATTTCGATTTCGAAAAAGAAAAAAGCCTCTAGGGGGGTCTATATCCTTTATTTTGGGAACAAAGCCCCATGGGACTAACTTCCGCGGAGGTTATTACACTGCACCCAATTGTGCACCTAAGCTAGCATCTGTTCTTTGCTTTGTATGATCAACTTACTCAAGTCCAACCAATTTAAAAAAAAGGATGTACACAGACCTTTAGACAAAGATCCAAGACAAATAATAATCAATTAGATCCTTAATTACTAGGCAACGTAATTTATTTAATTTATGAGCACCTCACCCGGTGATGGTCCTCTTGGATCGCTTGATAGATAAATCAGAGGTATGGCCTTACTTGTCGAATCGAATAATAAGGCTTGGAAACGTGGTCTCTGTTTAGGGGCAGTTCTGTCCATGCTTTATTTAGATCCGAATATGGTCTTACTTGTCGTCTTGATCCAGAAGGCTTGGATACGGGTTCTCTGTTTGGGAGCATTTCTGTTCATTGGATCAATGTGGCGGAGCCAATGTAGTCTACGTGCTATAAACTCCTGTACCAAGCATATGAATTTAAAAAATGTGAGAGCATCGGTTACGACCTCGGTTGGTAGCTATACTGAGGAAATAAGAGCTGCAAGACCTCGGGTTGTAAGGAGTTATTTTTTTAAGTGATCTTAATGGGTTATCTGGAGGTTTATTTTGATAACACGGGAGACAGAGGCCCCTGAGATATCACTATTCTGCGGACTAAGTGGTTTAACCTGTTTAACCCTGGTCGTGGTGGTGGTTACCCATAATCAGGGAAATATTGACACTCTAAAGAATGGTTGACCTTAGAGTACAAGAGGTGTAAAATGGACGTCGGTAGACAACAATGATGATTGTCATACATTCTTATTATCAGGATCCTTAATAGCTCTGTGTCCCCCACAATGCAATGTTACCCAACACTAATTGGAGGCTCTGGTATTGTAGGTGATGTTTGGACTTTAATGTGCAGGTGTTCACAACAAACTTGCTTTATATAGTCTGTACCAAGATGTTGATAAAATATAGGTACTCCTCGATTCACTCAATTCGGAAGAGAAAGGAACTTCCTTCTCTAACTTAGATACAGGACCAAATCTTCGTCGTTAGTTCTAAAATTTATGCTTCGCCTTTCCTATTCTTTGACCTGGTTTCGGCAATGTAAGGTAGGATTATTAGAATTATGATCCGATTGAGTAAGCATTTAAAAAAAAAACTGGAAGAAATCGCATAACAACCAGTCAGCTTGACGCAGTTCGGTTTAGATTTGTTCTCCAGCGTTAGGTAGCACAGCTGTGTCAGTTTTGATATACCGATTCTTAGCCTTGTACGTGGACTAAATCTTACCCAAGAAGGATACAATCTGTAAACTCACATTGTGCGCTGAGAGTGTGCTGTACTTTTTGTATGGTTTCTGATGATGATAAATGTGTCATCGAAGAGATGACATATGCTACCAGCAGATATCATGGCTAACGAGGAACGAAAGATCTACGAGACCAAAATCTAGACCCGATGTTCAGTCAAAAATATTAAGCTGAAAAAAAACCTCGAATCTGTAGAATTTGGCAGGAGAGATGGATCCAGTCTTTAAACAGAAGACGAAACCATAGACTAATACCGGATATTGAAAAATAGATGAGTCCATCCGTGCCTCCTCTCAGCCCGTTCCTGGCAATGACTGCTATCGAGGATATCGATTTCTTCAAGCTCGTTCTGGAACAGATAGTGCGTGGGGCAGAAGTAAATATGGATGACAATATTTAAAAAAAAATCCGTCAAACTACTGGGGTAAGCAGACGACCTAGACATTATGGTCGCTCCTACCATGCCGTAGTAGAAGCATTCACAGCCATTGAGGTGGCGAAACGTGTTGGCCTTGGAGTCAAACGAGGACAAGAAAAGTATATGCTATCAACAGACAATGTACTGTTGGCGCACAATCTTGGACAAAAGTGACTGTAGATAGCAACAATTTCGTGGTAGTAAAAGAGTTCATATCTCGTGGAGTCAACATAAACCCCACGAATGATACCCTAACGAAGATACAATGGATACCGACCCTCGGAAACCGTTGGGTTAAGCAAAACAAATTCGATCCAAACTTCTAACTCAAAAGTCCAAATGATTGCCCTACTGGACCCAAATCCTAACAGTCCTACTTTACCAAATGCTGGACAATGCGTCCAATTTTTGTGCGAGGATGGAGGAGAAGATACAACCACGGTCTCTATAATTTTTGCCAACATGAGGATGTAATACTAAGCCTGGCCAGGTCGAGCGAATGAACAATAATGATCCAGCAAAAAGTATCTTTGAACCACAGCCATTTGGTTCGAGGCGACAAAGAATACCAAACCTTAGGATTAATGATCCAGCGATCCACTGAATTGCCTTCTTAGCCCGAAGAAACAGCGGTTGGCAAGAGTAATTCTTCGTTTAATTTCTGACGAGATGGTGTTGTCAGAGTAAATAGCGGATCCGAGACAGACAACGTCCCGTACTACCTCAATGTTATATCCGTCAATAATGACGTTATTTCCGGTTTGTCGATGTTGTGTGTCTTTTCGTGGTGACAGCATATATTTAGTCTTGCCCTCATTTACGGCTTAACCCATTTTTGCCGCTTCTTCCTATATACTAGCTAACGTGGCTCAGACATCACGTTGAGTCCGACCATGGATGTCAACATCGTCGGCGTATGCTAGTTGTTGCACCGATTTTTGGAAAATTGTGCCTCTGGTGTTGGCTCGGGAGTTTTGCACAATCCTCTCAAGAATCAAATCCTTTTCTGGTATCGAATGTGTCGGTGAGGTCGTTTCCGACCCCGATAGAGCAGCAAGAGTTCTCCAAATGCTGTCGTATGCCGCTTTGAAATCAATGAACAGGTGGTGGGTATAGTTTTGGAATTCATTGGTTTTTTTCAGGATCTGCTGAATTATGAACATTTTATCGTTTGTGGACCTTCCTGGCCTAAAAACGCACTGATAAGGGCCGATGATGTTGTTGGTAAACATTTTCAAGCGTTCACATATTAAGGCAGAAAGGATCTTGTAGGTGATGTTGAGGAGACTTATGCCTCTGTAATTGGCGCAGTTCAGAAGGTCTCCTTTTTGTGGATCATGCAAACAATTCTGAGGTTCCATTCTTCAGGTGTGTACTTTCTTTCGACCAGATTTGGCTTATGAGTTGGTAGATGTTACTTACCAAGTCATCTCCATCGGCTTTATAGGGTTAAATATAATTTAGCATACAAATAAGACAAACCAAAATGCTGACATTCACTGACCAAAAAGTAAGCTCTAAGAAATATTTACTTTCAAAAAATTAATTCCAAAGTCAATTTAAACGAAATATCAGGGTCTATACACATGAAAATAATTTTCAAATTCACCGCCCTGTCGTTTTATGTCACATCACACCCAATCCAGGCGATCTAACAACCGCTACCCAATTTAATTCATCCCACGAAACCAAAAACAAAACAAATACCCCCATGGCCTGAGTCTGGAGAACCCTTTTCGAAATCCATCCACACCTAATACCATGCTAACTGTCATGATTACCATACTCCAAATGACACTTTTGACATGAATTTGATTTTTCTTCGATTACAGTTTTGAGGGGCGACCGATAAGCGAAGTGATTGTCATCCAAATTGACATCAACAAGTTGGGTCTTCCACAAAGCCCCATGTTGCAGTAGGGCTTTCAATAATAATTTTATTATTGACTTAGGCATGAGCCCTGCTCGAACATGGATGACTGTCAACTGGGACTCACCGCAAATGCGGGCGTCCGACCCACTATCGATCCCTAAAACTGTACACACGCATAGAATAGGGCAGAGTGTTGTCGAAGTGTAAACAATAATCGAACATAGCGACCAATTGACGTGCGGCCCTATTTAATCTCTATGCGGTGTTAGTTTAATCCGACGCGTGGAGAGAAGAAAGATTCGGAATTTTATCCGCCGGCAAAGTTTTATCGTGCCGTGTTTGGAGGACGAGGAGTAGGGCATTCACCAGGAGCAGACTGGTTATCGTTTAATCCAATTACACAGATGTTTCAGTGACATTTTCAATGGATAAAGTGATTTGTGTCGATAATTTTATTTTATCGAAATTTTTTTTTCATTCGTCTGTCCTGTGAGTTTGCGTGGTATTTAGTGCTCCATTGACGATGGGTAGTTGACCTCAAAAGTTGAATGGACAAGGGGAGACAGTATACATCTAGAATTGACGTTGCGACAAAGAAAATTTTCTTTGAAAGTCGATTATTAATCCTAGACACTGCAGTCATAGTCAATCAATTATCTTGAACAGGACAAATTTGTTTTAAAATTGAAAGACAACTCTATGGCGTGTAGACGACTCAGTGAGGGATATCCAGATAGAAAATCGTCATCATTGGGTGTTGTCGAAACACTTCGAATAAAAACCATTGTCAATGAATACAATCTCGATTTGGTTACGTCATTATATAGGGTGACTACAAATTCCCTCTCAGTTATATACAGTGCGGTTCACATAGTTAGCCGCACCATTTTTCTCTCAATAAATTGCAGTTTTTGTGTTTGTTTTTTTCATGAACTACCAAACAATGCATTTATTGGAAAGGTTATTAAATTCTCTTCAAAAAAAACTAAATTCAAGATTAGTGAGAGACACTTAACGGTTGTTTTGATCTCTTTCTTCCCACTAGTGCAAAAAAAGCTAAAAAAATCGGTTCACTTAGTTAGACGCACGAATTTATACAGTTATTTCTTAATGCTGGGTAATGCAAATTAAATTTTGTAAATTCGTAAACGTTATTAAAGTTTTTCCAAGTGTTTAAAGTGAATATGGGTAAAAAAAAATGTTGACGGTGGCGGAAAAAGCAAAAATTGAGGCCTACCACTCAGAAGGTTTTTCAATGCGGAAAATTGCAAGCAATTTGCAATTTTTTATCAAACCCTGCTACCTATGGAAAAAATAACAAAGGAAGGACAAAAACAGCCTTAACACCACACGAGAAGCGAAAGATAATAAGAATTGCCTCAAATCCAGCACACTCCACGATGAAAATCAGACAATTAGCGGGGGTTAGTGCCAGCAAATCAACGGTTCGTCGAGCTATTTTAGGTGCTCCACACTTGAAATTCAAAAAGTAAAAAAAAACCCCACTAAACGCTGCAAGAAAGGAACTTCGGTTGGAATTCGCGCGTCTTCATATGGCATGGGATAATCAGGTTGGGAGTGTTTCAAATTGGAGAACTGTGGTGTTTTCTGATGAGAAAAAGTTCAACCTAGATGGTCCTGATGGGTATAATTTTTATTTTCATGATATCCGCAAAGACGAATGCTTTTTGAATCGCAACCATTCCAAAAAAGGAGGAGTAATGGTATGGGGGGCCATTTCATACTATGGTGCCTTTGAGTTGGTTTTTGTGTCTCACAAAATGACAGGAATGTCCTATAAAGCTCTTTTGCAAACAGCTTTTCCAGCCATAAGAGAGCTTTTTGGACCATTCCAGTGGATCTTACAACAAGATAATGCTCCGATCCACAACGCGCACGTTGTAAAAGCATTTCCCGCTAGTGAAAATGTGGAATTGTTGCCGTGGCCACCATACTCACCTGATCTAAACATTATTGGAAAACCTTTGGGGATGGCTGACCCGTCAAATTTATGAAGGAGGCAAGCAGTATGAAAGCTGTGAGGAGCTTATTGCAGCAATTAAAGAAGCCTGGTCTAAAATTTTATTAGACTATTTCAAAATATTGTATGAATCGCTTAAAAGTAGAATTTTTGATGTCATTTCAAGTCGCGGAGGTTGTACAAAGTATTGAAATTGTGCAAAATAATTAAAATAATAATAAAAAAGCAAAAAAAAAAAATGATGGCAATCGATCAACTTCTTATTTTTCAAACTCTTAACAGGTGCGTCCAACTAAGTGAACCGATTTTTTGAGCTTTTTTTTGCACTAGTGGGAAGAAAGAGATCAAAACAACCGTTAAGTGTCTCTCACTAATCTTGAATTTAGTTTTTTTTGTAGAGAATTTAATAACCTTTCCAATAAATGCATTGTTTGGTAGTTCATGAAAAAAACAAACAGAAAAACTGCAATTTATTGTGAGAAAAATGGTGCGGCTAACCATGTGAACCGCACTGTATATACGCAATGGAATTTCGAAGTGATGTCTGTCATCATCATGGCTTCAGTGTTCAGACAATCCGTATAGCGCGAGTATAGCTTTTAAACCTTAAGCCACCATTCAGACAGAGATTGGTGCGAAATGAAGAAAACTTAGCAACAATATAGGACGGTGTCAATGAAGACCCAGAATGGTCGATTCCGTGGCAATCAGCTGAATTGGGCATCGGCAGAGAATCAACTCACATCTTCATCATTATAAGATTTTGTTGACGCAAGGATTTTAGACATTGATAACGCTGTCAATTCGAGGTCCCTAATTGGGAGCTGGGCATGCTGGACGGATGTCAGACTTTTGACCAAATAAATTTCGGACAAATTATATTATTCCTTTTTATATTTAGGAATATGATGTACCACAGCCAGACTTCAATGCAAAGGATTATGTGCACTATTCAGATGGGTGAATATGTAAACTGTTTCTATTGGCAGGTAACAATACAATTTGAATGGTTTATGCCTTCGATACGTCATTCTCAGATCCCCAAGCTTGGAGTCCAATACGTAGATAAAAGTGAATCAATCTTTCAACAATAACGCCATTATGGTGAACATGACTGTTCACCAATACACTTCCAAACAGCCGATAATTTTTGTCTGTTCTCTGTGTCCGAAAATATATCCTTTGAATAATTTACTTATTTTTGAAAACATAATTAGGGCTACAGGATTTTATAGCCTTAATTTTCTAGACCAAGTAAAAACTTAAAAATTTTGTTTGTCAGAAAATTGTAGGTTCAGCTGTTCAAGCCTCGAGAGCAGTGTGTTTTTGTGTCTGCGGAGTGCATCATTCGATATTCCTACTACTTGTAGAAGGAAATAGCCACCCTATGGATAGTTCGAACTATTGACCTTGTGATGAATTTATTCATTAGGAGTAAATGTCGGCCAATTTGCATGTTAAGCTGGAAATCTACTCATAATTGTCCCACCCGGCTTGAATGGCATTCCTCAGTTTTCAGTTCTTTAGGAGCGGAGATAGTAGGTTCTCAAGATAATTTGTTAAAATGAGTGAAGGCTTTTGTTTCGTTTTCCGTGCTGTCCGTGTACGTTGACAGTCAAATGAAAAATTAAATCAAAAGAATGCAGAATTCAAAAATGTTTCACTTCCATCGCGAATGAGTACGCACTCCGACACGCAATGCCATCCATCGGCATTCATGAGTTCGCTCACGCCAGTTGTGACATTCATGAGAGATCGTGGATACCCAGCATTAGGTTCCTATTTGTCGGTGGATTTATTTCGCTCAAACGTAACTTTCCCTTTACAACTATGGCGAAACACGGCCAGTTCGTACGCCGATAGTCGAAAGATACGCACTTGGCCGAACTCCAGTAACTGAGAATGTCATGGGTCGATGCGAAGTATGCTGTATGAGTATGCTGTGGTCAGAGCTCGATAACATCGACAAATTCAAGTTTTCGTTCCAACAGACGGTGCCACTTTCCATACAAGCGACTCAAAGCTCAAAGTTGTGACAGAACAAATTGGCGGCTGTGCGTCATATAACTGCTAGCATTCATCAATTGGCCGCCGCGATTATGCGACTTGACATCACTTGATTATTTGTTCTAAGGGTCTAAGGGTCAAGTCATAGTCTACGCTAAAAAAAAAATACTTTTGAGACTCCATTGCCGGAATAACGCCTTACATCTTGGACCAACTACCTGAAGCACTGTCACAGAAGCCAAGGCGAACATTTGAATGATTTGCTCCACATATGATGGCAAGAAAGTATCTTTATATCTCAAACCAGTTTATCGTTCCTATCTGGTCACCCTATATATCAATCTTACTTAGACCGATTTTCGGTGCAACCATTAGCAAATGCCGACGATATTGAGATCATTGGTCGGACTCAACGATATGACAAAATCACGTTTGGTACCATTGATAAGGAAGCGGTAAAAATGTCAACACGAAAGGACACATAACATAGACGAATTGGACCGAACATAACTATAACTTTGAGGTAGTAACAGACTTTGTCAAAAAAAAAATAAAAAAAATTGGGGTCAACAGGCTCTTTAGCACCAAGCGCCGAGCTTTCTCACAACCATTCGTGTGTGCGTGTGTACTTCTTGCACGATGGTGAGACCTCCTGTCTTATGCCGACTCCGATACTACTCGGATGATTTGTCAGATGACCACGAAAGGAGGGTCAGTGAAATTTCATTTAGGTGTTGCTAAGGCTGGGAATCGAACACAAACCTTCTGCGTGGCAGTTCATCGCACTTAACATCGCGCTACTGAGCACGAACAAATGAACAGACTTTGCCTACATCGTCTTAAATCTCATCAGGAATAAATGGAAGAGTTACCCTTGACATTCGCTGTTTTTTTGAGTTAATTTAGTATGAAATCCCTCAGTCGAATTACTCAAGAGATCCTGATCATCTCAGTCCTGTTCTACCGCGGTAAGGCATGGACGGTATTCTTAATAAAAATCAAAATTCAAAATCTTTTAATGTCAAGAACCGCAAATTCAAGCGGCAGTAGAGATATTTATTATGGATTTTTTGGATTTTTTTTTACTTTTACAGTTAATCGGAATTAATCAAATACTACGTCGAAGCAGAGGGGTGTTCACAGAGTAGATATCCTCTTAAAGGTATCACTATCTTGCTCAATTGCTTTTTTATCTTTTCATGAATTTTTGAAAATCAAATAATATTGCCATCCTAACTAAGTCATGATATATGTTGTCGATTTTAAGCAATAGCACACGGTTATTTGCGTCACGCGTGATTGCTCATCATGACGAGGCTTCTTTGACTTTTTTAACTTTAGGAGCCAATTCGAGAGAGGTATGGACTACCATAATGGTTATAAAAATGACAAGGAGTGTCTATTTTAGGGAAACCTCCTTCCGAAAACGGGTATTGAATGAAATTAATTCCTTATCACCATCTCAATGTTAAACAAAATGATACGAGAATGTATTATATCGAGCCAATAACATTATCCCAGGTGGACTTGAAAGAAGGACCATGCCCGTGTCAAACATAAAAAATGTACACAACTTGTAAAGGCAACTCTATAGTAGAAGCCAGCTGCAATAAAATGAAAGGATTGTGATCTCTATAATCTAGATCACAAAAGATATTTTCAATGTGACACCTGTTTCATATAGAAACAAAATTATAGAGCCTATATGGTGAACCCTATATTCAAAAAAACCTGCAACAAATGGTCCCCAAAAACTAGATCATCGCTATCTAGATACAGAAATACTAATCTCAATGATGCAATTGAAAAAATGCATCTAGGACTGTCAAAATATTACCTTTGTGAGTTCCTAGAAGTTGCAAACATCAATCTTTCAACCAAAAGGTGCAATCTCCAACAAATGAGCAACAGCAGACTAATGCTCGAGATCGAGAGCTCAATTTATACGTAAAACATTGTTCACCTTAACATTGATGTCCTCATTTATAACAAAAACACTGCTTATCTCAACCTCGATTGACTACTTTACGTCTTCCAGGCGGCGCTTCACAACCTGATGCAATTCCCAATATGTACAATCACCTGCTTAAAAAGCCATTTTAGAACAAAAGAAAGTGTCCCACTGACAATAAACTGAACACTGTATCTCTCAAAAAATTCCAGATAAAAACGGCATCATGCCTTTGATAAATCACTCACTGATCATATATCAAACAGGTGATCTTGCCAAAAACGAAAACAAAACAAATTCACATCTCAATCCGGCCAAACTAATGATCTTCTCTCACCTTTAATCCCAATAGAAACAGGTTATAGCTAAATTGCTATCAAGACCAAATGTAATTCCATGAAACAACTACCAAAAAATGCGGTTCCAATCAACCTGCAGATCATAAATCTGTTCTACATGCAGGTACACTCACACAAGTTCCACACGTACGATCTCCACCTACCCAGTGTTCCCGGTCGAACCAAACATTGTCTTCCCTATAATTACTACATTTTAAGAGTCCTAACGCAATAATCTCATATCCTGTGTACAACCGGGGCGCATATACCGTCTATAAATTCGATCTTGCGAGCTGAGTCTTCTCTAACAAAAGGCACCATACACCCAGCATGTGGCAAGATCTCTTACTTGTTCCATAACAGTTTCGACACAGCGCCCAGACGCAGAAGGAAAGCAAATTAATTTATTGGTGTTGCCCTGCTCTAGTAGTAGTTGTGGACGATCATCAATTCCCCCAGGGGTCCTGGCCGGCGGCGCTCTGGATTTGTTTTTGTCTTTCTTCGATTTTTCCGTTTTCTAACTCATATGCTCATGGGATCCTTTCATCCACCTACCATAATGCCGACAAACAAAGCAACAAGGCACACATCCCAATCGGGACTCTCTATAGGCAGCCTTTTGCGTAATCTGCTGTGTGTGTATCTATTCCCTTTCGAAGAAACAAAATTAGACCCCAAACAGAAAATTTCGGACATGAGCTGAATTTTTGAACAAAACAACGAAACAAAAATGTATCTTTGGATCGACCTAATGCCATTTGTTCCAGTCTCGATCGTGATAAGAATATCAACAGAGTTCCGCCTAAGGTAGGCATATTGCTGTCTTTTTTTTTTGTATTTTTTTTTTTGTCTTACATCAGAATTTTACAATTTTTAAGTTCTGTTCCAGGATATCCAATAGTGGAACTTATCTGATCGTGGTAATGTTACTAATGAAGACATCTTGAGCGAGAGAGAGATACATCGGGAGATGTCTGGCATATAGTTGTTTTGCCTTTAAGCTGTTAATTAAGTAATTTCAAGGATTTTAGACATGCACATCCTTTGCATTCGGTAGAGGATATTAAGTGCTAACGCTGGGCATAATGGAGACACAAATTGATCTCAAGTGGTTGGAAGGCCTTTTTGAGGACTCGGTTCGGTATGCGACGCGACTGTCGTCGATGGGTTATTTGGAATTTCTATGATCATTGCGACAAATTAGCGTGACATAATAGGGGACAACACTGGCAATTGTCAAGTGGTGGTGGCTGTTGAGTGCTGAACTGAGATCTCATGTTGCGCTGTCCTTTGCCTATTATAGATCTGAAGGGTCTAGTGAAAAACTTAAAAATGAAATTTGAATAGTCATGTATCATATGTCGTGGATGCTGGGATATTCCACAAAATGATCGAACAAAATGATCTGCGACTATATTTCTTGGAATACAGATCTTTGTTAGAGTCAATAGTTTATGAAATGGTTTCGTGGAGTGGTGAGGTAACCTTAGTATCGAATAATTATTAAGATCCATTGGCTATAAAATGAATATCATCAGATACACTGATAACATCGCGGTGGTTGTATTGCAACCATTAAGAAAGTCATGCTACAAATTAAAAACTCGATCAGTGAGTTCATAGCGTGGCGAAAGTCCATCGGGCTGAAGGTTAACATTTCAATTTCAATTTCAAAGTCAATAAAAGGAAGAAAAGGACAATTGCGATCTTACACCAAAACAAATTAATAGAAGCTGTCCAATGAATGGAAATCAGGGGGAAGCTAGCGTCCTGGATAACAGATTACCTGTCAGAGATGGCATTTCGGGTGAAAATAAAAGATTGTCATAGCAAATCTCATAGAGTGCAGTACGGAATTCCACAAGGAAGTAAACTGAGTCCTTTCATTTTCCGCAATTTCATCAATATCTAGCTAGATACTTAAACCAGACAGTCAATGGACGACCTCCACTATGGAAGCCATTGACCTTCTTTTGCATACCCACTTTCTTGGTAGCTACTAGTGCTGAACCAGAGATGCTCAGAACATCCATTCCATAATTCAGTGTTATCATAACTCAAGACAGACCTTTTTGGGCCGTCAAAAGCTTCAAACCATTGAAGTCCCAGATGATTACATTTGGAGCTTCAATATGGTATTCAATCCCATATCACTCTCTGGCTTTACGTGTAGATCGTTAGACCCATACTCTTATCAAATGTGTAAGTCTGGTGAACGGCTCCAGAAAAAGCCTCAAACCTCAAACTTCTAGGGAAAGTTCAAGGAACAGCTTGCATATGAACCAGCGGAACGATCAAGCCGTTTCTGTACGTCAGTCCGTCCATAGGTCACCTGCTTTTAGTCCTTAAATTTTGAGCTAGGATAATGAAAGTGTGTTTATGCGATCCTTGTACGTGCTGTTCGAAAAGTGTAAGCATTTCCTCTCACTCCCACGCCCACTTTTTTGAAAAACGTTATTTTTGATCATACGGTTAAGAATTTTGACGCGGTAAATGGCTGGCCGTCTGGCTGGGAATCGAAGACTCTGCGATCCTAAGTATTGGTGTCCATTCGTTCTACTTGTCCTAGCCCATCTTAAACGTCAAATGCGGAGTTTTTTGGCCAGGGGCTTGGCGCTGTACAGCTCGTATAGTTCTTGGTTGAATCTTTGCCTCCATAGCCCGTCAACGCAAACGGGACCGAAGATTTTTCTAAGAATTTTTCTCTCGAATCGTTCGAAGATTTTTTAACTCGCTTTTGAGACGGTCCATGCTTCAGCGCCGTAGAGCAGGACTGGGATTATCAGGGTCTCATATAGGATCTCCTTCGTAGTTCAAGTGAGGGCTTTACTACTGAATTTCCTTCTTAGCACGAAGAAACGCGGTTGGCAAGGGTAATTCTTCGTTTAATTTTTGACGGGATGTTGTTGTCAGAATCAATAGCAGAGCCGAGATAGACAAAGTCCCCTACTGCTTCAAAGTTATATCTGTCAATGGTGACGTTCTGTCTGATTCGTCGATGTTGTGTGTCCTTTCTTGATGACAGCATATAATCAATGTCAGCTCTCGGCTTCTTCTTCAGCTAAGCTTTGTAGGCCTCGTTCTTGGATGCGAGTATCTGTCGGCATTCCTCATCAAAGCAGGGGTTTCTGGCTGGTGGGGGCGAGAAAACTAGCACATCAGTTGCGGCTGATCTAATGGCTTGTTGCCATCGTTGCCATTGTTTTTCGACATTCGATTGCTGATGGTAGGTGTAAATCCAGAGGACACGCGTTGGGCAAAGGTCTTGGCGGTCTCTTGCGATTGCAGTCTTTCGATATTAAATTTCTTCACAATATTTCTGGATTGTTGTAGCGTGTTGGATATCCGCATTCTTGCCTTGGCTGCAACAAGGTAGTGGTCCGAGTCGATGTATGCTCCTTGGAATGTTCGGACGTCCAAAATACTGCATGCGTGCCTTTTGTCTATTGCAATGTGATCAATTTGGTTCAACGTTCATTGATCTGGACACCGCCGTGTCTCCTTATGGTTATCGAGGTGAGGAAACCGTGTGATAGCTATAGTGGCATATCGTCCTGTAGCGAAGTCAATTAACCTAGGTCCGTTACCAGACGTGTTGACGTGTAGGCTATGTTTTCCCACAATACCGGCAAAGATGTCTTCTCTTCCTACCTTTGCGTTAAAATCTCCTAGCAGGTTTTTTACATCTTTCTTCGGTAGTCGCTCATAGGTTTCCTCAAGGAGCTCGTGGAAGCAATATTTAGCTATATCATCAATTTCCTGCGTTGGGGCATATAAGGCTTATGTTCGCGAATTCGGCCCTGATACGGATTCTTACAATGCGCTCAATAATGTTTTGAAAACATAAGACTGCTTGCCTAAGTCTGGAAGTAATAAAAAATCCCCATCCGAATAGTCGCTGTTTCTGCTCACAGTAACAGGGTCCATAGCAGATGTTACAGTTTTTCATCCTCTTTATGCCCGGCCCATCCCATCGTATTTCCTGGATGGCAGTAATGTCTGATTTCTAGCAGTTTATGGCTTCCGCTAGTTGTTCGCTTGCACCTCTCTTGTTTAATGTTCTCACATGCCAGATGGAGATACGAACTTCGTTGTCCTTTTCTCATTTAGCAGGGTCGTCAACAATAAAATCGGTCTTTTCCAAGGCTATTGGGTGCATATACATATATTTTTCGCATGCTTAGGTAGTTAACCCAAAGCACAACCCTTAACCAGGAGGGCCAGTTCCAATTTATTAGATACCACTAGGACACGGGGCCATCAGTATCCAGTACGGGATTGAGCGCTGTCGTTTGCCTTTCGGTTCATCCGCCACCAGCTCTGTTCAAGGGGCCTGACTAACCCTTGAAATTCCTCGACAACCTGTTGTCCGAATATGTCGAAGCAGCTTGCCTAGGTTCGCCTGGGACAGCAGGCCGGGTATTCTTTCCGTGCTATTTTTCGTCGTGTTATCAACACTCGCGCTTATCGTTTAGAAAGTCAAATCCAGTTGGATAAGACTAGTACCCGATGGTTACTACTCGTAGGTTAATAATATGCACTTGATATTTAGTCAGAGTTACAACCACTGGGCATAGTCAAGTTAAAGCCAATCAGAGTCTACTCTGGTTCTACAATACCCAATCATCGATTATAGTTTACCAGCATCACCTGCCAAACTCCCGAACGAAGTAGTGTTTTCATAGCTCTCTAGAGGGAGCAAATATGTTGGGTGTCATAGAGAGTTACTCCCAACTAACGACGATTTTTTCGTATATTCGTTAACTTAGCAGAACCTTTTGAATAGCTGGAGTAGCTTATAGCCAAGTATTCATTAAGCTTTTATCATTTTTATTTCTATGATTTATGTATTTTTATTTGTATCTTGGCTGGGAACACAATACCGCAACACCTGCGTCTACTCATTTGTCCATTTCGAGTTGGAGAATATTGAAAAGTTAGCTAATATGTTCAAATATTGAAAATCATCACTCTTCGCTTACCATTACGTCACAAATAATTTAAAACCATAATCCACTAGAAATCAAAATATTAGGGTCCAATAAAGATATCTTTTTCCGAAATCAACATTTCACAACTACACCAGAAGCCCATAAAATATGCCCACTAAGTGGTATAGGCGATCTCGCCTAGACACATTAAGAAAATTGCCTTAAATTTCATTCGAAATCCATCCGAATCACCTCATTTGACTTCAAAATACATAGCCGCACGGCGAACACCTTTCATCACAAATTGCCCCCAACTTCGACTACAATGCGCGCATTGACTAGGCACTGTGTAGGCTGATGAATAACAAAAGGAGTTCCACGATTGAATCGAATAACCCCATCTAAGCCGAGTACTCGCACCAAACTCACACACAAGTCATCGCATCATTTCATCCATTGATGTGTTAATTTTCCCATTATCTGCCGAAATACAGTTGTAAAAGAAAATCCAAAAGAAAAGCCATCTAAACTGCATTAAATTATAGCATTCAAGGCTTACATTCCCAAAGAGCAGACGTTACCCCAGCAGAGCCCGATTCCATTCAAGTGGTTCAAAAAAATGACGCCAAAATACTGATAATGACCCAATTAGAGTCTGAAGAAGCCCTACTCGAGTGGAGTTAAAGACGTAGGCAAACGGAAGACGACACGCCACATCGCACAGACAGACTCGAATTCAGATTCAAATCAGAGGCTGGCCGGGGATAAAAAGGCTGTGCGCCGCCGCACTCAAAATTATAGGCTAATGTTGCGATAATCACTTGGGAAGACGAAATGGCGGCAATTGTCGGTCCAGGAGGAGGCATAATTCCGGAGTAGAAAGAGATGCGCCGATCGGAATGGGAACAGTAGTTCGTCGAGAGAGTAAGGTCAGTAGTTTGAGATTGCAGAGGTAATCGAAAGTGTTCGTTGTTGTGTCTCAATTAGGAATCGACGCTGTGGCGGTCATTCAGAAAAAAAAAGACAAAAGTATCTCGCCGTCAAAGTATTGTTACCTGAGAGCGACTTTTAACACTCAACTAGATCAAAGGCTTAGTTTGGAGTTTGTTAGCTGAATCGACAGAAGAGCGAATGTTATGTGATACCGTTGACATTTTTGATATTGAGTTACTAATTGGATCTTGAGGTGGCAGAGATATGGTGGCATTTTTCGAGTTTCTGACTCACTTTGACTCCTACGCAGGGATAAACTGGATACAATGGAATTTGATCATTGTGGGCAATTATAGCTGAGTGAGGTTTTAATTGTGGAACTACATTCTAGACTTAACGCAGGTTGAGGTCTGGGTGGTTCAACTTAGCCGCGATACTATAGTTGCACCTGGTCGGAATTGGGTTGCAATTATTTGCATATTGCTAGGTTTAGAAGTAGAGATAACAGCATGATTAATTTTTACTGTAAAGTGGCCGAAAAAGTCATTTTCGAATCAAAAATAAAATGATTTTATATTGAAAATAGCATGACCTTATCAGCTCAACTATCTGTGTTCTGTCAGTAGATTTCCCAGATCCCGAACAAAACCGAATGTGAAACGTATTTGGTAAGTGTTGTCAAGAAAAGAGGTTCCGATACCAAGATGCTCTAGGACTTTTGTTACAAAGACCGAATTACAGTTGTAAAAGGTGGTCCTACGAAAACGCACGAAAATAATTGTAAATCAAACAAAAAGTTTGAAGAGAGTTATCTTAATAAATTTTATTAAGATTTGAAACAAAATTTCGGCCAAATGCTGGCCACAAAAACCAACGACCACACCACTACCTTTCTTAGTTTTGAGCATTCAGGACAACCATTCTCAGTCGCCTTGAATAGGAGTCGGATTCGGTTGAAACAAATAACTCAATTCAAATCTACACGGATGGGTCTAAAATATAATCTGGAGTGGATGGAGGTGTTTTCTCCGAGATGCTTAACCTAAGCACATCCTTTCGCTTTCCCGACCATTGTAGCGTTTTCCAGGCGTAAATCATGCTAATCTAAGAAGCCTTTTCCTGGCTGAAATGGAATGAAATATCCGCGATGCATCTTCAGTCACTGGAAGCAATCTCTTTCAACTCGAACTCAACCCACGAATGCCGAGTGTCCCTTAACGAGATGGCGGAGCATTTAACCATTCACCTCTCTTCGGTGCCGGCCACCAGGGAAGTACGAGGCAGATGAGCTCGCCAGAGAGGGCACAACCCTCGATATTCTACCGCCAGTAGACATGATAGGTATTCCCATCGCTACATGCAATTTACAGATAAAACCGGATGCAAGCAATAATGCAAACCGCAAATGGATAAACGTCACAAGTTGTCAAATATCCAGGCAACTCTAGCCTAACTTTAAACAGAAGCGCTCCATCTGCTTTACAATGCTGAACAGATCAAACGTCAGCAGCATTGTCGGTGTTCTTACAGGACATTGTCCGATAGGCCTACATGCAAAAAGACTAGGCCTCTTCAGCAATAATACTTCTGCATATCCTGCTTAGGCGAAGAAGAGGAGGAAAGTAATACTCACCTTCTATGCTCTAGTCCTGCTCACTCAGTAAAAAGAAAACTTCATCTGGGAGACTACTCCCTCCCTCCCAATCTAGGTGAGCTGGATAACATCAATGTCAGAAACCTCCTTCGCTACATGGTTAGCTCTGAATGGTTCTTTTAGGCGAACTAATATAGTCGATATATCCCTGCATAGGACACAGATCCACAAAGGACCTTTAAGGTCTAAATGTGCACGCGCATCGCGTACAGTCACTACAACCTAACCTAACCGAAATGCTCGCCACGGCTTCGGTGGCATACATTTATCCGATGGTGCATATTTTCAATGAGTCTGAGACAAAGTTGAGGTTCAATGTCATTAATGTTCCGAATTATCTCATCCTATAGCTCTTGAATTGTTCTTGGCTTATTGGCGTACAATTTATCTGTTAAATATCTCCAAAAAAAGAAGTCCAACGGTGTCAAATCCCATGATCGTGGCAGCCAATTAATATCGTCACCACACTGACGCGACGTGAGATAACACGGCCATTGTTTCGTTGGCTTTGCGGCAAGTGACACTATCCTGTTGGAAGCACATCTCTTCCAGGTCCATATCCTCAATTTCTGGCCACAAAAATTTGGTAATCATCTCGCGATAGCTAACTCTATTTACGGTAACTGCTTGGCCGACCTTATTTCTGAAGAAGTACGACCCGATGACGCCGCCAGCCTATAAACCGCACCAAAAAGTCGCTCTTCGTGGCTTTTCAACAATCACTCGTGGATTCTCACTTGCACAAATGCGGCTTCTGCTTCTGCTTCATAACGAATCCACTGAGGTGAAAGGCCTTGTCGCTGAAGATGATCTTCATTATGAAGTCACCATTGAATTCTGTTTGTTCAACCAACCATTCGGCGTATTGAAATGGTCAGTATGCTTGAATCAATTGTAAAGGGTGATCCATTTCGAGGTTCCCTACTTTTTTAAAGAAAAAAAACACAGAAAATTCAATTTTGATGGAGAATGTTTATTATCATTTGAAAGAACATTCTTTGGCATTTATTTTTTGAAGATTATGTCTATCAAATGTTGGCCGTTGCTACGTCGCAGATGGTCCATCCGTTGAGTCCAATTTTCGATCACTCGTTCGAGCATTTCGACTGGTAACTGGCGAATGACACGCGTGATGTTTTCCTCCAAGGCCTGAATCGAAGCGCGTTTGTCGGCATAAGCTTTTGACTTTACATATCCCCACAGGAAAAAGTCTAACGGTGTGATATCACACGATCTTGGTGGCCAATCGACCGGCCCAAAACGTGAAATTATGTGCTCACCGAAATGTTCTCTCAATAAGTCCATTGATTAATGCACGAAACACATTCCTCATAGAACGTGAATTTTCATGATAAAGTTGAACAATTTGTAAACGTTGTTCACGCGTAAGTCTTTCCATTATGAAATGCCAAACAATACTAAACAAAAATAACATGACAGCATGACACGACTCACACGTGATCTGTCAAAAAAGGCTATTGAAAAAAGTATCTCTACTTGGATCACCCGTTACCATGTAAGAGGTCAGTTGATATTGATCGAGCAGCGAGAATTCTCCATCGTCTTCCTGCACAGAAGGGACAAGTTTGGGGGTATAGCTCGTCTCTATGTGCCTTTGAAATCGATGATTAGGTGGTGAGCATCGATTTGGACTTCTTGGCATTTTTTCCGGAAATAGCTGGTTTGATAAATGATATACCAAAGTGGGGAGATTTGATCAGTTGTGGAGTTTCCTGGCATAAGACCACCCTGATAAGGGCCGATCAGGGAGGGTCCATTTTTTAGGCATACTCTCATCCGACCAAAAATTTGCTTATGAGCTTGTGAATGTTATTTACCAAGTCAAGTCGGACATTCGCAAATGAAATGGGAGAGGGTTCCTTTCTCATTTGTGTTCCCCTAACTACGGCATTGGGGGTTGTATGTGATCCCAAGTTTGGCCGCATATTCTCCAATTGGCAAGTGCCATGTGACAATCTCTGTATTTCTTGCGTTATCTGGGCGCTTTCTATTCAGTAGGTCGTTTGTTCTGTTTTCGCTGTAGGAAAGCCATATCTTCCTCGATATAACGCCATTTGTTAACTTTCTCCATTTAAGTCGGCCTTCTTCAGGAAATTTGAATGGTTTTGTCCCTTAACCGCACCTAGATTGATATGGACTCTTGCCGGAAGTGAGTCGCATAGAGCTGAGCCTTGTCTGGCCAGATCGTCTGCACGGTTGTTACTTTCAATGCCACTGTGCTGTGGGACCCAGGGAAGTGTGACCTTGAAGTTTTCGCCTAGGTGGACAAGTTCCTTCGCAATCCTGTAACACATTGGAGGAGTTGATGGCCTTAATGGCCATCAGCAATATTTTGATTTTTTGTAGTGTCACGACCCAGTAGCGTGCAAGCCTATCTGATAGATAGCATTTCCGACTGGAATGCGCTGGCGAAACCCGGTAGGTGGTATGAAACTGATATTTTCGGTGATTCCCAGTAGACTCCGGGCCACATACCACAGTTCATCTTATATCCGTCGGTGTAGACGCCCATGTCAAAATCTCTTACTACTTCCTTTCTCTTCCATTGAGCTCTGTTAGGAAGCCTATGTAGAAGCCTTTCTTGAAGCTTAGTATAGGTGTTAAGTAGTCTGTTGGAAAAGTGACCATGCCGTTTGGTAACGAGAGTAGGATATTCATTTGGCCATACGGCCTCGCAATCTAGCATCCTGATACCTTGAGTCTTACTGAGCAGCATAAATCGGTATCTTTAATGTGTAGGTCGATAGGCAAGGGATGCAATAGCACAGTAAGGACATCCGTTGGCGCCGATATCAGTGCGCCTGTGGTGCCCATACTGGCTATTCTTTACACCCTTTTTTAGTTTTCTGAGGTTGTGGCCTTTACTCAATGCGGGCCACCATACTAGTGAGCCGTTTGTGAGAATTGGAAGTATTACTGCTGTGTACATCCACAAGGTCATATTTGGTTGAAGTCCCCACTTCTTTCAAAAATTCAAGAAGTTAAGATGTACGCATTCTGCGACCGCCAGAGACTGCCATGTCTCTTACGGTTGCAGTCCATAATAAGTCATTGTCAATAGAGTCGATCAGTTCTGAATGCAGTGGTCATCGTCGCTGATTTTGTTGGAATTTGTATTTGTACATGGCGATAGATCAATATATGATAATTAAAAGGCGCCAACTTATAACTCTATGCCTGATACATTCTTATAGCAACTAGCATGAACCCGTACTTGGAGACAAGGCAAAAATGCGGGTATTCAAGACACCATAACAACAGCAACATACTTTTAAACACATTCAATCACTTGCAGTCCTTTTATTGCAATTGTTATGCTGGATTATTCCTGTCCATTAACTGGATTACCATTGTCCATTAGCTTGTCTGACCAAGACCACTGTCGGCTACTCGATATCAAGGCATCTGAATAAAGGTAAAAGCACTGGACCGCTATTATCCATCCAAAAATACCAACAACCCCAGACCATTAGGTATAGTTTTCGATTCCTTAATATTTCCAACCAACTCCCACAAGTCCTTAAGCATTGAAATTATCCCAGGGAATTGGGACTTTCTCCTAACTCAATTTTATTCCGAAAAAAAAATCGAAAACTCCAACCTTTCACTTTCAGAGTCATTGGTCAATTTTCTAGAGGAAGATTAATGAGAAAATCGTGTGCCTAGCGCATGTTAGTTGATCATTTGGATTCAAATAAATTGCTTAACCCCAACAAACGGGAGCCATCATCTCCCAGGGTCCCAAAACAAATCAAAAATATTTTCTTTTCTCACGTTTTCTTTATATGCCACCCCACAAATACAAACGAAACAAATTTTCGACTTATCCTCCTGGATATTCCGTGTCCTGTAGGAATATCATTTAATTAAGTCAACCGGCAAATGCTCTTCTATAACGACGTATTCTTGATGCCTCCCTCTCCTCGAACAAAGGATTTTACCACCAGACAAAAAAAAAAAGGAAGAAGCCAGGAACCAGGAAAAACCATTCCTCCAAAATGTTTCTTAATTATTCTGACAGGACTGTCATCCTGTGCAACCATAATCGGAAGATGTTGATTCAAAGTGTCAGCTCAACTCCCTCCGATGTCCCTGAGTGTGATTTATTTCTGAAGCTGTTAGGCTGCTGTTACATCCACATCCTTGCACTCCCCAAAATCCAAATGACGATTGTAATTAAAATAAATTTTCTTATGAAAAAAAAAGAAAAAGAATTTCCTTCTCTGAAAGAACAGTTTTTGAACGGTTAATTGGAAAACTTTTTTTTTTTTATTTTATAGTGCCATACTCGTGGTATTGGAGGCAGTTTGTGCCGAGGCTATGCGCCATATGTTCACACTTTGTTGCGTTTGATGTTTTCATCGTCTTCGTCGTATTCGTTGGATGTGATCACACCATCGAAGATTTTGTTTTTTTTTTTTTGGGCGGATAATTGTTGTACTTGGTGTGAGAAAATTTCGGGACAAGGCGCGGACTAATGATGCTGCCGAAGAGGATCCACTTTGTGTACACGGCTGGTGCAGAGTAATTGCCAAGAAAAGGTGTTAATAGATTTCACTTCCTCGACGGGTCATTGTGTCTGCGATTTTCATTTAGAGGTTATTCTTCTATTTATTATGGCGACGAGTTTGAGGAATTACGCATTTCCGGTGAGCGAAGGCGGATTGTTTAATTTGGATGCCACTCACTGTAACAGTTCACTTTTGTACACGGAAGGTAGGTTTTACGAGTTTATAGGCGCCGCGGAGGTGAGCGCTTTACCCAGACAAGTGTTTGTATAAATTGTATGTAAAAAGGAAGTGATGGTGGGAATCCTTTACCTACTGAATACAATTTAACACTGGGATTGGATTCGAAAATTTCAAGGAAACACGTTCATTCAACGAAAACTCACAACAATTTGTTGTTTAAGTGTTGCGATCATTTCTAGGACAAGCGTCCAAGGGATATGAATGCAGAATTGGTTTTCGTTGTGGAAATCATGCCAAATAAGCCCTAAATTCATTCTACATAAAGAAAAATTATGTTTAAGGAAAAAATTTCGCTGATATTTCCAGGTCCACAGTGGTCACCTCATGGACAGCTTAAAAACTTCTTCTAAAAACAAAAAAAACATTTTTCTCTACGGCCCCTAATAAAAAGTATGACAACCTTACGTTGTAATCAGATAGATGGGTTCTTATGAAGCTTCTTTAACTTCCCAGTAATATCATACGGCTTATAAACTTATCTAACCAGATGTGACTTGATAATCGTATAAGCGGTAGTGCTGAAGACAGAATGTGTATTTTGTATTTATTTTCCTTAGAGCCATTAAAATCCTTGACGAACCTCAAACAAAAGGGTTGACTCTAACCTTTTAACAACAGATGTCGAAAGACTTTTCGAATCCCAAAGGCTGGACTCAGTTGAGACCCAGCCAATGTTGGCGTTATGGAAGAACCACTTCTGCAGACTGTTAAACGGCGATGACGAACAATATCCCGCTGTCAGGCAGAACGAACCATATAATATTGGCTACAATCAAGGCTGCCACAAATGACGCTTCCCGCTGAGCTGTACAACGCGGTCGAAGACGATTTGGTAAGTTACATTCAACCTCTATAAGAAAAATTTGGTCTAATGAAAGTTAGCCTTAAGAATGACCCTCAGAATCGCTTACAGGCCACCCAACTCAAGTTAAGTGAATCTAGAAATATCTAAACTCAAGCTTATCAAGGCTAATGGAAATGACGGCCTTCCTGCTGAGCTCTACAATGCCTGCGAAGATGATTTGGTTAGTAACATGCGACCACTATAAGCAAATTTTGGTTTGATAAGAGTTTGATTGAAGAATGGAACCTCAGCATCGTTTGCAAGCCACCCGACTCAAGTTAGGTGAAGAAAGAAATTATTAAACTCAAGCTTTACAAGGCTGTGTAAGCGACGGACTTCCCACTGAGCTGTACAATGCCGGCGAAGATGATTTGGTAAGTAACATTCAACCATTATAAGAAAAATTTGGTCCAATGAAAGTTTGCCTAAGGAATGGTACCTCAGCATCGTTTGACCGATCACAAAAAAAGGAGACCCTTCGAACTGCACTGCGCCAAATACAGAGGCTACTTCTCTTTCAACATCGCCATATCCCATCTGCCGCATAATGTGAACGTATAAAACCGTCTACCAACAACCTGATCGGCCCTTATCTGCCCGGTTTTAGGTAAGCAAAGTCCAGAACTGATCTAATCTTTACACTTCGGCAGATCCTGGAGAAAATCCAAGAAGTCCAAATCGATACCCACCACTACTTCATCGATTTCAAAGCTGCTTATCACAGCATTTATAGAGACGAATTCTTGTTTTGGTATACCGCCCAAACTCGTCCGTATGTGCGGGATGACGATTGAAAATGATCGCAGTTACATCAGGGTTGGAAACGACCTCACCGCCACATTCGATGCAATAAAAGGATTAGGGCAAGGCGATGTACTGCCATGTGACTTCTTTAATCTCATTTTTGAGAGGATTGTGCAAAACTCCCGAGGCAACTCCAGAGCCAAATCTTCCATAAATCGGTGATACTGCTATTATCCGCCGATGATATTGAAATCAATGGACGGGCTCAACGTGATGTCATAGCCACGTTTGATTGTATAGAGAAGTAAGCGGCAAATATATGCTGCCAACTCGAAAGGACACACGATGAATTGGACAAAACATTAGTATTGACAGATAAGATATGACTTTCACGTAGTACTGGACTTTTTTCTTGCTAAGACGGTAATTTAGTAGTAAGGACATCACTCGAACTACAAAGGAGATCATAAACATGACCTTGATCATACCAAGTCTGCTATACGGTGCTCCATCATGGACCGTATCAAAATTGGATGAAGAAATCCTCGGAAGTTTTGCGAGAATAATTCTCCAAAAACAATACCGTTCACTTTGCGTTGAGACGAAGACTCAACCAAGAACTGTATGTGAGTGATGGAACACCAATACTCTGACTCGTGATGGAACACCAATACTCTGACTCGCAGAGTCTTTCTTTCTCAACTAGAGGTCGGATATAGAAGAGGAAGATCTCGCCTTAAGTGACACCAACTTGAAGTGCGTAGCTGTAGGCAGTTAGCTAAGAACCGGGCTTATTGGAGAAGGATGTCGGTTGAGGCCCATGGTCATTCTCGACTGTAGTGCCACTTACATAAGTAAGTTTTGGCTCAGTACGAAAGGGATTATATTTGAGGCAGTAAATGAGTAATTGTAACCTGGAATACGTTGATTTTAATCAAATAATTGCAAAAGAACGCAACTTTGTCAAATAATAAGTCCAATAAGCACGGTATTCTTGGAATGTGGATTTCTTCAACACCCTTGAATCCCCTGTTCTGAGAGGACAAGGTAAACTAAAGCTTACCCCAACTAAAAAGTATTATAATTCGCATAACTGACACGGGTCAGAATAACTAAATAAATCACCCGGTTCCTTTTCTGTTCCTCTAATAGGCACTCCCGTAACTAGAACATAAATATAAGATCGTAAAATAAACATTTGTTCTTAAGTATGACGTAGTCTATCATTAGTCATCCTTAATAAGAACATCTCCTTCCAATTATCCAACGAAATTACCAAACAAGAACCCATTAAGCACAAGGTTCCCTATAATTTACGAACAAAGATGATTAACAAGCGCCCAATTCACTTAAAAAATTTGAGAATTAAAATTAACTACAACGAAATAGCCAATTCCATTAAAACATGAATCCCCACCCCAAGAAACGAACACAAAACCCCTAAACCATTTGTGTTCGCATCCATGCCGTCCCCTCATCTGTGAAAGGGCGAAACAAGAACTTCACTCCAATCAAGCCACCACGACGTCTCGCCGCAGCTTCATTGGAAATAATTGCGACCAGGCGTAAACACTTTTCGCCCATTTAAATAAATTAGAAGTTAAAACCGAGTTACCGCCACTCGTGCCCCCACTCCGCGCAAGCACCATTCGTTTCACTTTTCAATTAGATCTCCTCGCAGGCACCTCCTTGTCCTTAAGCAACAAAAACACCAAATGCATTATCCTAATTAGTTATGTGCAACAGTACAGCGAGAGTCAAACAAACACACACACACACACACCCAAACAAACACATCCTGCAGAGCAGTAAAACAAAAATTTTAAGTCTTGTGGCATTACTCCAAGGGAGCACTTTCCCACGAGTGTTGGCAAGGATAAAACTCTGCATTCGGCTTGGGGAGGAGAACAATAAAAACCACGAGGAAAATTTATTTAAGTGAAGCTCCTTCGGCGTATTTCTTTTAAAATTCACATTTTCTAAGTTACAGTTATCGTGGAAATTAATTCACCATTCGTTGTAGTAGAGCGATTCTATTTTTGTTTCTTCTTTGGACGACTTTTTGTAGGTACATGTACTCTAGTAATATCATGCCACATATGCTTTTGGGAGGCTATCTGGACTGTAAAACCAAATGTCAGACCACCGAGTGGAAGGCGCAAAAAGTTCACCTCAAAGTACCACCAACAGAAATATATATAACGGCATTCAAACAAAGAATAACGAGAAATCAAGAGCGGAAAAGAAAACCGGAAACAAGGACTTTTGATATTTGGAGTGCCGTAGTACCGGTGGTGGTGCTAGCGCGAAACACACAACGGCAACGAAAGCTGGTAGAACAACACCCAAATGTCAGTAAAAGGAGGAAGCAGAAAAAAAAGAACCGAGTATAGATGTTTATGCTGAGCTAGCTATTTTTTTCCCCACGGTTAGAGGTATTAAGGCTGAATATCCTTTGGTGAGCTCTGCCGCGGCCGGGTTGAGGCAAATGAATTTTAATACTTCGAGGATACACATATTTTTTCGCTCTAAGCTGGGAAACCAAAAGTTGTTGCAAAGATATACGGTGTGTACCGCAAAAGGATTGCAGAATTTCGACGTGCAAAAGGACTTGGCTGTTGGATAAAACGGAGTGGCAATAGTAAAATTGTGGCCGGCTGATTGTGGTTTTTCAAATGTGGCCAAAGTATTTCTATTTAAAATCATTTCGAGGAGCGGGTTATGGGATTAGACAACAGGTTGGGATTTAAACTTAAAGCGGGAAGTCAAAATAGGTAGTGGTATCTAGACAGGAAATTATTTAGAATGATCTGCTCTACAATTATAAGACTTTATCAATCCTTCCAGAAACGTAGAGGCTATAGAGGATTAAAAAGTGTCATTGCCGTCACACTTTACAGAATCTCTGGTTTTTTTTTGAGGCTTTGCGAAAGCCTTGGCTTTGTTTTATTTTCGGTGATCTTGTGAGGCTGTGATATGGTGTTATATGTGAAGCTGAGCTACGAGCAATTGTCATTATAGTTCCCATTGGGAACTACTTGGCGCGACCTTTGGTGGTGGTGTCATTGGGTACTAGGGCGTTATGCGGCGAATTATGTTGTAGCAGGTGATCTGTGAAGGCCCATCGTAAACCAATGCAAGCCGGCTTCTTTAAGATCCGGGTCCATATTGGATATAAGTACTAAAAATTGTCGTAAGAATAAGGGAATGTAGTCATTCATAAAGATAAACTAATTATGGGCTCGCATGAAGTTGGGGAGTTACTTGGTGTGGCTGCTGATCACTTACCCCGGTTAGTATTGATGCTGAGTACTTCTACTTATTAGCCCGGTCGTTCGTAAACTGCCTCCAGTTGCACACTCCAAGTTGGTTGAGATCGGTTTCTACTTGTGCGCGCCACTTACAGCGAGGTCTTCCCCTACTGCGTCCGACGTCTGGCTTGGAGTCGAAGACTCTGCGAACCGGAGCATTGGTGTCCATTCGCTCTACATGTCCTAGCCATCTCAGACGTCGTTTTTTGACCAGGGGCATGTCAATATACAGCATGTATAGTTCTTGGTTGAATCTTCTTCTCAATAGCCAGTCAACGCAAACCGGACCGAAAATTGCTCGAAAAATTTTCTTCTCGAATCGATTAAGGAATTCGTCCTCCGCTTTTGAGACGGTCCATGCTTTAGCTGCCGTAGAGCAAGACTGGGATGATCAGGGTCTTATGTAGGATCTCCTTGGTAGTTCGAATGAGGGCTTTACTACTGAATTGCCTTCTTAGCCTGAAGAAACAGCGGTTGGCAAGAGTAATACTTCGTTTAATTAAGGTAGAGATGTTGTTGTCAGAGTTAATAGCGGAGCCGAGATAGACAAAGTCCCGAACTACCTCAACAATATTCCTGTCTGTGGTGACATTCTGTCCAATTCGTCGATGTAGTGTGTCTTTTCATGTTGACAGTATATACTTCGTCTTGCCCTCATTTAACGCTAAACCCATTCCTGCCGCTTCCTTCTCTTTACTAGCAAACGTGGGTATGACATCATGTCGAGTACTACCAATGATGTCAAAATTGTAAAAGTGTGCATTTGGTGGTGGCTCGGCTCCTCTCAAGAATCAAACTGAAGAAGTCACATGACAGCGCATCGCCTTGCCTAAGTTCTTTTTTTGGTATAAAATGTGTCGGGGAGATCGTTTCCGACCCCGATGGACCCCCGCAGCTTAGATCCTTTTTTGTGAATCGGGCAAACGATGCTGAGGTTCAATTCGATGGAAGTCTTTCGACATTCAATTTTTTCACAGTACTTCTGAATTGTTGTGGCGTGTTGGATATCCGCATTCTTACCTTGGCTGCAACAAGGTAGTGGTCCGACGTTCACTCCTCGAAATGTTCGGACATCTAAAATACTGGATGCGTGCCTCTTGTCTATCGCAATGTGATCAATTCGGTTCATCGTTCGTTGATCTGGAGACCGCCATGTCTTCTTATGGATATCAGGGTGAGAAAGCCGTGTTATATAGTGGCATTTCGTTTCGTAGCGAAGTTAATTAGACTAAGTCCGTTACCAGATGGGTTGTCATTATGGCTATGTTTTTCGACAATACTGCTAAAGATATCTTTTCTTCCTACCTTTGCGTTAAAATCTCCCAGCTCGATTTTAATATCGTACTTCGTTAGTCGCTCATAGGTTTGTCAAGGAACTCGTAAAAGCAATCCTTAGCTACGTTATCTTTTTCCGCCATTGGGGCATGAGCGCATATTAGGCTTATGTTGGCGAATTTGGTTTTGATGTGGATTGATACAATGGGTTCGCTAATGTCTTAGAAACATAAAACTTCTTGCCTGAGTCTAGCACTTATAACAAATCCGCATCCGAATAGTCGCTGTTTTTCCTAACTATAACACGGTCCGTATTAGATGTCACAGTTTTTCATCCACTTATCGTCCGGCCCATATCATCGTATTTTCTGGATGGCAGTCTGCTTTGTAGCAGTTTAGGGCTTCTGCTAGTTGTTCGCTTGCACCTCTCCTGTTTAATGTTCTCACATTCCAGGTGCAGATACCAACATCGTTGTCCTTTTTTCTTTTAGCAGGGTCATCAACAATAAAATCCGTCCTTTTCGAGACTATTGGTTGCTTCGTAACATAAAGCTTTATCAATGGTGGAGTAGTTAACCCAAAGCACATCCCCAACCTGGAGGGCTATTTGTGTTTGCGAATATATATTTTTTCCCACGAGAAATCGAACCTCCTGTTTAACGCCGATTCCGAATGGCAAATTTATAAACTTCTTATGACAGTTTTAGGTAGAGGTGGCATGAACCCAAGTAACACTTATGTGCCTTTTTGTTCTCACAACTCGTGTGACCTTTATTATGATTGTTGTGGATGTGTATGAAACTTTTATACTCTTAGCTGTATTTCACACTTTTGCAAGGGGTGGGGTAGTGGGGAAAAATCGGAATAACTAAAACACTCACACCCACTATTCCTAAAACATAAGCCTATTTGTGTTCGCCTTCAGCTTAATCATTAGATTCGATATGGCATCCTACCTGTGGAACACATATATGATCTCTACTGGGAAGCCTCTTCATGCTGAATCGATCTATTCTGTTCCCCACACCTCAATTGCCTTCATTTGACCTCTTCAAAATTTCACGGTAACACCTCGCTCAACTACTTTCACACAGGTGCTGGAAGCCTAAATCAAGAGCGGCTGCAGCAGTCGATATCCATATGTTCACCCTTATCACCCATCAACGGATGAACGTCAAACAAAAAACCTGGCTTCGCTCAAAACATACCATTCAATCTCAACCCCATCGCTATGAATTTAACTTTCCACATCAAACCGTTGCTGCATCGAATCGCCTCCCATTCAAGTCACATCACTTCTGTCTTATGCACACAATTGGATTTCCATTTAAAATGACACGATTCATGCAGCCAAGTCGGAAGAGTCTCTCCCCGTAAGTAACTTCCACGAATAGTTTGTGAAAAAAGGAACCAAAAAAAGTAGACTTCATCTGCATAATGAATAAAATTGAATCGAACCCAATCTGAGGACGTGGATCAATTTCGCTTTCAATCCCTCAATCGGGCGCATCATAATGCATCATCGATATGAATACCGCCAATCTCCGTGTGTTCATCATCGATTATAGATTCACCTGAACATTCAAAGTGCATTCTCTCGTTTGTCCCGTTCGCTGTGCTCTCCTGGCAACCCCTGCATCCAAATCTGTCGATTTCATCATCGGCATCGTCATGGCTTTTGACGGTATCTTCTCGTGTACATCGTTACTGTACTTGTATGCTTGCCATGGAATTATGTAAAACTCGACAAACGTTTAACATCTCTCGACTCTTCAAGATCCGTATCAGTGGTGAACATGAATTGCGCGTCTTTTTTTATCTGGTTTGCGTTAAACTGAGCGATGGGGGATAACAATGGGGATGGCGGGTCCTTTTTGAATTTTTTTTTTCCTGATTGTACCTAAATATTGTTGATTCGACAGATACTTTCTTTTTTTCAATTGAAAATTAGCTGTCATGGGTGAGCATGTCAAGGAATTCTTTGGTAATCCCATGGGAGGATTATTGTTGCCACTTTGATCGACAGAGTTGATGTTTTATGATTGTGACCTAATTCAGAAAGGGATACGAACGGATGGAGTAGAATGTTTGAGAGAAATTTTGAAACGTGTTCAAGGAATTCATCATGATTAAGTGTGAAATGAAGAAATGTGCATGTTGGTAGGTTAGAGAAGTTTGGTCGGGTTGCCATTGATCTTTAGGGAGGGAAACCATTTTTAGGATACACTACACATATATGTTTGAAATTTATGAATCTTTTTAATTGATTTTAATCAATTCGAAGGAAACCACTAGTTTCTTTATAAGACACTTTCTCAAATACTACAACTCGAGCTGTAAGCTCGTTTATAGAGAAAGGGTTATGACCTAATCATGAAATCAGCCATAACCATACTTTCATAAGAGGCCTTAAAGTCGATGAAGATATGATGTGGTTGAACTTGAAATTTATTGGTCTTACCCAGGATTTGTCTTACCGTGAAATTAGGCCTTTGGTCTATCTACCCACATTGGTACACCCGAAAAGTGTGTTGCAGAAGGGCTTCAGACGTTTACCCAGTATGTTGGCGAGAAACTTTGCTGCAACATTTAGCAGATTATTTGGTACAAGACGTGGGATCGACATTCTCGTAGGTTGGACATTTAATGCTGGTATTCATCGGACTCTCTTTCACCCAGACATGGTTTGGTGCATGCCTAATTCTATAGCAACACCCCTTTGTTTGAAAAGTTCTGCTAGTAATTCATCAGAACCGTCTCCCTTGTTTTTCTTCAGCTTTTTTGTGGCTGCGCAAACTTCTGGAATACTTGAATGCAGCATTGGTTGGGTAGAGGTGGGATGGATTTAAGCCAGCTGTTGGATATGCTCCCTGAGCATTACTAAAATTCCCTGGACATCTTTGAATAGGTTGATACTATCTTGCATGCTACTGACAGTTGTTTCAATGTTTTGTAGAATATATGACAATTCCCGGGGAGTATTTGAATCATAATGGCCGTGGTCCGCGGGTTTTGGTTGTAGCGCCTTCTTGTATACCACTTCCGTCATCATTTTTTAAAATTTGCAACCATACCATCTCTAAGTCTTTGATGATTATCGCTATAATGTATATACTGGGAAATAATATTGTTAGAGGGTCAGGGTACTCATTCCGTAATTTTCAAAACGATAATCGTTAACAATAGTGAAGGAGACTTGTTGAGTACCTACCGTGTTTTTTATATACATGTGCACACACGCAATATATATATTGCACGCTAAGTACCTACCAATACTCCTACACTATCGTGAACTATAATCGTTTTTAAAATTACGGAATCAGTACCAAAGAGTGGAGTCTCCGACTCAGTTGTTCCTTGTCTACTCTGGCAATCTCCGATTCACCAAGGCGAGTGACTTAAAATCTCTTTTTCCGCACCATTCTTAACTTTTACTCATTTGAAAGAAAATCTTCGAACCTTAGAGGCGTTAAATCACACGATCTCGGCTGCCAATCGACGGGTCCGTTTCTCGAGAAAACACGTTCAACGAACTGAGACCTCAATAACTCCATTGTTGCACCCGCTCTGAGGCTTGTGGCAACGTATTGTTTTAATCACAAATCAATGATGTCAAGTTCCAACATGGCACTGCATCGGAAACCATTCACCGGGATAGAAACTGCACCGAACAGTGACTTTTTTCGGATAAAATGCTGCTTCATGAGGTGCACTGACATAAGGTCAAGAGTCATAAAGCCTAAATTTTTAAATTTAACCTTTGGCCGGATGCATATATTTAATTGATCCGAATACCGAACTACCCGAACTATGATGGAGGTGATTGAATATCTGAAAGAAAGAAGAAGGGCACCGTACTTTCTCAACAGCAATGATCTCAGAGGAGAAAGGAAAAGATGAACTGTCAAAAAAAAATCAAAATGTCCGCAAACTATGATGGTATTTTCGCGTGCAGGTTTTGGGGCATTCGATTTCCATTCGGGTGCCATCTTTAAATTATTTTTGCGTTGGGCTCTTTGATTTGGGTGTTGTTGGTGTTGGGACACATTTCGCCGGTTTAACAGCTGTCGGATAATATGACAGCTTATGTAGTTTTGTAAAAGTGATGTAAGACCAAATTCTAGCTTTTGACATTATGGCACTTGGATAAAGCGACATTAGGCCAAATTATTAAAATGAAATAAAGCCAAATGCAACTCAAATCACATTGTATATACACGTATCAGGGCCTCATATCTTTTACTCATTGACGAAGCCTTTTTGACTTGCAAAACCAAAAATGCGCGTCATCGCTGAAGACGATTTTACGATTCTTCATGTCCAGAGCCCAATTCGAGAATGTACGTCACTTCATAATATGATGAAGTGGTTTGGGTTCATGAATCAGCTGGATCTCGTTATATTGTAGGCCGCAATTCTTACATAAAATTCGCGATAATGTGGTCTTGAAGAGGGCCAATTCTTGAGAACACCGTGAAATTGACTGATGCGCCTCGTTTGCGACGTACACCTCTTGGGCAGCAATGTTCTCCATATTTCGGGCAAACCGTAGTCTCACTGATACGGCAACATCAATAAAATTAAAAATATAAATATTGGGTGCAACAGGCTCATTAGTACCCATGGCCGAACTTTCTCACAACCATTCATATATGCGTGTGTACTTTTTGCACGATGGCGGGACCTTTTGTTGTATGCCGACTCCGAACGCGAATTCGAGATAAGCTTTTCTTGACAATTGATACTACTCGGATAATTTGTCAGATCATCACGAGAGGAGGGCCAGTGAAAAATCATTTAGGTGTTGCTACGGCTGGGAATTGAACCTAGACCTTCTGCGCAGCAGTTAGTCGCACCTAACTATTCCATCACTACAACATCAAGTAGTCAATATTCTGATAAAAAAATTTTTATGGCTGAAAATTGGCGTTAAATGCTCTTAAAGTTTCGACCACCAACTCGGGATTTCGGTAGTCAGTTTGAATTATTTGTAAACGTTGTTCCTTCGTGTACTTCACCATGATGAACATTTTGATTTGACTAAATATTTTGACATTGACAGTTCGGTAATCTGTTCGAGGATGCGTTCGTACAGAATGTTTGATGTTTTTAAGTCGCTAATGAAAGGCCGGCTCACTAACTCAAGAGCACCTTCAGTAAACATCTGCAATCATCATCTCAGAGCACTCCTGGAGCGCTATAGTTCCAATTTATTAGATACGTATAATGTGATAGTATCCACTACCTCATTGATCGCTGCTGTTGGTTCTTTGAATATGGTGAAGCAGCTCCTGAAATTTGTTACTTTGTATGTCTTAACTGCGACGATGTTGAACCTATTGCAACACCGTTAAAACCATTTTAGGGATTTTTCGCTGCCGTCTTGGAATATGTGCTTGAGTGAGATGACATAACGTCTCCACGGCACGCTTTCATCTGCCGCCGTTAAGACTTTACACACGGGTTATGCTCCTATTTGAATACAACGCACCCGCGCACCGGTCTTCATGAGGAATCTGAGAGTCGGAATTGATAGAATTCAGTTAAATTGAAAACAAATTTGTTTAACTGAAAAAGACACAACCACAACCGGGTTGTTAGGTCCCAGCTTGTTGATCCACTAAGATTTGTTTAAAAACAATTATTCCATTGCAAAGCCCGCCTCTATCTTTATTTCACACTCGATCTAAATAGGTTGCACATCTAAAATGGCCTATTCCATCGTAAATTGACTTCGATGCAACATTCCACTTGTCAGATAACGAAAATCCATAAAATTAACTTCAATCAACCTGCTCTTGGATGCTCGGCTCTAATCATTCCCCACAATCAGAATCCATTACACAATCCCATTGTTTACAAAATGTATTCCCCAAAAACTACAAAACCCTAAGTGAACAATAATTTCGCCATTGCATGTTGAAAGGGGGCGAGTACCAACTCCACACCAAGTGCACATACTCTCCCAAGTGATAACCATCACTCAGCATTGCGATACTGAGCAATTTAACAACACAAACATAAATTTCCTCAGCAAACCTCGTAAACAACAAAAAAAGAGTTTGAAATTTATGTAAATATCCACAAAACAGAAAAAAAAAATTGATACCTATTCCCTCAGGAAGTAGGCGTTCACAACGCGGCCAACCAACTTTTTAACAAATTCAACAGAAATCGCGTGCTTGGCTGCACTCCATTTTGTATCTGTCAATGGAAAGGAGCCCTTGTACGATGATGGTGATGGCGGCGACCACCATCCACCACGAAAAGGGCTCTGACAGGCGAACATGAGAATTTCATGTAATAGGTACGCCCGCCCGGACATTACACCTGCGCCAGTGTAGCGTGCCCTCTGGATCCGGCCAATACCAACTCGTTGCAATATCAGTAGACAACGATCACGAAGGAGGCGAGCGAAAGACATCAATTCCACCAAGTGACCCTGCGTTGAAAGGTGTACACGAACTGCGTAAACGGCTGACATATGCTAGCAGTTGTCAATGTCACTGAATCATGGAATCTTTGGCGCGTCTATTTCCAACACACAATTGCTCTGCACCAAAAGATATGACAAAACTGGCGAATTTCATTCAAAGGCGTATTGCGTCCGTCCGTCAATTTGAAACAATCCAAATACTTCTGCTTAATTGGAATATTTACGATGCTCATCTGTCAAGTTGACGTGCCTTTGGCTCGCGCATACAAGCCTCTGAATGCTGTCACTAAAAATAGGAAATAATTTTCTAAACAGCCGCGCGTACTTTGCATAGTACTGTGGCGTGGCGGTTTTGACTTTGACTATTGTTCACCGATAGACAAGGAGCGAGCGGGGTGGCGGCTATACAACTGTCAGACTCCGAATGCGTTCCATTGGTGAATTATAATGACAAGTTCAGAAGGGCAAGCTAAATTCTCGGTGACATTTAATTTTTTTTTTGGAATGAAAATGATTACGCACGTTACCCAACACAAAATGTTGACAACATTTGTGTGTGTGCCTCTGAAGGCTGACCTCAAACATCGCATTCAGGCGAGAGTTGGAATTGTTTTCGATTTTTTAATGGGATTTTGATTAGCCACTCAATAGATCCATCTAATTAGAGGGATCATTGGGAATTTTAGGAAAAGAAAATTTTTTTTTGATTTGTTTTAAAGTGCTCCAAATGATAGGCGTTATCAATTTCGGGCCAATTCCGTTTGTTATTTTATTTCCACTAGATAAGAGGTTATGACCAAGGAGAGGTACACATTTGGATACGAGTTTTACGAGTATTGGAACATGTTTCCAAATAAATTTATTGCTGATGTCTAATTAAATGGAAGAGATAGAGGTTTTCAATTTGCTAGTGAATGGGAGGTTGATGGAGGGCATAAAGATTTGACAGAGTGCACCGGTGTATCTATATAGTAACCCATCGGCGCTAAGGTAATCATAGATGGGTCTAAGGTCGTAAAAGCAACTCAATTACTTTGGAATATCGGAATAACTAACTGCGATATGCGAGCATGAATTTTGTTTGTGCGTCCATAGATGCAACTTTGATTTCTAAGCGAAGCGAGAATCAGGCATTTGGACGTCATAAAATGATTGAAAGTGGATAACAAAATTGACTACCATTCCTGTGACCTTTTTAGGTACTAATTTGCTGTTTTTATTGGTGTGTTGATAAAAGATCGAAATGATATTTGAGAGGTTTCTTGGAAAGATGGACTTTTAAGTAGTGGGTAGGCATCTTTGATTTTTTTTGTAGCCGTGGTGTTGAATTCAATTCGAAGAGAGTTTTACCAAAAATCGATTGTTGGGAGGAGATGAATGATATACTCCCAGATCACTGCAAGCATTTTGATTTAGAACTTTAAAAAGTTGAATGAATTTTTGTCGGTCATTGATAGGCAATGCGGTTAGTTAAAACCTTAAGTTCCCACCTACCTAATCCGATACTCTGATTTTTCGTTGCGACCACTAAGGGCCTAGTAACATGCCCGTAGGTATGGATTCAATATCTATGTTACGTCTTGGCGCCAGCAGGTGGAACTGGTGCAAAGACATGTACTCACACCTAAGCACCTATTTCGTTCCAAAGGAAAGATTCCCACGATGGAGCCAACGGAACCTATTTGAGCTGCCTCAACATATTCGGACATTGGGTCAAATGGAAATCTCAAGGGTTAGTCAGGTCCATTGAAAGGCAAATTGCAACAATCAATCCGGCAGTGGATACTGATGGCTCAAATCATAGGGAATAGGGATATCTAATAATTTGGAACTGTAACTCCATGAGCTGCTTCGACATATTTTGACAACAGGTCAAATGGAAATCTCAAGGGTTAGTCAGGTCCATTGAAAGGCAAATGGCAACAATCAATCCATGAGCTGCTTCGACATATTTTGACAACAGCAATCTCAAGGGTTAGTTAGGCCATTGTATTGAGATGGCAGCGTATGATCCGTAAGGCCAGCGGCAGCGATCAATCCCGTAATGGATATTGATGGCCCCGTGTCCTAGGGGTATCGAATAAGTAGAACTGCCCATCCTGGTTGAGGGTTGTGCCTTTTTCCACTTACGAAAAAAAAAACCTTTGTTATGAAGCAATCAAGAGACTCGGAAAGGGCGGATCTTATTGTTGATGTCCATGTAAAACGAAAAATGACGTTCGTATCTGCACCTTGAATGTGAGAACATTAAACAGCAGAGGTGCAGCGAACGACTAGCGAAAGCCCTAAGCTGCTACAAAGCAGACATTACTGCCATCTAGGAAATTCGATGTAATGGTCCTTACGAAAAGAATATGCAAAATGGTTACATTTACTACGGATCGTGAGTGAGCAGAAAAATCTACTTTTCGGATGTGGATTTTTTATAAGTGCCAGCCTTAGGCAAGAAGTCTTATTTGTCCCAGACATTAAGACACGCGTTATAATAATAGGCAACAGGTCTTAAGTCGCCAACATAAGCCTTATATGTGCTCACGCTGAGACGGAGGAAAAAATATCTTTACCGGTATTGTTGGAAAATACAGCCTACACGACAACACATCTTAGACTTAGGCTAATTGACTTCGCCTTCAAGGAAGAATGCCGACAGATGCTCACAGCCTGGAACGAGGACTACAAGTCTAAGCCTTAGGTGAAGACGAGAGCTGTCATCGAGCTTATAAAGCAAAGAAGGAGAGAAAAGCATTGGCTTTTCAACAAAAAAAGAGTAAGAGAAAAGCTCGATATTGAGGGTATACAGAGATGTTACTCCAGGAATGATGTACGTTTACCAAAGTGTAAAACGTCAAAGCCCGGAACACCAGCCCAAGCAGAATACTCGATGCTGAGAAAGGCAAGACTGAGAAAGCGTGGCGATGGTGAAAACTATCCTTTTGTCAGGCAGTCCAAACCATTCAATATTGGCAACCACATCGAAAACTACCAACCAGTCGACCTAAGTGTAGTGAGCATAGCTGTATCTAAACTCTAGTTTAGCAAGGGAACCGAGGGAGACGATTTGGTAAGGAACATCCACCATCCAACAAAGTATGCCTGAACAATTGAACCTCAGCATCGTTTGCACGGTCGACAAAACGGGACACCCTCTGAACTGCGCCATCTACGGAGGCAAAATTATCGCCTACAAGGTCCTATCTGTATAAAATTTTCACACTTCGGCAGATCCTCAAAAAAAAAAAACTCAAGAAGTCCAATCCGATAGCCCCACATATGCATCGCATCATAGCCGCATACGACAGTATTTATAGAGGCGAACTATACAGAGCCATGTCTAGTTTTGGTATGATGCCCAAACTCGTGCGTTTGTTCAGGATGACAATGGAGAATTCTCGCTACTCCATAAGGTCGGAATTTAAATGAAGAAATAATTTTTCCAACTGCGGTTTCTCTTAGCTCGAAGACAATTTAGTAGTACAGCCCTAACTTCAACTACTCAGGTGGTCCTATACAAGACCCTGATAAACCCAGTCCTACTGTACGGCGCTGAGGCATAGACCGTGTTGGATGAAGAAATCCTCGGTCGATTTGAGAAAAAAATTTATTCAAATAATCTTCGGTCCGGTTTGCGTTGACATGCTTTGGAAAAGAAGATTCAATCAAGAACTTTACGAAATGTACAGCGACATGCCCTTGGTAAAAAAAATTGCATTGGATATGTAGAACATATGGAGCCCGACCTTAACCAACTTCAAGCTTCAAATTAAGACGAGAGCTTTCATGGAACTCATAAGGTACAAAATGAGGGAAGAACTCTGTCTTAAAAAATAAAATCATCCCTTTCTAAAAAACAAAGTTAGTAAACCAATAATGGTAATACCACAACACATACCCAATTTCCTGGTTCGCTTTGCTTCTGCATCAAGAAAATCTCATCCCAGATTACTATCGCTTACTTAATCAAGAGTTGGCAGCCATGCAGACGGTGCACTCAACCCTTTACGCAGTGTCATCTGTGATTATCCTCAATCTCTGTCTCATGAAAATATGCCTTCATGCGTTAGCAGCTACAACATCGCACTTTACATTCCAATTATAGTCAATTAGACATCAAGACACTCTTTTATCTGAGTCACCTTGTTGCATGCCATTGTGGCGTTTCCATCGCACAATGTGCACCCCATCCGCATCTCACATCCCACATCCTTTCGTCGGTGGTGATTTTTCAACAGAATTCTCCACTCAATCATCCCCTAAACACCCAGCGATCACAACAAAGTACATCGTCGTCGGATCCCTTACAGATCACAGAAGCCAGCTACCAGTGTGTGATGATAAATAGATGTGCATCCCCAAAATAGATCCGCGTTTACTCCACGATGCCACACACCAAGAACAATAAATTCACTTCAAATGGAGAATTAAATTTTCATTAAAATCATTATGCGGCAATTGAAAGAATTGGGGAGCTGGAGCACCAAGCAGCATCTTCACGACGCAAGGCATGATCGGATAAGAACATAGTTCGCCGCTTATGGTGGCGATTAATGAAAGTGCGAGATGATTGTTTAGAATGAGATACAAGCAGGGGGATCTACGAATAGATGTTTTTTTTTTTCTTAATTTTTTTTTTGTTGCAATACTCCAGAGCTCCAGAGAGGCAATCATCCAAATATTTTAACAACGAACGGTTCTTTTATTGTATTTTCCCGAGGGAACAAACCTCACTGGGTATGAACCACAAGCGATTCGTGTAGCGAATGCCACGCTCCTGGATTTTATATTTAAAAAAAAAAGTGGAAAAAATCTTCCCTTCGATCCAAATGCAATTAGATTACCGCTGTGAGACAGCAACATCACCATCGACGACCGCAACTGCGGTTGAAGCGGTTGATTTAGTTCTGGCGCGCGGATCACTGTTCTGCGGTTATTGCAATGAGCCGTGTCATTCATCTTGCGCCCGACTACAACAGAAGCGGAATCCCGCGTGGAGAAACTATCCTCCCTGTGAAGATGATGATGATGATAACTCCTCTGGGATCCCGATGATGTATCTATGGCATGAGTTTGGGATACTTTTGTCTTTTTGATGACTAAATTTAGATTCAGACACCCATCTAGACGCAACAATTTAGCACGCTATGCGCACACCGAGCTGTGCCAGAGGATGCGCACATTCCTGTGGAGCAACGTGAGTGCCGCGGATTTGCCTGGAGATGATGTCATGATTGATGATTTGTTGATGCGGTTCTGTCGCTGCAATATGGAATGTAGGTGGACGGAGTTAAATGTTTGTCTATGAAACAGCATTAAGTGGTGTCCCGGCTAGATGGCATAGTGCACAATCGAAGGAGAGATTCATAATTGTCACGGGTAATTAATGCTTGGATTTTACGCTTGTGCGTTTTTCCAGCTACCAGCAGACGGAGGCGGTGCTCGGAGCACAAGGCGAATGACCCACATCTGGCGCGAGGCTATTTTTGAAATACTCGGGGTATGTTAGTCTCTATAGGAAAGGGCTTTCAGCTTGAGTCTGAGAATGAAGCAAGTTCATTAGAGATCCAATTTAGTACATTCAAGCGATCCAAGCCGAGTATGACAGAGTGTCATTGCTTCACTTGTGCTTATAGTTGCAGACCGAACACGTTGCTAAACTTGCTAATATCCCTATCAGGCGTTTGTCTCAGTTTTCGATCTGCCATTACCAACTCACTTTACTTAACCTAAATGTATGCTTTCCTTACTCTGCTTGCAAATGATTTTTTTGTCAATCCATTTTGGATGCAGTTGCCTTGGTTCGAACCCCAAAAGTAACGCCGACTACGTTATTTTACGGACAAACACTGATTGACTGCCACTTCCTGGATCTCACGGTTTGATCAGTTAGGGACTCTTCTGTCCCATAACCACACTGGCATGGTTCACTGAGGTTGGATTGTTCAGGGATACTTTGACCAATGAGTTGATGAATGTTACTTGCCAAAGCAGGATTGCACCGATTTTGGCCCTGAAAACCCTCCATTGATACAACAAAGACCACTACAGCCTCATAGAGAAAGTCCACGCTGCCCAAATTAGGACGGCCGCGGCTTAATCGTTGGGATATATTTTATTGAGAATGTCATGTGCAATGCTGTTTCTGGTGACAGCTATAGCGACATGTTGGGAAACTTTCTTGTCCCCGAATTTGATCAATAAAGCCAACAGAGCATATGATTTCCAATAAGATGGCGCCACATCACACACAGCTTGTTCTACGATACGAATTTTACGAGAATTGTTTCCGTACATTTAGTGTCATAAAGTCCTGGTTTGAGACTTCCCAATTGGCAATATTTTGTTTAATCAACCTTTAACGACCCAGTCAACTACAATCATACCAATATAAGAGATTTGACTACTTACTTACTTATGTGGCGCTACTGTCCGAATGAGCCTAGGCCTCAACCAACATGCCTCTCCAATTAGCCCGGTCCTTAGCTAACTGTCTCCATTTGCGCACTCCAAGTTGGTTGAGGTCAGTTTCTACTTGTGCGCGCCACTTACGGCGAGGTCTTCATCTACTGCGTCCGACGTCTCGCTGGAAATCGAAGACTATGCGAGCCGGAGTATTGGTGTTCATTCGTTCTACATCTCCTAGTCATCTAAAACGTCCAATGCGGAGTTTTTTCACCGAGGGCATGTCGCTGTACAGCTCGAATAGTTCTTGATTGAATCTTCGTCTCCATAGCCCGTCAACGCAAACGGGACCAAAGATTTTACGAAGAATTTTATTCTTGAAACGACCAAGGATTTCCTCATCCTCTTTTGAGACGGTCCATGGGATGATCAGGGTCTTGTATGGGATCTGCTTAGTAGTTCGAGTAAGGGGTTTACTACTGAATTGCCTTCTTAGCCCGTAGAAACAGCGGTTCGAAAGAGTAATTCTTCGTTTTTCTGACGAGATGTTGTTGTCATAGTTAATAGGGAATCCGAGATAGACAAAGTCCAGTACTAACTCAAAGTTATATCCGTCAATGACGACGTTCTGCCCAATTCGTAGACGTTGTGTTTCCTTTAGTGTTCACAGCATATACTTAGTCTTGCCCTCTGCTTAACCCATTTTCCCCGCTTCCTTCTCTGACTAGCAAACGTGGCTAAGATATCACGTTGAGTCCTTCCAATGATGACAATATCGTTGGCGGATGCTAGTAGTTGCACCGATTTATGGAAAATTGTGGCTCTGGCGTTGGCTTTTGAGTTTTGCACAATCCTCTCAAGAATCAAATTGAAGCATTCGCATGACAGCCCATCGCCTTGCATAAATCCTTTTTTTGGTATCGAATGTTTCGGTGAGGTCGTTTCCGACCCCATGGAGCTGCGAGAATTCTCCATCGTCATCCTACACAAACGGACGAGTTTGGGAGGTATACCAAAACTAGACATCGCTCTGTATAGTTCGTCTCTGTAAATGCTGTCGGCATTGAAGCGGTGAATAGGCGGTGGGTATCGGTTTGGACTTCTTGGGTTTTTTTCATGATCTGCCGGAGTGTGAAAATTCGATCGGTTGTGGACTTTGCTGGCCTAAAAGAACTCTGATAAAGCCGATCAGGTTGTTGGTAATGGCAGATAGGATCTTGTAGGCAATGTTGAGGATACTTATGCCTCTGTAGTTCGCGCAGCTAAGAGAGTCTCCTTTTTTTGGATATAGATTAAGGCCGATTTAAAGTCATCTCTCAAGACTTTAAATCGGCCTTAATCTGATTGGGATATTAATATTGAAATTATGTGAACAAACCCCTCAGTGGTTCGGCGTTAACTGCCTTCCAAAAGTTCTGTTTTAATTTCCCATGGTTAGCAATGAACTGATAATTCATCCGGAAAGTAGTAGTTTTCATAAAAGAGCCTTTCAGGACTTTAGACGATTTTGCATTAGATAGTAGGTCTCGCCATCGTGCCAGAAGTACGCACGCACATATGAATAGCTATAAGAACAAAGCTAGGATCTAGGTCCTAACTGATCTGTTGCTACAAAGATTTGTTCTTTTGCCAAATCAACGATACACGTTTTTATTAAAAGAGTTTGGAGGTATAGCCCTCATTGCTGTATGTTCCTGTATACTTAACTGTTTCTCGCTCAACAAACCACTTAGAAATTAGGAACACATCCTCATAACAAGATGTTTATACATTCCGTGACAGTTACTCTTTATCTATTTATTTATCTTTAAAGTTCAACTATTTGGTTGGAAGATATCCAAGTTTGCTAAATTTCGTATCCAGTGAGGACTTGCTAGGCTTATCCATACAATTTTTGTGAATCTATTTTCGATTTGGAAAAATATCCACCCTTTTAAATTGCAGTTGTTTTCATGCAACTTTCTGAAATACCATCCCTTCCAACTGATTTTTAAAAATATTTCACTCTACTCTTAATGGACAGCCACAATTATTTCTATATAAACATCAAAGAACATTCGTCTTCGTCTAGCTTCACCTCTCTAACTCTGCCCCCGAAGTTTGATTAGCTCCAACTGCGCACTCCTCACAACTTAAGGACTTCCTTTATCACAAAAAAAAAGCAACAAAGTGCACAACCCACCATGTGGTACCCCACTGTAAACAAATTCCATCAGCTTGATACGTTGAAACATTGACTCATAAGTCATGCTAACAGAAACGAATTTTAAACTCACCCATCACCCGTCAGCTCACAAAGTGCTTCTTCAAAAATCCTAAACGAAATAAAAAGTATCTTATGCTTGCAAAATATATGTGAGATACAAAGAACAACAAACGCACATCCATCGCACTTTGCTCAATCATCCATTCAGCAATTCCAAATGACAACTAACAGGGCAATAATAAAACTTAAATAGATTTTCCTGTCAAATGTCCCGAGACGACATGGCCCCATGCAGAAGTTCGGGGGGCATACGTATGCAGCTCCCGTGTGTGAAAGTGCCTCTGCACTCGTCGTCGTCATCGCGCATTAATATGATGTCTTGACAAAAATAGAAAACAACGAGAAACGGACTAAATAACATAAAACACACATTTCGGAGAAGAAAAATGGAAAACAGGAGGATAATTGAAGCGGAATGAGAAATGAGCAAAATGATCTTTCACGCAAAACTACGGCGACCGACAGCGAGGACGAGGACAGGAAAACATATAGTCTAGCTCTATGAAGGAGTGCGAGTGCATTGCAAGGAAACGGACTCCAGAGGGGAGGAGGTGGGAGTCTCTAGTTCATAGTTCGAAATCCTCGTCCTCGTAGTGTCTGTCAGAGCAAATGGCATGATTACTTTTCGTTAATTTTCTCTTCATTTCTCTTCGTGGGATGGTGTGGCGGGATGTTATGGCGGTGGGCACAATGTGAGATGCATGATGTGATGTCAGTTTTAGTAGAGTGGCTAACATTTACTACAGGGATGTATATCCACATTAAAGTGTATTGGGGTAGTGGTACATAGTTGTTGCCTAGTTGTTTTCTGGTGAAGGGCATAGGGGTGCCGTGGAGCACATTCGAAAGATACAATATTCAGCCCTATCGAGGTATTCGTTCAAAGAATTTACCAACAAAGTATCCGTTGCGGAAAAAAAATAAATTTGCGTACGTTTGACAATCGAGTCAGCTGTGTAATTTTAAAAATGTGAAAAGTGAGGGAAAACAAATTTTTCTTGTTGCGTTCTTGCCGTTTTTTTCTAGAGCACATTTTTGGAGTAATGGACAAAATAATTTATGGGGTGATTTCCATTTTCTAAAGAATTCGGAGAATTTTAGAAGAAATTCAATGCAATGTTGTCAAAAATTTTTTACATTGTTGTCATGCGATGCATTTTTTCGGAAGATCTTTTCGAAATGCAAATCCGAACGGATACCTCGATACAAATTTTCCGATATCGAACAAATCAGAGAAATTTTGTTGCGAACGGATACCTCGATAGTGGTGATTATGAGAGAACAAGATAATGTCGTCGTACAGTAGGGCAAAGGCGAAAAGAGTCGATTTTCAGAAAGTGCTGATTAGCTAAATCATGTTTCTAATATTAAATTAGACAGAGAATCTGTGTACTCTAAAAATTTGGACTAAAACTCAAGTTTTAACACCTATATAGGAAGCCAAAGCTAAAATATTCGAAATTGTATGGGAATGACTTAAGTTTCATAGGGTGTTACGTCAATTCGGGGTGAACTTAAAATGTAATTTTTTTTTGTTGGTTATGTAGGATGCATAATATTAAAATCCATTGGTTTGGCATGAAACCAAGTAGCACTTAAGTGCCTTTTTTGTTACCACGACTCGTGTGCCCTATATTAAGATTGATCTGATACAGACGGTCTCTAGATCCAGCCTGTGAGGTTTAGAAAGCGGATAAGATCTTGAATCCTTTTACTCGAGATGTCGCTAAGGTTGTCAAAAAATGGTTGGTCCGACGCACGCAATCTGGCTTTTGCCAGTGCCGGACATTTGCAGATGAGTGGGAGAGGTTTTCTCTCTCATCTGTGTTCCCGCAACTGCGGAATTTAGGGTTGTATGTGTTTCCTAGTTAGGACACATGGTCTCCAATTGGCCAGTGCCCCGTGACAATCGATGTAAGTCTTGCGACATCTGGGCGGGTTCTATTTAGTAGATCTTTTGTTCTGTTTTTGTCGTAGGAGGACCATATCGGCCTTGATATGACGCAATTTGCTAATCCTCTCCATTTGGAGTCGGACTTTTTCAGGAAGTATGAGTGCATTTGTCCCTTAACCGCACTTAGCGGGATACGGATTCTAGCCGCAAGTGAGCCGTGAAGAGCTAAGCTCATCTGCACGCTCGTTTTCTTCAATGTCACTGTGCCCTGAAACCAAGAGATGTTTGATTCTGAAGCGCTCGCCAAGGTGGGCAGGTTCGTTCCGGCATTGTACCAGGTTGGAGGATATGGTAGTCGAGTTGATGGCCTTTATGGCTGTCGGATAGCAAGAATTTCCGCCTGGAATACGCTGGCAAAATCCGGTAGGCAATATATGAATCTGGCTCACAAGGTTGGGAGTTTTGCTTTAGGTTAGCTATAACTAAAGAGTATAGAAAGACATAGACCGCGCTAGGAGAACGTAAATTAATTGTAAGCTTTATAAAAGAAACTGGGTCTGCGAGCCATAGATCCTGGTCTCATAAATAGGGGTTTTAAATCGACCTAAGGGCGTCATTACCTAAATTTTCATTTTTAGTACATAGGTGTTGATAAATTACTCTAAGGCACATCATTACACTGCAATCCGAATATATTGCTGATAAATTACTCTAAGGAACATCATTACACTGCAATCCGAATATATTGCTGATAAATTACTCTAAGGAACATCATTACACTGCAATCCGAATATATTGCTGCCAAACATTTAATTCAGTTACCACTATTTTTCAAAACTTATAAAGTTTTCCTGTTTTCATACATTTCAAACTTTGTTTTGAAACATTTTTCAAATGTGCTCCAAAGACCCCTAATCTTCCACTTCATTTCATCAAGCATCCATGCAGTGTCCTGTGTTCATATCAGCTTTACCCCACACCACACCCAGCTGCAGACATTTTCCCTCCCTGATATCCAAAAACGTGCATAGTTTTCCACCGGTGAAATGTTATTCTGAAGAGAAAAAAAAAAATCCGACAGCGGAAACCCATGTGCAATGAAGTACGACCGCAATAATGCACATGACATTCAGCGCTAAAGAAAAATTGCAAACATGCGACTGCCATTTAAGTTCCTGTTTGCCCCCTCATCCTGTATCAGGGGACATGTGTATTGTATACATATACCATTGCATGTGTGGTGTGTGCATGTGTGTGAGTATTTCGGGAAAGGAATGTTCCTAATGCTTTCTGTCCGGTGAGTGCATTCCCACAAAAATAAGATGAGAACAAACAAAAATAGAAAAAAGGATTTTTATTGCATGAAATACGAGGACACACTGGGGATAGCCACCAGAAATGGGGATGATGGCTTCATTTTGGATCAGATGACCTTAAGGGAGGGTTTTTTCTATTTGTTTTTAAAAGCTGAATGTAGTTGCATTAGAATCCATTTAACTGTGTGATAAATGGTTTGCGTGTTCATCGCTTCCAAGGAGGTTGGGAATTTTATTCGATATGACCGATTAGTAACTTACCTGGAAGCTAAGTCATTGCGATGCCAATGTCACCAGACTATTGGATTTGAATTCAAATAGATCAACTATGGGTAATGAGAAGTTGGTAATGAAATCGAAATAACAAGGTAGCTGGGGAATTTCACTAACGCCTTTTGACTGTAGACAAACGAAAAACACAGCCAATACGACAGCAAGTCAGGCAACGGACTTGGACTAATTGACTTCGCTGAGGAACGATATGCCACTATAGCCAGTACATGGTTTTCTCACCTCGATATTCATAAGTTAACATTCAATTAAATTAATCATATTGCAACAGACAAGTGCCACGAATCTAGTATTTTGCGTGTCCGAACATTCAGAGGAGCTACATAAGGACACCGAAAACGCCACAAAAAACAAATACCGTCGAGAAACTAACTGTCGAAAGACTCCAATAGCAAGAGCCTGCCAAGGCCTTCGCAAACATAAAATGTCAATGGCAAAGATGTCACAAGGCCACTAGATCAGCAGCAACTGATATGCTAGGTTTCTCGAGCCCACCAAAAAGAAACCGCTGGAAGAATCCCGAAAGACGCTCGCAGCCCAGAACGAGGTCTACAAGCCTAAGCTTCACGTGAAGATGAGAGCTGCCATTGAGCTCAATTGGTAAAGAAAGATGGAAGAGGGCTTTGAAGTCTTGCTTGCGATCGAATATATAGAGAGGTGCCACCAGGAATGTTGTTCGCAATTACAATCAAAGTGAAAAAAGGTCAAAGCTGGGGATACAAGGCTTGAACAGAATTCTGTCGAGATGAACAAGAAAATATCGTAGTTGACACTTGGTCAGTGCTGAGGATATGGAAGAAACACTTCTGCAGACTGTTTAACAGCGATGAAGAAGAACATTCCGCTGTCACGCAGGAAAAACCATTCAATATTGGCGACGATTGCGAAAACTGCCAACCACCCGACCTAAATGAAGTGATGATAGCAAAATCTAAACTCAAGCTTAATAAGGCTGCCGGAAATGACGGCCTTCCCGCTGAGCTTTATAAAGCCGGCGGAGATGAATTGGCAAATAACCACCTCATAAGCCAAACTGGTCGGAAGAAAGTATGCCTGAAGAATGAAACCTCAGCATCGATTACCCGATCCAAAAGGAGACCCTCTTAACTGCGCCAACTACAATGTCTCCTCAAATTGAAACGCATTGGATTGGTCAATATAAGCTTAGACCACATGCTGCATATATTTTGCTTAGACTCAGAAAGTATCTCGTCTTGTCTATATGCTTTTAGGTTTATTGTGTGTTGTATGGCTTTAAATTTGAACGACTTTTATACTTTATACTTTTTTGTGGTAAGTAGTAACTTCTATTAAAATCATAAAAGAAGAGAGTCCTGCAAAATACCGTCGCCATCTGAAAATAACTTTTCATTCATTCGCAATAAGCTGTCTTGAAACATTATCCAATAATTTAGCCATTTAATTAGCTGAGCATTTCTAAATTTCAAGAAAAATGGTTGCACCCTTCATCCCCAGCCTTCGGGTTCCAAATGACAAGAAATATCAAACCTCTGCTTTAAGGATCAAGCCTTCGCATATGCCAGAGCGATCGGACTGGACAAGTCGTGGATTGACTGGTTCGTTTAAGTATTCGAAAATTATATTTTTTTTACGTCTCGACCTTGCTTTACTTTTGGCTCACATTTTTAGCTTGAAACTTGTACAACCATATGCTTATAGGGACCAACTCTATAGAACTATATGTCAACTTTTCGTACTACGCTGACATTTCTGTTTTTATTTATTTATTTCGCTCACCATAGTGTCTGTTTGTCGATACGCTTTTGTGTGTTTTTAAGGCTCTGATCAGTGATAACAAGGTCGGTGTAAGAAATGCGACAAATCTTCTGTTCCGCACTTTATGAGCTCAACGCTTAAGTCGATCATACCTAGAACGCTCCTGGAGAGTTATAGATTCCTATAACCTGAGAAAACTTTGTAAACATTTTTTTTTTATGTTTTTACCAGTAAAAAATTCTGGTGGTGTATTGTAGTCTTTTATGACAATCTGCATAGCCTTCGACTTTCCTCTAGATAAAATGAAATATCTGGCATTAACACCAAACCCTGCTTTTCCCCTCATTCATTAGTAAATGAAAAGTTTTATTGTTGCCATTTCTTGCCTAGTGGTACATTTGGACTTCTAAGTGCAGGGTAGCTACTCCAATACCCGAAAGCCAACACCATTAGTTTTGTTGTCTTTTTGCGAAGGTAAGGTTAGGTTTTATCGGTTGTTGACGCTCAAGTAACATGTTTGTTACGACTGTTGGAATATCCTCCTCAACTTCAGGATCTGCGCATATCCTGCAATAGATTGTTCCACTCTCACCATTGTAGAAATGGAGGCTCTATTCAGAGCTATACGCTTTTTCCGGTAACAAGTCTTTGGAGTGTGATTGTGTTTTGCCACCTGGTTGTTGTTTCAGTATGTGTGTATATTGTTTATTTTTGGGTGGGGTCTTACCCTAATATCACATAAGGAGATATAGCTAGACAATCCTAGTCTAGCCAGCTCGTCTACTTTGTCATTCCATAGAGTGTTGTTATGTCCTTTCACCCAGATAATTTGGGCTTGGACGATCCTAGTTGTGCTAGCTCGATTACTTTCTCATTTCATAGAATGTTGTCCTGCATACAGATTATTTGGGCTTAATATGGTTACAAAGAGCTTTTAGCTCTATGCGGCAGCGTCCAACTACATCTGATTTTATTATGTTAGATGCTAGAGCTTTTATGACCACTTGACTATCTACGTAAATGGAAATATCCTCTTGTGATAAGTCCTATACACTAGCCGATTGGAGAATAGCAAGGATCTCTGCTGTGACTAGCAAAGGGGATGTGGTTAAACCGATTGAATCAGATCAAATATTATAAAGCCATATAGATGACGCATTAAGTACAAAAAAACAGAAACTTTTGCTCACCAGCTTCATGGTACGGGCCGGTTGGTTTGAACGTACACACGTGAGAAACGAGATCTAAATATATAACGGGCTGTGCCAGTACGATAGAAAATTTTTTCTTGTATGCAGTGCGTCATCTGTATCTTTGTATCTTTGATCGCAGTAAACCCCAAAGCCCACTCCTATTTGCATTTTAGACTCATAGGCTTAAATTGTTATTTCAGTGATAGATGCCACATTGTTTGAGGACCAGTCCTTTTGCGATAGTGTGTCAAACATTCAGGAGTATAAAACTGCCATGAGAAGCTTCTCAAACTTGCCTTCCTATTCGTTGTGTGGAAGAAAATGCATTCATGGATGAAATATGGTTGAAGTCCTGAGGATGAAAACACACCGGATAAAGCATCACGAGTTATTTGTTTCGTGAAATAAGAGAACATTGTTTCTCATGAGACTTTACACACCAAAGAAAACGAAACGAATCACATGGTTTTGTTTTGAAGTTAGTTAGTTAGTTAAATCGACTATTTTTATTTCTTTCTTATTTCATATTTCATACAATCTTAGTCTCTATGGTTTGGCTTTTGAGCCGTCTACCAGTATGACATTATTTACTTAGTTATTTATTTTATTTTGTTTAATTTTAGATTTTACACATATAAATTAGAAAAAACAAGGACAGTTCTTAATGTGCTGAAGTTAAAAGCTTTCATCTATTATACAATTTCTGTACCGCATTGCGTTTACTGTATAGTTGTACAGAAGGTCCTAACCTCTTTCGCCATTAAGGATACTCATTGCTTCGTCTAAATCAAGCACCTGTACACCAAAGAAAATGAAGCGAAATTCTTTTAGTACGGGACATCTCGCGATGAAGTGGAAAACATCCTCACGCTCCTTTAGATTGCACAGGTTGCATAAAATTGGTAGTTCGGCACGGTGCGGTATAAAATTTAGATTAAGAAGTTCTCCTCTTATTTTAAAGATTGTGCTTATCTTATCAGTGGAATTGCTGATCAAAAAATATGTCCTAGACTGTAAATGATGCTCCAATCGACTATAGGAAGCTCTGTATTGCGATGACTGTGCTTCGTTTACTAAAGTATCGTAGATTTGTCGGCCCGTTTTCTCCAATAAGACGTTAAATTTTTGTTTTAGTAGACTCGATTGTTCGTTTGGTCTAACTGAAAAGTCATAACCGCATTCCAGTCCTAGAACTTGCCACTCTTGAACACATTTGACTTTATATCGTAGCATTGAGGAAATCACTATTCTGGGCAGGCGTTCTGGATTCATTGCCATGACTTTTATGATATAATCGAAATGGAATTTGAGTGTATCCAGAAAAAGTGGTGCCACTCCCGTTTCCAAGTATATCATGTAGTTGGGGCAGCTACTCGGTAATCTAAAAATTCTCTTGATAAAAAACCGTAAAAATTTTTCTACGACTTCAAATGAGCAGTATCCCCAAACTTGCGATGCATATAGAAGGATCGAAGTTGCTGTAGCCCGAAATATTTTTTGTTTAGATATGTGCGAGATATTTTTATTATTAATATACTTTCCACAAACCGCACAAATTGCACTTTTAGCTTCTGCAAGTTTAATCTTAAGGTGAATGTTCATGTTCAAGTTGGGGGTAATCACAACTCCAAGATATTTATACTGCTTGACGATTTCGATTTGCTCCCCTTGAAATATCCATTTTTCATTTTGAGCATATCTTCCCCTTGTTTTGTTGGAAGTATTACGGTGGTGGTGGTCGAAAATACACGTTTTGTACAGCAAAACACACCCAATGAAACGCTACATAAAAACTTAAGTAAACCAGAAAAACACGTTTCACTACTGATAGCTGGACCTGTTGTTATTTTTGTAAAACATCCTTTTGATACGATAGTTTGTATCTTGATTCCTCGTGTTTTCAATAGATCCCAGCAAATAATTAAAAGTTTCTATCCACATTCTGTTGACATTATGCAAGTTTTCATGATAAGTTCGAAACTCAGCTATTTAGTTTATTATCAAATCCGCAGTTTTTCGTTTTAGATTATATGGATGCACCCAGTACTCTCTGCTATCTGCGTAATTTTCATCAATTGTTTCAAAATTGTATCTGAGATTGTCACAACTTCATCGTCCGAGTCCAACCCCATGAAACAATACTAAAAGCAAGTCGCTAATTCCATTTTATTTTATTTCAACGCTAACCAAAACAAGGAAACAAACCGTTTTGTGATATTACATTCTGTTTTGGTTGGTGTGTGTTAAAAACAATTTTTTTGGCAATCGAATCAAAAACGTTTTGGTGCATCCGGTGTGTTTTCAGCCTAAATGCTCATATTTTCGTTGAAATTTCTGCGAATTTCCCTGATGCCAATTTTCGTTAACCTTCACTTATCTCCCGACTGCAATCACAATCTCATAAACAATTAATTGATTCACAACCTCAGCCTCAGTTTAACCCTTTGCACGTATTCTCATACGGTGCAGCTCCTTTGATGATTACAATTTATTGCACTCAAATTGCGTGCTGCCTCGCAAACTAAACACAACCTCCCTTTCCGTCGGCAAAGTGTGAACTTTCAAAGGAACCAAAACCTCAAGAATTATGATACCCACTTCCCCCACGTTCTCTCACACTGACTCTGATGAGAAGAAGACGTCTACTTCCAATCCCCAAATAACCCATAATTAGTCTGCGCGTAAAGTAGATCAAAAAGGTGCAATAAATTAATTAACCAACGTCTCCTCCTCCCCAGATCCACATCAGGATCCAATTACTCGAGAAACTCGTGAACACGCCGAAGAGCTAAATATTCCTCGTACGTCGACGTTGCTCTCGCAATTATGATATCACGGGAGCAAAAGAGGGGCTGAAAGGTTGTCACAACACTCCAAACTCCGGAACAAAGTCCTTTGATCGTCGTTTTTGAGGCAGTGAGATGCGTTTGGCTTCTCCGGAAAAGGGATCGGATTTCTTTTTCGTTTTCCATGCGTCCGACTTTTCCATTTTTTGTTCTTCCCGCGTAAATCACGTCTGTCAATGTCAAATTTGATTTGGCGACAATTTAGTCAAATTTATTTGCCATTGCTGTCGCATCATCAAAGCTGGACGACGACGATGACGACGATGACGACGATGACGACGATGACGACGAAGACGAAGAAGTCGCGATGCTGATGATGATGGGAACGAGAATGAAGCTGAGGATGCCGATGCCGACATCAAAGGGCCCTCATTCATTATGGCGATACGTCACATAATTCAATTCGCCTGAATATGGAAAGTGGGCATAGGATTCCACTTGACTGTCAGTAGCTGGATGAGAGTGATGATGGTGTGGTGTCGGTGTCGGTGCTGCTGAAAGTTACGTCATATCAATTTAATTATGACAACATAATTAAGCAGCGATGATAGATGTCAAACTTTATGCTGGACACGTGGTCTGGTGGCAGTCCATATCCGATTTTCTTTTCTTTTAATTAGCTTTTGGATGTGACACTTCGTTAACTGTAAGGTAGTCTTCGGTCTTAGTCACAGCGGGACAAACTGTCCCGCAACTACAATCAATGTCGCGTGAAGGGAGTTCGGATGAGTTGCGGCATACGAAGCGAATCCGTGAAATGCAAATTGCGAGCTGCCAGCACAAAAATGCATCTTAATGAGGGTGCACCAAGAACAGAGACAGAGTACCGCACTCGGATGGGGCGGGAAAAACTGTCGCGAAGAAGGAAAACTCTTCGTTTCGTGGAAAAACAATTCGAAACGTTTAACTTGATTTATAGCCCCCGCAATTAATTTTATTATCAAAATACGAGTGGATAGTTTTAGCATAGATATGTGAGCGTTGTGTCGTTGTATCTCGGGGGACAACTTTGTCTGGAGGAGGTTTGTAACAACTCGACACATTGCAGCACTGATGTCCCTAATGTCCCAATGAAAGGCAATAAAGAGTGATGGGCAGGTTTATGGGCGACGGGGTTCCTAGATATATGTTTTCCCTAGACTTCATAGGGAAAGTTGCAAAAGAAGCCATTAAGAGCAATAATGCTGGCGGTGGCGGTAATTAATTCTTTTAAATGGACGAGGTCTCGGGGAGGACAAGTGCTTAGTAAACGAAAAATAGTCAAGTGTACGAGGAGAGGTGGTGACAGTTTAGTTTTAATTGTTGAACGCCTAAATGTCATCATGAGAGGGCAATGAGTTTGAGAATATTATGTAAGGGTTGGTGTGGTTCTTATTTTTTATATAACACTGTTAGACTCAGTTGTTATAAACGCTGTAAAATTTCCAATAGCGCATATACTCCTCCGCATGTAGTTCGTGGAATCGACAGCGTCAAGTAGATCCAGATTTCTCAAGCTACCTCAATTTATGAATGATACTGATGAGGCTTATTTGAGGTTGAATGAACCTTCATGCGATTGTGGAAAATCAAATCAAAAACAGCGTGCCAGTTGTTGTTGCGAATTATAAGCTGGAGGCATCAATGGAACATACTTCTTCGGAAATTAGGCTGCTTAAGGTTTTATTGCTATGTTGCTCGATATTGGTACAAAATAACCGATTTCTTCAACCTAAATGGTATGGTATTGATGTGGGTCACTTCAGGCATCAAAGAGAAAGTGACACATGGACTGTTCGTGGATCGTTTCGGTGGTAAGATAAGAATTACTCAACTTACTCAAAGGATGAATTAGTTTGACTGCTGAAAAATTATTTATTTAAAGGACACTATCAAGTTTTAGACAGACTTATGTATGTCGTTTGCATACATCTTCGTTAGCAGGGATAAGTGGAATAAACTAGACGCAACTCTGTATAGCTTGTATAGCTCAGTAATATATAGACGTTACAGTATCCGGCTTTAAAATTGAGGTGATGAGTATCGATGACCGCCATCTATTCATCGATTTCAAAGCCACATACGACATCACTTATGGAGACGAACTATACAGAGCCATATCTAGTTTTGGTATACCGCCCAAACTCGTCCGTTTGTGTAGGATGACGATGGAGAATTCTAGCTGCTCCATCAGGGTCGGAAACGACCTCGCTGACCCATTCGATACCAAAAACGCATTTAGGCAAGGCGATGCGCTATCATGTGACTTCTTCAATTTGATTCTAGAGAGGATTGTGAAAAACTCACGAGCCAACACCAGAGGCACAATTTTACAAAATTCGGTGCAACTAGCATACGCCGACGATATTGACATCATTGGTAGGACTCAACCTGTTGTCAGCCACGTTTGCTAGTATAGAGAAGGAAGCGGCAGAAATGAGTTCAGCAGTAAATGAGCGCAAGATTAAGTATATGCTGTCAACACGAAAGGACAAACAAAATCGACGACTTGGCCAGAACGTCACCGTTGACAGATGTAACTTTGAGGTATTAACTCTGACAACAACATCTCGTCAGCAATTTAACGAAGAATTTCTCCTGCCAACCGCAGTTTCTTCGGGCTAAGAAGGCAATTCAGTAGTAAAGCCCTCACTCGAACTACTAAGGAGATCCAATATAAGTCCCTAATCATATCAGTCCTGCTCTACGACGCTGAAGAATGGACCGTATCAAACAATGATAAAATTTCCTCTCGATTCGAGAGGCAAAATCTTCGATCCCCTTTGCGTTGACGGGCTATGGAGACGAAGATTCAACCAAGAACTTTACGAGCTATACAACGAGATGCCTTGGTCAAAAAAAACCCTGCATTGGGCTGAGTAGGACATGTAGAACGAGTGGTCACCAATACTACAACTCGCAGAGTCTTCGATTTCCAGCCAGATGTCGGACGCGGTAGAGGAAGACCTTGCCTTAAGTGGCGCCCACAAGTAGAAACTAACTGGAGGCAGTCAGCTAAGGATCGGGCTTATTGGAGAGGTATGTTGGTTGAAGCCCTAATCGCCTGGGCATTTACAATAAATTCGTTTTTTAACCCTAACGCCTACCGAATTTTACCATCGTATTCCAGGCGGAACTACTGGCTATCCGACAGGTAATTATTATAGATAGTCAAGTGTCCAGCTGGTACAGCTATGACAGAAGGAACTTGTCCACCAGTACGAATACAGTGCGCAGTGACATTGAAGGAAATGAGCGTGCAGACGAGCTGGCCAGACAAGGCTCAGCTCTACACGGCTGACTTGTGGCAAGAGTCCATATCCCTAGGTAAGGTAAAGGGACTAATCCACTCATACTTCCTTAAGACGGCAGACTCCAAATGGAGAAGGTTAACAAATTGCGTCATATCGTGGAAGATATGTTCTTCATACGACAAAAACAGAACACACGACCTTCTGAATAGAACTCGCCCAGATATCGCATGAATTTCAGCGATAGTCGCGGGACACTGGTCGATTGGAGATGTCGCAGTTTCGGGAAGACATATGACAGAGAAACCATCTGTCATTTTATCTCTGAATGTGCGGCACTGAGAGGGTAAAGTTTCCTAAACCTTACAGGCAGGTTCTAGAGACCGCATGTATCACACCAACAACAATCATCATAATTAGGTCACACGAGTCGTTGTAGAAAAAGGCACACACGTGGTACTTGAGTTCATGCTGAACCGATAGTTTAACTTAGAAAAACAATATACAGCTCTAGCGAGGTACCCGTCGGAGCGGAATATTCTCCGATTTTTTACGATTCTGTGGATTTTAGCTTCGAGGTATTCTTCCGAAAAGCTGTTCGGAATATTTCTCCGAAATTTTGCAATACATGCTGGTGAATTGCGTTGAAGTGCGTTTATGTGAATTTTTCGTGCAATTTTCCGATTTCCTCCAACACAAATTCTTAGCGGAATTTACTTATGAATTGTAGTGATTTTTTCTCCGATGACACATACTTCGAATGGAATTTGGACCTGGTATGAGTTGCGGATAACTGTCCGCTAGGACGGATACTTCGCTTGGGCAGGTAGATAGATATACCTTAAAGCATATAAACCGATTCAGAATCCGATTAAGCCATGTCTGTTCGTCCGTCCATTCATCCGAACGTTAACCGTTTTTGGGCCTTAAAATTTGAGCTAGAATGTTCAAATTTGGCACACGTAACTAATTCTTGTTGCTTGCAGCAGAGCAAGTGTAAATCCACTCACTGACATGCCAACTATTCACAAAAAAACATTGTTGTTGGCCAAACGTTAAAGAATCTCGGAAAAGTATCTGAATAACACATTTCGTTTCAATAATTTTGTTTGTCACGCCTACTTTGTAGGTATGTTTATTTTGAGGATGGAATGTGATAGGGTATCCAACGATTTGCACAGCGGATTGTAACGTTCTCATTTGTCTTTTATATTTTGCAACCAAAATATTCCCTAGCAATAATTTATATGGCAAAACAACGTTTACGGGTCAGCTACTTTAAATCAAAGTGGATACGTTCTAATTGAAATCCCCAACCTTAAGAGGAATCTAACGCTTTACTTAGTTCCTTTTTCAGATGGAATCTAAGGGTGTAGATTACAATTTTTCTAATAAATACATTACCTCCCTGAGAATCTGTACGAATTATTTATTCATCATGACGCATTATGTACTAAACGCTGAGTTATGGCCAGACAAAAGCACCAACTCAGCCGATCGAACTCCAGTTCTTCCATATTATTTATCCCAGCTATCATACTTTTTGTACACTGTCCCACATTGCTTTCCGAATATCTGTATTTAAAATTCACATTACGTCCTTAATAAAACAGCTCCACCACACATGGCCTGCACCTCCACCAAACGCCAAGAAGTTTCCATAAATAAATCAGTTGCCAAAAAAATATGAACCCTCCCGGTTGGTCCACACATCATGCAAACAAAAATCCCCATTTTCGACAAACTGCCTCCCCGTAAGGAATTTCCTTAATTCCCATGAGGATACAGATCAAAACTTTACATTAACACATTTACAGGATCTCAATCCCGACAGATTCCATTTTCAGATTCCGAAAATTTAATTCCCATATCATCGCTACAACTCAAGGCATACCCTCCGCCTGACATGACATGCCCCAAATGGTGTGAAATATTATAACCAGGAATGATTAAAACCGAAAAAAAAAAATTATGTCACTACAAGCTGATTGGAAGTTGAGTACCATCGACCTCCCAGCGATATGGTCTGGTCTGCTGCGGCTGCAAGAGACTTTTTCATCTCAATTCACAGAAACAACACTTTGTCGAGGAATATTTTCGCGTTGAAAAATATTTTCTTTTTCACTTTGATGATGAGTTTTTGGAATTTTTGTCGCCGAGCTGGGTTGACGCCCCTCGATGCAATGTGTGAAGTTGAAGCGATATTTCATCATCTATGTGAACGCCCCTTGGATAGAAGATAGTCGATGGGTATTTTTTTTTTAAAGAATTACGCAAGTCGATTAGTTTTTTTGAATGCGTTTTTGGGTGTTTTAGTGTCTTCAGTGACAAAGGTTTCTACGTTTCTTTCACTTCAGAAAAAGTGCCAATATCGCGTATTTCACCTGCACACTGAGCGCTGATTAACCCGTTTCCATAAAGTATACCCATAAATTCGTATACCATTTGTATAAATTCAAAAAGCTAAGGCCACGTACTCCCACCCGACCACAACCCATTTAGACAAATCTATAGAACCCCTTGTTGACAGGTTGTCAAGTAGATACAACAACTTCATGTAATGTGTTCCTCCGCAAATTCCCTTTACTAGCATTCAAGCCGCCTTCATTAAAAACGAGAGAAGCGCCTCCACCACGAACGAGTGACACTAAAAGCATTCTACTAAAACTGGCATAAAACAGCCAAATGACCCATTCCTCCGACATCAACATAACCTGTCCACTTAACTCGGAACAATAACACTCATGGAAATGAAACATGACAACGTAAACTACTCAAGGCTCGATCCCGAGCCAAGCCAAACCCTTTGATTCAAGAAGGCGGTCGTCTACAACAGGGACACTCTGTCTCCACATCCGTCCGTTGGTCGTTCTGTTAGATGGAAATCACTTAACCGCACTACATCACCATTGATGCCACATCAACGCAAGAATCATAAAACGAAACCGCAAGTAACATTAAATGTGTACCTACAGAGTGTAGACCGATCTACCCGAAGCTTGCTGTGTATCCACCCAAAACGCATAGCATAAGCGCCACCAATAAAGTGTCCCTAATAAACTGAGTTCATCGGTCCGGGCAAAACGGGAGGAAAAAAATAACCACCAACTTCCACCCCCAAAATGAACCCGCTCTATCCCAGGCAATCGAGCAGAACTCTCCAGCACCCAGCATTGCCATTGCCTGCCACCCACAACAACAGGGAGGTAAAGTGCCGCCATTTTTCAATGCATACTCCTCCATAGCACCGCCAGGACAACGTGGGGAATAAAATTTACATAAATGTAGGAACACGTATGGAAGAGATTATCTGAGCTCCTGACTTCTGCTTCGTCGGCCCTGCCATGTGTGTGCCGGCTGGTTTGGTGCTGGCAGTAAGGGATGATATGTCGGCCTTTTAAATAATAAAAATGGGAAAAACGTTCCACACAACAAAACAGGAATGATAAAAAAAGTAAAACAACATCAGAGCCACATAGAGGAAAGGATCCAAAAAAAAAAGATTCCACACTTCATGTCTTGTTTCCTTTTTTTTTTTTTTCTGTTGCATAGTTTTGTGAAATAGTTTTGCATATCTGAAAGGGTGCTGGCCGATGTGAGGGTGTAGAGGATCCAATGTGTACGTGTTTCGGGGGTTGTGGTGTTATGACTGTGGTCATAGGTTTCGGAGATGCGAGAAAAAATGATTTGAATTCCATTTTTATTTTCAGTTTGTGAAGTATTCATGGATCAAAAGCTTAGGGTTTGAGTTAGATTATTGCGCTATCGCTCGGCAGTAAGGTGTTATGGGTGGAGCGGGTCTATATATATTTTTTTTGTTTCAATAAAATATTTTCGTTTCATGAACCCGCTCTGGTAGGGCAGCTAAGCTGCCGCTATGGAAGCACCATTCGTGACGGGATTAGAGGTGTTTTAGTTTCAGTATAGCGGCAGTTATTGAATATTCAATTGCGAAGGTGTTATGATTTTTTTTTTTGGTGTTGGTAGTATTTCTTGTTATTTTGAAAAAATAGGTTATTTTAGGTCAGAATGGTTATTGAAATTGTGCAGGTTCGGGGAATTTTCAGGGTGAATTTTTAAATGGGTTACCTAGTAGTTTTTCCATCATCAGATACTTGCAGATAGTTTTGATTTATTCAAAATCGTCAAACCAAATGTCAGTTTGGGGGATTTCTTTGACAGTTGGATTTAATGTATCAGAACAAACTGGAATGATATATACAGCACGGGCGCTAGTATGTTGTAAACATTTGCTGTCAAGGATGTTTCATTTCGCAAAATAACTTTCATTTCACAAAATTTTCCATATGAGATGGTGTACGCCCCTTAGAAGTAATATCCCTTGACTTATAGGTCTACAATATGTCCCTTGACTTATAGGTCTACAATATGTCAAACTAATAATATACCTTCGAAAAATCAATTTCCCCTCCAGCAATATGAACTCAATCCCAATCCTTTTGCATACTTCCTTACTTACTTAAGCAGCGCTACACTCCGGAATGAACCTAAGCCTCAACCAGCATACCACTCCAATTAGCCCGATCCTTAGCTAACTGCCTCCAGTTGTGCACTTCAAGTTGTTTGATGTCGGTTTCTAGTTGTGCGCGCCAATTAAGGCGAGGTCTTCCTCTACTGCGTACGACGTCTGGCTGGCAATTGAAGACTCTGCAAGCCGGAGTAATGTTGTCCATTCGTTCTACATGTCCCAGCCATCTTAATGTCCAATGCGGAGTTTTTTGACCAATGGCATGTCGCTGTACAGCTCGTACAGTTTTTGGTTGAAACTTCGTCTCCTTAGCCCGTCAACGCAAACGGCACCGAAGATTTTTCGAAAAATTTTCCTCTCGAATCGACCAAGGATTTCCTCATCCGCTTTTGAGACGGTCCATGCTTCAGCGCCGTAGAGGAAGACTGAGATGATAATGGACTTATATATGAACTCCTTAGTAGTTTCAGTGACGGCTTCACTATTGAATTGCCTTCTTAGCCCGAAGAAACAGCGGTTGGCAAGAGTAATTCTTCGTTTAATTCCTGACGAGATGACAACAAACAGAGTTATTAGCGGAGCCGAGATAGATCAATGGTGACATTCTGTCCAATTCGTCGATCTTGTGTGTCCTTTCGTGTTGACACCATATACTTTGTCTTGCCCTCATTTACTTCTAAGCTCATTTTTGCCCCTTCCTTCTCTATACTTTTGGGTCCGACAAATGATGTCAATATCATCGGCGTATGATAGTAGTTGTACCGATTTTTGGAAAATTAGGCCTCTGGCTTCGGAGTTTTGCACAATCTTCTCAAGAATCAAATTGAAGAAGTCACATGACAGCGCATTGCATTACCTAAATCCTTTTTTGGTATCCAATATGTCGGTGAGATCGTTTCCAACCTCGGTAGCGCACCGAGAATTCTCTATCGTCATCCTACACACGCGGACGATTTGGGCTGTATACCAAAACTTGACATGGCGCTGTATAGTTCGTCTCTATAAGTGCTGTCGTATGCGGCTTTGAAAGCTATGAATAGGTGGTGGGTATCGATTTGGACTTCTTGGGTTTTTTTATAGGATCTGCCGAAGTGTGAGAATTTGATCAGTTATAGAATTTCCTTGCCTACAACCACACGGATAAGGGCCGATTAGGTTGTTGATGAACGGTTTCAGGCGTTCATTTATTACGACAGAGAGGAGGCGTTTATTAGGACAGTTATGCCTCTATAGTTTGCGCAGTTTAGAGTGTCTCCTTTTTTGTGGATCGATCAAACGATGCTAAGGTTGAAATCTTCAGGCATACTTTCATCCTTTCAGATTTGGCTTATGAGTTGGTGGTGAGGGCTGGAAGGCTGTCATTTACGGCAGCCTTATTAAGCCTAAGTTTAGATATTGCTATCGTAACTTCACTTAGGTTGGGTGGTTGGAAGATTTCTCTGTCGTTGCCAATATTTATGGGTTCGTTCTGCCTGACAGCAGGTAATTGTTCGTCATCGCCGTTTAACAGTCTGCAGAATTGGTTCGTCCATATCCTCAGCATCAACTATGTCTCAACTATGATATTTTCTGGTTCATCTCGACAGGATTCTGTTCGAGCCTGATAAACTTGGCTTTAACGTTTAACACTTTGGTAAAACTTGCGAACATTCAACTTTCCTGGAGTGGCACCTCTCTATATCCTCGATCGCACGCTATTTTTTGCTCCTTTATCTTTTTTCTAAAAAGCCCATTTCTTCCCTTCTTCTTTTCCTATAGATCTCGACATTAGATGCAGAGGTTTAAGGATACTCGAAGACCTTTGAGGTCTCTTACAGTTTTTCGACATTTAATTTTCTCAGAAAATTTCTGATTCGTATGCTGGGTGGGTGGGTATGCCGGTTGGGTATCCCTTTGCTAATCTTGGCTGCAACAAGGTTTTGGTCCGAGTTGATGGTAGCCCCGTGGGATGACCGAATATCCAAAAACTGGATGCTTTCCTACTGTCTATTGCAATGTGATCACTTTGATTGACCGTTCATTGATCTGGAGATCGCCATGTCCCTTATTGTTATCGTTGTGAGAAGACCATGTGCTGGCTTTTGTGGCATTTCGTTTCGTAGCGGAATAAATCAGCCTATGTAAGTCCGTTGCTGGAAGTGTTGTCGTATAAGCTGTGTTTTCCGTCAATAAAGAAGTCTTCCCTTCCTAGTTTTGCTTTAAAATCTAACAGCACAATCTTATCATCGTACTTTGGTACGTCCACAATAAATTCAGTCCGAGGCTAATGGTTGCTTCATTATAAGATTTTTTTCTATAGGTGTGTAGTTAACCCAGACCACAACCTGAGAATGTAGATGCCACCGTTGACTCCAGATTGGAAATTCTTCCGCTTCCGCCTGGATATAGAATATTTGCATTTATGTGAGTACAAGTCTTAATCTCGCTCTCATCTGCTGCTGCCAAGACTTTACGCAGGAATTGAAATCCTATCTACGGGCAAGGTACTAGGTTGAGAGTCGGAGTTGTTAAGTATCAGATAGGTTGAAACTCAATTCTTCATTATTGTTGCATTGTCTACCATTTGACCATGGCTACGTGTAAAAAGAGTTTTGGCCAAAAGGTTGTCAATATGCATTTGGAATAAAATCGTTCAAGGCACTTAGCATAGGCTGGAGATGCCTAAAAAAAGGCTATTTTGGGTTCCGCTATCATCTTAACGTTAGAATCAATCAAAATCTCGAGGCCACGAAAACAATACCTTTGTCTTTGTAAGAGAAAATCAAAGAGCAAGCCATGTTTTCCCACCCGATTTTGTTGTCCCGCAAGATGTAGAGTTTTTTGTAAGGTAGTGGCAACATTTAAACTTTTCTTCACATTTGAGTTATATATTTGTATAAAAAACATCCTGATACGATAAGCATTGATTTTTGTCCTTTCCTTCAGAGTTGATGTTGTTGTTTTTTTAAACACGTAATTAACTTCCAAAGTGTAGGCCACTAACATCTAACCCTCTGACTTACTGTGTAGCTCTGTAAACCATTTTTAAATCTCAATTTTCCATCCGCATATTCCACCAAATGTATCTGTTGGCCCATATATCCATGAACACATTTTCTGAATCGCACTTATTATTCATATCACGATCGTTATGATCTAACAATGTAAACACCGAGATCTGTAATCACACCAAATCACGCAGCACCCAACTGGTGGTGGTTACGAGACCCATTAACCAGAAGCCCTATACTCTCAAACTGTGTTGATTAAAAATTCCGTATCTAACCCGTTATTTTTTACTTGTTTTGTCTGCGTAATTGATTTGCGCCTTGCCCCCGTGGGGTGCCCACAAAAAACATGAAACAAAAGGCGCTCATTAAAGTTAAGCCTTTTTTTTTTGAAAAATGATTGTGTCACGCCCCTTTTTGGCCCACTCAACTGGCCTGCATTTACCCATTTGTTGGTCTGGTTTTCGCTGTGCCGTTGTCCACAACAATTTTCCATAAATTTGTTTTAATGAATTCATCATAACCGCAATTACGGGTCCCAGGCATCCGCAACGCGATGCGATGGCTGACTCTGGTGCAGGGGGTAGGATACGTCTCCCTGTATGCCTGCTAAAAAGTAATCAAAGAGCATGATGTCTTCATTTTGAATTCGTTCGACTGTGGCAAATTGGATTGGGAACAATTTTCGGTGGAAAAAAAAACAACGAATTCATGTGTTCACGTTCAGTCTCTCTTTGGACCTCGTAATTATAGGTTTTGGGAAACAATGTGAGTGGAAATTGGTGGCTCTTATTTTGGGTTCCCGGAGTAGGAACGACACACGGCGTCGATTCCGTGTTTGGTGCTATGCTGTGTGTACATCTAAATTGAGACATCAAACGAAATTAATTTCCAGAGGCGTTATCCTTAGCGTTTTGGTTGCTGTCTGAAAAATTAGGGCAGGTGTAGAGCACTTAATTTAGGGTTCGATCGATCCTGTTTCTGTTGTTTTATTAGAAGGTTTTTTGTTCTGTTAGCTGTGTTTGAAGGTCAGGACTGGAGATAATGAATCATTTTGGGATAAAATGACAGACAACAGATGTAGATCGATCTGAGGTGATATAGGGGAATAAAATGCAAATTACTGTCGGCGGTATGTAATAATGCAAAGGTGACCGCCGACGCCGGAAGGATATTGTTGGATGGGAACGTTTAGTTGCTAATAAGGTTCTACCGTAATTTTGTGTGTGAAGTTTGAGAGGTAGACGAGGCAATTTTGTATAATTTTCGCTTTTCTGATCCTCGTTCGAATTTTAATTGCCAGTTTAACATGGTTTTGGTATACTTGTGTTTTAGTAAAGGTAAACATGTTGTTGAAACCACGATTTGGTGATAATTTATAAAAATAAGAACGCGATGTTATGAAGGGTCATCCAGCAAAAAGCATACAAAAAATTCAAATATATCGTAAAATCCTTAATACCAATCTAGAGAACCATTCTTGAAATTCACTTTGTAGGGACAATCTCTTTCAAATGTTAGCGACAACTGCGCCGTAGCTGATCTATCCTGACGTTCCATTTTCGATGACGCATTTGAGCATATTCATCGGTTTATTGAGAATAATACGGGAAATGTTGTTCACCGATGACTCAGTCGTAGCTGGGCTATCCACAAGCAGCTTTGGCTTTAAGGTAACTCCAAAGTAAAAAGTCAAACGGTGTGAGATCTCATGATCTTGCTGGCGAATTCACTGGTATGAAGCCTGAAATAAATTTTTCACCGAAACGGTCTCTCAATGTGTCCATTCTTTAACGGGTTGTTTGGCAAGCAGCGACATCTCAGTTCATTCAGTTGCGCAAATTGACTCTCCTCAAACCAAGACCTAAGTGGCGCAAGTGGTAGGCCCTTGGCTTACTAAGCACGGGGTTACAAGTTCAATCTCCGGTTAGGGAATACAAATTGTTTCAAATCGATACCTACCACCTAATCATCGATTTCAAAGCCGCATACGACAGCACTTTTAGAGACGAACTGAAGAAATTCTTGGTCGATTCGAGAGGTAAATTCTTCGAAAAATCTTCGGCCCCGTTTGCGTTGACGGGCTATGGAGACGAAGATTCAACCAAGAACTATACGAGCTATACAGCGACATACCCCTGGTCAAAAATTTCCGCATTGGATGTTTAAGATGGTTAGGACACGTAAAACGAATGGACACCAATACTCCGGCTGGCAGAGTCTTCGATTCCAGGTCGCAGTAGAGGAAGACCTTGGCTTAAGTGGCGCGCACAAGTAGAAACCGACCTCAACAAACTTGGAGTGCGCAATTGGAGGCAGTTAGCAAAGGACCGGGCTAATTGGAGAGGCATGTTGGTTGGGACCCAGGTTCATTCCGGACTGTAGCGCCACTTAAGTATTAGAAGGAATCTGATGAGGAAACTTGGTAATGTCCGAAATAGCTATAATTCTAACCAAAATAGTGTTATCTGTATGCAAGCTGTTGTTGTATTTTCGACCATTCAGTTGATAGGTGGCAACAAATTTCCCAACAAAAATTGCCAGGGGCTGTTCCCCTTAAGAGTAAGAATCGTTGTTACGCCAAACTCACCCACAACCATACGAAACCAAACATTTTGAGATGGCGAGCTTCAATTTCAGACAAAAACTTGTCCGTTATCATGGCGCGATAACAAGCCCCATTACAGCAGCCCCGTTTTCGAAAAAATACGTACCGGTGATTCATTTCAGGCCATAAACCACAACATACGGTTGTTGTTGAGTGGATGTTGTGGATGTAACTGCTGCGCTTGAAACTCTACCGATTGTTTTTCCTCCTATATACGTCAATTTTTCTTACTGACGTATCAATTGAGCCAGAAATCGGCCTCATCGCTGAACAAAATGTTGGTCGAAAACAGTGGATCTTCAGAATGTCTCTTGAGAGCCGATTGACTGGCTTCAATTCTTGCTGCAGCTAAATTTTGTATATCTTCAAACCAAGATCTTTGGGTAGATTCGCACATCGTGTTTCATATCACAGGGCAAGTTGTTGAGAGCGGAGCCGAATCCACTGATTGCGATTTTTGCCTACACTGTCAGCTACAGGCGCTATAATTTCAACTACACGCGTTGATTGAAATCTATTCGGTCGTGTATCATTCAGTAGTTAATATTGGGCCCCCGATTTCTTGATGGAATGGCGAAGAGCAATACAGCAGATGCAGCAGAGGAGGACCATGTATTAAGTACGGCTAGCTAAAGAACGTGCTAATAGGAGAGGTTTGTTGGTAAAAGTGCACGTTCACTCCAAACTGAAACGACGCTTTAAGTAAAGCGGGCGTTTTACCCAGATATCAGTCTGACCTGATTATCTACATTTTATGTGTTTTTATAACGCCATAATCGAAAAACTATGAGACAGTTACACGCTTTACCCATTTTGATTGCTATACAAAGCGACGCGTTACTCGCGGGCTTCAAGTAATATGCTTTATCAGTTCATTTAATCTTTACACCGCCGTTTCCAATTTCATACACCCAGTCGTTAGAGGCCTCCTTTAACCTAACAGCGACACAGAAGATGATGTCTTTACTCCATGGCTTCAAGTTATATTCTTCATCAGCTCATTTAATCTCTTAACCGCCGTTTCCAATTTCATACACCCAGCCTTTAGAGGCCTCTTTTAACCTAACAGCGGCACAGAAGATGAGGCTTTTACTCCCTGGCTTCAAGCTATATGCTTCATCAGCTCATTTAATCTCTAAACCGCCGTTTCCAATTTCATACACCCAGCCTTTAGAGGCCTCTTTTAACCTAACAGCGGCACAGAAGATGAGGCTTTCACTCCCTGGCTTCAAGCTATATGCTTCATCAGCTCATTTAATCTCTAAACCGCCGTTTCCAATTTCATACACCCAGAAATTGAAGGCATCTTTTAACCTAACATCGGCATAGAAGATGAGGTCTGCCTTAGTGCCTGGCCTTGGACATGGAAGTAGATAAGTCATTTTTATACGTTTAGACACAAAGTTTGTCACATAGATGAGTTTTCTTAAACATTAAGATTTTTTCTTCAACTTTTTACCGACATTTTTTTTTAACAATATAAAGTAATAAAAATGTCAAAATATTTTTTTCAGACGCTCAGAAATTAAATGACTTAGGGTATCCTATATAAGACCCTGATCATCGCATTCCTGCTCTACGGCGCTGAAGAATGGACCGTATCTAAACCGTATGAAGAAATCCTTGCTGGATTTGAGAGTAAAACTTTTGAAAAATCATCGGTCCCGTTTGCGTCGACAGGATATGGAGATGAAGATTCAACCAAAACTATACGAGGTGTACAGCGACATTGGACGTTTAACTTGGCTAGGAAATGTTGAACGAATGGACAACAATACTCCGGCTCGCAGAGTCTTCGATTCACAGCCACACGTCGGACGCAGTAGAGGAAGACATCGAATTAAGTGGAACGCACATGTAGAAACCGACCTCAACCAACTTGGAGTGCGCAACTGGAGGCAGTTAGCTATGAACCTGGCTAATTGAGAGGTATGTTTGTTGAGGGGTTGATTCCGTACTATAGCTCCACTTAAGTATGTGTCGGGGAAAGCAGTAATGTGGCAAACTTACTAAAAAAGGATTCAATCCAAACTTATGAAGAAGAACTATTAACGGCATAGACATACTATATAAGGACTTATTGTGATCAAGAAAAAAATATCCTTATCAATATTTTTCGAAACAGGCTATAACAACATTTTTAAAGGAATGTCTTTAGAAGTGGTGTTCGTCACTTTATGACAATAAATAGCTGGCATTCACTTGTTGTTGTAAATATTACATTTTCAATGGACTTATAACCTCGAAAACCTTTCTGTAAAACAAATCTGTTGTCGAGAACGCTGGTTTTCTGAATAAATTAACAATCTATCATGAAATATTTTGGAGGCAATTTAATAAGGTAGTTGCATATGTTATGAAGTGCTAAGCAGCGCGTTGTCTTGTCCTATAAACATTTGATTCATCTGAACCCTTCTTGCCAGCATCATACCATTTAAAAGTGATTTGCACGCCCTTCAACTCAATTCGATTTGCGATTTAATTAAGTTTTTCTTGTTGTTGGTGTTTAATTTATGTCTGCCCCTGACAGGAAGCATAATAACGTCTGTAATTGCAAACAAAACTCAACCCTTAGTAAAACAGTAAGTGCGGTCTATTCCAATCCCCAGTCGGCGTTTGAAAAATAATTTAAAACTAATTGCGAAACATATGTTTGTCTGTGTCAATCCATCCGACCTTATTGCGCACCCACCCCCTCCTTACATTGTCAACGTGGATAAAGCTCGAAATTAAATTTTCTACTAACCGGTTGCACATTTAAAACCTTACCACTCCATACCTGCTTGTACGCTTACGCCTGTTGTCTAAAATTCCTTAAATTCAATTCATTTCGCCCTTAACGACCTTACTGAAAATAAAAAAAAAATTGCTAGGTACAGTTCGCCTTTTATCTTCGTTTTAGACGCACAACCTGTGTGTACTGTACCAGTCCTGTGGCATTTAATTGCGTTTTCCACCCCTTTTTTGGGCACTGATGCCACCACCTCACACCCACTGATCAATGGATGTTCGCATATTTGTAAAACGACCACGCAAACAAACCTCTGGAAACGCATTAGGACCGTCAGTCAGGATTGATGAGTGTACTGCGGAACCACGACGACGATGACGACGACGGTGTATACGTCGAATCCTTATGCGGGCTGTTACAGCCCAGAACGAATCTTCCTAATGAAACACGTGCAACATGGATGCTGCATACAGTCATACCGATACCGATACCGATACCCCAATACCACACTCAGACTCCCTGTACCGCATCGAATCCCATTTTCGGTTTTTAATTTCTTGAACGAGATACCGGGAGAGTTTAGTGGCCGGGACTAGGATCATGGGGGATGCTTCTTCTCCGCCCAACACCATCGATTGCAAACTTTTGGCAATTAACACACACAGACAATACTGCGATATGCCGATGTAATGTTTCGAGAGTTGCTTTGCCTTGCCCTGACTGACCGGGCAGCCTGGGAAGGAGTTCTTTTCTCATCGTGCCAAGCGAGTTGGAATTATTTATCATTCGCAAGCGTTCAATGTGTACACCCAAGAGATACACTATATGCTCAGCACACTATGTTAGCGTCATATCTCCTGGGAATGAAGGCGAAATAGAAGACCGCTCGCAGTGTCCATTGGACCGTGTAAACAAACGTCTATAATGCAAACCAACAACGTTCGTTACGTCTTGCGTGCGTATGGGCACAAACAGTTTGGTTTGCGTGCGTAAACACTTTTCTGAATTTCAAAATCAGTCCTAAATTCTGCAGGTCTGGAAGCTAGGTTTTTCTTAAACTGGAGCCGAGTGAAAACCGATACCAATGTAACGTTGTGTAGTTGGAAGGCAGTTCTTCGATAGCCCTTAATAGAGGGGGAAGTAATATCCGTAAATGGATGAAGGGTTAAAATTGAAGTAGTTGGTACAAGGGTTAGGTTGTATTGACCTCAGGCTGTTATTGGGAACTTGTTTTCGTGAAAACTTACGAGACTCATTATAGAAAATACTTTGCAAAATGAGGAACAAAGCAATCGATAGGTTTCGGAGTCCTATAGCTGGAGGTGAATTTATTTTATTTTGAGAGGATAATGGTTAAGCACTTTGTGGAGTGCTGGTGATAGGATTGGCATCCAGTTTGAGGCGCACAGCTATGGCCTACATATATAAAGGCTTCTGTTTGTTTTGGAAAGCTGATGTAGATATCCTTAATCATACGCAAGAAGATTTGATTTTGGAAAACCATTATGTAGAGAATGTTCCCTGCAAAGATCTTTTAAGGTCTTTCAAGAGTTTTTAACAAACCTACATTAATCGCCTCCGTCAGAGTGCTTACAATATAGGACAGACATTCACTGCAATCGCATGTCAGAATAAGGTTATAACCTTTCCAACATTAATAACCTCACAGCCAAATTCCCATGATTCAATCGAAGGTCATACTTTCGACCAAAAAGGTTAGAGAAAGTAAAAGTCATTCAGGAGCTGCTAAACTTGTGACTGCATTCTGCAGCATTCGAGATCAGGGATACAACAACGTCAATTTGAACGCCGAACACCTTTTTTCCATAAAGAAAGACCACATATTCCGTCCCAAGCAGTAACACAAGTTAACTCGACTACGAACCAAACTTATCTTCGCTGCCGTGACAATGAACTGCCGTTACAATGACCATAATTTTAAGGGTGATCTATTTACATATCCATAGAAGATCTAACCTAGTAGGTCGGACAGAGAATTCGGCGGAACCTGGTAACCTGGCACAGCTCTACAATTTAAGTTCGTTGGTTGGTTACTTGCGCGCGCCACGTAAGGCGAAGTCTTCCTCTATTGCGTCCAACTTTTGGCTGGGAATCGAGGACTCTGCGAGCCGATGTATTGGGGTCAATTTGCACTTCATTTCCTAGCCATCTTAAACGTTTAATGCGGAGTTTCTTGTCGAGTAGTAAATCGTTGTACAGCTCGTATACTTCCTGGTTGAACCTTCGCCTCCATAACCCGTCAACTCAAATAGGACGGAAGATTTTTCGAAGCATTTTTCTCTCAAATCGACCAAGGCTTTCTTCGTCCACTTTCAATAATGTGCATGCTTATGCGCGGTAGAGTAGGACTTCTCGCCCCTTCTCAGACCAAAGAAACAGAGGCTGGTAAATGAGTTATTGTTGTTGTCATAGTTAATAGAGGAGCCGCGGTAGAATAAGTTCCATACTACCTCATAGTTAGATCTGTCAACAGCTGAACCCATTTTTTTCGCTTCCTTCTCTATACAAGAAAACGTGGCTATGACATCACGTTGAGTCCGATTTGAAAATGATTTGAAAATTTTCGGCGTATACTGCACCGATTTATGGAAGATTGTGGATTTGGACTTGGCTCTGGATGAGATTAAAAAAGTCTCAGCACAATGCATCGACTTGCCTAAATTCTTTTTTGGTATCCAATGTAGCTGAAGTCATTTCCGACTTTGATGGAGCAGCTGGAATTCTCTATCGTCCTCCTGCAAAGATGGTCAAGTTTTGGCGGTAAACCCAAACTAGACATGGCTCTGTTTAGTTATTCTCCATAAATGCTGTCGTGGGTATCAATTTTGGACATTTTGGATATTTTTCAGGGTCTGCCAAAATGTGAAGATGTGATATGTTGTGGACTTTCCTGGTTTAAAACCACATTGATAAGGGCCGATCAGTACGTTGATAAACGGTTTCAGGCGTTCACATAATTACGGCCAGATAGGATATTGTAGGTGCTATTGAGAAGACTTATGCCTCTGTATTTGGAGCAGTTCGATGAGGAGCCATACTTTCATCCAATCAAATCTTGCTTATGAGTTGGTGAATGTTACTTACGGCGTATTGTCGCCTTTCCGAGCTAAAAGGGCTTGTAGTAAATCCACTAGGCATGTGGAAGGCGTAATCAAGAGAGAGTCGGTTGCAAAGCCACCCCCTAATGAGTGCAGCCACCCAGTCACTTAGAGCAATCCAACCTTTTTTATTAGCAATTTTTAATACCGGGAGTAGTCCCCATTCCAAGTCCAACATTTAAGCCAAAGTGTCGATTTACCCGTGCTGACTGCTCTATGGCTGCTGGTCGCAAGCGATCCCCTCCGATGCCCGGGCAAGGTTGGTGGTACAAGTATCTTATCCTGGTAAGATAGACCTTCCATCGCCCGGCCCTAAAAAGAACCAAGGATGCCTCAGGTGCAGCAACCACAACCACAACCAAGCCAAGCATGTCGGCTAGTAGCCTCCAGAAACGATCACTGACCGAAGTGGTCAGAAATCACCTTCAGGTGGCACTAATGGATGAAAACTCCTCAAACGGAAAATCCATAGCCGAGGCATGGGGAAGATTGAAGCCAAACTTTCTGACATGGTGACTCCGTCAAGGTCCTGAGGGTATGGATATAAGGTGATCCAATGCGATGTCCGGTACTAGCAAAAAAAAAGATTGCGTGCGTTAGACCAACCATTTTTCGACAACAAAAAGGCACATAAGTGCTACTTGGGTTGATGTCTGACCGCCACTTCTACCTACCTATCTACTTAGGAAGTCATCTCCGCTAGCCTTCTAAATCTCGGTGGAAAGTCCATCATCTCCACCAGTATTGCAAGGCTTGAGTTTAGATATTGCTGCCCTTACTTCACTTAGGTCGGGTGGTTTGTAGTTTTCAATGTCGTCGCCAAGATTGAATCTTTCGTTCTGCCTGTCAGTGGAACATTGTTCGTCATTGACGGTTATCAGCCTGTGTGGGTGGTGCTCCATATCATTAGCATCGACTGCGTCTCAACTACAATATGTCCTTGTTCATCACCACAGGATTCCCTTGTATCCCTGGCTTTGACGTTTAAATTTTGTAAAACTTGTGAACACCATTCCTGGATTGGCACATCGACAACTTCTCTTGCTCCTGTTTGTTCTTTCAGAAAACTTGTCGCTTTTCCCTCCTTCTTTGCATATACCATTCGGCATTCCTCATCAAAGAAACCTAGCACATCAGTATCAGCTGATTTATTGGCTTGTTGACACCATTGGCTTTGTTCTTCATCAGTAGATGCCGGTGGTATGGTGTTAATAGAGAGGTTCAGAGATACGCATTCCGCGAAAGCATTGGCGGGGTCATTCGATTAAAATTTTCTCACAGTGTTTCTGATTTCAAAAAATTTCCGGCTCGCAGAGTCTTCGATTCCCGGCCAGACACATGAAGAAGTAGAGGAAAACCTCGCCATAAGTGGTGCCAATAATTCCGGACTGTAGCGCCACTTCTATAAAAAAAAATTACTGACACCATTAGCTCGGACATATTAAAAAAAATTAAATAATTCTCAAATCATCAATTCACTCAACAGGCACCAGATTTCATACGATAAAGAAGTCTGATTCTAAGATTTGTAAATCAAATCCGTAAGCGACCAACGGTGAATGGAACAATTCACGCGGTGCCAAGAATAACTTGGACACGAGGTTTTGGGCCAGTTTTATGCCTGTTGCACCAAAATGATTTGTGTTTTAAGGTGGCTTCATTGTTATGAGACAATTTAAAAAATTGGCGGTCATATTGATTGGAACTAATTCTTCAACGTCCTCAATTTTTACTCAACTTCTTCTTAGCCAGAAATCTTATCTCGCATTCTTAATGTCCAACCACTTTCTTAGTCATTTCTTTAATATATGCAACGTCTGGAGACTCACCAACTTGACGATACCCAAAGTATAATGAGGTCCTTAAATCAAAATATACACCTACCTACATGTAATCACAAGCCACACGAAAAACGTCCTGCAAAAAGGAAAACAAATTCATCAACAGGATACATACAAAAAAGTTTCATTAAGTACATTTTTTTTGTTACTTCCTTTCCCCATCCTCTTCCAGTGCTTCCACTTATTCAAAAGATGTTCACACTTAAAAATGATTGCCGGGCAATTTCGCGTAAAATTTCAAATTTTTCATTTCCGCTTGTGTTTTGCGATGGAGGATGGAAAAGGACTAAAACCATTTGTCCGCTTTTAATACAAAAACAGGGCGATTTCCATAAATTCAGGAAATATAAAAAATGAAACAAATCTGACAGCAAACTGACATTTTGACATCAGGTGACCCGTAGCATCATTCCCCATGGGAGCGATCTTTTCACTTTTTTTTATCGCCTTCTGCTTGATCCCGAAAAAAAAAACAACCGAAAGTAGGTATTTCGAGAGCGAACGCACTTAACCGTTTCTTGGCACTCTTCGCCGGGATAGGGTTGATGAAATAGCGTTCCTGCCACGCCCCATGCAGACTAATTTATTGCATTTAAATTCCCCGAAAATTTAGTCCAATCAACAGCCAAAATGATTGTATGCCCGAGGAATGACTTGATGATGTTTGCTGTCACGTCATTGTGGTCGCGGCATTGTGGCGGTACTGTGCGCTGTTGGATTGTGACGACATCTGGCATCGCCTACAGAAGGAAATCCGCCCATTTTTGTATTTAAGTTTTTTTTTTGTTGTAAATTATTGTTTTTTAATTTGAAAACGACTTAAATGATGGCAGCGCCAACATGTGGAGTGTGGAGAAAGTGGCATTGGGTACCAGGCCGAGTGCCATTTGTACATTCCAAACGGCCTGATCGAGTCTATTTTTGACTGAGGGCTTTATGTGTGCAAAAGGGAGGCGTTCCCATGGGGCATCACAAATGGTACATAAATTGTTTTGCTGACAGTTGTTTCATTGGTTTGTCGTCGAAAATAGACGGTAGATGAACTTAATTAAGAGTCGACGCAGCAATAGATGCAAGGTTTGGACTGACTTTGAGGAGATGGGAAAGAGTTTGAAGAAAATGTGTTGGTAAAGCTGAGGTAAACTGTGTGGGCTAGTGCACATCTGATAGCCATTAGTTTGACCATAATAACTGTTGGAGAGCAGCAGCATTCAAATATTCAGATTGAAAATATATTTCTTGGAAGGTATCTAATGGATACCTTACAGCTGGTATATTTATAGCTGGTGGGGATAAACCAATTGTGTGGTTTAATAGAAACGAGGTAACGAAGTGACATACATTTGAGTCCCGGGAGACCAATATATTAGGCGCAATAATTGGCATGAATTGTGTTTATTGCTAGTAATAGAGTGGATCGAAATGGATGCCTAATTAGTTCAGAATTATATTTTGATTTATGAGCCTTTCAGTACAGTTTTCAATCTCTACAATGAATACACTCTTCAAAATCAAAAATATCACGGAAAAAGCTTTCAAGGTCTAATATGATTAAACTTTTTCAAGAAGCCAATTATGACAGCATTGCACCAAGATTGGCTGTAACATATTTTTTTACAACAAAGGGCTAAACAACTTTTAATAAAATACCATCTTCTTCAACAGTGGATTATAAAAACGCAAATGCCAACACAAGAGGGACAACCATCTATAAAATCATTTAAGTGCTGGCTTACGCTGACGACAATGACACCATTTTATGACTCCATAATGTGCATAATGAAGAGCTAAAGGGCACCCATTCTCCAGCTTTTTGATTCAAACCCTGAGGATTCTCGATTGAATTAGGCAGGGATTTTGCAACTTTGTGCAGTAAGCTTTTGGACTAAACTAATGTAAGTAGCATGTTATTTAAAATCAAATGGCACCATGACTTACGAAGTCAAAGATGGAAATATCGTGCATTGTTATTGTTTTGCTTAAGCTACTCCCAACTCCGGAAATGTGAGAAAACTTCTCAAAATTGTTATAATAAATGAGGAATTCCCTATAGCTGCGTCTTAAAAAATTATTCATCACATTCTTTCTCATTGAACAGAATCTGTTATAGTCGATCTGGTTAAACATGGTGCGCCATCTTTTAATTCGGTATTTAAACATTGAATAACTTTGACATTTAGCAGCCGATTGAGTTGAGTAGATACTATTTTGAAACGTTAATTTAATTGAATATTAAGTATGTATCAACGATTTAAGTCGAAACATTACGTTATACATTATTTTCAATGTCGTTGCGTTGTGTTAACCAAAGAAATCGTGCCATATAAGCTCAGTCTACAATACTATTCGTCGTTGAGTGTCGAATTTTAATGAGCGCGGGACTGTCCGAGATCGCTGATATACCGTTCATCAACCACAAATGCGTTTTAATGAACTGGTAAGGGAAGGTGTTACCAAGAACCCACATGCGTCGAATCGCCAAAACGCAATCTTTTAACTTTGCGACAGAGTTTGAAGCATGTGCAACGACATAAAGAAAATTACTGACATGCCGTTCACGTCCCCTGGATTACTGTCGCTTGAATCGTTAACCCTGCACCTGATTCTTAAATGCAATCTTTGGTGAAAGCCTAGGCCCATTTAACACTCTCTGGCGTCACTTAAAAACAAATTTGCCAAATCCATGATTAGATCAATGAAACAGCATTTCAACACCAAAAAAGTGTCAGTTTTGGCCGGCGGTTTACCATAACTCATCGTGAGGACCCCGGGAGCGTCAAAAAAATCATTGATGAAAATTTTAAAAGTTCCCAAATTTTCATAGGACCCCGGGGTGACGATAATTTTTTTGTTTTTCATCCAAATTTTTAATTTTTATGATTTTTGACGCCAGCGGGGTCCTCACAAAATTAGGGAATTTTAAAAATTTTCATCAAAAGTTGAAATTTTTGACGATTGAAATTGCTTATAATTTTTTTTGACGCCCCTGGGGTCCTATGAAAATTTGGGAACTTTTAAAATTTTCATCAAAAATTGAAACTTTTTATGAACGCGGGGTCGTCAAAAATTTAAATTTTTAATGAAAATTTTTAAAATTCCCAATTTTTGTGAGGACCCCGGGGGCGTCAAAAAAATCATTGATGAAAAACATAAAACCCAGGGATACATTGCACGAGCATAATCCTGTCGAAACGAAAGAACCATTCTGCGCCAACTACAGAGGCATTAGTATCCTCAACAGCGCCTGTAAGATATTATATGCCGTAACACGTGAACGCCAGGAACCGTTTACTAACAACCTGATCGGCCATTATCAGTCCTGGTTTTAGGCCAGGATAGTACACAATTCTCGACGGGCTCAGCAGCGCGATGGGTAGTTCGATGAACTGGCACGCAGAAGGTCTGGGATCGATTTCCAGCCGTAGCAACACTTGAATGTTTTCTACTGGCCCTCCTCTCGTGATGATCTGAAAAATCAGCCGAGTAGTATCTATAGTCAAGAAAATCTTTTGTAGAATTCCCCGTTCGGAGTCGGCATAAAACAGGAGGTCCCAATATCGTGCAAGAAGTACACACGTACACATGAATGGTTGTGATAAAGCTTGGCTCTGGGTACTACCAACGAGTATAGAGCTACATAGAGTACGCATCACAGCTAACATTTTGTAGCCGTTTCAGTCGCGGGCGCTAAGTTCGAAGTCATGCGTATATCGTATGCGTCGGCAAGGCCATTATTTGATGCTGGGGTAGAAATGTGGACACTGGGATATCAATATCCCACATAGAAAACATTGTATGTATTGTTGTATGAGATGCGCACTCTATACTCTTTGGTACTACTGAGCATGTTGCGCCAACATTTTGTATTTTTTTTGTAAAGTACATAGTTGATCAAATCTTCACACCTCGGCAGATCCTGTAAAAACCCAAGAAGTCAAATCGATAATCCGCGCATGTTCATTAATTTCAGAGCTGCAATTACGGTATTTATAGGGACGAACTATACCGAGCCATATCTAGTTTTGGTCTGTGCATCATGATGACGGAGTATTTTCGCTGCTCCATCGGGCCCAAAACGATACCAAAAAAGGATTTAGGCAAGGCTACGCACTGTCGTGTGACTTCTTTAATTTGATTCTTGAGAGGATTATGTAAGACTCCCGAGACAACATCAGAAGCAAAATTTTCCAAAAATGGTGTCGGACTCAACGTGATGTCATAGCCATGTTCGCTAAAATAGAGATTGAAGCTGCAAAAAATGTGTTTGGCAGGGTAACACATATATCAAACGAAGGATTACTCTTGTCTACCGATGTTTCTTCGTTCTAGAAGGCAATTCAGTAGTAAAGCCCTTACTTGAACTACTATAGAGATCCTATGCATGACCCTGTTCATCACAGTCCTGCTGTACGGCGCTAAAGCATGGGACATATCAAAAGTGGAAGAAAAAATCTCTAGTCGTTTTGAGAGACACGGATTCTTCCCGATTGTGTCGAAAGGCTATGGAGAAGTAGATCGAACCAAGGACTATACGAGCTGTATAGCGAGATACCCCCAAGCAAAAAATGTCGCATTGGAAGTTTATGGCGGTTAGGGTATATATAGCAAATGGACACCAAGTCGAAACCAACTTGAACCAACTTGAAGTGCGCAACTGGAAACAGTCCTGCTGTACGGCGCTAAGGCATGGGACATATCAAAAGTGGAAGAAAAAATCTCTAGTCGTTTTGAGAGAAACGAATTCTTCCCGATTGTGTCGACAGGCTATTGAGAAGTAGATCGAACCAAGAACTATTCGTCACAGTTTATGGCGGCTAGGACATATAGAGCAATTGGACACCAAGTCGAAACCAACTTCGTAGGAATTGGGAAACCGTCTTCTACATTGTGTCAAAATTTACGAAGACTTAAGCCTCCGATGAGCGTATGGGTATGGCCAGACCAAATCGTTTTTAAATTCGCTTAAGTTTTTTTCTTGGTAGCGCTGAGTACCAGAAGTCCATTATTTCTTAAAATAGGCTAAGGTGAACATAATGAAAAGTTACAAAGACGTTTTCGATATTTTATATTCCAAACAATTTATTTTAAATGTTTTTCGTCAATCATGGGTATGAATAGACCCACAGTACATATGGCACGTATATTGGCTGTGGGTTTGGTATTCGATTTTTTTCATGTGTTAGAAATTTAGTATTCCGTTCGATATTGAACAAGAAATTGAATAAGATTCCGTTTTGGATGATAGCGGTGATGATTACGTGGAGTAATTGTAAAATGGAGCACAAACCGCAACTCCATCATCCAGTGCTGTTGCACCAGACTACGAGGCTGCTCCTGTTTGGGAAGAGGCTTACCGTTGAAAAGATGGCAAGACATGGATACGAAACCACAACCTTCTTGAAGGCCACGTTCGCATAATGTGGCAAAAATTATACGTTTATGGTTATTACGAGGAACATTGCCGTATCACCAAGCCATCTTCTAATCGTTATTTTCCCTCCAAAATCGTGGACACTATCGTGCGAGAACGTGATCGAAAAGCCATCGAATCCTTTCTACTATGGAACGAAGGGCATCCCACCAAAAAACAACGAGTTTTGACGATGACCTACGAGGATGAAATGTAAGCATTCTTTGGGATATTGCTGTTTGCTGGTGGTTCTACTCCAATTCGTAGGCAGCAAAATAATTGGGGGCTTGTTACAATAACAATATTCACATCAACAAAGCCACCTTCGTGCAGAGAGACTTCAGCACAGCAAATCTGTAGTCTATGTATGGATAAATTACTCATGCTGATAGCTTACTTCATTATAGCAGGCGATCAAGTGACCGTCGACGAGCAGTTATTTCCGTATAGCTGACGAACTAGGTTTACTCAATATTTTCCGAGTAAGCCCGCAAAATACGGAATAAAAGTTTGGTAGGCTTGCGATTCCGTTTCAAATTATTCCCTGATATGATATGAGGGAAAACCACCAGAGTACCAAGGAGTGACGAACCATGAAACAATGTCTTGAAATTGATGAGAAAATATGGCCAGCGGTAGAACAGTTTTCGCAGACAAGCTCTTTTTGTCATATAACTTGGCAGAGATGTTGATGGATCGAAATCAGATGCATTTGGTTAGATATCGTTAGAAAACAAACAAGATCTTCGCCCTCCTCAATTTCGGAACCCCAAACGTGCACTTAAAAGCACCAACTTCTGCTTTCACGGTAATAATGTTGCTACTTGTTAGTATGGCAAAGCCAAAGAAGCCAGTAGTCACGTTGTCCATATTGTTTACCGTCGGTCATGACACCGATCCACAGAAAGCATCACCGATCCACAGAAAGCATCAGGAGCTAACCGCACCTTTTCAAATCCTAGCACAAAACTCACAGCACATCATTTCTCCATTTCCAGTTCTCTGTATTGAAATAACGGGTGGTTACATTTTAAGGGCCGATATTGGATGTGAACCACACCTAAACGTCAAGTTTTTTCTGCATTTAATTTGTCATTTTTCAATTTCAGTCTAAATCAAGTTGAAGCATGGGAAGACACAATATCGAGCAACGCGTTAAAGTCATTCAGTCCTATTATGAAATTCATATCGTGCAATTCGTGATTTTTTCGGTCATTTTAATCATCCAAATGTGCGTACTATCGGAAATTTCGTGCAAAAATTTGAGCAAACTTGGTCTGTAGGAGGTGTGAAAACACCAGTACATGCTCGTACAGCTCGTACTGCAGAGAATATTGCTGCTGTTCGCTATAGTGTGGCTGCAGAGCCGTTCACCTCAACCCGTCGTCGTGCTAAACAATTGCACCTTTCACGTTCGTCGTTGATGATCATTATGCATAAAGACTTGCATTTACACACTTATAAGGTGCAATTGATTCAAGAACTGAAGCCTATTGACCATTTCAAGCGTCGTCAATGGTCCAACTGGTGGCACGAAATGGCAACAGGTGATGATCAATCTTCGAAGAATACATCTTCAGTGATGAGGCACATTTTCACCACAGTGGATTCGTCATTAAGCAGAATTGCCGCTTTTGGGCGAATGATAATCCAAGAGTGATTGTCGAAAAACCAATGCACCCATAAAGAGTGACTGTTTGGTGCCGTTTTTTGGGTTGGCGGCCGTAGTTTTTCCAAAATGAGCCAGGTAGGGCAGTTACTGTGAACGGTGTTCGCTATCGTGAGATGATAACGAACTTTTTTTGGTCCGAATTGTGGAGGATATCTGGTTTTAACAGTACGGTGCCACTTGCCACACAGCTAACGAAGCAATGGCTCTTTTGCGCGACAAATTCAATGGCCGTGGTATCTCACGTGGTGGCGATGTCCACGTGTAAATCTTTCTTTGGGGTTATTTGAAAGAAAAGGTGTACACAGATAAGCCAGCAACAATTCAAGAGCTAAATGATGAGATAATTCGGCACATTTACGGCATAGAAACTCAATTATGATTCAGCGTCATCGAAAATTTGGACCATCGGAAGGAGTTGTGCCGCCGAGTTCGCGGTCACCATTTGGCCAATATTTTGTTCAATCCATAATTGAACTATACCAATGTTATCGTAATAAAAGGAAATGACATTAATTTCACAAACAATTTGTGTTTTATTCAAAATCATCAATGGCCCTTGAAATTTATCCACGCTTTACTAGTCACGGATTCGAGCACAAAACACACATTTAGCACATCGTCTCTCCATCTCCAGTTATCTGTGTTGAAATATGCGTATTTTTTTATGTATGGGTCTGAGCAGACCCTTACGCTCAATTTATCGCCTTATATGCCACCGCTCATCGGAGGAATAAAACATCAGACTAACTTTAGAAGTGAACCCTTTGAATAATTCGAAGCACCGCAGCCGTCTTCTTTTTTCTTAATACTTTTCAATACTTACATGTTCGTTAACAACATTGGAAAATCTCAAAAACAATAACGAATCTGAATTCGGCAACGTTACGGCCGATATATGTAGAAGAGTGATGGATATAAACTGAAGATCGCTGCAAATGAACTCTCGGTTATCATTTAATCAACATGAAGTTCCATACATGAACTTGACATGTGTTTGAAACCTGGAATAAATTTCCACCAGATATCTCAATTATACATATTTTAGTTTTAATATACAAAATGCTGATGTCCTTCTTGAAAATCTATATACATACCATAAAATTGCGTCAATATAACTCTTGTTGATCACAGCATCTTTCCAAACCGAACTCAAAGCCTCATGAGTACAATATTTTATTGTTGTAATGAAGGCTAAAGACCACCAACGGTCACCACAAGGATAACATTTCTAAAACTCCGAACTTCCTTTGCTCAAAGTTATAAATAAAAGTATCCGATACCCTTGCACTTGAAACTGAAACCATTATCTATCCTTTACCAAACCCCCCGACTACTAAGAAGTTAAGTAATTCTACTACTCCCAAAGTCCTTGTCTCCCTCCATTCGGCCGAACTAATTTAATTTCCTCCCACAACTCTCTACCCCACCATGTTGTTCGCCAGTTAATAATCTACACTCTTGCCAAGGAAATTTATTTCACCGCCCGCAAAGTCCCATCTGTTGAAGGTCATCAACACATAAGTACTATGGTCCACCATACTCCCTCTCCTTCACTCTTAGTTTGGATCAGCTTCTCCAGGCAAGTAGATTTCTATCGAGCGATTTAATGTGATTCCATTAGCGAAAATGCTGCCAAATCACTTAAAACTGCACCCTCCCGATATATTGTACGACAAACTCAGTTCCAAGACCATGGTAGTGAACTATATAAATCGCACACACAATCGTGCACACACACATACTTGTTTACGTCCTGTTCCATTTATGTCCTTCTAATCGCATTAAATGGAAAAATCATATCAGAAGCAGGAAATGTACACAAAAATTAATTACAATTACACTGACCGTTAAGCGGATGACAAAGGCGAATAAGGATGTAAAAGGAAAATTCGAAAGAAATTCCCTCCGCAAATACCACCCGCACGTAATCGAATCGATATCGCGTTATCATGAGTTCCGACTCAAACTATCGGAACTAATGGAAAATCGCATTCTCCTGCGAGAGTAATTGAAGGAGAGAAGGACATTAAGCAACGGTGCATATGGCTGCATTTAATTTCATCCACACTGGTGCATATGCCATATGTTATCAAGAAGACAAATGTCCTTCGATAAGCCATGGCAAAGTGCGAGTAAGTGGCGGTAGGATATTGTAAATTTGCATTTTGACACGAAAATCCTTAAAATTACATTTCTCCACTCACCTAATGCATTTCAGTAAGTCAAAGTGTCTGCGTGTCGTTAGCCACATGGGACTCAGCCTGATTGCGTGAGTGCACCGTAATCCTATGTTAACCAACCAAATAAAGGACTTCACCTCAAATTCATTGATATGAATGATAAAAGCAAAAATAAAACCACTACACGCATCGCTTCCACTCAATAAATTTACAAACATGCAGACAAATGGAGGAAACAAAAAAAAAAACCGACATCCACCATAGACGATGTCCTTCCTATAGCGCATACGAGCATACGAGCATACACATGCAATGTCATTATCAAAACGGAAAAATATCTTTGACATGAAAAACACATTTGCAACGGCGTTTAACCTTTTGTTTCCTCCACCACGGCAGTGAGATAAAACACTATCTGCCGCATTACCTAACAAATAAAAATCAAAATCAGAAAAAATAGGGATTCCAAAGGATATGCGCTCTCTATAGCATTGGAAATTCAGCGCGATTTTATACGCAAATCTCTCTTACTTCAGCATCGGAAATAATTTAATTCCTCTCGACATATATCCTGCGTTCAGGATCAAGGGTATGCACTGCCGCTACCCTTTGCTATGGATATTGCATGTGATGTGATGTGAGTCATGCATTTTACCGCGAAATAGGATTAAGTGCTTACGCGGGCATCCATACCCATCAGGACGAATCACATATGCTGAATATCTCATTCATATCCTTATTGGTCGGGGAAAGGTTGTAGCCGATTAAATCGTGCGCTCTTCGTTTATTTCGTGCCGATTGAAGGATAAAGACAACAGAAATCCTTTTGTGTTCACGTTCACGATTCTGTGTCCTTTTTTCGTATGTAGTCTCACATGGTCTTTAGCTGTTGTTTTCTTGAGCTGCGGTGGTACACGACAAACGAAGGAAAGTTAACATGCAATGGCGGACGGTTTTGTGCGTTTGTATGGGCACACATACACAATACACCATTGGGGTCCCGCTGTTTATTCTTAATCGGATTTAGATTTATCCTTAAGGTCGCTTATTAAATGGATTTAATAACAACGAATTGATCCTGAGGTTCATTTAGCATAAAATGTTCGTTGAGTTGATGATTTAATCCTTAGTTGGGATGATTATGTCAAAAGCGGGCAATGTGACATGCGACATACGACGTTGCGGTTGTCGGTGTTCTTTGTTGATTGTGGTTAGGTTGGGTTAGTGCAGGGATTGTAGTGTTTTTACGTGTTTAAAGAAGGGAAATATGTTTGGCAGTTGTTTACTAATACCAACACAAGTGATATGAATTTTTGGGTATCATCAGCCTACGTTACGTGATGCTTTAGGGCTAGGTATTTACTATTGAACTCGTAATGACTAGGACTGGTCTTTCTGCTCTTCCAAATGGACACCAGGTGTGGACTTGGCACGGAACCTCAAAACACAAAACTGGTTTCCGCAAAAAAGACAAAGTGACCCTCCGAAGCTAAATGGAATTAGCCTTGAACAAGAAATTCAACTGGAACGCACGAAAAAGTAACCGCAGCCCTTTAAGCTTGTTTAAAGGCAGTCGAGAAGAAATGAGGCAGCTACACATGGCTTATCATTGCCCCCGTACTTCTAAATCATATTATCGTATGGTAGAGATGTTTCAGTGGAGCTCTAAGAACAACCATTCCTATATTAGCATAAATTCCATCATTGGACTTATACTCCTGAAAGGTGAAATTTTCCGATTAATGTCTGTATATAGATATGTATATCCCCAAACATCAATATTCTAGGAAAAGTTAAAAATCAGCTTGCATTTGTAAATATTTTCCGACCTCTAAGAAATTCCACCTCAATAGCCCTAGATGGTAGCCTACATTAGGTGCCTGTAGATATCTTTGACAAACAAACCAAAGCTTGTGCACTAATAAGACTAAAAAACCAATCAGAATGGAAACCTTTTCAGGGCAGACACGCAAAGTTTTTACATCGCCTAGAGGTAACTATAAGCAAAGAGTATAGAACTACAAAGATTTATCATTCCAGCTAACAATTTGGAGCCATTTCAGACGGAGGCGGTAAGTGTGAAGGGAAAATTTTGTCGATCGTATGCGTCGGATACGATACTGGGGTATCAATATCAGTATCCCAGAAAATGTTCGTTGTATGAGATGTGCACTCTGTGTGGTTCTATACTATTTGCTAAAAGACAGTCTGGAGTTAAGCTTTAGGACTGTCAATCTCAAAATCTCGAAAGGCTTAGTTATAAATGAAACCTGGGTTCGCATCGACACAGATGCGGCTAAAACTGAATCTGGCATGGGTAAAGGAGTCCGCTTCGAGAGTCCTGAGGGAGCCATTTGCCTTTTAATGTCTGTAGCATTTTCCAGACTGAAATCATGACCATTAAGGAAGCGACTTCCAGACTGTTCTATTAAGAAGACGAATATCTCTGCCTTTAGCTACAGCCAATCGGCAATCAAAATCCAGGAGCCTATCCAATTTTCATCAACAAGTCACCACGACCACCGACTTTATCTTAACGGAATGGAAGAGCACTTTAGAGCTTAGAGATATCCCATCAAAAAATATCGTTGAAGAACGAGAAGTGATGATCAGATGGTCCTTGACTTTATTTATTGGGGTTCTTACTGTTCTTTATGTTCCTCATGATCACAAACTTTATTCTTCTTATCCTTAGTCAAGGTATCAGTATAAAATTAAGGGAAGAACATTGGTTCAATCTGACTTGTACGGCTAACCTCAGAAAATGGAAAAGACTTTCCCCCTATTGCGACAAAAACCTTCTGAAGTAAATTGTAGGCCTTATTTCCTTATCGAAATGGTAAGCAACCGTGCCGGTGCAGTGTGATAACCCCCCACAGAAATAAGCCTCGTGAGGTTTAATTCCCAAAATAAAGGAAATAGCACCACAAAGCATTAACACCTGTGGGTGTTATTGTCATTTGAAATTGTAATTCTATTCAAGTTTGGTGTTTGCAAATGTGAGTCGGAGGGCATGCTGCCACCCTGCTTATATATATATAACCTGGCTGATCACGATGTTTGTAAACTGTTTCAGGCGTTCACATATTACGACAGATAGGATATTAAGTAGGCTTGTGCCTTTGTGCAGTTCAGAGGATCTTTATTATATGGATTGGGCAAACGATGTTAAAGTTCCATTCTCCAGACACACTTTCATCCGACTAAATTTGGCTTATGAGTTGATGAATGCTACTTACCAAGACATCTCCGTCGGATTTATAAAGCATGGTGGGAAGGCTGTCACTTAGGTCAGGTGGTTGGTATTTTTCGATGTCGTCGCCAGAATTGAATATTTCGTTCTGTCTGACAGCGGTATTTTGTTCATCATCGCCCCTTAACGTTCTGCAGGAGTGGTTCTTTCATATTTTCAGCATCGACTGTGTCTCAACTAAGATATTTTCTTGCTCATCTCGACAGGATTATGTTAACGCCTTATATCAGCGGCTTTGGTAAAACTTGCCCAAATCATTGGAGTAACACCTATCTTTATCAATGAGCGCAGGATTTTCTTGTTTTTTTTCTATCTGAAAAGACGGTCTTCCCTCCTTCTTTGTCTGTAGAGCTCAGTGGAAGCTCTCGTCGTCACCTGCATCAAAGCCTTGTAGGCTTCTTCTTGTTTGGGAGCATCTGTCCGCTTGCTAACATCGTTGCCATTGTTCTTCGAAAATAGATGCCGGTGGTATGTTTTAAATCGAGAGATTAAGGGATACACTTTGCTAAAGCCTTGGCGGTCACTTGCAATTGCAGTTTCGACACAAAATTTTTTCACAGCATCTCTGATTTGTTATGGCGTGGTGGATATTCGCATCTCACCTAAGCTGCAACAAGGTAGTGTTCGCTGTTGTCACCCTTGAATCTTGAATGTTCGGACATTAAAAACACAGGATGCGTGCCTTTTGTCTATCACAATGTCATAAACTTTATTGATCGTTTGATAATCTGGAGACGGAAATGCTTCCTGAAGGATATCTAGGTGAAGAAATCGTGTGCTGGCTATAGTCGCATTTCGTTCCGAAGCGAATTCAATCAATCTTAGTCCGTTACTAGAAGTGTTGTCATGTAGGCTGTGTTTTTCGACAATATTTCTTAAGATGTGTACCCTTTCAACCTTTGCTTTAAATTTTCCCATCTCGATTTTAATAACTTACTTGGGTAGTCACTCATTAGTTTTGTCCAGTAGTTCGTAGTAGCAGTCTTTCTCTATATCATATTTTCCTCTGTCGGTGCATGATGTTTAGCTTAAGGCTTAGGTTTTCACTACGGGATTGAGCGCTGCCGTTGGGCTTTAGGGTCAGCATACTTCATTGGTCCTAAGATGCTGACTAACCCTTAAGATTCCTAGATGGCCAGTTGTCCAACTATGTCGAAGCACCTCATTTAGGTTAATCGTCTTGTCCATCTTAACTAGGACTGTAAATGCCACCGTTGACGAGATCTCGTGGGTTTTTCGCTGCCGTCTGGAAATATAGTATATGCATTAGTGTGGGTACAAGGCACCCTCATCTGCTGCCGCCAAGACCTTACCTAGGGATTTGTACCCCTTCTACTGTCAAAGAACTAGGTACTCAGCCGTCGCTACGTGAAGGTTGGGCGTCGGAATTGGTAGGCATCAGCTAGGTAAAAACTCAAGGATTCAGTTTTTGCTTAGCGCTTTTGAATTAAAAAAAAACTTCACTTCGGTAAATTTTTCTTCAATAACCTAGGTGACCTTATAAATATTAACACAGGTAACTTCCAAAGCATTTAATGAACCCGTAGTTAAGCAATGGACCTACCTAAATCATGGTAGGTCGTCTTTAAGTTTTCAAAAAAAAAACTCAGGTTCATGGATGACGATGTATGCCTATTGGTAGCACTTACGAAAATTACTGTCAGTATCGTTGTGTACCTATATGCATAAGACCAAATTTTTGAAGACCTGTGGAATAGGCATTGTCGACATTTTACATTAGCCTTCCATTATTTAAAGTAGTATAGGCATCGTGGTTAGGCACATTCCGAATTCAATGAGGACTACTCCGAATTCAATTTGGCTCATTCCGAGTTCAATGAAGAAATCGTTTAATATTGCCAGGTTTGTGAATATTAGTCAGTCCTGGCAAGATATTTTTTAATTGACGATGAAAATGGCCGAATTGTTGTCATCCTTGCGACCGGAGTCATAAGTGAACGCCTTTTCAGAAAGCAAAAGGTACTTCGAAAGTCTATGCATTTAGGCACGAGAATCAGAAACAAGGACTTTGTTTGATGGTGTAGATACATACTTTTAATTAACGATTGAAATAGCCGAATTGATTTTTATCCTCCTTGTGAAAAATCGTTTAGGTATTGCTACGGGTGGGAATCTAACCCACCCTTTGCACAAGAGTTCATCGCATCCGTCGCGCCACTGAGCCCGTCAGTTCATAGCTACAAGACAAAAAAAAAACACAGATTGCTACTCTTTGAGTTTAGCCTAAATTGCTGAGCTTTCTAAAACAGTTTGTCTTTTATCGAACGATTTTCAGATATGAAATTTGATAGCACATGTGTACAAAGATTGACTGTATGTGTTCCCAAAAAGGGTCAGTTGGAGACCTGGTAAGCATGTCTCCTATTTATGGACTTGTACCATATATATTCCCCAGCCTTTTCATTGTGTTTGATACCGAACTTTGTATCACAAGTGCTTTCCCTTTCACGATTGATAAGAGACCTCTTCGAATGCAAGGTATCGCAAATGTTTAAAATTGCGATAAATTAAGTGGGTATTTGCAAACATTGCAGAATCTTCCGAAATATTCAAAGCTAATGCATAGCAAGTACCACCTACTCAATAGAAATCGATAAGATAGCCTTGAACCAACAATCCTCTTAAGAAGTCAGTTGCCTAAACCATCAAATGACATTTTAAATCATGCAAGCTTTAACTTCCTCTACCAACAATTACACGAAAACACTTAGGCAGCATTCAATTGGCAAATTCCATTAAACAACAATTCAATAGAATATTCCAACAATGTCCTCCCTTAATTCCTTTAATCTCAAACGTACACATTAAGCTCCGGCCTCCCTACCTCTAGCAATGCCAAAAGCAAATAGCTCCCAATTAATATTTAAATTCTCTCATCTGGTACAAGTTTTGATAAGGCATCATGGTAATTCTACAAAATTATCCAAAACATAAACAGTAAAGGACACAGACAAACGCTGGTGTCCTCCTCTGAAAACCCATTCCACGTGATTTCATTCCATCTTCGATTTGCGTAATCAGGAAACATCTGAAATACCCACCTTCGTTCGAAATCAATGAAAAACTTCCACCCACGAGTTCTATTTATATAATTAGCCTGCCAGGACCAAGCTTCTTCAGGCGTGAAATACTATCTAATTATTTTCAAGGAACAAAATGAAAAAAAAACCGACAACAACAACAGTCAAGGGAAGAGCTTTCCGTCAAGGATTAATTATCTTCCCAAAGGAAATCTTGTCTTCCTTCTCTACACATAGACAACCCCATTCGAACAGGACATTTGACGGTATTTAAATTCCCGGCATTTAAACTTTTAAGTCCTTCACTTAGCGCAATCAATGAAGGACTACTCCCTGTCTGTCTGACATATTCCGACTGGTCGACATTGTTGCTGATTATTTTAAGCCAGCCAAATATTAATTGTGAAATCTTCTCTGGATCTGATTCCTCCAGGCAAGGATTATTAATTGCCGCTTTTATATTCAATCATCCGTCATTTGCTGGGATCCGTGTGCTTGGCTCTCGATGGGAGTGTGCCAGAAATAATTGCAATTAGATTAACACTTTGTGGGATGGGGGTGCACTTCCTATGTTCAATGAAATTGGTGAAAATTTCATATCCTGCGAATGAATGATGAAGATTATAACAGTAATCCTCTGGAGAGGCGAATCACTGATTCCGATTGGATCCTTGTGTTAGTATTTCATTTCCATTAGAGTCTGCGGGGTTGGCACAAGGATTTGAAGTATGTCAGGAACATGATAATAATTTTCGCGAATTACAAAAGGATATGCGTGTTATTAGTATGCTTGCAGATATGGTAGGATGTAAGGACAAAATGTCAGGGTGAAGGAGTTTGCGATTTTGCCACGTGCGGTATACAGTATCATGAGTAAGTGATCGATTCGTTTCATTTTCGCTACGGAAATAAGGGAGTAGAAGGCTTGGATGTGACAAAAGTTATTATAGCAGGTCTGGATGACTAAGAGGTTGAACCGAAATTTATTCTATAGAGGGTTGTTCAAGGCGTCCTTTTTGCGAAACATTTTGTATCTTAACAGGTGGCGGGGTATATGAGATTTTAATGGCAATTCCACAGCGAGGATTTGGGGTGACATGGGAATGGCAGGTGAAGGAATTACCGTGACTATAAAGTTCAAAAATTAATCCAATCTAAGAATTTTGAAAAATTTTTTTGGCACTTAATAGGGAAATTTTAATTCAGTCTGTCATATGCTTTTCGTTTCAGCCTAGGAAATAAGTAATCCTAGTCGTTTTTCAGTGTTATAGACCAAATAAAAATGTTTGTTTATCTGGATTTTACGATAAGGGGGCAAGAACTAACCCCGCCAGACGAATAAGCCAATTAATTGCAAGTATTCAGAGAAATTTATTCCAATCTTAAATTGGCCTACAGGGTCAACGAAAAATCAGATCAATTAGTGCAATGAATTGCGGCACAGAAGGGGTGGTCTCAATAAATGACAACGAGAGTATTAATTGTCCACAAAAGCTTCACAAAGTCAGTCCTTTCGGATTCAAAAATGAACTGGAGGTCCCGTATTTTGCAAAAATAAAATTAACACATGCACATGAATGGTTGTCTGAAAAATAAATAGGGCCTGCGGTAAAACGAGTCAGTTGCGACCATCTGATTATTAAGTTCTCATTTTAACTATCCAAGCAAAAGGTTCGTCAGTTTCATCGCTGTTCAACTATACTATCGATAGGATCTTTCAATTCGTTATGCCTACCTATTAGTTACCTCAAAAACCTAGGTCACCTTACCATGATACCAGAAAACACATGCTAAACTATAATCTTAATGCGTTGGAAATCTTAGGGTCTTTGAAAAATCAAAGCTGATGTTTGGTTTGATTATTTAATGCCAAGTGCCTTAGTCTCACGGTCCAAATGAAGATCACACCAGACATCCTATTTTTTTGTAAAAATTCTGTAAAGTTCAAATTCGACTTACGAATCACACAACCTCTTTGCTGTAGCAACTTCAGGAGCTCAATCTGTAGTTATTGAGCAGCATCAATAGTGTCAGCTCGATGAAGACAATCTACATACAATGATTCCCTTAAGACATTATAAGCTTGAGGGAAATCAGCTTCTTTGTCATCGGCTGAAGTGTGGAGCACTTTGATCGTCACTTATGGAGATTAATACAGACCATGGATATAGTCAGCAACTTTTAAAACTGGTTAACCATATTGGTCTCTCAGTTTCAGAGTCCGCATACTGAAGAAATTCGAACGATGGAGTCCTTCAATGGGTTCCTTCTGATCCGCTGTCGAGTCCATTTTAAAAAAAAATCTCTCAGTAGATTTCGCCTTGTGTCAGAAGATTCCACATCCACATTATCCTGCCAATAAAATTACCACATGCTCTGAACTAATTCAATAGGCTTAGTCTGCGAAACTTCATGAAAGTTAGTGTTCAACTGTCAAGTTGAACATTTAGATAATCCATCCTAGATGAGCCTTTTGTAGTGCAGGGACATAGATAGCATGGATTGATGACAAAATTGTTTTATCAAATTGGGTTAACAGATTTAACGGTGGCATTATCGTCCTACTAAGAGGGTTATTCCTAGTGTGGTAGATAAATTTGAGTCCACTGGTTCAGTAAACAATAAACCAACGTCGACGAAACTCAAAATCTGCAGAAAACATCGCCGATATCCGTTAGAGCGTCAGTATAATCCGGGGCAGTCGATTTCGCGTCGCTCACGAGAACTCGGCCTATCGCAGCCAACAATTTGACTAATTTTACGTCGTTGCTTGAGGTTATTTACTTACTTTCTTAAGTTGCCCTACAGTCCGGAATAAAACAGGTCCTCAACCAACATGCCTCCCCAATAAGCTCATTCCTTAGCTTACTGCCTTCAGTTGCGCACTCCAAATTTGTTGAGGTCAGTTCCTACTTCTTACTTGCTTACTTAAGTGGCGCTACAGTTCGGAATGAACCTGGGCCTCAACCAACATGCCTCTCAAATTAACCCGGTCCTTAGCTAACTGCCTCCAGTTGCGAACTCCAAGTTGGTTGAGGTCGGTTTCTACTTCTGCGCGCCACTTAAGACGAGGTCTTCCTCTACTGCTCTGGGAGCTGGGTTAATGGTGACCCTTCGTTCTACTTTTTCCTAGACATCTTAAACGTCCAATTCAGAGTTTTTTGGTCAGGGGTATGTCGCTGTACAGCTTGTATAATTCTTTGTTGAATTCTCGTCTCCATAGCCCCTCAATGCAAACGGGACCGAAGATGTTTCGAATAATTTTCCTCTCAAGTCGACCAAGAATTTTTTCATGGTCATTGATTCAGCGCCGTAGAGAAGCAAGAAGTACTGGGATGATCAGGTCCAACATATGATCTCCTTAGTAGTTCGAGAAAGGGCTTTACTACTGAATTGCCTTCTTAGCCCGAAAAAACAGCGGTTGGCAAGAGTAAATCTTCGTTTAATTTCTGACGAGATATTGTTGTCAGAGTTGATTGCAGAGCCGAGGTAGGCAAATTCTCGTCAACTTAAAACTTATATCTGACAATGGTGGCGTTCTATCCAGATCGTCGATGTTGTGTATCCGTGTTGTTTTACCCTCATATACAGCTAAATCCATTTCACGTTACCTCCGACCAATGACATCAATATTGTCGTCGTAAGCTAGTAGTTCCACCGATTATTGGAATATTGTGCCTCTGCTGCTGACTAGAGAGCTTTACACAATCTTCCCAAGAATTAGATTTAAAAATTCACATGACAGTGCATCGCCTTGCTAAAATCCTATTTTGGTATCGAATGTTTCGGCGAAGTCGTTTTCGACTCTGGAGGAGGAGGAATCCACAGTCATCCTGTATAGACGGACGTTTGGGCGGTACGCCAAAACTCGACATGGATCTCTATATTTAGTCTCTATAAATGCTGTCGTATGCGACGTCAGCATATTATGGCAGATTATATCTGGTAATTGTTGTTGAGAAGACTTAGTTGACGCAGTTCAGAGGGTCCCCATTCTTGTAGATCAGCCAAACTATGCTATAGATCCTTTCTTCAGGGATATTTTCATGTGACTAAATTTCGCTACTGATTTTTTGAATGCTACTGACCAACTCATCTCCACCGGCTTTACAAAGCTTGTTCATCGCGGGAAGATTCTGTACGCGAATATATTTCAAGCGTTGACGCGTTTTAATTTTTGCGAGCATCTTTCTGGGAGTGGCACTTCTTTCTGAAATGCGGGTGTTCTTCTCTTCTTTTTCATCTATAAAGCTTATTGGCAGCTCTCAGTTTTAACTGCAGCTTTACTTTGTAGGACTAGTTTTTAGCTGCGACATCTATCATCATTCTTCCTCACACCAGGGGATTCTTAATGGCATGAGAAACCAAGGAAATCAGTTGCGGCTAACGGCTTGTTGAGATCGCTGCGTCCAACAAAGACAGTATTTATAAAATTTATTCACAGTATTTGCCATTTTTTATGACGTGGTGGTTATCCGCAATCTTTACTTTGCAGCAACAATGTTGTGGCCAGGGGGCGATGTTAGCCAGTTGTAATGTTCGTACACCCAAAAGACTTTATTGACAGTTCGTCGATCTGGAGAACATTATGTTCTCTTATGAAAATCGAGGTGAGAATTCCACATTCCGTTCCGCAGCGAAGCCAATTAGCCTCAGTCCGTTGCCAAACGTGTTGTCGTGTAGGCTGTGTTTTCCGACAGTACTTTCGTACCTATCCGTTAAAATCTCCCAGCACATTTTTAACTTCGATTTTCGATCACAAGATTCGTCAAGGAGATCGTAGAAGCAGTATTTCACTATTACACCTTTCTATTCTATATATTCCTCTGTCAGAGCGTGAGCGTATAAAAACTTTACGCTGGTGAATTTGGTCTTGATCCAGATGTTACAATACGTTCGTCAATGTCTTGGAGACATAAGACTTCTTCCCTAAGTCTTTCATTTATAACAAATCCATATAACAGTCCATAGCACAACCCCCGATTCGGAGGGCCTGGTGCGAGTGTTCACCTAGTGCCACAGCAGGCCGGGTCAATCTGTATTGGCTTTCTTAAATGAAGTCCGGTTATCAACACTCGTACTATATTAAGTAAAACAAATCCGGTTGGGTGAGACCAGAATACGATGCTTACCACTTGAAGGCAAAATAACCACTAATTACGTGTAGTCAAAGTTACAACGACTAAGCCTTGCCAAGTTATTAATGATCAGAGTTCACCCTCGTTTTACAACATGCAACTATCCCCGGCAATCTAGGAGGCGTTTAAGCATCCATAGCCTTGTGAAGTCGCATCTTTATGTTTAGACAGTCTTCCGAGGAGAGAACAAGTTCCATATATTGAGTTGGATGATATATCAATTTAATTTATGGATCTTCTAATAAATAAAAAATAAATTTATGGCGCAACAGGCACTGGGTACTAACAGTGCCTAGCTTTTTCCTCACAACCATTCATGCGTGCGTGTATACTTCTTAGCACGATGGCAAGACAATCGATGATACTACTCGAATGATTTGTCAAATCATCATGAGAGGAGGGTCAGTAAAAAATCATTCAGGTGTTGCTACGGCTGCGAATCGAACCCAGACCTTCTGCGCGGCAGTTCATCGTACTAACCATCGCACCACTAAGTCCGCCGTTTAGATTTTCTAGCCATCTAAAAGCAGTATCCTCCAAATAGCCCAGATCGTTGTCATTTATTAGCATAAGTAAGACCAGGCTTCAAATACTGGCCAATATTGGCCACGACATAAGATCCAAAGCAGATTAAACTTGTGTAACCAAAAACCCTCTTGCTGGGATGCAGAGATAAATCTTCTCTCTACGTGTCCTGCTTATTGTTGCAAAGCAGACCTAATTCACCTGAATTAACGCATCGAATGCAGGTTGGCATAAGTCGAGCTTAAAATAGACCTTAAGGCTATACAGCCGCAAGCTACCGAACGTTTAAGTTTCCAACTGTGTACATGATTTCGTTGTCAATTTAAATACATTCAGGAGCTATGTGAAGGTAGACGACCTTTTTTTACATGTACTTTACACATAACAGCTTGTCCTTACAAAATATGATTAAACAATTGGATGCTCATATTTATTTGAAACTTGGACACGTGTCGAAAATTCTTGAAAAATCCTTCTGAACATCAGCAGTCTATTTTGATATTTTACCAGGAAATTTTCGCTCAATACTTATGCAGCATCCTTTCGCATGAAATGATTTTAACCTCAGCAAATAACTTATTTATAAATATTAAAATTTTGTTTTCCAATTTGAATTTCCGTGGAAAACATTAAAATGCTAGCATAACTGTAAGCACATCTTCACATCCTATATCTGGGTAACAAATTGCAATCTTCAGGAAAGCGAAAGGTGACCCAAAAAGAAGATAAATAACAACCCATGCCTTCCTCCAACTTGTATAAATTTCCTGAATCTGTAAAGTGAATATACGCTTTTCCTTTCTATTTCTGCTTGTCTCGAATAAACAAGGACATTCACCATTTGAAAGCAAATTTATTGCAAAACACTATTTTCCTCGTGCAAAACTGCAAGTGCATTTCCGAATTCTTCATTCCACTATGCACACCACAGGAGAAACAGATACCGGAACCCAGCCAGAAACGGACGTTCAAAAGTTCGAAAAAAATAAATATCTATATATATATCGTAGAATAACATAAACATTCATTTATACACATCCTTTGAATTATCTAACAGTTTTGAATGAACGTGAAAGGGGCAAAAAAAAATCAATTCATGTTCGCATAACCGCCCGAACAGGAACAGCGACCCCGACCCCCAGATGCCACGAGAAAGAGAGACAAAATATGAAAATAACCTTCAGCCAAAACTATGCATATCCTACAGGACGAAATAATAGCTTAACAAATTCCACTGAAATAATAAAGTCGCAACATGCAACAAACTAGCAATCCCATGCGCGCCTCTAGCGAAAAGTATATTTTTTGTAGTCTCTTTTTTTTTGTTGCATCCTTCGGGCGGATATATCCTGTATGCGGCCATTTTTTTCAATTTAGACGGCACTGTGTGTTTTTAGGTTTTTTTTTGCTCTCCATTTCATTGTAGCGCAGCGCGTTTCACTTCGCATCCGTATCCCCAATCCTAACTCAATTTCTGCGAAAAAGTGCATTCAAATGTTCATTTCGATTTCAGGACCTGCTGCCAGGACTCAGTATTACCATTGCAGTGCCTCCAATCCATGCGCCATGCCACCCACTTTTCGCTGCTTGTGCCCATAAATTTAATTGTCCAGCTTTTGTAGCTCATTCTCTGTTTCTGTTGTGGCTTCATCCGTGGGAGAAAAATCTATTCTGTTCCTGAATGTGTGCGCTGTGTGTATGCACACGCTTTTAATTTTTTTTTGCGCGCATTCTAGTCCTGCTTCCGGAGCGCAGTGTGTCCAGGTTTGTTTTTTTGTCCTTGGTATTTTTTTAATTAATCTCTGCACTGGACAACTGCACTCGGGTGCTTATGTGTTTGTTGGATATATGTATATGGTGGATGAGTTATTTGTGTTCCTGGACACGCAGTGCTGCCACTACAAGTTCATAAAAATCCTATCAATATTCTGAACCGGAAATGGGTAGAAAATAAAAAAAAAAGTCCTTGGCAAATATAAAGTCGGGGATGGTAAAAACGCGCGCGTTGGAAATATAATTCAAGGACCACAAAAGAGTTATTTAGGTGACATTTGTGGAGGTCCGCTAGGCGAAACAGCTTTAATCCTGACGTTTTCGGTTTGAACGATTTGGAATATTCAGTTCTGTCCTAAGTTAAGCGAAGTGTGTTTCGTATGCATTTGATGGATGTGTGGCTAAAGTGACAGTTTTGACAGCTGCAATGTTTGAATTTACATGGAGCCTGATTTGAATCGTTTTATTTTTAAACGAGACGAGGAAGGAAATATTTATTTTGCAGGGGAGGTTGATGGGCTTGTAATTCTGACATTTTTTAAGCAAAAATGTCACTTAGAGGATTTCCAAAAGAAAGGTTTAAAAATAATAAATTATGTCTTCATGTTAAAAAGGGCCCTTACAAAACTGCATACGCAAGGTTAGACAGCAGTGGCTTTTGTATGAGTTATATAATTAGATCCATTGTGCTACCACTTGCATCTTTGAGATTCATTCCATCCATCTCACTGAAAGAATGTTCAATTGGCTACATAAAAATTCAGTAGTTGAACGTCGTAATGTAGGCGGCTAACTAATAATTATTCCTCTCTAAGGCAATGAAATTTAATTTCCACAAGTGATTATTTCTGTAGGACTTATATAGTACTTGTGTGCGGGGGTTGAGCATATTTGCAGTCGATTGTTTGGCTAAAAGTCATTATGCAGGAAAATTCACAAGTATTACCGAAGTTATGATCATATAACCTCTGTAAGGTTGTTTTAAAGCTTTCGGAAATGCATGTACATGTACCATACGTTAAGATATTTCGGTAGAGCTTCTCGTGAAGTTAATTCGGAGGGAATGGGTATTGTGATAAGTGATTCTGCAGATATGGTCTCTGCTTGGAATACACGAGTTTTCTCGTTTTCCGTTTGCCTTAGAATAGACTCCAGAGCCCACTCCTATTCTCATTTAAGACCCATCAGTATAGATTGTTATTTCAGTGTTTGATACCACATTGTTTGATGACCAATCGTCTCTACTTGGTGATATGTGATCCGGGATGGTGTAGTCAGATACTTTATTGGCCAGTACTGTTTCACTATTGTATGCCTGCATTTCGCCTGCTTTTGGAATGAATATCACATGACCTAATGTTGGCAGTTTTTCGTACCTATATGGGAGTTATTCCATCAAGGCCTGCTGTTTTTTGGGCTCATAGGTGTTAATGGCTTATACACTGGAGTTGTCTCCACATATGCAAGAATATCTCCAGATTACTTAAACGAGAAAATGCCCATAGAAAATGAAAGTGATATAAGGATCTCGTTGCATTGCTGCTTATAAAAAAAAAACAGTTTGGCTTAAGATGCAATCGACATCGGATCCACTTAAAAGTTATTAAGAAAATGAATAACCAAAGGGCCATAAATAAGAATTTAACTTCACTCGTTAAATTCCTCTTCAGTATACATGATTATTAGCTTTTCACGCTTAGCTACAATTCAACTCGAAATGAATTCATTCTTTACAACAACCTGAACAGCATCAGTCCTTCTTCACATAATCCGGCTTATTTTCGAAACAAAGTGCCGTGTGATAAGCTTTAAACACTTCAAACTTTTCAGACATTCCCATGGAAAACTCTCTCTGGACATGCCTGGCTATCGCTGAAAACAGACCATCCCTTTCCGAAACACCATCAATTTCGAATCCGCCACATATTGAGCACACGGTAGGAATACCTATCAAGCGCGGCGTCCTTTCAATCTCTCGGGAATATCAATAAATTAACCAAACATTCATAAAATAAATTTTCATCAATCTATCGCTATATGCAGGAGCATTCATTTTATTTCGCCGCTTCTATAGATCAAAACAAAAAAAAAATAATTTTTGGTATTCATACATTTGATTTGTTTTTCCGGTCGGTGTGCGCCTACAGTGTAGATAATTTTTATTGCATGCAAATAGCGAAAATCATCCTGTAACGTCCTTTTTCTATATCCCCGCATAGCCATAGATGTGCATTCTGTTATATTTTTGTAGTTTAATTGGATTTTTCGTGTTCAAGTGTATATGTACATATATCCTGCGGGAGGATGTTTGGTTTCTGGTATCGATAGATTTTCGAAATATTGCACATAATATGTTTGAGGGTGGTGGGGGAAAAACAAAATATTTCCAGTGTTGGACATGGATTGCGATTGTGAGTAGGTAATCCATTTTTGCTGGAGTGCTTCGTTTTTTTTTTACACAGATATATCTACTGCCAACGAAATAGAGAGGAGTATAACCACACTGGAGATATGTCGAGGTTTTCTCGAATGCGCGGATTGGGAAAACAATAAAATTGGGAAATATGAAAATTTCTGAAATACGTACTCTATCGGAATGGAATAGGTAAACAATATTTCTGTCCAGTATTTGATGATGGAATTGCTGCACTTTATCTGTGTGTTAGGAGTTGGCTGTAGGGAAGTCCTGTGAAAATTGTTTCCATGGTTTAGACACGTGATTGTTTGGTAGGCCAGTGGTATGATGGTTTATTCAAACAATTTTGTATTGTAAACAATTTGGATTGGTTGCTATGCAGGTGAAGGCAATATGGATTGGGATATTGCCTCAAGCGTTTTGGCACGTGGTGTACTTGGTGATTGTTATTGATTGCTTAGTTGTGATTCGAAATTATGACACCAAATCATTAGGAAGGTTTTTTGGAACGTGTTTTTTCCATGGTGCATTTGAATAATGAGTGCTGAAAAGGTGGCTGCTGAAAAGCATTGGGCGTTTTCAGGGAGGAGGATAACGAATGAATTTACCATCTCCTTGTTCTTCTTAACATTGTTTGGGAGAGTCTATGCCCCATCCAACATATTTCTGCAAACAGTCAATAGCTAAACTTTGCCCGTTACAGATGATTGTGTTGATCAGGTTCAGACGTGAGTTGCAATATCAATCATTTCGTATTTGTCGCCATCTTTATGTATTTGTCAAAGGTCGCAATCGTAGTCTTCTCGTATGCTTTCACTCTTACGTCCTTTAAATTTTTTTAATTTTTTTTCTTCTTGTTTTTTAAAGGATTGCTGTTTTTTGATTTTCTTCAGGTTTATTTTGAGTCCTGTATTTTAACCCTTTTTTAGGAATCGGTTAAAATGTTGAAATTTTCAACAGTTGAAAAAAAGTTTTCACAGGTAGGGCGAACCTATAACGCTCCAGGCTCAGCTGCATCCTCTGACTATATTCTGTCTCACCTTGACTTTTAACGACCATTCTCCTGCATCTTTCCAAGTAGTAGAGAGTAGATGCGGAAGAGAAACGAACTGGTAACCGAACAAACATCCAAGAGTAACACTGCTATGATAACCTCCTCAAATTTGACGTTTAGATTCGACATTTAGCGCACACAAATGAAAAAAGAAGAAGCTAGGTTTGAGTCAATGTATGGGCGTAAATGACACTTTTTTGGAAAGATCTGTCTTTAAAAAAGTTTTCCATCCAGTCGCACATTATTTAAGGAAGTCGGTATGATGATAGAAGGCTATGAAGATATCCTGGGAAACAGCTCTTTATTCTCCATGGTTTTCCATTGCATTTGTATAAAGACTCAGGTCGAACGTTGCTCTCGCAATCAATATAAAAGATCGCTTTTGAGACCGTTCATTTCTAAGTAGTCGACGATGGTAATTATTTTTACCGTTACCTTTGAAAATATGGGTAGTAAAACAATGGTCTATAATTTTCAGAAATTCATCGATACGGGAATATGGGATCGGAGTTATTTAAGTGTGATCTCAGTTTCTCATTGTAGAAAGGATTCAGATCTAGTAGTTTAATATATTTGAAGTAAGAAATAAATCCAAGGTCCAATAGTTTAGGAATATGTGTTAGTTCCTCTAAAAATTGGGTCAAGCTGCTTGTAATTTCAAACATTCCGGCCTGTATTCCTGCTCGAGTACCCTAGCTAATAAGAGTTGTGGACGCTTAAATCACCAAGGATGATAACCTCGACTGTTGAATTATGAGTTGTTATCCAGTCTACCTTTTCGAGTAATGTTGGAATAAGTTGTTATCATGTCTACTTTTTCGAGTAATTGTTGGAATAGTGTCGCAGGTTGATCGTCATTTGGGGAGCGACAAATGCAGCGTATCAATTCCTGAGATTCCGCTAGTTCAGGACTTGTATATTTACAAAGACCACCCGTAAAATGTAGACTTGTATGCAGTTTATAGTCAGGCAGAGTTTCATGGTGTTAACTTGTGTTTTTGAAGGACCAGAATGTATGGTTCTGATATACTTCAAAGGGATCTTTTTGGATAGCGAAGTTTAAGGCTCGAGTTCATACAGAAGTACGTGTCATCGAAAGAAACGAAAGATAAATTACTGTAGGCTTGTTGCTGCATTGATTTCAAAGGATCCTGATTTTTGAGTTATCAATTTAATATTTACGATTACAGCCCTAGGGGCTCTATAACGATCAACTATAAACGATACATATATGGCCTCAAACCTAGCATCCTCCTTCATTTGTGTGTGTGAATTAGTTATTTTTCCACAAAGAAGAGGACCTCCTCCGGAACTCTGAATCCAAACGATAAATTTGTCTCATGAGAGTTGTCAGATTTTCGAAAGGAGTGGACCAATGAAAATGTGCAGTTGTTGTTACTTTCGGGATTTGAACCCGGAGTCCCGCGCTTTGTAGTCCAATCCACTAACCAGTAGATGCACTAACCAGTAGGTGACTGTACGAAGTAATGTGTACTATCTGGCTGGCTTTTCCCAAAAAGGAAAAGTTTTAAATTCTTCCCTATATGATTATCGTAAATATAAGGACGACATTTGGTCTGAGACCCTTAACATATAATTGCGAACATATTAGTTATTCTTAAAGTTGTATCACCAATTCAATGATCGTTTGGCGCAGGAAATGATATTAAAAAAAAACAATATTGTCCCAAAACCTACCATTTCTATGTTTCGTTTTACTCCACCTTTCGTTCACAATCCAGCTTGCATCGACGAGGCTAAGCCTCTACTATACGTCTGCATAACTGAGTTCTTCCCTGGCTACATTATTTAAAACCTAAGCATCTCATAACGCAGAGATCATGAGCACCCTAAGAATCATTTATAAAAAATCCTTAATAATACACCAGATATGCACAATTCCATTCCTATCTTGAAAGATTGAATTAGCTTACACTTGCCTTTACCTTACTGCCCATAAAATGAACCGGAATATGTTCGTATGCCATCCCCCAGTTACTGCCCATAAAAGGAGCCATTTCATATTTCATTTACAACATTTTCACTTCCTCACTACACATGGCTTGTGCTGGCACCATTTTAATAATACAAACATCTTGACACCCCATATTTTGTGATTCCTGCAAAGCTCATCCATCCAAATAGGTTTCTTCCCATGGGAAATATCTTTTCTACCCACCTCCCCCAAATGCTATTCTGCCCCTATACAAAAAAAAAAACGGCAAATTCCCAAAAGACTCGTGAACTCTCAAAAAAATAAACACCACTCTACCTAATTAACCATTCAAACAGAACTCCGCGCTAAACAGACAGCCACTTGTCAAAAATGTGTCAAAAAAACCGCCCTCCACAATGCGGCACTTATAAATTTAACAAAACTAAAAAAAAAACGTGAAGGATCAATTTGATGGCAGTTAAATCCTAGTATGGATATGGGGTCTTCAGATAAAGCGCACTTTCTCTGACAGTTTGTTCTGTCAACTTGACAGTTCATTCACGTTGCCATTGTTTTTCCCGCAACGAAATAACACTTTACCGCTTGGTTGCTGTAATTCTGATTGACACCCCTTGACACATTAGCGTTCGGGTTGCTCTCTCCTGCGAAATATCATCTACGTCTATCCATGTTCATCCATTCATTCCGCAAAAACACATTACACCATTTATAGCGATATCCTGCAGGGAATCGCAATAGACACGAAGACCCAACTTAACCATCATTGGCACGACTGGCAACCGTGTTTTCGTCAGTTTCCCCTGGAGAAATGTCAACTTTTGTATGGAACAAGCTACGGGCTATGTCTTGCCACCCTTGTGCGAAATGTCAACTTCGATGTTTTTACGGCCCATCGGATAGACTTGACACACGGCACAATAAGTCCGTGCGGTACGCAAAATCGGACAAGGGTTCTCATATAATGGGGTTCGCACAAACCCTTCTCAAGAAAGACGTTTCATTATTTTTAACTAAAAAGTTGTTTTGTTCTTGAGATAGTGTTGCGCAAGGATACGCTTGTCTCGACTGTGCTGGGCTGGAAAACTTTCGATTTTGTGCTCCGCTGAGTGAGTAATGAAGTTCAAGCGAAGCAAAGCTGACACAGGGTGATATTGGCCTATCATATGGGTGGTTTCAAAGAAGGATGCAATTTTTTTTGTTTTTTGCAAAGTCCTTGTGGATTCGATTTGAATTTTGATTAGAGATTAAAATTTTCGCACAAATTTTGACACAGGGTATGGGCAGCCAGATTATGTCATCCTGTGCAGATATAATCCTGGATTATTAGGGGTTATTACTCGCCATTGTTTGGTATTGAGATAATATTTTCTGACACGCATTGATGACAGGGTGACGGGGGCGATTAGTGCCAGGGGTTTTCAATGCAGTTCTCATGTAGGGTGGGTGTGCAGGCAGCCCAAGGCGACAGTTTTATGAGAAATCGATGAGTGGTAAAAGTACGAGTATTAATTACGGTCACCGATAAATACTTTACCCGCCGCCGGGCTGTATGGTTGGAACGCAATATTTTAACAATTTGGAAAGAATTGGGTGTGAGTCGGATTATGTCCTGTCAACCGCCATCAATAATGCATCGCATGACATACCAGATGGTAGATGCAAAAGGAGAAAAAAAGAAACCACTCATACTACTGTCTTCTGTCCAAGTTGATATACAAGAGAACACCTCTTTCAACGGAAGATGTCTCAATATCCTGGAATTCAATGCTTAGCAACGACCACAAGGATTTTGATTGATTACCATTTGCCACAAATGCACAAAAGGATGGCACGCTATTGAAGGGAACGTATCCTCCTACTGTGAGATTCCTTAGCAGCAACCGCATCAATAAGGACATCAATACACAGCAGCGCGGTGAAAAGGAGGGCAGCAACCCAATTGAGTTGTAAGAAGTTAAATTTCAACTGTGCGCGCTCCTGGTGAAAGGACATCATCGATTCAATAGAATGCGGTATCCTTTTTGTGTGTGAATTCTTCGTAACAACTGTGCTGTTATGGGTACATTGTACGTACAAATGACCGCATTTAGTCGGATGACTTTTATTCTAGCTCGTCAATCATTCATTTTTTTTTTCGTTTTTTTTTTTCATGGATGATAGCAGTCGATTGTTTCACTATTTATCTGTGTCCTTTGTGGTTGAATGTCCACCTACGGCTGGAAGTCTCTTCGGTTGTGGTTTAATAGCAGCAGATGATAGCTGACTTAAGGAGATAGGTGTTAACAGAAATAGTTTTAAGGAGGGAAGAATTTTCTTATTTGAGGGTACAAAAAAGGATAACACTGAACAAGGACAAGAACATATGGTCGATGAAGATTAAGACATTTTATTGGGTGAACACATGAGCTCGTATATCAAGTTAAGTAGTTGTCAAGAGGTGCTAACACCTGGGGGTAATCATTTTTATTGAGTTTATTATGTGTCATGTTGGAATCCTAGCACCTTTTATTGAGGTCTTCCAGATGACGCAGGGTTGTTTTCTTAATAGCGATCAAGAACTTTTTGTGCAATAGGGTTGATACTAAGTTCTCACTTATTTAAGTGGCGATACAGTCCGGAATGAACCTGGTCCTTAACCAACATGCCTCTCCAATTAACCCGCTCCTTAGCTAATTGCCTCCAGTTGCGCACTCCAAGTTGGTTGAGGTCGGTTCAGGCGAGGTCTTCGTCTATTGCGTCCGATATCTGGCTGGGAATCGAATACTCTGCGACCCTGAGTATTGGTGTCCATTCGTTCTATGGTTCCACACCATCTTAAACGTACAATGTGGAGCTTTTTGACCAGGGGCATGTCGCTGTACAGCTCGTATAGTTCTCGGTTGAATCTTTGTCTCCATAGCCCGTCAACGGGAAGGATTTTCCTCTAACGACATCACGTTGAGTCCTACTAATGATGCCAATATCGTCGACGTATACTAGTAGTTGCACTGATTTTTGCAAAATGTTGCCTCTCGTGTTGGCTCGGGAATTTTCTTCCTTTCAATAACCAACTTGATGAAGTCACATGACTGCTAAGTGGCGATCAGGTTGTTGGTATACGGTTGGGTTTAGGGCGATGATAAGGAGACTTATGCCTCTGTAATTGGCTCTGTTCAGAGGGTCTCTTTTTGTTTTCGCTACTTAGCGGTTTATAGTTAATGGAACCTATGGATTAGTCCAGTTAGAGCTTCTACGAGAAGTTGGATTTACGCTGCAGCTCTGATAGAAAGGTCTTCTGGCACAACATCCACAGCAAGATAAATATCATTCACTGATAAGGATCTTAGAAAAATCATAAAAAGTCGATACCCATCATCCATTAAGCCGCATGGGGCATTGCCGATATCGACATTATAAAACGAGCTGTCAACACCGCATTTGCGATTACAAAGAAGGAAGCGGCTAAAGTGGGCTCACCGATAAACGAATGCACGACTTAGTTATGTGTCACAATCGTCACAATCGATAGCTACAACTTTGAGTAAGTATGTGAATATGTTAACCTCGGCTCCGCCATCAAGTCTGCATATAGTCAGCCTTCTATTGAACCATTAGGAAGTCCTGATCTACGGACCCGATGAATGGATCTTATCAAAAGCGCTTTTTAAGTGTTAGATGGCTAGAACATGAGAATCAATGGGGATGCTTCTAGTCATTGGTCTTCAATTTCCAGTCAAGAGATAGACCCATAGTAAAGAAAGACTTAAGTAGCGCGCCTAGGTAGAGTCCTCATCTCGACAGTATTCTTTTCTCTGCTTGAATCCTGGCTTTGAAGTTTAAGACTTTGGTAAAACATGCGAATTTGGTCAATGGAGGAGGAGATACAACCACGAACTCTATGAGCAGTACCACGATGTGGATGAGTCCAAAAAGCCCAAACATGTCAACTACATTGGCCCGGCCACATCGAGCGAATGGACAACAACGCTCCAGCTAAGAAGACCTTTGAATCACAGCCTCAGGTTGGATAAGGCAAGGAATACCGAACCTCCGTTTCAAAGACCAAGCCATTGCAGATGCCTGAGCACTTGGTTTAGACAACTGGAAGCAGCGATCCCGGGAACGTAGAGTATGGAAGACTGCAGTGTCTCAGGCAGAGACTTTTCACGGGTCGGGAGCCCGATAAGTAAGTAAGTAGTAAGACATGTGAACATCATTCCTGGATTGGCACCCTTCTATGGCTTCGATAACGCGCTTTTCTTTGGTCTTTATTTCTTCATTCTAAAAGAACAGTGTTTTCCCTCCTCCTTTGCGTATAGAGCTTAATGGCAGTTACCGTCTTCAACTGCAGCTAAGCCTTGTAGGCATCATTCTTGGAGAAAGATTTCAAAAATAATGGATCGGCTCCTCTTGTCTATCGAAATGTGATCAATTTGATGGCCCATTCGTTGATCTGGAGACCGCAATGTTTCCTTAGGGATATCGGGTTGGAAAACCGTGTGCTATAGTGGCATTTAATTTCACAGCGAATTCAATTAGCCTAGGTCCATTGCCAGACGTTTAGGCTGTGTTTTCCATCAATATTGCTAAATATGCCTTCTCGTCCTTCCTCTGTGTCGAAATCTCCCAGCACGATATTAACATCGAACTTCGGTAGTCGCTCATAAGTTGCTTGTAAAAGCAGTCGCTTGTCATCTTTTCTTTCAGTGGGAGCATATGTTGCGTTTGCTAGTCTTGAAACCAAAAGAACTTCTTGCCTAAGTCCACAGTCGCTGTTTCTGCTCACTATAACCAAAAATTCTAAAATCATACAGATGACGCACTACATACAAAATTGTTCTATGGCGGGTCGTACTGGCACAGCCAGCCATATGTTTGGATCTCGTTTATCAAGTGAGCACGGTGTGCACGTACCATGAAGCTGGTGAGCGAAAGTTTCTCTTAACACAGTCAAGAGTAGATGTCACAGCTTTTCATCCTCTTTTTGTCCGGCCTGTACCATCGTATTTCCTTAATGGTTATTCGCCTGTTTAATGTTATTACTTTCCAGGTGCTCATCCGCCACAATCTCTGTTCGCGGGACCTGACCTCCCTATTCCTAAATGACCTGTTGTCCGAATATGTCGAAGGAGCTCAATTAGGTTATTCACTTTGCTATCCTTACAGGGACTTTTTACTCCACCGTTGATACTATATGCCAATTGGAAGTAGAATGTTTACTTAAGTGTGAGTAAACGTCTTCCCTTCCTTTTCATCTGCTGCCCGCCAAGATTTTACACAAGGAAGCCTTATAGACGAAGTTGGTATACATCAGCTGGGTGCAAACTCAATGTTTCATATAATCGATTTCCCAGCTATTCGATTATCTAGAGTAGAGTCCGAGTTCAGCTAACTTAAAGTGTGAAAATAGATACCTGGATGTCCTGAAGTAATTTATTGATGGACCTCCAGACTCTCCCAACACTGCAGCGACGCTTTAATAAATAAGCAGGTTCTGATTTTTACTATGCAAACCAAATAACGTTAAAAGTAATCTCCTTGATCCGTTTTCTGTCGAAAAACGCAATCCCGACAAAATTATAATAAAACTCAGTGAATACAGAAATTGTCAAAAACAAAAGATGTCCCGACAACTCAATATGTCAACCCATTTAGCAGTGTTGTCTTAAAAAATATTTATACCCCATCTCATTACTTAAAGCCTTTCGATTTGATCGTCATTAAGTCTGGCCTAGACCTTTCCATTACAGAGTATCGTATAAATAAAGGTACTTCATCTCCAATGGCTTCCCTTAACCCAATAAAATTACTCTCTCTGTCGTAAAATCATACACTTCGTTTCGGTCCACTATAACAGCATCAACGTGCCTGCATACTCATCCTTCGCGGCCGAAACCAGAAATGATTTCCAATTACCTCACGAATAATCTCAAGGGTAAAATAAACAGCAGAATACTGCCGCTTATTTATGACGAAAGTTAATTAAATGCATCCTGCTATGCTCCTCCTGCTGCTGCTGCTTGCTACTTCTGTCCTCGATGGACCTCTTACAGTATTCACGCGCGCCAATATTTCCCGCATTCCGTCGAGTCCTTATCCCGTTTCTGCCTCCTGCGATGATTTTAATATATATTTTCCAACTTTTGAATAAATAAGCAATAATCAGGAAAATGTCCTCTGCAAGAACGACCGGCAATTGTGCATCCTTAAATCAGCGTTAATGTGCCCTTGTTGTTCACTCGGGTGCCGCTATTGTGCTATTGGGGCGAGCGGCTTAAGGCTGTGATACTCAGTCTCGCATGAGCCAAACCTGAACAACATAAAAATATACTCAGGGCGTCCGGATTCACCGAACGCACAATAAAAGAGGATGTAAGTGGCAATTTCTGAAATCCTCGCGACTCGCTGTTGATGAATCCTTTAATGCATATACACGCACTTAAGGCGCGACCTCTCATATATCCATTCCATACGTTTCATTATCGTCGCCATCATTTTTCGCAATATCCTCGCTCAAGCCAATAATATAAATGGAAATACCCTGTGCGGCGCTTTTGCAATGAAGAAGCTCACAGGACCTTTTTTGGCACACTTTTGTAATAAATTATCATGCAAGATGGGATGTTTATTGTATATGCGCTGCGAGCATGGAAAACAATCGCAATCATATGGTGAGAAGCAACAATTGCATAGTGTCCTTTTTTGTCGACGGAGTCTTCGCTTCACCATTGTGTGGTGGCTAAATTACATTTTCGATCTTTTCCTGACCTCAGTCGGTGGGTGTTCGGAGTGTGTGCGAGGAAGAGGCACTTGCAGCCAATTTCTGGCCATTTAATCAACAAAAAAAGGATTTCAATGGAAGGAGACTGATTTTTTTTGTTGTATTTCCCCTTGAAAGGCATAACTTGTGTGATGCAACCATATCCAATGGACGACAGACGGCGTCATTTCATTGTTGTGCAACCGACCACCCTCTCTGGTTGGATTGTGACGCGTGCCACGGTGACGACGCGGCACGCTACTCACAGGACAGGATGTTTGCCAAATTCTCAATATGTGCGTGCGGTAGGAAGTGCGGGTTCTTTGCTGGGTAGCGCTGCCTTTTGACTGGCAGATTGGCAGCCACCTTGCAATGGAAAACGCAGGACAAAAACCAAATACAACCGCTTGTTGGGTATGGTGGTGAAGAGTATCCTTGTGAATAAATATCAACCCGTGTACATTGCAAGGATTCTTATTAAAAATTCTGAACAGGTTCATTGGGGTCGGAAATAAATGAATGACGGAGCAGATGAAATGTTGCTACTGGGATGATTTTGTTAATCAAAACTTGATTGTGTGTGTGCGTGTTTGCTGCAGGAGGGCATATCTTCAATTTGATTATTTCCGAGGACTCTTGTTTGGTAAGGGAACAAACAGTGACAGAATTTGTCAATTTTATTGAATATACTTCTTGGCAGAGGATTTTTAAGGGTCCCAAATAATGTTATGCTTTAGAGAGTGGAGGATGGCATGGCACACTTTTGAATTAATAATTTAAGGTTATGAAGCTAAATTTTCGAGAATGTGGTTATTCACAGCTGGCGAGTCCTTCGATATAATTCACATTTCATATATGCCTAGGTACTTGTTATAAGCCAGGAAAATATTGAAAATTCGAACATTCCGGCCGATGTGTGGTGGTGGCTCGTAAGAATCGGTCGCTACAAACGTGCGCATGTTGGTCATATGATCGAATTTCATACTTTAACTTGACATTGGAACTTCATATCTCAATTATTCTTTGTGGATGTGGATTTGTTATCAGTGACAGACATAGGCAAGTCATCAAAATGCTTTAAAGACATTAAAGACAATCGCCAACATTAGCCTTATATACGCTTACGATCCGACTGAGGAAAGATGGCCTAGCGAAAGACTGTTTCTACGAGCGGCTGAGAGATTTAAACGCAAAGGTATGAAGGGAGAAAAATTTTAGCAGTGTTGTAGGAAAACAAAGTCTACGTCTTTGTCTAGTTTACTTCTGGCATGATGGTATCCAGATCAACGAACCAAAAGGCACGCATTCTGTATTTTGGATGTTCGAATATTATGAGGGGCTAACATCTACTCGGACCATCACCTTGTTGCATCCAAGCTAAGAATGCGGATACTCAATACCCCACAACAAATCAGAAGTAATGTGAAAAAAACGATTTTCGAAAGAATTCCATTGCAAGGGACCGACAGGGCCATCGCGGATCACATATCCCTTAACCCTTAAGAACACTGTCGAGAAGTATAAGGAAATATCGTCGTTGAGACGCAGTCGATGTTGAGGGTGTGGAAGAAATACTTCTGCACTTTAACGATGACGAACAATCTTCCGGTGTCATGCAGAACGAACCATTCAATACTGGCGGCTATGACAGCCAACCTTAGTGAATTGAGGATAGCAATATCTAAACTTAACCTTAACAGGGTCGTCGATCCAAAAAAGGAGACCCTCTGAACTGCGCCAATTCCAGAGGCATAAGCCTCTTCAAAATCGCCTACACCTTAAACGCCGTTATCAGTGTGGTTTCAGGCCAGAAAAGTCCACAACCAATCAAATGTCCACACTTTTGCAGATCCTGGAAAAGACCCACCAGGTCCAAATTGATACCTGCACCTATTCATTTCAAAGACGCATTCGATAGCATTTTTGTAGACGAACTATACAGATCCATGCCTAGTATTCCTATAAAAACCTCTAATCATCCCAGTCCTGCTCTACGGCGCTGAAGCATGGACTGTATCAAAAGTGGATGAAGAAAACCTTTGTTGCCTTGAGAGCACAATTTTTTCAAAAAATGTTTGGGAATCTTGGGTATACCATTTCCGATAAGGATACTATCTCGGTTTTACTTTGCCGAAGCCCTTTGTGCATCACAACATATCTTTGTCACGTGATTACGTGGTATTTTCAAAGCACAACTCCCAAAGTGCCAGGACCTTGTTTTTGACACTAGCACAGCAGCCCGGACATTGCGTTGCAGCCAGCCGTTTTTTCTTTTTTTTTAACACTCCGACTTGAGTTTAGTTAGTCAAATCCGTTTTAACGGTCCAATGTCAGATCAATACCACCAGCAGATTAAATAAGCACAAGCAAACTAACCAAAGTAACAGCACTGTAAATTGCTAAATTACAGCCGATCAGGGTCTTCCCCAGGCCTTCAACATCCAAGCATCAGCTACTAAAACAGTGTCATCATGTGCGTCATGACTCTTGTTACATCCATATGCACACTTAGTGAGTTATTTGGACCCAATAAGGACAGCCTGAGGTCCATCCACATTTTGTAACACTAACCTAAGACCGATTCCAAGAACGTAATGTAGATTAATGTATTCATGTGTCAATTATCCCAAATGGGTTATACCCCCGACAACGGTGACAAAACTACACTCCATCTGCGAGGATGAAAATTTCAAGTGTCCTCCGGGACCGAGACAACAATATTGAAATAAAACTCTCAAAACATTTCCTGGTTTCCATATCTCATCCCAATGTACCAGCAGTCAACAGTTCTCCATCCAATACAAACATGTCAACCAACATGTGACATGTAACTCGTGTCGATTTATGACTTCCTTAGCTAACGGACGTCTGTCGACATCGTGGTACTTGTTGTCAATTTTCCACCGTAATTTATCGAAATTTCAGAAAACTCCGCCCGTTTTCAACAAGATGAAATGCGATCCTTAATTTATGAGTCCTTGCAATGGCGCACAATGTAGTTACACTCTCATGCTGCAGCCAGGAGAGCAAAACTATTTTTCCTCACATTCAACTCGGTGGATCCTTAAATAGCAGATAATCTCGTTTTCGTTTTCCGCTCTGTGGCCTAGTAACCGTACACACTTCATTCATCTCAAATTACCATCAACTAGGATACATTGACTACAATTTCACTCTCCGAATTGATGGTCCTGTCGATATAATATTCTTAGGTGAAAAAAAAGGATCAAATGTCTTCTTCTACTTTTTTGTTGGCTAGTTGGTCCGTGCGCTTGAGTGCGTTGTTTTCTCCCTTCTCATGTCTCCTATTAATGTGCTAATTTCATAGGAAATACCACACAGTACACCACCCAAGGATAATAGTGTAACAGTTGCCCATACATAGACATTTGTGCACACGCACGCATCCCGTAGATAAACGTCTCAATCGGAGTCTATGTCCCACAACAAAACACTAGCTATAAGGATAATTTTACTCCTTTACGTTTGAGTGAACTTTATGCGTTTTTTTGTTATCCTTGTTGCATGCATATCATACTTTTGACTGGCATCTCATCTCAGCCAGGGTGTGTAGTAATTTTATTTTCAAAAACCATATAATTTAAAGGATAATAGAGGATCGTATACACCGCAAAGGATTTTCGAGGTTATCCTTGTACACAAAGGAGCTGATAGAAAAACACATACTGTGCAAGATGATGTGGTGTATTTCTTTAAGGATAATGGCATATTAGATAGATACATATAATGCTCTTTCTTGGTTATACAATAAATTTTGGTATCCGTCTCAGACAGGAGCAGCAGCAGTCAACTCCAACCAAACCCAAAAGGGAATCATCCTATTGTGGGCTAATTTTTAATTCAGAGCACATGATGTGAAACTAAAGGGATATTCGGCTCTTTCTCTCTGCCGGCTGAATTGATTTATAAGGATACAATCAGGAATTGCGGTTTGGTTTGTGTTTCACTGAGATGGTTGGGTGTGTGTATGTGTATGCGTCCGAAATGGAATGTGTACAAAATGTTGTGTTCTTTTTTTTCGGTTGGTCCTTCATGTGGGAGGCAGAAGAAAATAAATATTTTTTTGCAGTTGACTTGTTTTGCAAGGATATGAGGAATTACCCGGGTGGTATTCCAGTTCACTCAATAAATGTTTAACGTTCTTGTGTAGCTGGCGATGCTAGTGTGGGATATAATTAAATTGATATAAGGAAGTGGCCAGATAATTAATTTTGTCATCTTGGCCATTTTGGGGTCAGAATGAGAAGAATTCGTTGGATGATGGGAGGGGGTGATTTTTTTGTTACAATTTTGGTCAGGGGGTGAGTTTAATTTATATTCTTGATGCGATTCAATTATGAAGTGTTGACGGAATTATTTAATGGGAAATGAGAATTTCTATCTTTTAATTATCTCTCATAACCGGAGATGAATTCAAGTGAATAAGGGAATTAGATTGATATTGAGATACTTTCAACGGTTGCTTTTTAGTTTGGAGAAGATATTTTTAAGAGATATGCCATTTAAAATAGAATTTCCATCAAACCGTGAACCCACAACAGAGTACGTTAGGTAAGGTTACAGTGTAGTGGCTGCGCGATGTGCGTGCACCCTTTAGATCAGAAAAGGTACGTTGTGGTACCACGTAGGTCTGTTTAAATTTCTAATATTTGTTTGTCTAATTGAACCGTTCAGAGCTTACTATGAAGGAGGAGGAAGAGGAGGTCTCTGGCACTAATATTGGCCAGCTCAGCTAGATTCTCAAAGAAGTTGTCTTCTAGATGAAGGTTTTTTTTTTGAGAGAGCTGGACACAAGCAGGGAAGGTGAGGAATACATTCATTGGTAAAGATGCGAAGTCTTTTTGCATGTAAGCCTAGAGAGCAATGTACTTAAAGGACACTGATGTTTGATCTGCTTAGCATTATCAAGCAGATGGAGCGCTGCTGGTTGTTGCCTGGTTTTTGACACGTTAAGCTGTTTGTCCATCTACGGTTTGCATTCTTGGTCGCATCCGGTTTGATCTCAGACCCGCATGTAACAATGGGCATGACTAACAATTATTGTGGCCGTAGAATATCAAGGGTGGTGCCCTGTCTGGCAAGCTTATCCACCTTGCAATTCCCTGGAATATCTATGTGGCTCGGCATCCAGAAGGGGTGAATGGTGAATTGCCATGCCTAGCCATCTGATTAAGAGATAGTCGGCATTTGTATGCTGAATCCAATTTGAACGAGGTGGATTCCAAAGATTTAATTGCCGCTTGGCAGTCACAAAAGATGTGGATATACTTCGTCGATATTACATTCCTTTTCAGCCACGAGAAGACTTCTTTGATTGCCATGATCTCAGCCTGGAAAACGCTACAACGATCGCGAAGGGGCCTGAGTATAAGTCTAAGACTAACTGTATGCTGTCAACACGAAAGGACACACAACCTCAACGAATCGGACAGAACGTCACCATTGACACATATAACTTTGAGATAGTACGGGGTTTTGTCTATGTCGGCTCCGCTATTAACCCTGACAACATCTCGTCAGAAATCAATCGAAGAATTACTCTTGCCAACCGCTGCTAAGAAGGCAATTTAGTAGTAAAGCCCTCACCCGAACTACTAAGGAGGTCCTATATAAGACCCTGATCATCCCAGTCCTGCTCTACGTTGCTGAAGCATGGGCCGTCTCAAAAGTGGATTAAAAAATCTTTGAACGATTCGAGAGGAAAATTCTTCGAAAAACCTTCTGTCCCGTTTGCGTTGGCGGGCTATGGAGACGAAGATTCAACCAAGAACAAGCTGTACAGCGACATGCCCGTGATAAAAAAAAAATCCGCATTGGACGTTCAAGTTTGCTAGGACATATAGAACGAATGGAAACCAATAATCTGGCTCGCAGAGTCTGCGATTCCCAGCCAGACGTCGGACGCAGTATAGAAAGACCTCGCCTTAAGTGGCGCGCACAGGTAGAAACCGACCTCAACCAACTTGAAGTTCGCAACTGGAGGTAACAGTTACCTAATGACGGGGCTAATTGGAGAGGCATGTTGGTTGTAGTAAGTAAGTAAGATCTTGAAGGCAAAACGAGATGCTGAGGTTAAGCATCTCGGAGAAAATACCTCGACCCACTCCAGATTCTGTTAAGATTTTTATAAATGGGAATCGAGCTATTGGTTCTGATCGAATCCGAATCCCAGTCATGGCAACTGCGATTGGTTTTCTGAAATTATGCTCAAAACTGAGTTGGGTAGTGGTGAGGTCGGTATTTTCTTTAAAGTTAAGGTGATTCAGAATCTTTGTGTGTTCACGTTGAGTGGATGTCCATGTGACGAGGCTCTCAGTGTACCAGCTGCACAAGCTGTGGTCTGTTTGCTGTAGATATTTAGGGGCACTAGATGCAAAATAGCATCTAGGGCTGCGGAGCGAGTTGTTCTTATAGCCACACTAATTACTAGTCAGCTGATCTTTAAACTTTACCTAGTACTTTACGGTTGGAGGCTGTTTCCAAAGCCGTCCACGAGACTAAGATTCTATACAGGAGTAAAGGTCTAATGATAGACACGTAAATCCAGAAACAGATACGTGGTTGCATATACCAATTCTTTCCGATTGATTTTTTTACCAGGGTATAAGGTAACGGGGCTTTCTTAGACGCGTTCTTGGATATTGCCTTTCCAGTTCAATTTCTTATTCAAAACCAGACTATGGTATTTGTCTGATTCTGTGAACTACAGATTGACGCCATTAAGTTTGGAAGGGTCAATGTGCGTGTCTTTATATTTCCTATAGAAAAGGACCGATTTGGATTTTTTAGGGTTCGCGCCGAGTCCACATTTGCCTGCCTATTTAGAGAGTACAGAGAGACTATTTTGTAATCATTCTTGAAGGATGTTAAAATTTTTTACTGATAAAGCTATTTCCATGTCACCTGCGTAGGCAATCCTTCTCTCTATAGATTTGCAAGTAGCTCGGTGACCATTAGATTCAAGAGAAAGGCGATAGGACGCCACCTTGTGGGTTGCCACGGCTTATAGATCTACGTGCGTATAATACGCCAAGATGCGGGAGGAATAGCTTAAATCAGCACTACCGATGAGTAATCAACATTTAAGTCTGAAAGTGCATTAGTGACTGGATCCGTTTTGACATTGCTAAATGCTTCGTCTATGCCAAAAACGCAACCATGGTCTAATCTTTTGCTCTAAGTAAGTTTTTGATGATGAGTACGAATGAGTGAAGCGTTATCTCAACTGACTGTCCCCTGCAGTATGTATGTATGTTCTATACTACCGCACACGGAGGTGTATATCAATACATTTTTCAAAGGTTTTTAAAAGAAATGAAAAGAGGATCGACTGATCGGACGGAAATGGAAATAAAAGCCCTTTCGTGCTTTGGTGAGGAATACTACTTCTATTTCCGTCCATGTCTTTGGGATGTGTTCCAGCCATAGATAACTTGTCATGATGGTTACTAGCCATGGTAGCAGGATACCATCTAGTACTGAGAATTTGAATGGCTTTTAGCCCAAAGAAGTTTTTCTTTGGTGATGATAACATTGATTTATGGTATGGATGAACTGTCCATCTCTGGTTCAGTACCCAAGAGGTTAAAGGAGCTACAAGAAGAACGGGTGTCTAGAAGTAGGTTTTCATAAAGGAGTTAGTAACGACCTTCTGATTTAAGTACGTAGCTAGATATTTATGGATTGGTGGAGAGAATTTTACGAAGTATAGGAGCCTTTAAGGTTTCTTCTTTGTTACCACAAAGGTGCGCCATGATGCTCTTTTCCTTCCTCAACAATATTTTGTATTCTTCGAGACACGACTTATATTGGTGGCAGAGAGACACTAGTCTTTGGCGCTTTACACTGTGTTTAAATGTTGCCTGCAATTTTTTGCTGAGAGCGAAGAGGTTTGAGTTCCACCATGGATGCTGAGTTTTTTCAGGAGGTCGCCTTATAGGCCAGGCGGATTTGCTATCTTGCATTGTTCAGGGCTTGTGAGAGGGTTTCCAGCAAGCTACCTGATTCTGATTTAATACCCAGTTGCCAACAAAGTAAAACATTTGGATTTTCGATAGGGCTAATGAAGATGGAAAAGATTGAAAATCTTCTTATACCTACACCATGTCGTTCAATTAATTGTTAAGGGGACCTTCTGTTTAGTATTATGATGAACCCAAATACGATGCAAGGAATTTTAATCCTCTATAGAGTTAATAAAACACGGGTAATGGAGTAGAAGTAGAGGCTATCTTCACTATTAACCAAAAACGTAATCAAACAGCAAAAAGATGAATAGCACCTTGCTGACCCTATGGACGTTTTCCAATTAAATTCTTCTCACTTTCGTATAACAATATGTCAATGGCATTCTACCCACAACCAGTTCATCGCCAGGGAATAAATATCAATCTACTTGATCCTACACAGATCTTATCTCAACAGTCTACTTCAAAAATGTGTACTATCAACGAGATTAGCACTTATAGTGAATGTTATCAGATTTCGCTGGGAATCGTATCTTTATGACATTTCCGCAGAGATGGCATTACGCCATCAACCGGATTGCATTCAGCCACCATACACACACTCACCACCTTATCATGCCGACGATCAAATTACATTTCCATGTTCGGAATTCCGTTTCGATAAGATTCCACACACTTGTATGCAATCCTCTCCAAAATCGTCTTCATCTGCACTTTGTGCCAGCGGCACCACACCGAGTCGAAGAGAGCTCCACTCTGACTTCCAAATCCACTAATCAACTAATCAATTCATATATACACCATTTCATGGGGTTAAGGCGTACCATGTGCCTCCAAAGCAAAACAAAACAACCATCCAAGCAAGCGGCAGCACGTCTCCTCCTTCGGTGTGACAAACAAGGTGCAGAGAGATAAACTGCCGGATAAGAGCGACAGACTTGCAGTAGGAGGTGGCTCTATACCAACCACCATTCACATTTAATTAGACGGTTCCGCTTTTGTGGCTCCACTGAGCCCCTGGAATTCCTGACAAGCTCCGCAAGCACCGTCTCTCTATAGCAAACATTCCCTACCTTTATCCGTCTTGATCCAGCGATAAGGCGTATAGACAAGTTCATTTCGCTGGATGGTTTGGGCGCCAACCCACGCAAATCAATAATTCAAATTTTTCATCTCAACGGTCGACTGGAGACCCGAATAGCAAGTACACTCAGGATTCGACAACGTTGAACGTCACCTGTAATTAGCCGTGTGGTTTTTATGCGATGAATATTCATCGTAGATGGTGAACCAACACCTTAGTGTCTGCAAAGTTTCTTCCTACTCCGCCTTGATGCAAAAAAAAAACTGTCGATGCCAATCGAACATTGTAATCGTGGACCCTGTAATTAGTCATGTAAATCTTGTGACACACCACTATGGGTTCTTTGCAAATCCATTGGAAAGTTTGGAGACCCTTCATCGACTTGGTTTGGTCAACGCCCGTTTGGTTATTCATGAAATCTGCAAACAAAAAATGTCCAAAGTCGTGGGGAAATGGAAAGGTGAATGGTGAGTCTAACCATTTGGCATTGCAGGATCTGTCCTTGGCTTAGGATAATTATTGCGACTTTTGTTAAACACTATTAAGCAAGAATTCGCAGGAGAGTTATGGAACTCAGACGACTACCTAAAATATATGTACAAGGTGGCGCAAAATAACCTTCCGAAGTTTTTTGGCTGTAATTTAAAAAAAAAATGAAAAACTTTGATTCTTCTTGTGGATTATTTTTATTTGGTCTTTTAATTTTTTTTACATCAAGTCGATAATATGATGTCATGTAAATGGCCGCCGCCACAGTTGATTGTCATTTGAGCCCTTTTTATGACGTTTTCCATCACTTTGGCCAAAACTTCCGGCGATAGGTCCTCACATTCTTGACGGATATTGTTTTTAAGAGCTGCAAGAGTCTGAGGCTTGTTGACATAAACCCGCGACTTTAAAAAGCCCCACAAAAAGAAGTCAGGAGCGGTCAAATCAGGCGATCATGCTGGCCAGTGCAAATCGCCAAAACGGGAGATTAGGCGCCCGGGAAATGCATCCTTCAGCATATCGGTTGTGGCACGTGCAGTGTGTGCCGTTGCACCGTCCTGTTGGAACCACATGTTTTCCAATCCCAATTCATCAAGTTGCGACAAAAAGAACTCGTTGATCATTGCTCTGTAGCGCTCACCATTCACAGTAACCGTTTGGCCCGCGAGGTCTTCGAAGAAAAACGGTCCGATGACTCCTCCAGCGAAAACAGCACACCATACAGTGACTTTGAGCGGGTGTAATGGCTCTTCGTGGGTTACACGCGGATTTTCAGTGCCCAAGAAGCGTAAATTTTGCTTATTTACGTACCCGCTAAGATGGAAATGGGCCTCATCACTCATGATTATTTTTGATCATCTTCTTCTTCATGGTGATTAAGGATGGCTTGAGCGTATGTTAGACGCGATTGGCGGTCAGCAGCTAACAGCTGATGCACTGTCTGGACTTTGTGAGGAAACATCTTCAAATCTTGTACCAAAATTCGCTGTAAAGACCGTCGACTGATACCCATTTGCGACGCACGTCGTCTGGTCGATGTCGACGGCGCTTCCATGACATCTTCGGCTACAGCAGCAATATTCTCTGCAGAACGGCTACTCCGATGTCTGCCACGCCTGGCAGCATCTCGTGTTGTGCCAGTCTCTTCGAGGCGAGCGGCTAAACGTCGCAGTGTTTCACCAGTAGGCGTTGGACGGCTAGGAAATCTGCGACGAAATTCACGTTATGCCAAAGTCACCGACCGATTGTTGCTCAAATAAATAGTCACCAATATTCCGCGTTCTGGAGCAGTGTAGCGTAACATTGTTTATTAACGTGTACTTCGCATGTGTTTACTTCACAAATGTCAAAACAGAACTGACATTAGGGGTCAATCGCAAAATTTATAGCATTTTCTGATAGGAGGATTATTTTTGCGCCACCTTGTAGAACCGTTTTATTGGATGTCAGAAAGGGGTTAGTAATTTATTTTACCATTGCAACGATGTAACTTGGGTTCTTAGAGGTGAAGTTAAAAAATAATTAATAATCCAGAAGCCTCTGCACATCATTCTCGGGCAAATCTCAACTCTTTTTCGATATCTTTGATTGTCTTGTATATCTTTGGTTATCAAAAATGCTATGCCAATCTGTAATAGGAAGTGAGGATACATAGTAAGTTCTCTTTAATGCAAGTTGGAAGCTTATGGTAGAAAGGGGACCTATCATTTTGTTATCTGTTGCCAAAAGACAGACATGCATTTTTTTAAGCCTCTATAAGTCAAGGGCAAACTGTAATCTGAGAAGTTATCCTCTACTGCGTCTAATGTCTGGTTGGAAATCGAAGACGCTGCGAGCCGCTCTATATATCAACATCTTAAATGTAAAATTCGGATTTTTTTATCAGGTCTACCACTGTACAGCTCGCATAGCTCTTGGTTTAATGTTCGTCTTAATAGACTGCCAACGAATACGGGACCGAAGACTATTCAAAGAATTTGTTACTATAAACGACCAAAGGTTTCTTCATCTTCTTTTGATAGGCTACATGCTTCTAGGCCCTAGAACATGATTTGGTGATCGGGGTCTTGTAAAGAATCTTCTTAGTAGTAAGAGTGGGCGATTAATAGTAAATTGACCTAAGCCCAACAAAACAGCGGTTGGGAAGAGTAATTCATCGTTTAATTTCTAACGAGATGTTGTTGTCAGACCTAGCAGTGGATCCGAGGTCCTTGTCTACTTCGGAGTTAGTAGCGGATTTGAGATCTTAGTCTAACTGTCTACCTACAACCACGTACTTTCTCAAAGCTATATCTGTCAATGAAGACGATCGGTCTAATTCGTCGTATAGTATTACCCCAATTAACAGCTAAACCCATTTTTGCCGCTTCCTTCTCTATAGTAGCAAACGTGTCTATGACATCACGTTGAGTCCGAGCAATGATGTCAATATCGTCAACGAATGCTTGTAGTTGAATCGATTTATGGAAGATTGTGCATCTGGTGTTGGCTCGAAAGTTTTGCAAAGTCCTCTCAAAAATGAGAAGATAGTGCCTCTGGTGTTGGCTAGAAGGTTTCGCATAATCCTGAGATTAAATCGGTCACATGAATTGAATCGCCAAATCCTTTTTCCGACTCTGATGGAGCAGCAAGAAATCTTCATCGCTATCCTGTACATGAACAAAACTAGGTATGGCACTGTATCATCAGTTGATATCGATGATCGATGAATAGGTTGTGGAAATAGATTTGTTTTTTTAGGATCTGACGAAGTGTGCAGATTTGATCAGGTGTCGACATTCCTGGCCTTAAACCACACTAATAAGGTCCGATCAGGTTGTTCGTAAACGGTTTGAGATGTTCACATTATACGGTAGATATGATCTTGTAAGCGTTGTTGCGGAGACCTATGCCGCGTTAGTTGACTCAGTTCATAGGATCTCCTTTCTTGCGAATCGAGTAAGCGATGTCGAGGTTCCATTCTTCTTGCTTTCTTCCATTCTTCATCCAACCACATTTTGGTTATGATTCGGTGTATGATATTTACCAAACCAGCTCTACCGGCTTTTCTAAGGCTCGGGAAGGAACCCGTCATTTTTTGCACCCTTGTTAAGCTTAACTTAATACATTACCATCGTTTGGTCGGGTCGTTGGTAGTTTTTGCTGTCGTCGCCAATATTGAATGTTTAGTTCTGCCTGACTGCGGGAGATTGTTCGTCTCAATCACGATCTTTTCTTGTTCATTTCGACAGGATTCTGCTCGGGCCTTGCATATATTTTGTCTCTCACAATGTGATCAATTTTATTGACCGTTCGACCGCCATACCCAGTTAAAGATATCGAAGCGAAGAAACCGTGTGCTGTCTGTAGTGGCATTTTGTTGGCCAGAGAAGTCAATTGCCAAAGTATGTATCCAGTCGTGGTGTCATGTATGTAGGCTATGCTTTCTGACTAAACTGCTTATAATTTTATTTTTTCCTTGTTTTGTGTTCAAGATTCCCAGCAGGATTTTTACATAGTATTTCCTTAGTCGCACATAAGTTTTGTCAAAAAACTCGTAGTCGTCAACAGGGTATTGTTTAAGTAGTCGTCTATGATCATCAATACTCTGGCCTAGAGGGTCTAAGATTTCCTGCCAAATCGTAGAAACACAAAGGTGAACACCTCGCCTTAGGTGGTGGACTGCTTTTTTATTGAAACATTTTTCACCAAAGGGAAGCCCTATGGCTCTTCGTATGACTATTTAATCTTTGCGACTCAATGGGACCAAAGGCATCGAGCGTTTATTGTTCAGGCCAACCTTAAAGGGACCAACAAGAAGGATCTGATCACAAAAATTGTGGGTTATGAATACCCTAATTGTATTCTCGAACAACGCGGAAATTTGAATAAAATGGAGAAAATTTCGAATGTAGTGAAGACTTACACCATGGATGGTGTCGACACTAATGATTTTGTGTTCGATTTAATTCGAAGAAACTTTTTCGAAAGCTTGTGTTACTTACTGTCGATTTTTCCAAGACATATTTATATTTTGTATCTTTGAGTTATAGTTTCATGGATGTTGTCTGATCTTGAGCTAACAATCATCCAAACAATAGACCAACAAGCAACTACCGCAACCACCCTTTCTAACTCTGAAAACTTTCTTCAAATATGTAACCAGCTGGACTAGGGAACACGTACTCCTATATATTACCTATAATCAGCTCATAGTCGACATTATTTAGGATTCTGAACGTTGTTGGCCAATGTAAGCTAAGCGTTCATCCTTGTCGGTAATGAAGGCTGTCACCAACATCTAGTTGTGGATACAGAGTAGCTGCATCCGATGTATTGGAAGTTAGGGAAAATCCAAAATGAAAGCTTGCATATAGTCGACTAATTATCTAGCAGATGAAGATAATGTTATTGCATAAGCGATTTCAATATCATTTTCCCCAGTATTGCTTTCTTCATGCCACGAACTGACAAATTGTAGAAAGATTAACTCAACGTTGCCCTTTGTGCTCAGCAGACTGAGGCCTGTAGGTCTCGCTGCCATGCGAGAAGTACATTCATGGATGGTTGTGAGAAACACCGAGTTCGAGCGAATCGGGATTTTTTCTGCTAGAACTGAATATCAAGGTTTGACAAGTTGGGCCAAAAGAAGTCATCCGATGTTGTGGGTCGCGCAGTGTGTGCCGTTGCTCCGTCCTGTTGGAAACACCTGTCCTCCAGTCCTAATTCGTCCAATAGCGGCAGAAAAAAACTCGGTTAACATGGCCATATAGCGCGCGCCGTCCACTGTTGTCTGTTGACCAGCGGCGTTCTCGAAAAAATTGCGCGATGACTCCTCCAGCGTGAACAGCGCAGCATGCAGTAACTTTGCGCAGGTGTAATGGCTCCTCGTGCATTACTCGAGGATTTTCGATGCCCAAGAAGCGATAGTTTTGCTTATTAACGTACCCGCTGAGATGAAAATGAGCTCATTATGATTTTGGTCGCAAAATCGTCCACTTCGTACTCGTGATTGAGGATAGCTTGGGCGTGGGTTACACGCGTTTGGCGGTCGACAGGCAGCAGCTGATGCAAAGACTGGACTTTGTACGGAATAATGCGCAAGTCATGACCAAAATTCGCCTAAGGTACGACCGGCTGATGGCTAATTGCGAGGCACGGTGTCTGCTCGATGCTTCCGCGACAGCTCGACATCCTCGTCAACAGCTGCCATATTCTCGGCACAACGGGCGCTCCGGGGCCGGCCACTCTTGGCAACTTCTGTTGTGGTCTCATAATCTTTAGGGTTGTTGGCCAAACGGCACAATGTTTGCGCCATCAATGTCGGACGGCCGGGGAATCGGCGACGGAATTCGCGCTGCGCTAACACTACATACGAATTGTTACGCAAAAAATAGACACGATTATTCCGCGTTCTCGGCGAGTGTATCGCTCCATGGTTTGTTCACTTGAGTTCTACATCTGTCTAGTCTACAAATTACAAAACAGATTTGACATTGGCGGCAATTTGCAAAAATAAGAGCATCTATAGATAGGGTGATCTCTTTTGGCCCACCTTGTACTAGCCCTGCCCTTAGTTTCTTGAGGCCAATCGTCTGTCATATTGGCATAACTTCGCCATTGTAGATTTTTTATTTACTTCTGAAAGAAGTTCACAGTGATGACAGCTATACAGCTGCATAACGCAATTAGGTTTTTCTATTGTCACCTTTATTTCCTTATAACGTCGGGGTCAGACTAGATTATGCTGATTCATTTTACCTATAGCAAATGAATATAAATGAATGACCACCCTATGTAAGCTATAATCAAGCCAGCTCCCAACAATGTCACTCAACAACTCTATCCACCCAAATCCTTCCATGTCCTACGATTAAAAAGAATTAAAAACAAAGGACAAAGTGCCTAATGACTTCCGGTGATCATACGTGAGATGTTTTCTATTCATCGCCTAGCTTTCATCCTGGTCGATACAGGTTGTGGCCACCTCCCGACCCTATCAACTTACTTACGATTCAGTTGGCGAACGTTGTTAAATTAATTTTGAATCCTAATTGCCATCTAACAACACCGGCAAAAAGAGGACGAACAGAGATTTGCAGACCAAATCGCAACAAGGCGCACATATCCTTTCCTCGGCATAGGGCATTAATAGCATGGACACGGCCTGATGGAGCAGGGACCGAGGAGGTAAAACGTTTTGAACTTTCATTTCGTATGGACACTGTGGGCTTGGTAATGAAATTAAAAACAATTTTTGGTGTGAACTACTTTTTCTCCATTTCGACGGCCGGCAACGGGCAACAGATGGTTGCAGAAAAACTTCCACCAAACCATCACGTATTCCAGAGAAAAAACAAATTTGGACACTGGACAACACTATTTTGCTGTGTCGTGTGACTTTTTAATAAAAGCACCATTTTCCCAAGGAAGGAGTTTATCTCCGAAAAAAAAACGAACAATTAACAGTGACTACAGGACGAGTAAGCCCCCCTTGCGCACAAAAAGGACAAGAGTCTAGAAAATCCCTTGGCAAATTTACTTATTTCCGATCTTGACTGTGCGGCTGAAAGGATGTTTTATAGCACCCGCCAAAAGGAAAATATTTAGATACCGAAACGAAAAAAAGGACGAATCAGTAATCAATATTTATTTAGGAATTGAGAATTCCTTAAATGTTTGCTTAACTTTGTGCCCTTTGCTGCGCAGCGTCGTCAGTCGTGTTCTTTTTCGAATTGATTGAGCGTTTCGCCACCCTTTGGCTGAAGGATACAAGTATGACGCATGTGGTGGGCGTATGGATACATATCATTCGCTGTAATAATTTTTTTTCCATCTCAGCAAATCGGGAATTCGACGAATTGCATGGATTACTTTCACGGAGCAGTTGAGATGCAAACATAAACGGCACGCACTCCTTAATGAAACGTGCGTGCAAAGAGTTTTCGATTAGGGAGCAACATTGATTGGTAAGGGAGGTTATATTTGCTATCATCCATTACAAAGACACACACACGCATCGCATGCATGGAATTGATGAAGGAAGTCTCTCCTCAGATGGCTGCTCTTGGTATCGTATCTGTGTGGGGCGAACAAAAAAGCGAAAAATATCCTTTTTAGGGAAAGGAATCTGTTTGCTTTAATTATTCGAGGAGAAAGTTGCAAACTTTTATTGGTTTTCTTTGCCAGGATTACTGACGGGTTGTCATTTGTTTGTTTTCGTTTTATTTGTGTTTGGCATCAGGGAGAGTTTTTGGAATTGAAGGTCGCCACCAGCAGGGCCTGTTTTGGGTGACAAATGATTTCATTTTGTAAACCGATTACACGCAGAAAGGACTTAGTTTAAAGTTTAAGTTCAACAGCATAAAGTATGACAGACAAAGGATTCTTTGAAGTATGTGCTTAGCATTGGAATATTCAGAAGTATGAAGGGGGTTTCAATGTGGACAATGTTAGACAGTTGGTATTTAAATTGTCAAATATTTCACTGTCCGGAGAAATGAGAATTATATTGCCTAAGCATTATATCGTATTTTGAAAAAGCCCGTGGAATCTTACAATAAGTCTGAA